>OZ020608.1:110259500-110920373 GCA_963971545.1 Philophylla caesio | reverse complement strand
TGATAGTTTAAAAAACGTAACTTAAGTAAAAGATATACTAAACTGACTTTTTCTTACTATATTAATTTTATGATCTTAAAGTTTTATCGGTTCAATATGGTCACTCGTTCAGCTGACATTCAAGCTGTTTACATTGTCGCCATAATGGTGTTTTAGTGAGCGAAATTTCATGGCGAGCGTCGCTAAGGACGTCTCTCTGCTGGGTGAAAAATCGACACGCCTGAATTGTGTTTTAGCTATAACACTCGAAACTCCAAAGCAATTAAACATTTACAATTTTAACTTAGAATAAGAAATTTTAAAATAAGATAGATTAATTATTTAAAACATAGTTTTGAGTATTCAAATCCCGACATAATAAAAATACCCAAACTTATAAAAAGAAAATTCTAAAACAATTTTTATTTCAAGCCTATCAAAATTTTTTTTAAAATATTTAAGAGAATGTTTAAAAATTCAAAAAGTGAATAGTATAAACTTATTTTAGCCGCACTTACCATATTTTACAACGCAATTTTTCTCTGCGTGTGCATATTTTCCCTAAAGATCGTGCGCCTTTCTGGCAAGAGCATTAATTATTTACACTATAGCTATTGATATTTAACAGCCTGCAAATATCTACACTTCTCAAAAGACAAACTGATCAGCTTACAGCAAACACTATTGAAATGTCAAAACATTTTCACAACTCATGAAATGCCATTGAACCATCCAAATGAGCTAGATTGGCGAATTTCACGCGTAATTAAATGCCTACAAAGGTGTAGGGAAAGAAACCGAAGGAAGACAACAAAAAAAAAAACGAACAAACGGCGCTCTAAAAATATCACACAGGATCTCGTCAAATCGGATTAAATTAATTTGCGTTATGAACCCAGGTAAATTAGATGATTTCGAACAATTACATGCAATTGTGAAATTCACGAAAAGGAAAACCTTATAGGGGTTAGCTATGCAGGGAAATAAATAAATATGTACATATGTATGTCCACACATAAAATTATATTAATATACATACATACATACATATATTCATATGTACTAAACAATGTGTTATTTTTAGCAAAATTTAGGGATGCAATATGTTGCATGAAAGTAAGTTGCACTTAATAAGCCATATACTTATATATATGTAGATATGTATTTAGGTATATGTACGTATATAAGTACATAAATATATGTATAAATGTTTATATGGATATAAAGTTGAGAGATTTGAACGGCTAACTGACAGTAGCATGGCGATTACTGGCATTTATTGATTGATTACTCAATTAATAAAGTGTTTGCTGAGTAATGGGGATGAAGGAAGAGTGACGCTAAAATGGTAAGTACATACATATATATGTATGTATATGCGATGTATGTGAATTTTTAGCATTTCATTGATCCCGGGATTTTCGAGATCTGAAAACAAAATCCCGGCACAATCTCGGGATCCCGAATTTCAGGAATTTCTCAGAAGAACATAGAATCGGTCAGTAAATATAATACAACAATAAAGTTAAAATTTAATGCATCACCCATTACAATTTGAGCGGGCAGAATTATTACTTTTTTTGATCAAAATGCGATCTTAAAAAAATGAAATCATTAAGTGTGTTATGCTCCAACCTGGACTTAAATTTGTTGCATATAAAACCTGCATCGCTCCATTATAATTATTTCTTTTACCAAACCTTCTGATAAATTTTATGTCATTCTATCGTTAAAACTTGATGAAATTTATCTTTGTGTCTTACTGCCTTATCCACCTCAACCACCTCCTCGTTAGTGCTTTTAACATCGCTTTCATAGTAAGGTTCATTTTGTGCTCAAGGAGGATATTGTACAGCTCCTTTATAATCGCAGTAAAATTAGAAGTCATATTTAAGATTTTATACAATATTTGAATTTATTAAAAAGTGTACACGTCTGACAGGATTGTCTTTTGTTGTTTTATGCTTGAAACGAGTTTATAAAAAATGTATTGTGCAAAGCATATTTCTTAATTTTTATTTTCTCAGCATAAAATTTAAAGCGATGCCACATTTAAATATGTAAGTCCATGTTGCGAGTACATTAAGCTTCAAGAGTAACTTTGACTAGGCGGAGCTTTTTTTATCAAATACGGGTAGTGTTACAAATAATTCTTTGTTTCGCCCTTGAATTAAAATTTTATAAATTAAAATTTCTATTAAATTTATTGTTTTTAACAAACCCGGGATTTGAATAGACTCATCCCGGGATATAAGAGAGTTCGAGAAAAAGACCGGGATCCCGGTCTGACATTCCTAGCATGTACATATGTACATACTATGTTTATATGTGACTTCCTTTTTAAATCCTGAAATTCCAAATGAGTTCATGCTGGTTTCAAACTTTGTTCATTTGTTTCTATGTTCTTAAACCATTGTGGTACCACAATAATAATTTTATTCCCTAAAAAAAATGGTAGACATATGTATGAATTAGGAGAAGTGCTGAGTGCTCGTTATGTAGTTATGCAACCGACCAATGTTCAAAGCAGGAGTGTCTATGCAGTACGTGCCAATGTGTTTGAACCAGAGCCTTGCGAAATCAGGGAGCGGTCAGGACGGCAATCAGTGCTGAGAGTAGTGGCCTGGTAGTCCTTAGTAATTTCTTCAGATTAGCCATCACCAACCAGCAATACAAATATAAAGTGTAGCGCAGAATCTTCTCTCAAAGAAAAGAATATTCGAAAAACTTAACGAACGCAAAATTTTTAAACACGAGCAAAATAAAGAAAAAGACAAAGCAATTGGAAAATTGGAAGTTACCGCCATAGAAGAACGCAAGTTTTTTTTTTAATATAAATCCGAGACAAACTCACAAATTTAACAATTACCAATTGTGTTTTATTTACACAACGTAACCATATGTTTTCGTGATGGATAATTCTTGCGAGCTAAAATATTTCCACCAAAAAATCAACGTCTCTGCATTATCCAATTGTCACTTTGCTCTCTAAATCTGTGTGATAATTTGTAATGATTATGACAAATTATTGTATTAAAGAACAAAGCTATTATCAATTTATTCACAATATATATTTCGATATCATAAAGTGCCTAAACGTAGGCTATGAAACTTTTTTTGCATGCAACTTATTGAAAATTTGTTAGGAAGCTAATAATTACAAAAGGAAAAAGTCAATACAATAAAGCAAAGCAAACTTTCAACAACTTTAAAATAAAATATTTATTTAAATAATTACTGAAACTAATTTATACTCGTATATATGTACGCATGTGAACTTTTGACAAAATCACTTCCAATTTGACTTTCGCAGCTTTTACTTAAGACGCATTAATTTTGATATTTCACAATTATATTAATAATGTTCAATTGATTTATGCGAATCTTAAATGACTGATTTATATAATGAGCTGTTTTAAAATTTTTCAAAAACCATTCCATTTAAAGCTAAAACATAAAAATCTTGTTTTTAAAAATTAAACTATAGTTTTCTTTTTAATTTCTTTTTAATTTTATCACAGAGAAAACGCCTTCTTAGCCTTTAATAGTTTTTCCTTTAGTTCTTTAATGACGTCTTCTGAATTTTGTTAAAAATATATTCTCACTTATAATCAGAAGGGGGTCTGTTTGGACAAAAACCATAGATAAATCATTTATAGTTTCTTCTAAATTAAATGGTATTTATGTGACTTTTCGCTCGGTGCAGTAAGTTTTTGTCCGCAACGAATAGAATCCGCCTTAAAAAGTTAAGTATCCATTTGAGAACTTCATTTAAGAGGTAAATATTTATGTATATTCAGCTAACAGGTCAGTATAACAGCTGACTCAGCATTAGAAAATAATTTCATTGAGTTTAAATTGATTATCTACCACGAGGCGTGGCAACAAATCGTCACGACTTGCGAGTTATCAACATAATTATCGCAATATCTGGCATCATCACTAAGAAAGGCAAGCGTGGCAAAATAGCCGTTTACATACTTACACACACACATACATATGTTAATATACATCTGTACATACATATGTATGTATATGCACTTCGATTTCAGGTGATGACACATCATTGTAAGCGAACGCCCTTGCAGAACGCCGTCCAGCAGCTGCATGCCACGGAACGCCACCACCAACAACAACCACCACAACAACGGCAACAAAGTCAACAAAATAATAGCAATAACAATGGCAACAACACATGCCAATATTAATGATGGTGAGGTTGCTCGTAAAGTTGCTGACAAGTCGCTATATACGAGGACGACGAACATAAGCGACCATTTTTATGTTTATTTGCAGATATGCGTGTATCGTCTATATATATGGAGGTATGAGTGTGTGCGTGTAGGTTTGTATTGTTAGTGCGTGTGTGCGGCGTATGGCATCCACACATTTGGCGCTTCTTATTGAATTTATAATTAAGCGTTGTCGTTAAATTTTACGATTTGAAATAATTTTCTCTCATTTCGCGAACAATTTAATTAAGTTGTTTATTTGTTTGCATGCGTGTGAGTGTCAGCAATGACACAAGGACGAACGGTTTGTGGGTTTAAAAACCATTTAATGGCACTGTTGCAGTTAATTGACCGGTGAAGTGTCAAATCGATGATTTGTTGCTATGTATGTGGAATGAAGAGCTTTTGGTGTAAAAGAGTGATAAAGAATATAAACTTTTAATTTAATTTAATTTTCAAATGGTTTTACAGAATTTATCAGTTCATATTCTAAAAAAAAAAAACTATGTCTGCCAAATGACTATTTCGCATTATGCCTCAAATTCTTTAAAGTTACTTTTAATTTTTTCATATATGAAATGATCCCTTCTACTCATTAACATTTAACCGCTACTCTTAACATCAAACCTTTCGAACTCCGACTTATGCTCTGTTAAATAAAATCGTCGATGTAAAGTTCGATCAAACACATTAACAGTTTCTGTAAAGAACAACCCTCGCAGAGTATTTCATACATATGTACACTTGCATGTCTGCATGTATGAGTGTGCATGCATTGCATACCAGCGCAAAATATCCTTTGCTGCATTACATAAATGCACAAATGAATTTTCATTACCTTGCATAGCTGTATGCGCTTGAGAATGCTAACTTACTAAATAGCAGCTGTTTGTATTTGGACATTCCACAACAGTTAATAAGTAATTGTCATGACGCGGCGTTTGGTAGAAACAGTTTAAGGAACTCACTAAAAAGGACGTTGCACTATGGATAATTAAAATAAAAAGGGTTAAGACGGATAAAAAGAGGAAAGGAGGTAAAAGGGAAAGGCCGCAGGATAATAAATAAAGTTCAAAATTATTTTTCATGGAAATGGATAAATAAATTGCCTATCAATCAATTGTATAACGATGTATAGCTTAAAATTTTTGGCTATGACTAAACTTCTCGCCTGTGTTTTGTCCTAAAGTTGTACATAGCTGTGGGCTAACCACATTGCCATATAAGCTCTATATTTTCTAATTCAATTAATCTAGTCACGATTTCTTAAAGTTCACTCAACAAAATTGCATTGTTTCAAAAAGGTTCCTCTATTCATAAAATGGGACAAAGAAAAACACACTTAGAGTATTCACAAAGTGTCGTAAAATGTCGTTAAGTTGTAAAGTCATAAACAATTTTCGGTGGTCTAAAAATTATTTTTGTTGTTTTTATTGCATAATACAGAAACAGGAAGTAAAATAACATTGCGTGGAGTTTTCTAAATTTAAATTGCAACAAAAAAAAACTAAGTTTAAAGTTGACTGAAAAACTGGCCCAAAAGTCTCAACCGAGTTAAAGTGAAAAAAAATTGAAGTATATTAGTTCGTTTGTTTCAAATCTCTAAAACAATTTAAATTTTAGCAATTGTGTTTTTTCGCTAATGTAATTTATTTCAAATTCTAAGTTTGAAAATTTCCTGCGTAAATTTTTAAGTGCAACAAAAATTTCTAAATTGCCATCCTGAAAACAATTTCATACAATTTTTGTTTTGGTATTTATGATTACAATTTAAACGTTTTCTTAGTTTCATGCTGCCGTTAAACATCTCATTCGAACACTTACAATTTTGGCAAAAGTACTGCGTGACTATTGTCAATACTTCTGCGCCTAACAGTATGCTGCAAATACTTAGTTTAAGCGTTTAAGGAATGAACTACAAAAATGTAAAAATATACTTTAATAAACTTTTATATATTGAATTGAATAATTAAAAATCTTAAATAATTTCAGGCTCAATAGTTTACACCAGAGTCATAAGTACACATCTGATTTTGATGTTAAAAAATTAGCCTAAAAATATGCCAAGTGTCTAGCAAATTTTATATATTTCTACTTATGACTATTGTGTTGACTATTAAACTTGGAACTTTCCAATAGTTTTAAATATTTAATACAATATTTATCTATGATGATCGATGACTTTTATTAAGATTTCTCAAAAATATTAAAAAGTCTGGAATTGTTTTACGTCAGTTTTGGTAATTTCTTAAGCCTAGATGGGGTAGGCGAAAAAGTTTATTACGAAAAAGTTTATATTATTAATACTAAAAGCAGAGATGTTAAGTTTTGATTAGGGGTAGTACTCAATACGATTACATTGGTTCGATTATCATATTGATTATTTCAATTGGTATTTATAATCAAGGAATTTGGAAGAAATTGTAATTATAAAAATTCAAAAAACTGTCATGATTATTTGCCATTAACAATAATAATCAGTATATTCAAAAACAGTTTGAAAAAAAGTAATTTAATAATAATAGAAAAAAACATTTTATTATTTTTTGATTATTTTAAATTACTTTTGATAGAATTAATTACGTATCATTATTTTCTTTGTTTTATTATGAAGAAACATACCATTTTTCAGTTACATTAATTTGAAAATTGCAAAAGAAGAAATAACATTTATTTTCGCTACGAATAAAAAAGTATTTAAAACAATCAAAAGTAAACTATAAAATTAAATTTTTTTGGAAATCTAATTGCATTGAATTTTTTTAAATTTCTTGATTATTCTTGATTAGTTACCAATAATATGACTATTTTTTTAATTATTTTGAATGGTAATTGGTTATTGATTGTGAAAAAGTAGAAATAATGGTAATAAATCATTAACAAGGTTCTTAAAAAAAAGTATCGCTAATCATTACAATTAATATCTAATAATTATTTAACAGCTTTAACTAAAAGTTAGTTTTCACAAATTTGTTCATATCCAAGATTTTTCAGCTCCCTAAACATAGAATTTTCACCATTAAAATTGTTTGCTATCCGCTGATGAAAACGAAATTGTTTAGTCGGCCTACCGCACTTACTGTTGCCCTATTAAATAGAAAGAAAAAAAGAAACAATTTACCGCTTGAACTTAAAATGTTATAATTTTCTCCCTGATCTGATAAACTAATTATGTACATACTTGTTTGGCGTCAGCTGACTCATAAAAAATTCCTTTTACGTGCATTTTGCTTGCAAAAATGTCTTCAATGGCGAAAACAAATGATCCTTTTTAATGACCGGAACATATTCCAAACCAAACCCGTCAACTCAGACTAGCACGCACTCTTATCGACTTGTTTACATTACAATCCCTCACAAATTCATGCCAACTTACCAACATACAAAACATTCAACCCAATTGAGCATGCGCGCTGGCCGCTTAGATTGCTCATTGGTTGCGCTGCACGGCCAGCCAACGCGCTCACTCTGTGGGTGAGCAATTTGTCGGCGATATGTGCGTACTTAAAATCCTATTAGGCTCAATTATCCGGCTATATTGCGCTACGACGTTGTGTCTTTTCTTCTTTGCCTTTACGTTGTGTCGGTGCTGTTCCATCGTTTGTTTCGTATCTCAGCTGCTTTTGAATGATTGGTGTTTTTTCTAGGAAACGTGTCTGGGCCAACAAAAACAATAAAGCAAAATGCTGCACTTCGACAGACGTTAACATTTCCACATCCGTACATCCTCACGTTTCGTAGTCCTTTGGCGTTAATTCAAATACTCGTACATACAGATGTGTGTAGAGGTGTGTGCGTTTGTCTATTCACGTCATGTCGTCTGCTGCTGGTTTTGCTGCCATTGCACACCTTGTCACACACAATCACTTCCTTTACTTACTACTATTTATTAGTTTGATTTCTCTCTTCCAATGAGCTCATGAGTGTGTGTAAGGCCTGCCGCCTGCCGCCTGTTTGTGTTCGTACGTCTATGCTAGCCGGCTGTCCGTCTGTCCATTCGTCGGTTCTCTGTGCGCCTTTGCTGTCCCTTTCATTGTTTGCCACCGTTTGTGTTACGTGTGTCTCACGCTGTGCCTTTATGCTTGTTGACATTGATTCATATTTGGAAAAATTTCTATTAGCCGTTTTGTGTGCCCACTAATGTTTTACCACAGTGTTGTTGTGCTCGTTGGTTGCACGGTGGTCCCTCTGGCTAATAGACACATATCCATTAAAATATATTTGAGAATGTAGTTTCTGGTTTTTTTATTATTTATTATTATCCTCTGCTATGCTCCTGGTTAGTTGATTGCTCGCGTCACTGACGGAAGCTGATTACACTTGTCTCATGGAACGCTGCATGCCTCAAGCTTCTTATCGCCTGTGTATATGTCCTTGAGTATTGGCATTACGTTGGTATACAAAAGAAATGTTTTAATCGTCTTACGGATTTTAACTCCCGCAAGCAGTCCACCTATCGTTCGTATAATTTTCTCAGCCTTTCCTTTCGCTGTCCTCCTCTTGCGCTGCCTACAACTGCTGTGAGTGTACGTGCCTCCTCTGGTTCTATGCTTATTATCATGTAAATCCCGATTGCATACAGTGACAATGTCGGTACCATCCGGCAGGTGCTGGAGATCACTTTTGTGTGTTTAAGTAAAATTTGTAATTTACTTAATATAAATATTTGATATGAAGTCAGTTTTTGTTGCATTTGCGTGCCAAAGGCAATGGGAAATGGAAAGCTGTTCGTTATCTGCAGTCAAAATAAATATTTCAATTTGCATATGAATTATGAGAAACACCTGCAGCCACTGAACTGTCTACCTCTGTGTCCACAAATAGTATATATAATTTAAAAAAAAAAATTTTTGTTTGAAAATCGGAAGGTATTCTGAACGCTCTAGACCGCAGAGCTGGCAAGAGCGACTGTCTACTGGGTATCTCCTGAAAACATATTGGGTTTAAGAGTTTGTGAAAGTCTTTTAACCAGTAGGTGGTGCTGCGAGCGAGCGTTTGCCTTAGAGGAAGTCCTAAGATATGGTTGTGCAGAGCGCACAAGGTTGACAAGGGCGATATTGTTGGCTCAACATTCGGATAATTTTGTTTGTATAACGAAATGTCCGACAACGGTTTGAGATTAATCGACTTCGGCGTGGGCTAAAACATAATGGTTTGCAACATCAGGGACCAAATTCCTCTCTACCTATCCTTGATGATGAAGGCTTTGAGGAGCCTAAAAGAACGTATGGAGCCTACAATAACACAAATCGCCAATAAGGTATGTAAGTTATATTTACTTTAATTTATTAAACTCGATATTTGCAATGACTTAATCCATCATTTCAGCAACAAAACCATGTCACTTTAGCACGGAAAATTGTTCTAGATAATAAAATATTAACATTCATTGATTTTATGACACCACAATTGGTAACTGAGGGATGTCTTTGCGTGTTGCGTATTTTGGGACAACCATTAAACATAAACCAACCTAAATACATATTTTGAATAGTAAAATTGGGCTTATAACTACCATTTTTTAGAAATATGTATTTATGACGGCAACAGCGCCACCCAGCGGTTATATCTTAAAATTCCGGGTAAGTATAGGATAGAAAATTACGAGTCACGCCAGAAAAGATCTTACTGTTAACGACAAACGAAAAGACGATATGCAAGGAGTCTACTTGTCCTTAATTTGGCCGAATGGTAGCACGTTCTGATGCCGTGACTTTTAACTTGCTGCAATGTTTCCTAATAATTAAATCAATGCTAGCCACTGACTTCACTCAAACATCTATCTATTTACTCTCATTATTCGGACGAATACTTATTCGTCTAAGTACATATGTATGTACTCGTATAAACGCCACCACTAACTAGAAACGATAGCTGGCACGTAAGGCCAAAGTTAATTTCATCTGTCAATCAGAAGCACGAAGAGAGTCCGGTCAGCTGACCAGCCAAATAGATCCTTCGCCGTATTACTGCTGCTAAGTAAATAATATTGTTTGTACATCAATTTGTCTCACATCAATCGGCAGATCAAACGCATTGTCCACACCTAATTGTACGTGCAACAACAATGAGAATATTACAGAAGCAAAATAGAAGCGATCAGCCAGCAGCAATCCAACTGTGCTGAGACAGTGGTTGTTTTATTTTGTAGCGATGCGTCCAGATGCTACTGCTGATGCTGATGCTGTTGTTGTTGTTGGTATGCATGCCAGCTATGATAAGTCTTCTAGTATATACAGTGGAGCCTGCAGGTTTATAACAAGATACTATTTTTGGGAATATTTAAGTATTGATTGAGCTAATTATTAACTAATGTAAGGAATTATTTATTGGTTTTTTATCTATAAGTAAATAATATTTTATTGCACTTCCATAAGTGATAATTATAAAGATATGAAAAAGATCCAGAATTCAACATGAAGTGTGTTGGTTAGCAATACGAGGTTCACTGGTTCGAACGCTAGCAAAGATGTTGATGCAAAAAAAAAAAATTTAGTTTGATGGGGAGAAGTGATGATCGGCGGAATAGCGGCTTAAAATTCGACCACTTATCTGTTATTGTTTTTCCAATAATTTAGTTTACCAATTAAAACTGGTTCAAGCACGGTTAAAGTCGTTATAAATCCTATAATTATGAAATTTAAAGAAAAACCATATTTGTATTTAATTTTTCTTATACTTCGAGTTTGTGATCGTTTATTTATATTATTTTTATTCTACTGCAGAAATAATGTTTATCTAAAATAAAACCCGTTTCCTAATGACTCAAATTTATATTAATTATTCTTAATAGTAAATCTACACTCTGTTCACAAATTATAGCACATATTGACACATTTTGACAATTTATTAATCTTCCAATTCTATACAATTATTTTTTAATTGAAATATTTTTAATTCTCTAAGAAAAGTCATTAAAAAAAATGTTACACCTATTAAAAAATGTATAAAGCATTTATCAAAACATCATCACAATTTGGCCTTTTAAAATAAAAAATTTTTGAATTTTTTCGGGTATGCAGATATGCCACTCATTCAAATTTAGTTTCACAAAGTGGAAATTGCTTGTAGCTACGATTGATCCCTGATTTTTGAAATATTTTTTACTAAAATACTTAATCAGGAAGTATTCAATGTAATAAATATTTATAATACTTATTTTGTGTTTGTATTCAACTAATGTAACTTCGAATAAGATGTGTTTCAGTTAACTTAGCTCTACTGTACACCTCTGGTCATCTGCTTACACACACATATATGTATGTATATGTATTTGTGTGCCTATTGTCGTCTAAATATTTCTCTCCGTACGTGCTACAGTCTATATTTCGGTTACAACACGTAGTAAAATATTTATTTAGTAACAGGGAAAATATTCACGCAAATCTTTCACAAAACTATCGGGATGTTTACAAATGTATATCCTTACATTGTATGAAATCTGGGATTTAAAATAATTTCTATGATTTTTTAACAATGGAAAACACGTTCAAATAATAATAACTTCTAAATATCATCTGAGCTATTATATTGCGAGGAGTGGGTTATGAAAGTTATGAAGGAGGTGGTATAGTTAAGGCCTTTCTCTTCTAACCGCTTCGGTTAGTTAGTGACCCGGTTAAATAGTTTTGAAGCTGAGTAAGTTCACAAAGTTAAACATGCGAGCTAGAAATATAAATACTCTATCCAAAATTGAACGTGGGCTATTAATTTTTACCGAGCTTTAAAAAGTAAAGATTGAAGAACTTCCGACCTAACGTATACTATCTGACTGAGCCTTTCGCGACAAAATCGGCGTTAATTTAGCACATTCAGACCTTGACAGCCTTGATTGACAACAAAAGATCTCTGAGAATGGCTGCCAAAGAGATGATGGCTGAGAAGGCTTTAAGAGAGGTGAAGATTTTAGTCCCAAAAGTCGAAACAAATTTGGTTCAAAGAACTACGACATCAAGGGAACTTAACAATCCTCACAAAGCCTATCAGGCCTTTTCCAAAATATATTTTGCATATTTATTTATAACCTGCCATATCAAAATGGAAAGATAAAAAGAAAAAAATAACAATTTACCTGATCAGTCAATACCAAAAAAAATGCACAATTTCAGAACTTTCTCACCCTAGCAAGAGTAATAAAGCAAAATACTGATGGAATACTTAAGAAATCAGCAGTAAAACACAAAAATATTTTCCCATAAAAAATCAGTGGCGATAAATTATGGCGGCGTCGATGTATTCAGTGCACTTTAACGCCTTTCGATTAACATTTACGAGGAATTTCGTTAACGAAAACACTACTGCAAAGCAATGCCGTATTGCAACTCAACTCAGCTTAACTCAACTCCATATCAACTAAAACGAGCCGAGCCGAATTGAATTGTATTTGCGCGCGCGACGAAACGCCAATACCAGAGTGCAAAGTGTAAGCTTCAGTCGCAATGACAGCATAAGGGTTTCATATGATGAGAACCAACTACAAAAAAAAAATTGAAAAAAATAAATATAAAATCAAAAAAGGAGAGAAGAATGAAAAACAATAACGCAGAAGATCAAGTACGGCCAAACGAACCGAACCGAAATGCGAAAACCGCATAAATGCATTCAATCAAATGGAATTGCCGCCCGCGCCGCACCGCATCGCTTCTTATGCCGGCGGCGCACTGGAAGCTGCCAAGGCACAATGCCCACAGAACACCATCGATTGTTGCCACTTTTTGTTGTTACTATTGCTGTCTTGATTTTGCATTGGTTGCTGCACAAATCGGCAATGATTATTTTACGCCAACAAGCAGTGACCAGCAGGCCAATAGCCACTGAACAGCAGCGCAAAGAATGAACGCGCGTCAATTCAATCAATCGCCGGCCAACTAGCTAGCAGGACGTGGTGTGCCGTCAAATGACGACGCTGCTTGGATAAATGGACTGATTGTACAGGTATGCTGTAGCGCGGTGAATGTGTAGGGTACCAGAGCACTGCGATGCATATATTTATTTCAGAAATTCCTTCGGCGGCTACGACGCGACGTTCAGGGCAAATTTACACAGATGATTTATGCGTATGCCAATAAGCGAACGACCAATTGGCGATCAACGACGAACCACAACAAGGACAGCGCCGACGCAGAACTTCAAAGCGGTCCATTACGCCAAAGGGCGATGACGTGTTTCAATTTCACCAATTGAACTGTGCGGCGTGCGGTCAGAAGTTTGGAAGAGGTCAGCGCTTTTGATTGCCATGAGACGCGTTTTAAGAAAGAATTCTTGTGAATTTGCGCGCCATATACGCTTGCGCTTTTGCACTATCTAATTTTGCGTTGCTGTTTGTACTACTGAGCGCATGCGTAGCAAATGAGTGCCGCGTCGATGATGGGAATGCACCAATATCGATTTTATTGTATTTAATTTCTTCTATATTTTGGATATATCAAACATACATATAGACCTCTGATTAACATTGGTTTCATTGCAAATTATTGTAATTTTAATAAACTGGTATCTTGTTAAGTGAAGGCGATAATGGTGTGAGTAGTTCACTGGCGGCGATTGAAAATTTTCGCTGGTTGCGCCGCCGCTACTCTTCAGCTCTGCAGCGCTCCAGCGCGAAATGCAATTGAGCATATGTGTGTAGAATTGTTATATAAGTTGACCAAAAGCGGAAAAGACAAAAGCACTCAACTTAACCAAGTGAAACGAAAAGTTAATTTAAGTTGTCTGCACGCGGCTGCTAAGCATTCAATGAGGGCCAAACTGTGTGTACATTTGCAACTTGCACTCAGCCAGTATTTTATTTAGTCAGTCAGTTAGCCAGTCAGTCAGTTAGTTAGTCAGTTAGCCAGTCAGTTAGTCAGTTAGTCAGTTAGGTTCGTTCAAAAGCCGCCGATCGTTGCCGCCAACGTCGTCGCTTTGTGGTGAGTGGCGAATAGCGCACAGACGTACGCCGGCTTCCTATTCATCCATCCAAGCACTCAGTCAACCAAGTAGCTAGTCACTCATTCACTCAGTTGGTTAGTTAGTCAGTCAATTTGCAAATTATGCGGCTCGTTTGCAGGACTCCGGGCAAAATGTGGCACAAACAATGCTGTTGTTACCCTTTTTATGCCACATTCACTGCCATGTGTTTGTTGTTTGCCGCGCAACAAAAGCGCCATTGCCGGTCTCATTTCGTTGCGTTTCCTCGCAGACATTACCTTGGCGCATATACACACGTTTGCCTGCTCTTTGTCTTTAATAGACCACCTTATGCAAGTGTATGTTTATACAAATATATTATTCGAAATACATTCGAAATGCAAACATTGGCGTGCAACTAACGGATTGCGGAGGCGTCCCCATTATGTTCGTATCCGAGTATGTTTTGGTACGGCGAGGCACCTGTCTGGTTTTGATAGGCGAAAATGCGATGACCTCAGCAAATTATACAGCGGCTTTGCGCACAAAGAGTTAAGCAAGAAATTAAAACGTCGTATTTCTTGGAAAAATATCAAAATTTTTTTTTGTGAATTTATGTATTTATACGCCAACTATAAACTGTGGACTCTCGGTACAAAAAAAAAATGTAGAAGAAGGCAGAAGCTAGCTATGTGGTACATATATGCACTTAGACACCTGTGAACTTGTAATTACGTTGCTAACAATTTCCATTAGTGACTTTAAACTAAGTCTTCATTTTGAAAGTCCGAATATTCATTTTAGCGTAATCTGCGCTTTAGAGAAACTTTGTGCAATTGCAGGAGACAGCTGTTACCCTGCAGATCACCCTGCCTCTGATAGCAGTGACTAATATATATAAAACTTGAATATTGTATTTTGGTAATTTTAAATAATTTTGAAATAAAACGCATTTTTCAACTCAAATTTTTAGAAAATATTATTTTACTAAAGTCAGAATTTTTGGAAAATTTTATTCTCTTGAAAGAGGTGTTTAGAATGCCTTTGAACTGTTAAATTCCATGCTCTCAAGACCGAAAAAAGCAGGCGAAGCGGGTCAAAACAAATATTTATTTATTTATTTCAGTCTACCGATGTATTTTACAGACTATATAAAGCATATATGTATGTATGTATATAGAATAATCAATTAAAATGGCAAACAATTGTTGCTTAAAGTTATATAAATTAAGACTAAAATCTAGGTTAGTATAGTTGTTGCAGAACTGAATGCATCTTACCATTGGTTCATTAAAGGCATAGTGTGTTTTGAGGAGTTTGTCTTCGAAAAAACGAACCCGTCTCAAATCGTGGTAGTTAGTATGAAAGTTTATCAATTTTAGTATTTCATTACAATTTATATTTGAGTGTGTTAGATTGTGAATGAATAATAATGAAAAAAAGATACGTCTGTCTTCAAGGCTTTGCAGACCGATTAATTTGCGTCTGCCTAAATAATTAGAGAGACCATTAAGCCAGCGCAGTTTATATAATGCTTTTCGATTTTGCTTACATAAGACTGATAGAATGGGTTCCCAATCAATGAACAATAATCTAGGCGGTTTCGAATTAAAGAGACGTATAATGGCTTTAGTGTCAAGGAATCATAAAAATCTTCGGTAATGCGACGAAGAAATCCGATTATGGAAAACGCCTTCACAACAATGTAGTCTACATGTTTAGAAAACGTTAGCATATCTCAATATTTAAATAAAGGTGGTTTAGTGTACACCATTCCTGAAACCTAAGATCGTGTTAAAGATTAAGGCAGTCGCTTATATATTGGATATATTCAGTCTAACTAAAACTTTTGAGTGTGTATTTAACGCTAATAAAGGTTTGATTTTAAAGATATAGTATGCACGTTTTAAGGACAAAAATCTCTGAATTTTTGATTTTTAAATTTCTCTACTATAGAATTATTAAGCATATTCCTATACGCTATCATTGCCAGTATCGTTGTCATTGTCATGATCATTTTCATTTAAGCTTCATATATTTTCGTCATTATTTCGATCACTGGCTTTTGATGGCGATGTCGCCGTTATCGACTCTATTGTAACTATTGTTATCGTTATCAATATCGTAAATATATGTATATCTATATTGTTATATATGTATATGTGTCTATGTATATCTATATTGTATCGTAATTAATAGCATTTTCGTAATCGTAGCTAATATCGATATTATAAGTTTTGTATTTGACGCTACGCCAACTTTGTTGTTCTCGATATTGGAGAAGGTTTTATTGTCGATACCTGTATAAACCAGCATAATAATCGTTACTAGCAATATTCACTATATTCACTATAGTTATTTTCATTTTCATCGTTACGGTCGATAGCTACTTTGTTTTTGTTATCGATAACGATACTTATATTTTATTTGTTATCGATTATTAATAAAAACGTGCACATTTTCTTAATTGAAATAAATATATAATTACTGGCACTTTTCTAGGTTATTAACATCTTTGTAATTATTGTTGTCGATAGCTGTGTCGTAATCTATTTGGAAGGGTTACTATTGTCATTATCGCCATAATTTGTATCGATTGTTTTCTAGTTTTTGTTATCGATATACCTAAACGGAAATCGTTAACATCATCGATATCGGTATTAACTTTACTTATTAATTTTTATTTTTGATGCCACATTGTTGGGCAGCTCTTACAGTTAGGCTTTCCGAATGTAATATCTACTCACTTCTTCTTCTTCTATTCTTTTTGACTACAATGACCGTGCCCAGAGTGCTCCAGTGCAAGGACTTAGTATAATGAAAAGCTCATTTCCAGCTTCATTCCCCGTGGTTTCCATAAGCAAATTCACACGAAAACAATTTTGTTTTAAGTTTTCAAGCTATCGAAAAGCTGCCCGAGTTATGCAGCAATTGTGCATTGCAATTAACTTCTTTAGATTTGTACACATTTATTTATGCCAGTTCTTACTATATAAAAAAAACATCAAGTGCTGCAAGTATTACCACCGGAGATTCAGACGCTATCAACTGACTATATACTGCCGAATACCTAAACGATCCTCACGAAATTTCCCATTCCGTAGAGACTGAATTCGCGGAAGAATCTTGCATTTAAATGGATTGGCAGGCTTTGTTTATAAGTCAAGTATGGAATGCGGTGTTACAGCAGGGACTTTTATTGAATAACATCATCTTAAAGTAGCCTTTCGCCTGCCAGATGATGTTAGCATTTTGTAGACCGAAACGTGTGCAATACGTGGAACGGCAAATGACATTAAAGAGAATCTAACCGCGAGAGCTGGTGTAAACGTTTGCTCAGATAGCGAAGCGGCTGTTCAAGCACTATCTTCCACTTCAGTCAGATCGCAACTAGTAGAAAAGAAATATAGAGCACCTATCCCACTGGATTTTTTTTTTCTCGATCAGTTTGACTTCGTTTTCTTTAGCTGACAATTACAAATCAGCGCCTCTCAGGTTCAGTTGCTATGTACGAGTATTATTTGTCTACATCCATTGTAACGACTAGAATATGAAGAACATGTGTAATATAACGCCAACCACTTGAGAAAAACGAGATGAGAATAAACTGAAATTATGTACTACACACATACGATTATATAAAAAACTTATCACTCGCTGCACTTGTACAGTTGTAGCTGATAAAGCAACTTGCTGATGGTGAACCGCCGCTGCTTTCAGACGTGTGGACACCAGCAAAGAACAACCGTGATATGTTAAACAAAAACAAAAAAAAAATACATTAACCCATTTGAGAATCTTATCAATACGAGTTGTCAGACGCCTTGGTACTAATGTCCGCCAGAGATGCGATAAGCAAGCGTTCTCGATGTCCGTCCAAAAATCCCAGCTCCTGTCAAACAATCACAATCACGAACAGGGTAACAACAAAGAAAAAGTCAAACAAACAACAACAACGCAATGAATCCCAGCATACAATGGTGCTAGCGACAAGGGAAAATCATATCAGTCGAAGCTGTTGAGCATCATCGTTCTCACAGCCATCAAACAGTGATGCTAATCGTAAAGTCATTTTTTATACCCAAACGAAACGAAACGAAATGAAATGCAATGAAAATGAATGGAATGAATTGCGTCGGAGCGTTCGAATGGTGTATGTACGAGTATGTATGTATGTAGGTATTTGGAGGCGCGCGCGCGGCTGGCATCTGAGCTCGTTTCGTTTGCGCATGTGAGGTCCGCTGTTCAGCGGCTGCTGCTGTTGCCGTAGCCGCCGCTCTGAGCCAAGCAGCCGCAACCAAATGTCGGCGGCAGGCAATGCGATGAGGCGATGAGCTAACTAATGGACATACAGACAGACATACAGACAGAGTAGACGCATTGTTGGGCGCTGCGAATTGTCCAGCCGTTGCGCATGGTACATACGTCCACACTCGGTACATACATTTATACTCCCTATGTATGTATGTACATATATTCATTTCAATATATGCACATACGAGTATGTGTTTAGTTGTGCGCTCGTGTGATCGTACGTTTTGTGGCAGTGTTGCACTGATTGCGTACTTAATTAATGAAGGTTTTTTATCGCCTTGTTGCCACAACCTTCCAACAACATACTCGTACATCCAATTGACCAGAGTCTACTCGACTTGAATAGCTGCAGCCGCCGTCGCCACCATCATCATCACCGCAGAACGTTCACATTCAGATTCGCACTCGAAGAAGTCAAAATCAGAGTCAGCGTAGACACATTTGCGTTATCCTTTGAAGTTCGGTTTTATGGTGTTTTTAAATGGCATTTTGAGAACTTATTTCGAATGGGACCACCACACCACACCACACCTTTATTACTCACTTGCTGCCCTTGCTGTTTGGACCATTCGAACAACTTCTTTTTCTGATTTAATTTTTTATTTCATATCTTATTTTGTTGCTTTTTCCATATGTCCAGTCTTATATATGTATACATCTGCATACGTTTTTAGTTGTTGTTTACTTTTGATTATTTTTGTTTTCGTTAATCTTTTGTGACGTTCATATGTTTTCTTCACTGTTTTGCGATACATATTATACAAATCTCTAAAATGAAGCTACTTTGTCGCATTTCCAGTCATTCCTATTCGAATTAATTTTTTTTGTAGAAATATTATAATCGGCATCGTTTGGGCTATCAATTTTTAATTGATAACCTTATTTGATAATTACGTCCTTAGCGATTTAGTAGACAATATTTTTATAGATGAGATTAATGATATTTGCAGTAGTTACCGCCAATATGGTCATCATTTAATATTTGTATTCGAAATTCTTTGTTGTTATTTATTTTCAAGCGTTATTATACTATAATTTTTACCAGATATTGTTATCGTTATATACATCGACACATTTTTTATGTAACTGTCGTTATAGAGTTCTCATATTGTCATCATCTCAAACGCCAAGATGACATGATACGAAACTCTTTGCTTCGTAAGAGCGCTGCCAAAATTCGCATTTTTTATAACATTTTCCAACAGTGCCCTATGTAAGAAATGTAGTTTGGGAGTATTCATTTTATTTTTTGGGGATTTTATAGTTTCCACACCACCGTTGAAATATGTAAATATGATAAATGCAAATGCTATGAATATAAGAAGAAATACACGATATCATCCACTTTCTTACCAAAAAATCACAAACTATTGAAATCAACATGAAAACAATATCAAATCACAGAAATTCAAAACAAGATGCCTATTTTTTTATAAATGTTTATGTACATATATTGCGGCATTTTAAAATGCAATCAATGCCCAGTTCTCTTTGAAAAAATATTTGTATGATAAGTCTTTTTAATAAAATCCATATTTTCAAGTAAAGCTAAAGCTTAAGTAGGTACTTTTATGTCACTAAATTATAAAATTTATCACCTAACTTAAAGATTTTAACACCCATTTCGTAAAATAATAACATTAACACTATTTTTTATCCAAATAAAATTGCACTGATTTGATAGCTTTTTTCAAGTATTTGCCTCTGGTAGCACTTCTTTTTGCGTATCACCTGTTCGTTATCCCCTGATTCGGTATTGTTGCCAGCTCAAACCGTGAGTTCAGAGGACTAATTCAGTAGCAGCGAAAGAGAGTTTCGTATCATATTTTCTATGTCAAACGTACTAAGTGAGACCAACACAAATAGTTTTCTTATAAAAAGCTTCTCATAATATAATCTGAATAAGCTCCTCTGAATGTTTTCTCTAACTTCAAATGAACTGAATCATAGATAACGATCTTTCGCATTACCCCACTCTAGCGCCACCTAGCGGATACTATTTTATTAACTCAAATATTTCTGTTTGCATATGGAAAGAACATTTATAAATTCAACTGAAAAATTTTGAATATGAGTGCCACCTAGCGGATTAAAATATTGCCTATGTGCGTGAAACGGTTCTATGGAATATACTTTTCCGAAGCCATTCAGTACTTTACGACAAATCCAGATAAACACAAGTTTCATACTTTGTAAAAACTGCAGTTTTTAATCAAATTCTATTTTAATACAATATATGTATGTATATATGGTGCAAATTTCAAGTGCAGTTATAAATTTCCGTTAATTTTTTAAAAATTTTTAATGGAAGCTCTTCAAAAATTTATTTCATAAACCACACTACAAATTTTTATGCAAAAGAAAAAATGCCTAAAAATCAAAGACTGAAAATAACTGGTCCACATTAAATTCAATGTTTTTTTTCCTATCATTTGCCATCTCGTCTGTGATATATAACATAGAGAATGATTTATGTTTGAGATTTTAAGGTGAAAGACAATTTGCTAATTGTCTCAATTAAGGCTCTGTTTGTACGCCGATTTATATTATAAAAGTCTTCTCATAAATAAGGGAGAAAAAATGGTTAAATCTTAAGGTAGGTGGCCAGTTCGGACTTAGTTTTGCATACTTTTAGTACTCATTCGCGCCAAGTTCAAGTCTAGTTCAAAATTAGTTCAGGACCAGTTCGGAACACTTTTGTCATTATTTCTTTATGTCTTGAGCGAAGGCACTGGTTGGGAACATGTTCGGCACTTATTTTGCATCGTTTCGGGACTCGTTGGGGTAAATACATATATTGATTGCAAAAAATAAAATGAAACGTCAGTTAGAAACGTAAAAGGAAAAACAAATCAACTAAAAGACAAACCGAGGCAAATAAGCAAACAACTTTGTATACCAGTTATGGGCAGTGATTTATTTTGTATAATAAAAAAAATAGCAATTAACGACACTTTGTTAAATGGACCAGTTACTTTCGGTCTCTGCTAAAAATATGTAACTCATAACAAAAATTTCCTCCAAATTCGTTTTTTAAGTACACTTATGCCCGAACTCAGTAAGCTGTCTCAGTCTCTAATAGAGACAAAAGTCACCATTTTAGACCAGTTGGCATTCATTATACTCAAAATAAAGCCTCTAGTCACAGAAAATTAAAATTTAAATAAAAGAAAATAACGTGAAAGCGATGAAAAGCAATAATCTCTAGCTCCTTTTAAGACTTGAGATGAAAGTGATATACATAATTCGGGTATTAGGTTACATTTGATGCGGTACATACATATATGCCCTCTTCAGAAGGTCGAAAAAAAATTTGCACAAAAAGTTCTTAACATTCATTCTATAACGGAGGACTCGTTCCATAATTTTTAATATCCGCATCAATTTAGATACTTCTTGTAAAAATTCTCAATTTACCGCTTAAAAGATCCAATAAAGCAATATTTAGAAAAACGAAAAATTTAATTTTTTTAATTTTATGTAAAACTAAAAAGTTTGATTTATGCCTTAAATAAGATAAACAAAATTGTATTAGTATATTATTAAAAAAATAGTTTTACCAAAACTTCATAAATTACACTGCGTTACAAAAACGAGCTTTAGTTCTGTGCTATGAACCAAATATACTTTTTCGGAAAGGGCAGAAAAAATGAAAATACACGTTTGTCGGCGATTTTCATGTACACGTCAGAATTTTTTTCTTTTAAAAAAAAAATTCAGGAAAATCTGAGAATTGGTGAAAATCTATTTTTAATTTGACGTGATACAGACATTTCCACGAGTCTACCTGCAAAAATTCAGCTCGATTGGATCATGGGAAAAGGGTTAAAAATCGGTTAAAAGGGTTAAAAGGGTTAAAAATAAAATTCTGACGTGTATATGAAAACCGCCAATACACGTGTATTTTTATTTTTTCTCCCCTTTCCGAAAAAGTATATTTGGTTCATAGGACAGAATGTGTGTAACGCGGTGTTATATATGTAATGGCGAAAAAAGAATTTGAATATATACTCGTCATGATATTCGCAACTCTATGTCTCTTTAAATTAAAAAAAAAAGTGTTAACTCTAAAAGAAAAGTTACTTGAGCAAAAAAAAATTGTTTTAAAAAAACTCAAAAACTCCAAGGCACATAAATTCAAATCCCCATAAAACAAACCGCATAAAAAAAAAACTAAGTGTACTTACTCGTATACGATCAATTCTAGATATGAATAGTTTAAGACATTTACAAAGGCATTGCGTTCACATCCTTTCTCCGCTTGCAAGGAAACTGGATTTTGTTCACACCAGTTTTTCCTTGTCCATCATAAAGTAAATAAAACGCAAATTCTTGGGTAGATTTTCCCACATTTCGTATGCTGTGCGATTCCCGTTAGTTAACGTTGCATAGCAATGAGCATTGCATAAGCGAACAACAATTACAAATTAACATGCAACGAACTTAATGGTTCATAGGTGCGCACACAAATGGTCAAGGCGGCTCACGCACCAAAAAATATGTCACAAATATCGTTGGCAACGCAGCGGTCCGCAGTCTGCAGAGCTACGTTCGTTTGCCGATCGTCGCAGGCTAGCTGTAGTTGGCTGCTGGCCGGCGCCGAGGGAACTTTCCGTTTCACTGATGGCCACCAACAAACGTGCTTGGTGGTCGTCATCGCCAAAAATTGCCCGCAAATCCAACAACAATTAACAACAGCTTAAGCACACGTACGCCTGCATGAAATTCGCAACGCCAGCAAGTTGACGTTGCGATGACCACCAAGCGCAAGGCCAGCAAGCGTTTACGTCCGCGCCCCCGCTAGCGCCAGCGACAACAATAGGAACGTCAGCATTACTGCCACCATCAACACGCTCCCACTATTTAATTCATTACTTTTTCTTATTGTTTACTTTTTTTTTGTGTGTGTTTCTTTTCATTTTGTTGTTTAGCTGTTACAAGGCATCAGCAGCAACACTGTTGCGGTAGTGGCGGCGCTTGGACCTCACAACAAGCGCGTACCACCAGCAAAGTCCGAAAATTCGTAAGCCAAGAGGTAGAGCGAGCAGCATGTGTACTGTGAGACGGTGGGGTACGCGGCGACAACTATGCATGTACATATATATGTATGTATGTTTGTCTGTATGTATGTAAGATTCAAGTGAACTGCAAAACCACGAAAAACGTAGCGAGACAATCGAGAGTCGAGTCTCTGCATATATTAATGCTAATATGGTCAAGAGCAGCAATTGTTGGCAGTAAGGATGTTGTGCAGTCGCAGCGGTGTGGAGCTGTCCAAGCGGCACTTTGGAAAAAGTTGAAACTTCATTTCATTGGAGTTGGCAAGGCGAATGCGCATGCGAATGCGTAGAAGCTGGATAGTTGTTGATTGCTACTCTTTCTTGCAGCCAAACATAGTTGCAACACAGAAGACGCGATTGCCGACAAACGCAACGATCCTGTGGGAAAATTAAAAATGAAACGAAATTAAAAACGAAAAATTTGCTTTCACTTTGCATTTTAATTAATGAACTGTTGCGCTGTAGATGTCAAATATTTGGTGTGTATTTCAAGAAGATTGAAGGCAGCGAATGTTTGTTAATTTTTAACACTAACTCTCTTGCTCTGCTTCTTGCTTCAATTCTCAAGTGCTTCCAAAACCTTTTTCGCTGAAGTCAAAAATTTATAGTAAGTGTAGGAAGTCTCCCTTGTAACAAATTTTTGCATTGTCGGACTGACTGCTGAATTCAACTTTCTACAAAGTCTCGTCGTCTATTCACATACTGTCATTGTAGTTGTAACAACATAAAATATAAATGTATGGTACATTTCTAGAGAGATTTTGTTGAAGTGACACTTTTTCACCGTATTTAAGTATGAATTGTCTCGGTGACGTTGACTAGATTATCGTTGGAATTAGAAAAAAAACTTGAAAATATTTATGTAGCTTTTGCTTAGGCCCCATCCCCCTTATAGACAGAGTTTACATTCGAGTGTTTTCAGAGTAATTGCGCCACTGTGTTTGATCTTTTAGTCGGCATAACTTTGTAAATTTCATTTTTCTACTAGAAATTGTTGACACACGGTTTGTAATCGCTAAATTGCTATTCTCGATATCAATGATTTTCCTTTTTGCAGTTTTTTTATCGATCTTTGTATAAGTATAGCCAACATAAATATTATAGACGTCTGGATTTATTTCCCCTGGTTTCTTTCATGCACATGCACGTCGAATGGATATTCCTTCAGCAGCGCCTTCTTATCGAAAGGTTGAAAGAGTCTTTACTCTCGTATGCCAAGAATTTTTTTCGTCTCCTACATAGCGCAGGGAACTCACACAGTAGTTGCTCGACCGTTTTAGGCTCTCTTCAACAATGATATTTGTGACATTTTCAAAAACAAAAGCTCGCGTTTATTTGATGTCCCAATCGACCGCCTGAGCTTTGTTGCCCTCTCTAGTATGAGAGAGTGGTTTTATAAGCATACGAATTTTCAACATATTTTCCTTTTCACTCTATACACTTGGTACAGCGTTTTTACAATATTTGTATTCGCTCGAAATAGTAGCTTTTCTCAAGACTCTCAAAATAGGCGTTTGTTTCTGGGATGAGCTCTTCATTTGACCCAAACCAGTTGCCACCCAGCGATTTCTTCAGGTTTGGAGAATATGTTGGAAGGAGTAGCAGTCCGTAGCCGAATTAAAGGACTTTTGCCAATCCTTTGAAGTGCTCACACGTTTGCATTTATGGCTAAGTTTCTGTGTAAAATGTGATGTACCGGCTGAGTTGAGAAGCCCACAGCCTCAGCCACCGCACGCACTTTCATTCATCCTCTACCAGTCCTTGGATTTTGTCGACGATTTCTGTTGATAAAACCTCTTTTGGACGACCTAAACGTTCGGCGTCACTTGTTCTGATACGACCACAACGTAACTCAGTAAACCACTTCTTAATTATTGAAATTTATGGTGCAGTGTCCTTTTTCTTAGTTTCGGTGATGGTTTTTTGGCAAAAAATAAGGCTTAATCAGCAAACGAAATTCACTTTTTTCCATTTTTTTCCATTTTTTTTAAAGCCAACAGTTATCTGCTTTCAATAAATAAATAAATTTAAAAAGTCACTGACCTATCAAACCGCCCTCGTAGTAGATTAATAGTAATTTATATGTTGTTGAGACAGCAAGCGCGTTCTGTATTGTCGTTAGTTTGGCTTGAAAGAAATGATTCCATTTTTATTTGAAATATATGTCGCCAGATACCAACATTTTTCAAGAACTTGTAATCGGTTCCATTGGATTTCCTGTCTTGGAGTCAAATCTTAAAACCAATCTCGAAGTGAAATTAAGTTACTTTTCTTTAAAATTCCAGAAATCCCTCTTTCAGTTCTGCTTAAAAAACGCGTAAACAAGCAAATGTATTGCTATTTATTCTCCTTGCAAATTTCGTTAATTCCCTATCCTTAGCTCGTGTCAAGCAGGTGTTGAGCCGAAAACCAACTGCCTCCAGACAAAACGCAGCACGCAAAAGCCATACACACAAATGTGTGGAAATAAAGTATGCAGGATTCAATGCCCCGCACATGACTTACTTAAGAAAAAATTTATATTTCTAATTTTTGTTACTTCCTTTACACAAGTTTTTTTGTGTTTTTATTTTCAAAAAAAAAAAAATAAAAAAAAAACTGCGAGCGACATCCCCAAATTTAAGTGCAAAACATGCTTGGGCCTGTGCCAATGTCTGCTCCTGCGCAAAAGGCTACAACAGACCCGGCAAGCAAACGCACAGCAACAGCTGCTCCTGCACTAACTCTTTGTTTTTTGTTCTCTATATACAAGGATTAATTTTTATTATAACAGCAAATGGCAGACAGTTTGATAAGTCCATGAAAGGAAGGAGCAATAACAGTGAAAGGTGAATATTTTTGTATTTTTTACTCAGTTTACATTTGGTTGTGCTTACATATTTCTTTTTAAATTTTTTTTTGTTTTAAACTTGTGCTCAAAGGACTCTCGTAAGATTTGGAAGGGTTGAAAAGAACGTAAACTAATTGTTTTTAGCTGCGGTTTTATGCGAGTTTCGTATCGGTTGTGTCAGACGCCAAGACAAATGTGGCACGTGCGTTTGGTTTTTGTGTCTTGTTTTTTTTTTTTTTTGCTAGAAGTAACTCTTTTTACTTACTTCTTGCCACACATTCATATATTCGTGTATAATAAATACTAGTTGTATGAAATAAAGAGAAAATTGCATCACTTTAGGAACACATGGAAGTGGAAATATGCATTAATGTGTTTAATAAAAGCAACCAAACTACGTAAAGTAATGAACATGGTTGATATATCTGATCGGATGTATGTATAATAAATATAAAAAACACTCGCAAGAATTCTATAATGTTAGAATATCACCTAAATGTAGCAGTGCTTTATTCCCCTCATACATAATTCATGGCTATGATCTACCAACATGAACATAATATAAAATAAAATAACATTCACAATTTAGAAATATTTTTTTTTTTTAATTTACCAATGAATTAAACTAAGATGAGGTGAAGAGAGTGGCGGTGAAGGAGTCCGAGATATATTAAAGCGAGTTCAGCTGAAGTGAATTAAAGAAGGGGGGTGAATTTAGGTCTTGCGAGTTTAGATATGGCCAGCTAAAGTGCAGTGGTTTAAGGTATAAAGAATCTACGTGTGGTGAGCTCAAGCGTGGTTAGTTTAACTTTGGTGAGTTGAGGAGTGGTGCGTGTAGTTCGTGCGAGTTTTGTTGTGTGTGTTAGTGTGGTGGGCTTAGTAACGTAAGTTAACGCGACATAACATGACATATAGTAACGTGACATGACATAGTTACTATAATTAAATATAATATACTAATACATTACATAACATAACATATTACCATACTGCGCAACGTAATGTAATGAAACTTAAAATATAAATAAATCAAGTGAGTTTAAGTGTGGTAAGTTTTATTTCAATGAGTTTCAGGATGCTAAGCAGTAAAAGTGCATAATGTTGTCATCAAACATTTCATTTTAGATACATAATTAAATAATTCAATTAAAATAATTAAATTGCTTACTCTCTCAGTTGCTCATATTGTGCACGACACTGTACATAATTGCATCAAGGGCACTCTTGCTGACTGTTTCGTGCTGCCCTTTCGTGAAAGGTGCAAATATTTCATCACATATTTTTAATCAAAAACTGTATCATGAAATTCGAAATTAAATTTTTATAAACATATTCCGGGAGGCGCACAAAAAGAAAGTCACTTTAATTACGGTGGAAGAAAATTAGTGAAATGAAAATTTTTTAAATGTTCCCCAGAAAGTTGCCGCTTAGGAAATTTGACCATTTTGTTGTTTTATAAAAAAGCTGTATACAATTAAAAAAAATCATTCGAAACTTGTGGCAACCAAAAGTTGCAAATATTTGAAAGAGGTTAAAAATTGGTATACGACACTATCAATGCAAAACTACAATAACAATAATAATAAACCCAACGATAACCCTCCTTTTCCGCCCAACCGACACGAGGGGCGCATCCGCATGACGCACGATTTTTTTTTTTATATAAATATGGTTGTGCCGATTCGAGTTTGTTAGCTGTCGATATCTCAAAATGTTCAGCTACAGAAAAAATGAATTCATCAGCTGACCGAAATGTTACCATGCAAATTAATTTAAGAGGGAGGACAACACATTCTTCTTGATGTTAAAGAGCGAGTCTGACACATCAAAGGTGTTGGAAAGGAAGTTAAAATCTTGACACAAGCACGAGTGAAGCACATTTATTTAATTTTTTTAAGATTAAAAGGCATGCAATTTACGTTATACCACAAAACTATGCTTTCTAATTCATTTTGCAGCAAGGATCTCTCATCAACAAAGTTGTATGATCTAAAAATTTTAATTTCATCAGCATACATTAGAAGTTTTGAAAATTTTAATACAGTAATTATATCATTAATAAATAGCAGGAAAATAATAGCAGGTGGCTTCCTTGGGGAACTCCTGAGGACACATCAATGACATCCAATGCAACATTTTTATAAATAAGTCTTTGCGTTCTGCAGGTAGGAAGATAGCCAACGAAATATACAAGGTTGAATTAGAACGAGCTTATGATTAAGTAGAGGGTGGCAAACTTTATCAAAGGCTTTACTGAAATCGGTATATATGACATTAGTGGAGTTATTTTGACGGAACCACTTTTAGACATGAGTTGTGAATTCAAGCAAATTCGTAATAATAGATTTGCCTTTACAAAATCGATGTTGAGAATTAGTAATTGATGAAGAGATTAAGAATGTTCACTGACTAATGACGATAGCCCCAAATAATTTTGAAGAAGCGCAAATGTGGCTGAAAAATGGCTATGCCACGATAATTTTCAATATTTGACCTATTTCTGCCTTTATGAAAAGGGATTATAAAAGATTGTTTCCATGCGGAAGGAAAAACTCCCTGTTTCAATGAAAAATTAAAAAAGTTTGATAAAGGTAGGTCGAGGTTTTCCGCAAACTTTCTGCCACTCAGACGTTTAAGATTTTTTTTTAACTCATGTGACGTTGCTTCGGAGTGAGTTCTGATTGGTAAATTTTGTACAGCAAAACCAAAAGCGAACAAAATTAGTTGCAATTCTTGCTTAAACTGAGCTATGGAGAGTTAAAAAAATTCAATTGATAAAATCTATTTCCCTGCGCTGTCATAAAGAATTTTCGTATAAATGTTTGTAATTTTTCTGTTGGCCTAGTAAATGTTAATAATTTACAATTTTATTGAGCTCAAGGCCAGTTTGAAAGATGAAATAAACACAACAGCCAACGCGGCTAGCGTAGCACAATATGTAGCGTATTGGCTCTGCAACTCTTAGCTCCCGGGTTCAAAGCCTGGGACAAGTGGTTATGAAAAATAAAATTTAATTAATTTAATATAATATTTGTGCTTCGGCCAGAATGCAGTTCTTGAGTGTTTTGAAAGTCGCCACTTTGATCCTTGAAATATTTGCCAAACCGCACAAACGTAATCCAAATACATACATACATACGTTATTATCCGTGTGCCAATGGTGTACTGCAATTTTAAGGTATGTTTGTAGATACTCATGAGCTTGAAATAAATGTTCACACGCCCAAATACTAAATTACTTATTTTATTTATTTCAATTTAGAGCTCAACACTGCGCCAACAGTTTAAAAATATTGCATACGGCAGAAGGAGTTGAAAAACTTCCCGACTGGATCAATATCGGAAAAAAAAAAAAAATGTGAACTGCATAAACCGAAACCTTTATTATAAGAAAATAAAATAAAAAATAAAAACTAAAACAACACAACAATACAAAAATACTAAAATACTGGCGGCAGTAGCCAGCAGTTAGCTGCACATATAGCCTGCAACAGCGGCAGTGGCGGCGGCAATTGCAATTCCATATTGGAGCAATTTTATTGGGCATTGATGCGACACGCCATTGATCTTATCGCGATAATCTTGACGCCATGCGACCGCTGAATGCCGCACCGCAATGCGTTTATGTAAATGTGGCGCAAGCGTTGCGATACGATACATAATACCACTTTACGCGACGACTGCAGCCTCTCTACATACACACATACACACATACATACATACGCGCATATGAGTCCTACGTACGGCTGGGCTAACAAGATTTTGGTGGTGCAAAGCTGCTTTATACCCTTTTTTATTATTTCTGCTCTGCACTCTGTGGCAGACAATGCAACAACGATGGGTTTGCTGCTATTGCTGTTGCTGTTGTTGTTGTTGCTGTTGTTGATGTTGCTTACGCTGAGTTGGCGGTTTAATCCCATCTATGGGTGTCTTTGCGAGACATGTTTGCCGAAGCAGAGCTGTGTTTCTCACACATTATCTTTGCACTAGCCGTTGTCGTTGTAGCCATTTATTTTATTCCCTTTTTATAAACCATTAAATGGGTAAAATTTTTGATGCGCTTTTTTTTTGTGCTCTGTTTTTGTATGTATGTATGTATTTGTTGCAACGTTTTTTTTTTATATGTTTTATATTTAATGTGCTTTTTTTTGCGCTTTGACACTTGGTTTGTCTCCAACAGCACCAATATTGTTGCCGTTTGTACGTTTGCCCGTATGTCCTTTGTGTCGGTTCATTACTTATTTAGGTAACAATAAATCCTGCACCTCCATGGAATGTGCATTCAATGGCATGTGCAAAAATGAAAGAACAAAAAATATACCAAGCATATTGCAATTGTTTTCAATCCTCTTTTGTGGCATCTATGGAATTTCGCGCATTCTTATGCTAAAATCTGCTGACATTGAGTGCGGTGGACTAAAAGCCAAAGGGTTGCGGCTTCCTTCATCCACCTGCGTGCAACATTGGTATCTATAATTCAAGCCATAAGTATGTCGTTCAATCGTTTAAACATTGCTTTTCTCACATATACTATTTCGCCGTGCTGCAGACCATTACTGTTTGTATAGCATTTTTTTTTTGGAGGTTCGTGCCTTAAGTCTTTTGATTTTGCTCGCATGCGGACTCGTTGTATTCGTGCGAGTTTACTGGATTCTGTTTGGTGTGTGGTGAACAACTATGTATGTATGTGTGCAATGATGCACAGTTGGGCAGCGCAAAAGATTGATGGCACGCAGCGAGGACAATGTTATTTCTAATGGGGTCATTAATTTTGAATCTTTCGTCGGCATTACTGTTTGGCGAGTCGGCAGCAATGGGGTGCTTTAGTTCAAAGGCGTTAAGTCCGCTATGTCTTAGATATGCGGCTAAAATTTGGAGTATAATTTTTTGGTGAAATATTAATTAACAACGAACGGTGGTGAGGTGAGAATTAAAAATGTGTGTAAGGCATATAGTACATAAATATGTGCAATTGCATTCTACATAAAGGTGTGCAATGTGGGAAATAAAATAATTGTATGTACTAAATATAAATACAAGACTGGATTAGTGGTTGCTTTTTGTTTCATTGTAATTTCCATATGAACAGCAAGTAGAGTCTAACCAAAATGTATCTACAAAGTTTATGCTAAATCTACAGAGCGGAATGAAATTTTATTGTAACATTTCCAGCTTCAAATAGCAAAAGGATACTAATTTCGTTAGAAGTTGATGAAGCAAAAGATTTAAAAAGAAAGAGAATTTTTGTTACATTCTACGCAAATATGGATGTGTTTCATACAAACCTATACTTTGCACTTCTTCAATAGATTATCCACGAATTGATTAAGACTGTAGAAAAAATTATAGAGGAAAATTCTGAACAAACTTTGAGCTAACTTTTTACTCAAGAATATAAAGCAAACATTTAGTTTCACCCGATACCAAATTAAGTGTGTTTATCGACCTTAGTTAAAATATTAAGGCCTATAAATTAACCTGAAAATTATTAAAACGTGAAATAAAATTAAATTAATTAGAAAACGTAATAGAACGAATGAGAAAACATAAGAGTAGAATCTAATATAAATTAGCATTCTCCTCTCATGTGGATTATGTAGTAAGCAAAGCCTATTTTAAGATACATAGGTTTTATTAAAAGAAAATCTAGAGACTTCAAACATTCTCTTACTCTGAAATCTCTTTATGTAGCTTTGGTCAGAAGCATATTTACAATAATTATAGAGTCATCAGCAGTAATCCTTATCATTTACGCCTTTGCTCTATGTGGAATTAATTGGTCTTGCAGTCCAGGTAATAACACCCCTATTTGTGACTCGCAATGCGTCCCTATAGACATCACCAACGGAACTCCTACTAGTTCGTCTAATGGCGTCCCTAAAGGCGCCTTCAACTCCCTTACTCGAGCTTTTAATGGAGTTCCTACTAGCGTCACCATAGTATTACCTTTAATGGTATCCCATCCAATGAATCAAGGCGGAAACGACTTGGTTTACAAGCACAGAAGACCATATTTATTCGTAATGTTTGCTAACAACACTTTGTATGGAAGTATACGTTGTCTAAAAATCTGCAATCTCTTTATTGCAATTGATCCATGCATAGATTTTCGCAGCTGCAAGCTTTTTGTAGAAGCTACGTACAAAATCTGGTATCTATACAACGAGCCAATAGCAAGAATAATTCCTTTATGTAATTCTCAGGCATCAACCATACATTTATTTTTATAAATTTAAATTTGAACGGTTTCAAGTTTTCAATTAATGAAGCTTCTCACATATAATGGAAACTATAATAAGGCTAAGTCATATTCGGCAAGAATATTTACTCGGTAGACTAATTGAATTGAAACAAATAAATAAATAATGGAATATAATATTATATAGTAGAGAAGAACAATAATAAGTATAAATCAAGTAGCAGCAGAATTCCGGAAAAAGGATTGCCTTATTGAAAACCACACATCTAAAAAAACACACTCAACTACAATCAAATCGAATTGAATAATATAAATAAATAAAAATTAATATAAAATAAAATAAATGAAAATAAAAAAATTAAATATGTTAAATTAAAAAAAAAAATATTTAAAAAAAATTATATTAAATTTAATGTGTATTCGTTTTAAGTTTCCTTAAGATTATTTTGTTTTTAATTCCAAATGAGTTTTAGCCTTTTCCTTATGAAGTTAAATTAATCAATAAAAAAAAGCAGCTCATCTGTCTGTATATGCGTACGTATGTATGTATTTACCTACATAAACCTACTTATAATACAAAAATTATAAGAACACATACATACATACTTCAAGCATTTTCAACTCATACACGCTTCCATACACAAATACTTTACCAATCCATTCAATTCAAAGTGCAACATCTGCTTCTTACTTGCCCCACACTTTGGGTTTGAGCTGTATTTTTTTCAACTTGCTTCTCTATATACGTATGTATATGTTTTTATACACTAACAAACATCCCACTAGTATACCTCATAAATACGTTCTGCAATAATTCCATCGCTTATTCGCATTCATGCCAAAATATTTGACATAACAAAAAAGCCAAAGAAACTAATCCTATTAAGAAATAAATTTTCGTTTATTTCCTTACATTCATTCGCTGCACCGTTTCTTTGCCTTGTTTGTGGTACGTGAAAGGGTCCAACTTTTTTTATGTTTTCTTTTTGTTTGACGTTTGATATTGTATTGTTTACATTCGTTGTTGCTTAAGACGAGAATAGTAGTAATGAAATACACTTCTGAAGCGGTAAAGAAGTGCAGAAGTTTGTTTTATATATATGTTAAGTAAATTTTATTTTCAAACCTTTTTTTTAAGTGAAATATTACCTTTAAGTAAAAGACATCTGCAAAACTTAGTTAAGAGTTTGGATTTCGTAGATAAATTGCTAAAATTAGCAGTAAATTACGCTAGTAATCCTGACGACGAACTTTAAGAGCAACTCGTTCGTTTTAAATTATTGGCTCAAATACTACTTGATGGTTAACTAAACTTCCAGAGTGATCTGGAAATAAAATGAGAAAGATATTCATCCTTGTATAACTAATAAGGCTCTCTACTAATATAGCCACTTTCAAGGAATACAGATAGCCTAATGCAAAGGTTACAATATGAAAAGGCAACACTTTTTTTCGAGCAAAGAAAACGCCATTAGTTTTAAATTGGCTTTCGATTGACTTCCTTGTTGGTCTGATTTTGTTGAAAAGACAAAATTTTTTTTCGAGGAAAGAAAACGCCATTAAATTTAAATAGGCTTTCGATTGACTTCCTGATTCTGATTTTCTTTAAACTTATAGTAAACTTGTTTATGTTTTTAAAAGATATAACTTCATTTGTGCGTACCAATTTTGAGTGAACAGTGCTTTGGAACATATTCACAGCAGCACTTGTAATAATTGCTTTTCAATACAGACATACTACGTGGCGATTTTGTATTATTGCTTTGTCTATATTTATACGTTACTAGAAGACCCGGCGAACTTCGTCCCTCCCAAAATTAATTAGAAGTAAATGAAGCACTCTGTTGTTAGCGTATTTAATGGGGAACATTATAGCTTCCTCCTTTTTTTTTTACTTATGACAGATTTTTCATGCTAAAAAAGCAGCTTTGATTAATATAAAAGCAATATTTCGTCGTCCCAGTTAATATGTATAGTTTTCTGTATAGTTGGACTCAGCAATGTTTTCGCCAACCCATTTTCTAAAATGCAAGTAGAATACAACACGAAATTCAAAAAAATCAGTTCAGAAATACGACTTTTATAAATAACTCGACTCCACCGCCACCTATATTTTACTTCCCCTTACCAATACATATATAGAATATGACTGAAATCGGACTATAAATACGTTTTTAAGTTATAACTCCACACCAGCGCCAGCTATCGAGGTTTTCTCTCCGTAACATTTTTCCTTGAGTTATGGGCATTTATACGTATGCCCTCCTACGGACTTATTGAATGACCTGTTATATTCATAGAAATGATACAGAAGCTTTTCGAAAAAAATATGCCGTTAAATGACGCTGGCTTTCAGGCATTTAAAAAATAACTGACGTTGAATAAATTAGCAATAATGTAACCGATACGAAAGATACTTATATATGTTATGCGAATTTCTTTATTGTTTATAAATTTGCTTTCGTAATATATGTGTTTTAGTTTCTCAAAATTCTAATTGGATTTCTAAAAAAATAAAACGCATTCACGTATTTGGTAATTGAGTTTTTTTTTTATAAGAATGTTATGGGAATTTTTTTTCTGCATTCCTTTTAAATAACAAAATTATTAGACGCCAGATGACGTTGAAGTCAAAAAATCCACAACTCGATATAAGCATAATTAGTAATAAAATAATTTGGAGCTTACAGCATATAAATAGCTCATTGTTTGGCCAAGCTTCTCCAGCCATTTGTTATGTGCGTCTTTAAGGTTTAACGCTCCGAGCGGCAGATTTTTCTACGATTATTTTTTTCATAGTAGAAAGCTATTCAGGGGTTCGTCATTGTCTGCAGATTTGTCTTAGATATCGCTGGAATTTGAGATATTTCCATTAACTTTATCGATTGCAGATACATTTATGGTTAAGAGTGTATACAAATCGAAACACTTAGTGTTGGGGTTGACAATTTTTCTAAAAAATTGTAACAATAAAAAAAACATTTAAATCTTATTTGAAATTGCGGTAGACAGGCGTTGAATTCATAATTTTGGCGAAGTAGAGTATTAAAGTCAAAGGTAGAAAGGAAACAAAAATATTTGTAGACAAGCGAGAACAATAAAAAAAAGTTTGAGAATCACTTAAAAAATTATTCGTTTGTTTCAAGCGGTAGACGAGGGAATAATTTATTTTTATGCAATGAATTTTCGCTTTTTCTTTTATATCTGTAGGTTAGTATGCAACTAGACTTTATTTTCACTACTTGCTAACACATATCACAAAATTGCTTGATGGAGAATTAAAACATATTCTTTTTATTCATGGAAGTAAGAAACTATTTGAGATTGTGTAATCGAGGTCGAAAATATATACTGATAGCTAGGGAAAGAAAAATTTTAACTTGTATTTGCTTACAGTTATAAAAAATGAGATGACCATATGTGAATCGATCTGAAAATTTGCTATAAAGGATATATACACTCTATTTACAAATTATAGTACAAATACGTATTGACACAGTTGGACAATTTATTTGTCTTCCAATTATTTATATATATTTTTCAATTAAAGAATTGTCAATTCTCAAACAAACACCATTACAACAACTTTTTAAATTTAATAAAAAATGTAGAAAACATTTATTAAAATTTGGAACTTAAAAAAAAACAGTTTTAGAACTTTTTAGGGTATGCAGATAGGTAACTCATTTAATTTTAGTACAACAAAGTGCGTGTTTGTAGTGGCGACGAATTCCCAATGATTTTGAACTTTTTTTTACTGACGCTCTTTCACAATTCCTTCCATATAAAACAAGAATCGCGGTTATTCGTTGTATGGACGAAACCGCCAGTAAAAAAATTGCCAAAAATCAGTGATAAATTGTATACACTTAAAACTTGTACTTCTCATACTAAAATTTAATGAGCCTAAAAACTGCATACTCAAAAAAATAAAAATATTTTTTTTTTAAGATTTAAAAATTTTGAAGACATTTTTTTATAAATTTTAAAATTGGTGTTTATGGTTTTAATTAGAGAAGGAACCATATTTTACTAGAACAATCATTGTAATTAATTAAAACAAAAATTAAGTGCCCCAATCCGTCAATGTGTGGTTGTGCTTTAATATGATAACAGAGTATAAACCAAAATGCATTAAAGTGCGCAGAGATGTGGAGAGTTCCTATATTCCTTAAGAAATATAAAAGTGTTAACATAACAAATGTCAATGTTAGATCCTAGTCAATTATTTTATCACGGTCTTAGTTGACCGACTATGAGCAACATTTGACTTGAAACAGTATACGAAAAGAGGAAGTTGCGCACAAGTTTTATTTTTTAATATTATTATAAATCCTGGTTTCAAACTTTATACTAATTTATAATAAAAGGGAATTATTATTATGTTTTTTGGGCAAACCTTTTTGTATCACATTCGAGCCATGTATTTTCTTTGCCATACAACTCGAATATGTTCTTCCTTGGTCAAAATAATGAGACACGTATTTTTTCTTTTGAAAGAAAAAAATTGTTTACGATTCTTTTCGGCGATTTAAATTTTGCTCTAAAAACTGTTTACGATTTTTTTCGGCGATTCAATTTTGCTCTAAAAATCATATTTTTCAGACTTTGAAAAAATCTTTTTTTTTTTTCAAATGTACATAACTTCTTTAAATCACAATAATAATTAAATAAAGTAAAATACAATATTTGAACACATCATTAAATTTAAGTTTAAATATGTATGAAAAACAAATTTAAAGAAAAAAAGCTGTCTCATAAACGAAAAGTTTTGGCTCACAGCCGCTTGGCCAAAATACATTTCAAAGTGTAAATATACACATTTCGAGATATTCAATTTTGAAAAAGAAAATCCTTTTTGATTTTTCAGAAGAAAAAAATGTTGAGACATGAGTTGGCAATTTTTTTCTTTGCATATTAATGTTGAACTAACTATGGTCAGTTTTTAGAAAAGTTATGTACATTTGAAAAAAAAAGATTTTTAAAAAACGGCAAAATACGATTTTTAGGGCAAAATTGAAAACGCCGAAAAATATCGTAAACAATTTTTTTCGGTCAAAAACAAAAATACGTGCCTCATCATTTTGACCAAGGAACAACATATTCGAGTTTCATGGCAAAAAACAAACATGACCCGAATGGACCGGTTGTCTTTAAATGGCAAAGCTCAGTATAATTTAGTGTAAGTTCCAAGAGACTACAAATTCTTCCGCAATTTCTTTCAATAAAAAAATCGCGGCCTTGCGGAAGAGAAACAGCTTATAAAAAGACTAGCGATATGCTTAAAATTGTTAACCCAAAATGTACTAAACTTTTTTTAAATGTTTAAAATTTTAATGAAATTTTGTACTACTCAGTTCCAAAATTGGTTTCAGAAAACAAACTGTGTTCTAATTGGAAAATATTGAATGTTAAGTAAAAGAAGATTTAAAAGACAAAACTTGTTAACTTGTGTGTGACTTCTACATAAAAAAAGCTGTATTTGTATTTCATATTTATCATATCTGCTTCTAAGATAACTCATATTTTTATTCAAACGAATAAATCCACAGCAAAAAACCAGAAAAGCTCAGTTTAAATATTTGAAAATACAACATTTCCACCTGACAAATTTTCATTTAAAATACCCCACCGCCTCATCCCGCTGAAATTAACATAAACAACTACATTATCAACAACTGTTCGGCAATAGCAATAAAAACATATTTACATACATAGACAACAACACTAACAACACATCACGCCATCAGCATTAACATTGCTATAGTGAGGAGCAGTTGCGACAAAAACAAAAAAAAAAGGCAGTACGACAAAAGCTGTGGCAACAACGCGGCTCGATTATAACATTAATAGCGGTAGCAACAGCTGTCGCAGCGATGCCAGTAGCAGCAGAAAAACCTGCCACATTTCCACAAGCGCGCAGCAGTTGCGGCATCCTATTCGCCACGACACACACAACAACAGAAAACAACAAAAACAACAACAATAAAGACAACGACGGCGACGACGGCGACTTTGATTAAGTTTGACGCTTAGCGCTGAGTGTGCAATAACGATCGCAGCGACGATGAGGAGCCACCAATCGCCTAGGCGAGGCAACAAAAATACAACATAAAAAATAAGAATAATAATAGCAACAACAACGATAACAAACTCACGATCGAAAGCGCAAACAACAAAAAAAAAACGCATAGTTGTGTGGCATTTCGGACAGGTGCGCACAAGCGCGTCGCTGCCGGTGCTGTTGTTGCACAAACGTTTGCACACACTAGAGCTGTGGCGAAACTATTTACATTGCCTGCGGCTAATAAACAAGTTATCTTACCCACGACTATTATCACCAACATTATCATTATCCTGAATACATTTTTCACTATTTTAATGCAACAACAGCCGCTGTGGCGGCAACGACAAACTTCCCAGACACACTGGCAACAGCAATGCGGATGGGAGCAACATTTTGCTGGTAATAGCTAAAGCGACAGCAATTGAAACAACAACAACAACAACAACAACAATAGCAACAGCACGATCATGGCAATGGCATACAAGCCAGCTAGACGAGTTGTCGATTGGCAGACGTACAGACGGGCAGACGGGCAGACTGGCTGACGGAGCAAACAAACAAACAAACCAACGCACAACCGAATACAAGCGAAAATAAATAGACAAACAGGCAGACAAAACGAGCAGACAGACCGAAAGACGAACAACGAGGCGGCAAGCTGTCAGTGCAGCGAGCCTGAAGACAAACTATGCAGTGGACAGACGAGTGGACAGACACAAGTTAAATGATAGTCAGTTGCAGTTAGTGATGCCAGTGCGAGCGTAGTAGCCAACAGCAAGCCACCAACCACCAGCCGCCAGCCAGTCGACAGCGGTCAGCTAGTAGCTATTGAGCAGTAGCAATAGTTGCAGCTAAAGCGATTACAACTGCAGTAGTCGCAAGTAGTAATAGAGTAAGTAGCAGGCCTCGTTTCAACGCACCTCTTACTCACCAGCCAAGTAACTTAAACAACAACAACAACAGCCACAACAACAATGTTAATATCCGTAAAATGCCGCTTACTGCTTGTTACATACACACTTACTCGGTTTCATATACTGACAGTGACGTAGTGAAACGTTTGAAGAGCACTTGCTGCGCACCAAGTCGACGACAATGCAAGCGAGTGCTGCACAAAGCTGTGGCATGGCGTTGCATGGCGTTGCATGGCGTGGTGGCGTGACGTGCAAGTGCGAGTACGAGTAAGTTTGCTTGATCTTCTTGATCTTGTCAGTAAATGATGCTCGTAATGATTGCGATTCGCATCTGCAGTCGACGAGTAACGTAACTACTTACATACATACAAATTAGAAATGCCAATCCCGGGATCCCGATCTTTTTCAACTACTGCATATCACCGGATTTGTCTATTTAAATCCTGGGTTTGGTAAAAACAATTAATTTAATAGAAATTGAAATTTATAAAATTTTAATAATAAGTACTATCTACCTTTCAAGGGCGAAACAAAGAATTATTTGTAACACTACTCGTATTTGATAAAAAAGTTCCGCCCAGTCAAAGTTACTCTTGAAGCTTAATGTACTCGCAACATGGACTTACATATTTAAATGTGGCATCGCTTTAAATTTTATGCTGAGAAAATAAAAATTAAGACAATCTACTTTGCACAATAAATTTTTTTATAAACTCGTTTCAAGAATTAAACAACAAAAGACAATCCTGTCGGACGCGTGTACACTTTTTAATTAATCCAAATATTGTATAAAATCTTAAATATGACTTCTAATTTTACTGCGATTATAAAGGAGCTGGAGAATATCCATCTTGAGCACAAAATCAACCTTACTATAAAAGCGATGTTAAAAGTACTAACGAGGAGGTGGTTTAGGTGGATAAGGCAGTAAGTCTCAAAGATAAATTTTATGCCATTCTATCGTTAAAACTTGATAAAATTTATCAGAAGGTTTGGTAAAAGAAATAATTATAATGGAGCGATACAGGTTTTATATGCAAGAAATTTAAGTCCAGGTTGGAGCATTGCACACTTAATGCTTTAATTTCTTTAAAATCGCATTTTGATCAAAAAAAGTAATAATTCTGCCTCGCTCAAATTGTAATGGGTGATGCATTAAATTTTAACTTTATTGTTATATTATATTTACTGACCGATTATATGTTCTTCTGAGAAATTCCTGAAATTCGGGATCCCGTGATTGTCCCGGGATTTTGTTTTTAGATCTCGAAAATCCCGGAATTAATAAAATGCCAACAATTGACATCCCTAATACATATGTATGTATGTATTTACTAGACGGTGATGTATTTATTTGTATGTTCATGTGATCAAGTGCTCATTTAGTGGAGTTTGCATAGGTGCTCGAAGGAAAATATTGCTGCAGGATTTAATGAGTTGGTTATTGTGTTGATAATTAAATGGTTGCAGCTACATTAGTGATTTGCTTATGGAATTTTCGTTTAAATTGCTTTGATTTGACTGTTTGCTTTTTATTAGTACAAATATTTATTACTAAAATTTAAATTGTAAACTGGTTTTATTTATTATTCTGAGGGCATCTTTTGGAACTGGTGAATTTTTCCGGGCTTGATGTATGATGACTTTTTGTTGTAGTAGGTATTATTTTTTATTATAATTTGTATATATTCTCATTGTAATTTATATATTTGTGGCCGCTGTGGTCGAGTGGGTAGCGGTGCGTGCTATTATTCGATATGCCCCTGGGTTTGAGGTTCGAATCTCAGCCAGGGTAAGCAAAATCTAAATCAAAGAATTTTTTTTTTCTAATAGCGTTCATGCCTCGTTAGGCAATGGCAAACCTCCGAGGGTATTTCTGCCATGAAAAAGCTTTTCATTAAATATATCTTCCGGTTGGAGTTGGCACAAAATTGTAGGACCCTTAAGTTGTGATAGAATATAAAGATGCATACCACAAATGGTAGGAGAGGCTGTCGGCCAAACAAAATAATAAAAAACGTTAGTTATGATTTTTCTTGAGAGCTGTATTCTTAGCTTAAAGTCTCTCTTTTTTTATAATGTATTTGTATTACCCATTCAATCTTAAAACAAAAAAATTTAATATTAATCCTTATAAAAATTTTTTTTATTTGCGCTTTCTGCAATTTTTTCCACGTGGTAATTGTTTTTATACCTTTCATGGAAATGATATTTTAACTTTGGTCCGATGATTGTCAGTACCAGAACGAAAAGTATACCGATACGACAGGGTGATGCGCTGAGTCGATTTAGCCATGTCCATCTGTCTGTCCGTTTGTTTGAACGCAATCGCAGCCCCCTAATTTTTTAGCCTGGCAGTCATATGCCTTTTTATAATTTATAAGTCAATTGTCGGAACCGGCCAGATCTTAAATAATTAGGAGCCGATTGTTCAGATATCATATTTTGCTTCATAACTCCCTCATTTCAGTAGCCAGAGGTTTGAAATTTTGTTAGAAGGTCCGCTTTTCTAAAATTTATAGAAAAAGGAAAAATCATCCATTTAAATTGCTGAAGTTTTGAAATTTTGCAAAAAGAATAGCTTTAATGAGAACTATTTTAGCAGTGAAAATCATTAAGATCGGAAAATTTTTTTTTGTTTTTGTATGGAGCCAACTGCGCCACATCCTCAATAAAGCTTCCTTGTAAATTGCACTTTGCTAAAATTGATTGCCATACTCAAAAACTTAACAATCAACATTCTTTGTAAAACAAGAGAAATTCTGAGGCAATTTTAATGTATTTTTTTTAGTTTAGTTATGTATTTTTTTTAGTTTAGTACTTTGGTTCAGATAGATTTTGTTAGAGAATGACCTGGACTTTAGTGAGACATTAAATAAAACAATACAAATAATTGTCAAAATTTGCAAAATATCTGAAAGATTTATTCAGAAAATGGAAGCAACTCTAAAAAAAACATAAAATACTAGCAGTTAGTAGCAGCGTCTTCGAAATGTTATTGCAAAGATCATCTAATTTTAGTAGGTTTTTTGCAAATAGAGTTAGTAGACAATGTAAGTTAAAATTCTATTAAAATTCTACTAAAATGTCTTGTTGCACACACTAAAATGCTACTCATACAGCTCAGGAAATACATCGCAGCCTCCATGTAAAGTAAAAATTTAAGTAAAAATTAATAAGTGAAAAGGTTTCGTTAAATTTTTTGATTAAGCCAAATATTCGAGCTGTATTTTAAACCCCAGAGTAACATTAGTTACACAAAATATTTAAATTATTATAAAAAATTTTTGCAAGTTTGATTAAAAAAAATTAATATCTTACATGTAGTATGTAGATACTTCTCACAGGCTGAAAAAGACTATTCTAAAACGAAGCAGGCGAAATAAATGCTTACTATGTACAAACAGTTCGTTATGTTCTCCTACTTTAAAATGTAAGAAAATAATTTAAGATGTTTCAAAATACCGCTTTGCATGAAACATATGTAGATATCATCACAAATTTGACTACAAAATACATACATATGTATATACATACACATTTGTATATGTATATACATATGTGTACTTATGGGCATAAGTATGTACTTTTTAACAATCCAAGCGCTACTTTCTTGGTCGGTGCCATACCGACCGTTTAATTGCAGACAAGCGAGATCTTAACAACTTTTTCTTCTTGATTGCTTAAGTAAATAAACTAACACACACACACACATACACACATACACGTCCATGCAGCGCAAAATTGTCTACAAGGTGATCTGTGGATGCGCTGCTTCAAATGCGTTCCGCATGCTGATGTTGCAACTTTTGCACTATGCCGCACATGGTTGTGGCAGCATGGTTTGTTGTTCCACACATTACTATCAACGTCGCTGTATGCAGTTTTTCAAGAGATCATCTCAAAAGTGACTAACTATACGGCCAATTCATGTGTGTACATATGTATATATATACTCGTATGTAGCAGCAGCAGCAGCATCATCCTCATCATCATTGCAGTTTGCCACACAAAGATTTTCCCCCGTTTCATTCGTCCATTGCTGCGTGCATCCGTCATTCCTGAGCTTTTGCTTTTTATCTTTGTTTGATTACAATGTTTATATGTATGTATGTATATTTTGTATGTTTATCACAAAAGTTGTCTGCTCATGCGTTCGGTCGTCGCACAGTCTCACAATCCGCCAACAATTTCATTCCTCAGCTTGGTGGCGCGCCGTCCTTGAGTTGACAGTCTGAAGCGACTGCGCGCGCTTCCCATAACTTACCGCATTGGACTACATTGGACACACAGCGATCGACTGTCCAAAGAACTGACTGACTGACTGACGGAATGACTGACTGGGTCCGACATTTCACCTCTCCAATCACGCTGATATACGTAGAGTGTGCTACATTAAATGCGTCGTTGGTAACACTGTCATAGATGTCCAAAGCGTGGATATATTCTTTTCTTTGCGTAGTTTACTCGTTTCTTCAGTAAATAGTTGTTGTTGCTTTTCGCGTAGTAAATAGCCAGAAATGGTCAAATATTTGTTGAGGTATAAAAATAAATTTTTATAGTAAAATGGAGTGAATCTTTATCAGCACATCGTGTACATATGTACATACATACAAAGTGGTCATGCAACTTTACTAAAATACTAAGCAATTTTACTAAAATACTACGTACTTATTTATACTCCTCTAACTAGCATAATTCACTTTGATTAACTTAAATTTGTTTAAATTTATATTTTACTGTTAGTTTGTTAATAATTTCTAATTGTTGATGCACTACAATTAGTCTAAACTAAAGTTTCGAGCGCACAAACAGCTACACACTCAGACAGTTTTAAGTCTCTCTAAGTTAAACAGTTCTGGGTTTTTTTTTACAATGACAAGCAGGTTACTGTTGTTATTTCTGTTTGTTGTTATTGTCGCAATGTGTGGTAGAGTTGTAGCTGCAATTGGAATGTGTATTTTGCAGTTACAACAGACAGCGCGTCGTCGTGAAGAAGTTGATGTGGAACCTGCTGGGAAAATGCTACAGTTTTTATGGACACCACTCGCATTCTCGACGAGCTAGCAATTTTTGAGAGGCGATTAGGAATGTAAATTTTGCGTATTATAAGTCACATGACGTACATACATAAGGAGTAGATCCATGTGATTAATTTGTTTATTATTTTTATTAATTTGTTTATGTTTGTGTATTACGATGATCAGCCTTTGAGTTTAAATTTAAAAATGTTTCCTTTAAAATTAATTTGTTTGGGTAAACCTCTTCACGTTGCTGGAAATTGTATACAACTAACGGTTGCACATTAAAATATTGTTGAGACATAAAAAATAGCAATTCTTGAATAGAGTCTTATCAAAAATTGATCGCCAATCACTAGTTAAAACTTAGCCAAAAAGACTGGATAATGATTTCTGAATGCTGGCAAGCTCTCTCCAGTTTTCAATTCTGCGATACGGCATATTGTGGAATATACCCTTGAAACGTCGCTAAATATTAAAAAGATGAATGAAGATTTTTATTGGGCTTAAAATGAATAAGTATTCACAATTTTATTGAGCTCGAGGAGAGTTTGCGGAAGATTTTATTTTGAAAAAACTGCAACAGTTTTTTTTTTAAGGTTAGCCGCTATAGCCGCTATTTCGGAGATCACCACATCTCCTCATCAGACTTATTTTTATTTAATTAATTATATTTTTTCAACATCACAACTTTCCCAGGTTTTGAACCGAAGACCTCGGGTTTGCAGAGCCAACACGCTACATGCTGTACTACGCTTGCCGAGTGGACTGTGTTGTGTTTATTCCATCTTCCTTAAACAAACCAATTACAAACAAGCAAGCAGCTAATCTGCCACTATTTATGTAAACTTGCTTAAGTGGTTGTTGTTTGTGTTTTTAGCAATTCTTTATTTTTTAAATTTTAAATTTGTTAAAATTTTTATTGGCCTCGAGCTGAATAAAATTGTGAAAAATTTTGAATCATTATAAATATGGATGAAATCCAAAGCCTGACGTCCCATTTCATAGCTGTTGCGATGAAAACAACTGCATATAAGGCCCTTATTATGCACGCTACCAAACCTGCTTCTGATTGGCATGCATGCCAAATAGTTGTCAAGTGGTGTGAGAATCATTTTGCACATGATCATGTCAGGATACAAGCCGAATTAGATTTTGCACGGCCCAACTGTGTTCCCGTGTTGGCGTCTACGACCCTCCTACTTTCAAAAGGAAGAATGGAGAAAAGAGACACCGTAAAAAAACTGCGACTCCATTCATGTAATATATACACAGATAGACCAAAGCTCGAAGACATGGTCAGCAGAGGTATTAATTTCAGCTACACAGAGCAGACACTACAACATTTCAGCATCCAAGCAACCAATTCATGTACAATCAATAATAACACTTTCACTGCTATTTCACCGACTCAACTTAAATAGTATGAATCTACTTAAATAGCTTGTGTTATTTAGGGAGCTCTTTAGCGATCAGTCTTATCCGCAGATCATTCAAAATTTTTGGCGTTCGTTCTCGGAGACTTTTCTTAAATAGAAAGAAAGCTGTATCTTAAGAAGTAGATCACTTGTTCCTTCCCCTAGACAAGAACACAAGTTTGAACATTCTTTTAGCCTAAGAATACCTCCAGAAAGCTAAAATTTAAAGCGTTTTTTCCTGCTACAAAGTGCGGAGTGTTTTCTGTTTCGTCCGTTGATACCAGGAAGTAGTTGTTAATTGATTTGGAGTCCATGGTATCCTCTTCGTTTATGTAAGCATTATGCCTGTTTGGCTGATCGCGTTAAGCCATTGCCTAACATAAATAGATACAATTTTTTTCCAACATTTATTATTTGTTTGATAAATTTTTACTGGTATCAATGTAAGTTACAAAACTAATTCGGATTGAGTAGGCAATTGAGCAGTAGAACTGTATCTCGGCGAACAAAAATTACACACTATATGTATCTCATTATGTCCGTCCAGTTGTATGGCGTAAAAGCATGAACAAAGATAATATCCGATGAGAGTGATTTTGGAGTGTCGGAAAGAAAGATTGTTCTAAAGATTTTGGGCCCCTAAAGTGTTATTGAAGGCGAATATCGCGGATGATGGAACGATAAGCTGTACGAGCTTTACAAGGACAAAGACGAAATGCAATAAATTCAGATCCGGTGGCTCCGCTGGCTATGTCGTTTCGTTCGAATGAATGAAAGCGCTGCAGCAATGAAAGTTTTCGACGCGCTGGAAAGACGAAGCGGTAAAGGGCTGGAGGACACTTGTTGTTTCCAAATGGCGACAGTAAGCAAAACCTTACTAGTAAGTAAGCAAGTAGGAATACTAAATTGTTTCTTGAAGCTAAATTAATCATCAATAAGTGAAACCCGGCCAATAAGTCGAATCGCAAAACTACAGTAATGTCTTTAGTTGGTGTTGCAGAACTTTAGTTGGTGTTGGAGCTAAAAACAAAATCATTTCTGCAATTGATCACTTCGCATCACAGGCATAATTAAGTACTGACATAATTAAGATGCATACCAACATGCTTGTATACATACATATGTTACATACATTTTACATACATTGGCGCGTATATACTAAGATCATAACATCTCACATAAAGGCCTAAGGCTCTTGCAATATCGAATTTTTACAGGAGATGCAAAAGCTTAAGCACAAAAATACGTAAATATATACAAATGTTTTTGCATATACGTACATTAACAAATATATATGTATGTACATCTCTATATATGTGTGTATGTGCTAGGGATGTAAATTTTGGGCATTTTGTTGATCCCGGGATTTTCGAGATCTGAAAAAGAAATCCCGGGACAATCCCGATTTTACGAATTTTTTATTCGTAAATTTTAATTTGCCAAAAAATTTAACACGTCTTTAATCGCTGTACTATAGAAGTTAACAAAATAACAATAATATTACAAAAAAAAAAAACGATTTGTTGTAATGTATGTATTTATTGGTCTTTTCAAGACAAACAGGAAATAAACGTTTAATTTGACACTCATACAAAATAATTTACACTGTTTGAGACCAATATTAAATAGTAATATATATATATAATTTTGGTGCGTACACTATATAGCTCAGTGTTTGGCCGAGCTTCTCCTACCATTTGTAGGTGCGTCTTTATATTATACCACAAATGGAGGGACCTACAGTTTTGTGCCGACTACGTACGGCAGATGTATTTAATTAGAAGCTTTTTCATGGCCGAAATACCCTCGGAGGTTTGCCATTGCCAGCCGAGGGGTGGCCGCTATTAGAAAAAACTTTTTCTATGATTATGATTTTGTTTGCCCTGACTGAGATTCGAACCTCGAACTCAACGGCATATCGAGTTATAGCACGCACCGCTACCAACTCGACCACAGCGGCCAGTAATATATTACCATTCAGTAAATAAAGAAATACTTCAAGTAAAAATTAAATACATCACCCATTCCATTTTGAGCGAAACAGAATTATTTCTTATTTTGATCAAAATGCAATCTTTACCAAATAATAAAAGTCTTAAGTGTGTTATCCTCCAACCTGGACCTAAATTTGATGCAATTAAAATCTGCAATGGAGAAGCACTGCTGCGCCTCAACACTTGTTGGTTGGATTGTCGAAAAAAAGTTAAATGCTCTCTGTATGACATTGCCTTTTTATCGCCTCATTAAAACAACTATCAATTTCTTTTACCAAGCCCTCTTAGAAACTTTATGCCTTTCGATTGTAATTGGACAATTACCAGCTGCTCGTCGTTAGTACTATCAACATCTCTTTAATAGAAAGGTTAATTTTTTACAAAAAGAAGGATATTCTCATTTATAATGACAAGGACATATCAAAGGGAGTTAACAAGCGGTGTCTCTCTAAAGGCTTTGCTTTGCCCTTGAAAGGGGAATTTTTAAATAAATTTAAAAACTAAATGGCTATTAAATTCGTTGCGTTCTACAATTCCGGGATTTGAATAGACTTATTACGAGATATTGTGGAGTTAAAATAGGCCGGGATCTCGGGATTGACATGCCTAGTATGTGCATATGATGGATACATCAACCATAGTTTCCCTGTAGCCTGCAAGGTATTTATTTACGTACTTCCACCAAAACATCAACCGGCCGGGCATAGAAGAGGCTCCTTTCCTAGCACTGGCTGGCTGCAGTTGTGGCGACAATGGCGATGGTGGCGAATTAACTTGTTTTGGTATAAACAGCGGCTATTTTGTGAGTTCATAAAGGATAAATTGCCCAAGTTTGGGATTTGGCATGCGCCTGCGCGCAGTTCAACACACTTATGCTAGTGATTACTTAGCCGGTTGGCCTGTCGTGCATTGAGTTGGCCCTTTGGGCCATCAACTAACCGCCTCGACGGGTCGGTGCTATATTGAGTTTTCAATTTGACTCGATTTGGTGATGTCAGCGGCGTGCACGCATCGCCAGCAAATGTACATATATATAATATGACGGAGGCGGTGGAAAATCATGCAATGTGTGTGTGTGTGTGTTGAATTGAATGCACGTGCGCACAAGCCGATTTACAAGTTTGGTTTGGCAGACAGCCTTGAAGTTGATGGCCGCAGTTGACACTATGACAAGGGTTAACAAAATCATCAGCAGCGAATGGCAATTGTAATGAACATTGCCTGGGATTGGCTTGATCGATGGTGTATGCAGTTTGTGGGCAAAGAAAACATTCTTGCCTTATGGTCACTCACCAAACGCAAGGCAACAATTAAAATATGAAAAGAAGTGAGAAAAGCAAGACATCAACCACGTTAAGACAACTTTAAGTGCCGAAAATGGCGATACTTAGGTAGAAAATTGGTTAAGATGAAGTTGCGCGCCACGTTTCTTTGTTAGAGTTTACTTTACGAAGCCTTACAAGGTGTTTGAGGTGGAATCTTCAACCAACTTTGACAATGAGATGCGTGTTAAGGTGTGCGTATAAGCGATTAAGTAAAATAGGTGATCTGAAATTTTATATTTATGGCAGTAAGCTTGATTCTTAAGCTTGAACTCAATCGTTTACCGCAAAATCAAGAACGAACTAAGTTTCATTTCAGCCACGCGATCTTATCCAGTCCAGAAACATTGACATGCGTGCGTTGTCCTCATCAGGTATTCATTATCTCCGATAAGATTTCCGCACCATTTGCGAGTCTTTCAGGAACAAAAAAAATATATGGTGATGTTGAGTGATGGCATCAAAATTATTGACTAACTTCGACATATTAATATTATTATTTCCCGTCTAATGATTTCAATAGACCATTTTATCAAACCTTTCTTTCCTTTATGAGCTCTCTTTGCAGCCCTAAATTGCCTCGCGAGGTAAGATAAAAAGAGTCTACAAATATGACTAATAAAAAACTCTTCGTCTTTTTTTTTTGATGGTTTATTGGAACCGTTTTGGTTTCATAAATGAGCATTGATGCTCAACGCTTTGAGAGTCTTAAAATTTAAGTTCATTTTCTTTAAGAGCACTTCAAATGCTCCAAAAAATCGCCGAAAAATAAGACGCTTTTCGAAATCTCTTTTAGGATTTTGATACCACTGAACGATAACTATCACTTAAGAAAATAAACCTTTTGCCGATTAATTACTTCGAAGACTTTTTATATAACTCCTTTAGGCTATCCAAGAAATATGAAACTTGCTTTCTTTAACATTAGTCTCGCGAAGGGTGAGCAGCTCAGTCAGTGAAGCTCAGTCGATAAAGCCTCAGACGAATAAGTAGACAGCGAAAGGTGCTGTTAATAGTAACTACGTCCTTTTATTACCTTTTTTTGATCAACAAATGAGTGAAGTTTCTGGAAAATATGTTACTTAGAATTGTTCGGTTTATTTAACCAAATTTTTTGCAAATATCTTAAACGCTCGCTTCTTACCATTTTCCAGTTCTTGCAAAAGCCAAAGTCTTTAAATATAAATAACTTATCTTTCGAATGTTTAAACGTACGCTGCCACCTATCCGAACACTGTCATATTTCGGTCAAGAAATTGTTTACTCAAAACCCAAAACTGTAATAAGTCAATCGCTTTCGAAACAGATTACCTCAAGTAAATGTAAAATTCACAGAGAAATCGGCAAGGACCAAACCATTTCTCGATTGCATTGTCTATCTGCGTTAATTTTTTTTGTCAGGGTGCGCCAACTACTCTCTATTTACCAAGGACAATAGTGGCAGCAAAGTGGCTCACCAGTCAGCCACCAACAGAAGTTGCACAACGTGAACAAGTTAACTTTGATCTCTCGCACATTGGCTTTGGTTGACTACAACGTCGGCGAAGCAAAACCAATTAAAAATGTTACTTCGTTGTTGTTTTCCTTCAACGCCTTGCCCATGGATTTCTTGGCTGCCTGAGTGGCTGGCTGGTGGCAGTATTGTGGCGGCGGCTATGGTGGTCCAACTGAACTGCCTCTCTGACGGACGGCCGCCCCGCATACTACGTTCGAACAGACACAGAGACAGACAGACAGACGGACAGGCGGATGGACGGACATACAGACAAGCGAATTGGGCGCACAAGCAAGCAAATAAATGTTGGTTGGTGCGCTGTGAAAATGCAAGCAGCACATCGTGTTTTCGTCGCAGTTTTTGGAAGCCTGATTGGGCTTGCGCTTGCATTGTATTCGCATTGCTTTGCCACAACCTGATATTGAAAATTCCATTTTTATTTTAATGAAATATTTAACATGATTCTGCTGCCGCCCGACGCGCATAGCAGTTGGTGCTGTTATTGTTGTTATTGCATATATTTTCTGCGCCCTCTGCATTGCTTCAGCTCGTAGAATTTTATCTTGGCAACTTCTTTTTTTTTTTTTGTTTTTGCGTTTTCAGAAATCTTTGTTTATGTCTTTGTGGTATTGTTGTTATTATTATGCACTTTATATTTGACATGCAACATTTTCACAGCAATGCAATGCCAGCGCGCCAATAACTACCTACAACAAACATTCGTGGCTTGGTGCACTTGCTTTGTTTGGTTGGTTGGTTGGTTGGCTATTTGGTTATTTGGTTGGTTCGTTGCTTGGTTGGTTGGTTGGTTGGTCGCTTGATCGGTAGTCTGCCCGCTTGGCTCCCATTCGGGTCCTCCGTCGTCCGCCACGCCACGCCACGCTCTTTGCTCTGCATGCGCCTTGGATTGTTTGGATTGTTGCTCGTGACCGCACACCGTGATTCCTCATTGGTATTCATTAAAAATTCACTTGTGCGCCTTTGTGCAAAATTGCAATAAAAAAGTAAAAAAAAAAAAAAAACAAATGGAAAAAAGGAGAAAATTAAAACAAATTCATGTTTAAAAGTACTCGTCGTCGGGAATGAGATCATTCGAAAAATTTACGAAATTAGTTCACAAGACTTCACGACACAGTCGCAATCAATGCAGCCAACAATTCCACAAGCATTCCACTTTAATTTAGTCATCAGGTGATTCCATGGCCCATTGCCGATACATTGTTGCCGCCGACTGCAACTTTATGTTTGTTGGCTTTGTTGGCAATTGCCATTTGGTTGAGGTAGTTCATTGGTGACGCCCAAATTGTTTCGGCTATATGAATTTTAATGGAATGCATTTAGTACATGGTTTGGCAATCGAACATAGAAAATTCAAGGATATGTGAATGTGTACATATTGCATTAGGGAGAGACAGTGTTTGGTTGTAATTATTTAAATTCTATACGAAAAATTCGTTTAGTGATGCACTCCTAGGTTCAAGAAGACTTAAATAGAGTTTTTAATTAAGTAATAATATTTGAAACTGGAAGTTTTTCGGCTACTACTACTACTAGGACAAATATTTTACGATAAGGTACGTTCCCCGTTATCGCTGAAACTTGTTGTGTGTATTATATTTGTTTTAGAGCTCTTTGGTTAGGAATCTGCTTATGTTTGAAATTTAATAGATTCGTTTCTTTGTGAATTCTTAAATAATAATAATAGTCATAATTTGGCGCTTACGCTATAAAGCTCAGTGTTTGGCCGAGCTTCTGCTACCATTTGTGGTGTGCGCCCTTATATTCCACCACAAATGGGAGGAACTACAATTTTGTGGCGACTCCGAACGACAGATGTATTTTATGAGAAGCTTTTTCATGGCAGAAATACCCGCAAAGATTTACCATTGCCTGCCGAGGGGTAACCGCTATTAGAAAAAAAAACACTTATATTATTTAGATTTTACTTTCCCTGGCTGAGATTCAAACCTCGAACCCGACTGCCTATCAAGTTATAGCACGCACCACTACCCACTCAACTACAGCGGCCAGAATGCTTAAATAGCTTGCTTTAATATTGAGAGTTTATTTTACCACAATTTGGGAATGCGACCTTCTGAACTGAGAGGTGAAATATCGCCAAATAGTAGCATGTAGCAAACGACCAATAAGCGACTGAGTAATGTATTAGATAAACATGAATACGATCTCATCAATTTTATAGACATCATGTTCTACTTAAAATTGTTCCTCACAATATCGATGCCTTAAGGGAAAGTCATCTCATCTCGAGTAGATAAAGTACAGTTGGTTACTTACTAAATTAGTTTCCGTCTTTTAGTTCTCAGGCAGTACAATTTCATTGAAAGTTTTTGAAACCAAAATGTATGCCCGGTTGAACTTGAATAGTATAATACCCCGGGAGGGTGTAAGAGAAGGATTATAATTCATATACTTTTCTAGAGAGGCCATTGGCATTAAAAGAGTGGATCTGTGGCATGTCTTATGACAATCAGTAGAGTACTTATAATTTTGTTAAGGATTATCCTCTAATTTTATTCGTCCGCACGTTGATATCGCAGGTAAACCTACGGTGCGGCCAACAAGTCTATAAGAATGGTTTCTCTACTGCGATTATTATACGGGAGACTAATCTTGGCTGTATGCTCACCATGCGGCCAGTGACCCGGAATTGTGGCTGTTACGCGGAATATTTATTTTTTTAACTATTAATTAGTCAGACCTCTCATTATCGTATATGTTCCTATGATCGGGAACCGAAGCGAGAGAGATGTCCACTGACTTAGTCGCTAAGCTTAACGCACACTTGCAATCATAGACTATCCGGTAATTTGTTTTGGGTGATGCTAGTGTCAAGAGAGAAGCTTGACTATCTGAAAGAAAAAATGCATGCATTTTATTCCCATTCGCTCCTATGTTTCAGCACCCGACAGGCCCTCTTAATTGCCCTCACATTCGCTTGGAAGATGCTAGGAAGTCGGAACGAGAAAGAGAGATCTTGCTTCTTTGAGAAGACCACAGCACTCACCCCACTGTTCATTTTTGACTCGTCAGTGTAGATCGAGGTGATGTTCTCATCCGCCAGCCTGACATCACTCCAATCGTGTCTAAATGAAAGCTTCACCTGCAAGTTTTTCCTGAAGTCCAGCAGCAAAGTATATAGTCTGATTGTTCACTGTGCGCGTAATGCTTCGGCCTCCAGACTCTCAGAGCCTGATTGCAGAGTTCGCTGCAGTTTCGTGTATGTGCAGAGATAGATGAGAAAAGATAGAACATTAAGGTGATTCACAAGGTGTCCTAAAGTGTCGCCTTGTCATAAAGTCATAAAATTTCAAAAGTTCTTTTACATTATTTTCCTGGCAATGCAACAAAAACAAAAAAAAATTGTTGGACTACCGAAAGTTTATATGACCTTACAATCTTAAGATACTTTACGACACCTTGTGAATCACCTAATTATTTATTTGAGAGCTTTTCTATAAGTTTTAGTTATGTGTTCATTAAATAATTTCAAATCGTTAACAAATTTACATAGGTATGTATGTGTGTTGCCGAGTAAAATAATTAGCTTTAAGATTTCCATAAAATGTGTAAACATCGCGTTATATAGACTTAAATGAATTCATTGCAAGACTATTCCGTTATTATTATTACTATTATTATTAGAGCACAGTAGCGCATCGACCCAACCGCATCTATTGTGCTAACCCTTTAAGTTGTCACTCCATCCTTAGGCTATTTATGAAATTAGGCAATTTGGAGCGTGTGGTTGTACATATTCTTGTTATATGGAGATAATAAACGCTATCCAAGGTGTGTAAGCCTGTGTCCACTTATACTTGGGCATTAACACAGTGTAAGCTCAAAGGTCTCCTCATCTAAGCCACAAAACCAAGAGTTTGCATTACTATTTCGTGAATTGTCTACCATTTCTAAAAGAGCATACGAGAAGATTATACAAAAATGTAAGAATAAATTTATTGTATTCTCTTTATAACTACATATGTATGTATTTTGAAAAAATTTAAAAAAATATTTTAGACATTAAAACATCACACGTAACATTTTGCATGTTCAAATATGCGTTATTATTTGTTCGAGCGTTTTCGAGCAGTCGCAACAATGTATGGGTCAGTAAAAAGTTTAATTTTTAAGTCTATTTAATTAGTTTAAAAAAATTCGTGTTTTAAATAGCTTTAAACTAGAAGTGGTTTTGAATGCGCTGCCATTTAATGTTTTTTTTTAAATAAATGTTTGTTTATTTTTCTGTTGGCCTAGTAAATGTTAATAATTTTACAATTTTATTGATCTCAATGCCAGTTTATGGAAGATTTTTGTGAAAAAACAATAACGGGTTCAAAGCCTGGAAGAAATGGTTATGAAAAATAAATTTAATTAATTTAAAAAAGAGAAGTCTGATGAGAAAATGTGGTGATTTCCGAAATAGTACTATAACTGCTACCATTAAAAACTGTTGTTGTTTTTTCACAAAAATCTTCCATAAACTGGCCTTGAGCTCAATAAAATTGTAAAATTGTTATTTTAAAACTTTAAAACGTTTAATTATTAAAGTGTTGCAATTTAAGCGTTTTAATTTTAATCGAAAATTCTATGTTTTATTATTAAGAAAAAATGTTTATAGAAATTTATACATTTTCACGCAAGCAAAGCTCGGTCGCTCCACTGCTATCAACCAACACTAATTAGAGTAAATATACTCAAATACGGATAACACATTCTAAAATTCATAGCAATCTCTAACTCTTAACTTTTATGAAACTAACCAAAATTTATAAACGCAAAAAATTACACCAAAGCAAAACATCAAATTTTTACTTTTTACTTGATACGCTCTCACGCTCCTAGACGAGCAATGGTAAAATTTGTATAGCCATGTAATAAAAGTGGCAAGCGGTAAGTGGCAAGTGACAGCAGTTGCTGTTGCAATGTGATGATGCGATGCGGCTATGCTGCATCGGCAAAACGCTGAGCCAAAGGTTAAACACGTGCTTTACTTTTCAACATCTGCAGCGATATAATACTCGTCTCATCTGATGGCTGGCAGAGACTAAAGAAAACCGTGAAAGAGGGTCAATTGCAGCAGCCACCTTGCGGCAACTGCAGCGTACATTCGCATGCTGCAAGTAGCCAGTGTAAATTGTTTGCGAGTTGTCGGTCGGTGCCTCTGATATACTCGTACATACATACGTACGTGTGTATGTATGTATATTTCATATTTTGTGATCGTGATGCTATACCACGTACGTGCCAATGTGGAAGGTGGAAGGTGGGCGGGCAGGCAGGCTGACGGTGCAGCATCATCAACGAACTACAGTCGACAGTCAGCAGCAGTAGCAGCACGCTCGTTGCCAATTATTAACTTGGCGCTCATGAATGCGACTCATCTCGCACCTCATCTTGTTTGGAGCAATTTCTTTTGGTGCACCGCCATTGACACACCGACACACCGACACACACATACACAAACATTTAAACAATAATGTAGTTAGGAAGGTTGTAGGGAGTGATGCGCACTTCACGGTCATTTTCTGCAAAGGTGCTGACGACTGTCACTCGCTGCCGCCTTACTAGTTACATACACAAGCCGCCGGCCACACGCTTTTAGCTGCTCGGTGGTGCCAAAACTGTAGATTATACTTCTTGCTGCAGTTGTTGTGGTTGTTGTTGCGTTTGCATGCATTTATGCATTTAAATAAGTTTGCATGCATTCTACACTCCGTCTCAAAATTATGACTGCACCACATATTGAAAATTTATTTTTCTTCTATTCAATTTTCATTACTTTTCAAATTAAAATACAGTTAATTTTCTAAGAAAAATCAAATGAGCCAAAGTTTTAAATTTTGTAAAAAATTACAAAAAAAAAATTATAAAATTATCATCAAAATTTCAAACGTATTTTAGAAATGTTATATATTTTTTGAGTCTGCAGTTTTGTAGTCTATTAAATTTTAGTATTTCCTTTAAAATGCAAGTTGTAATTTTTTTAGAAAAAATTTGTTCACCTTACATTATATGTAAGAAATTGTGGCAGAGCGTTATTAAAAAATATTTCAACAATCTTCGTTAATTAGTAGCTAATTCAAGCTTAAACTTTGCTATAACAAAAGTGATTTGTATCAATGTTGCCATATTTACAATTTTACTGTCAATTATAGTTTTCTAGACAAGCTTACAGTTTTCTTAAATTACCTCATACTAGTATAAAATTAAGTTTTTTCGAAATTTCTGATTTTAACGAATAAATTGAAATATCTTTCATTTTTTTCATACCAATTTTTTTGAAATGCAAAAAAAAAAATTAAAATTTCCAAGTTTAAAAAATCTTACGGAAAATCTAATATATGAATTTGCCCTGAATGCAACCCTCCATTCAAATTCGCCTTTATTCGATACGTCATTTAGTTGTTGACATTTTATTTTCGCGGTATTTGTTGGCTGAAGTTTATTGGGTTGAAAAATGGTCAAGTTTTTAATAACAGATGGTTAGAAAAGCAGATATCCACTAATAAAAGTGATTAAAATCTTTATGTTAATTTTTATAATATTTAGATTCGAAAAATACAAAACGAAAATATAAAAACTGGCAACACTGATTGAGCTACAAAACTGCATAAACGAAATTTTTTTGTAATGAGTGAAGTACTCTGAAATTATTTGGAAATTTACAGTTTTTTTTTAATCTGGCAACACTGATTGGGCTACAAAACTGTATAAACGAATTTTTTTTTTTTAAATAAGTACTTGTTATGAAAGTTTGCTGATTTTTTTCTTAAAAATTTTTGAGTCCCTAAAACATGCACCCTCATTTAATGGAAAAAATATACAACTTTAAAATATGTAAATACTTAGACATACTATTTCGTGCAGTTATAACTATTAGATGTGGTATGCATACAAACACACACACACACGTTTGTGTCGGCTACTTGGGTGTTTGTGCGCCTTCTGTGCAATGTGCAAAATTCTGCCATTTGTAGTACTCACGTTCGCTATTTCGCTGCCATTGCTAACTGCTTGCATACCGCTGCATGCTTTTGCCACTTCCACTGCCTGATCAGCTTCAACTACCTCTACCTGCCTCATCTGCCTGTGCTGCTGCTTGTCGCATGCATGTGTGTGAGTGTGTTGCATGCCGCATGCCTACTCTTATTGCCGGCGTCTGCTTGTTGAACCCGCGTGGCATTCATGCCATTGTTAACTTTAACGTCAACTTCATTGTTATTGTTGTTTTTGCTTTTTCCTTCATCGCTGCGCCTGCGTCCTGCATCAGTTGATTTGGTTAAAATCGGCAGTTGACTCCTTCTTTCCGCCACTGCGTCGCTGCAACAATTGACGATGGCGCTTCGCAAATTTATCTTCGCGCCGCCATGCAACATCATTTCGTTGCTTGTTGCCCCTTTGTTGCATGCACTACATATGTATTTATCTTTGTTGTTGTTATTGTGGTTGGTGTTGGCGTTGGCGCAGTATGCCCTTCACACCTCCGCCTTCAAATTGCCGCGTACAGATCGCTTCTTTTTTTTGGTTTTTTTTTTCGTTAACCACATATTATTACGCTTATGAGAATTGGCGTGCATGGTCAGCTTATTTTGTTTTTTTTTTGTGTACCCTGATTGTTGTTTTTATTTGATTTTTGGTGTTATAGGTTTTTTGCTCGCGTTATGATTGCCTTTGATGTGTTGTTTTGCTTTTGGGTTTCATTTCGCCTTCAGCTGTTTTTTTTTTTAATTATTTTTTGTATGTTGTTATTATTACTTTACTGATTGTTGTTACTGCCGTTGCTGGTATTAACATCAGTGTCCAGCAGCAACTCTCAACAACTTGGTTATTTATGATTTATGTCGCTGTTGGTGCTTTGTATGGAAAATGGGTTTCTACATACTTCTGCTCTCTCAGCCCTTTCAACTCACCCTCAGCCCCTTTGATGTTTGTTATTTTTTTTTTTTTAAGTTTAAAATTTTCAAAATTTTTTATTTTTTATTTATTTTTTGTTTTATGTTGCATACTGGGCGCCCCATGCCAATGAGCGTCGGCTCTTTCTTCTTTCTTGCCACATCTTCACGCAACGCTACGCAACTGCATCCAGCCATCAATATTCGGAATTTATACGCGCCTGTGTGTGTGTGTGTGTGTATATGTGTGTAGCGGTAGTATCCTATTGGCATCGGGTCAGCCTCCCGTTGTGACTTTTATTGAATTCCGTTGATGGACCGATGTGATCTTTTGGAGCGCGTTGAAAATTTGCTTGCCCCCAAAGAGTCATTCGTCATTTTTTATTAGTTAATTTTTGGTATATCTTTTCAGAAACAAATGTGCACACACGCTCAAATTTACATAGGTAAAATGAGTATGCGTTGAGTGCAGCTAAAGATGCTGACAAAAAAGAGCATTAAATATTTTTCAAAAAATAATACGAGTATTTTTGAAGTTGCAGAACGAAGTTTCGTAAGCGGTCTACATTTTAAGGCAAATATTTTAGAGTAGCAGTCTCTGCTTTATGCCGCTGGGCTTCAGGTTCGTACCGCAGCCGTGATATCTAAAATCTAAGAATGGCATTCAGAGTCTGTATAAAATTGTAGGTTCCTCCCACTTTTGGAACAACTTAAAAGACGAACACCACAAATGGTAGGAGAAATTCGACCAAACACTGAGCTGTAAAGTGAAGGCGTCAAATTTTTATTATTATTATTTTTGTTATTATTATTAAGAAACATAATTATGTACAAGGTCTTTTTCAAAGAAAATAATTCTTTTTAGTATGATATTGATGCACCGCGCAGTTTGCTCAGCTTCCTTCCAGACAAAAAATATGTTTAAAACAAAATAAGGAAGCTTCTTGGCGCTGCTGGACACAGCATCTACACGGTATTCGGTATTCCACAAAATCGGGGAGAAAGTTAAATCTTGCAGGGTACGACTTTCTCTAAAGAAGAAACGTGAAAGCTAGTCGAAGTGTTGCGAACGACTGGTTAATACTTGCCCATTTCTGTCGGTACTAAAATGCGGGCTACATAATCTTACTCGAAATCCGTCATTTGCAATTATAATTCAGTCCAGTCTCTAACATACCATAAAAATCAAAGTTTTAAACTTTGTAGAAAACTAAAAAAAATTCAACAAATTTGCATATAGATTTTCGATTATCTTCCATATAAAAATAAATGTTGCAAGAAATTCCTTGACGTCGTCAACTTTAAGCTCCTCCCTAAATATGGCCTTGCTCCGCAATGAGATTAAACTTCCTGACTTTGACTTTAAGTTTGTGATTCGCAACTGCGAAGTTTTCGTACAAGAAAACAATAGAGAGATAAAGTAGAACAAATGTGGTTTTGCTAGTCGGATAAATTCGTTTTACTTAAGTTGGAGAGCTTACCCAGCTTTTAATTAAATGAAGCGCATAGATCTAATCCAAGTTTGCAGTGAAATGAATCTGGAATGGCTATCGAAATACGGTCGTTTTTATTTTTATTTATTTTTTATCAGAAAAATAATAATACAATTTTGTAGAATTATTATTTTACTTAAAAAAATAGTAGCACTAGCTGCCACGCCCTTGGGATCGATGGCCAATAAAGTTATATTTTCTTTAACATTTTAAGTTTTGTTAAAGAATGAATAAAACATTTTGATGTGATTTTTGGCAAACTGGCTTGCTTTCCCCGTGGAGTAGTACCGTGTGAGTATGTCAGCATTGGTGTGACCGATGCGGAGACGAACTAGTAGTTGAAATTCCTTGCAAGACTGTTTCTTTAAATATTCTGGTTTAGTTTTGTGAGAATTGAACTGCATGAAGCGGTGATGTTGTGAATTCTAGTTACTTTAGGCGTCCTCCTTAAACTTACTGCCCAGAAGTCGATGCATGTCCTTGTTTTGCATGTTGCCGAAAATATGCAATGGTGCTTGGGGTTTGATCTGCACCCCAAAATGAAAAGAGCACGGCATACGTACGCTCCCCTTGGCCTGATTTTGAATTTAAAGAGCAAATGTTGAAACTCCAATTTCAAAGCTTAAAACCATTAAGCCTTGACGCTGGAAACTTTTAAATATTGTCGCACGGTTGGAAATAAAATAAAAATATGCATCACGTCGTTGTTAAGCTTAACCAGACCATTCTTCTTACCCTTTTCCGTTCCCACGACAGTGGGGTCTACGAAACCGGAACGACCCGGATTTATGTCCGGCCAAGGACTGTCATTTCAGCAGGTTTTATGCTGCTACAATAACAATAACTTACCCTTTTAAAATAAATACTTCTATGCTTTACTTGAATTTAAAGCGTGCACTAAACGCTACTCACAATATTTTTATTTTTTTTTAATTTTCTTTAATTCGTACATAAAACTCGTGATTGGTGGTCTCGACACACACACACACACACACACATACATACACATACATACATATATTGTTGACCGACATCATAATTTCTCGCTAATCAACATTGATGGCCCATTTCGTAGCGCCTTTGTTGGCCACTTTTGATCATCTGGCTCTTCTACAGAAAGCCTTAAGTCGTTTATGATGCCACGTTTGCGTGGCGCAAAAAAGTGCGATATTCAACTTGATCATCATCGTCATAACCGTCGGCGGCAACCACCAAATCAACGCACAACATCAACAATCATCGGCATCAATAAAACATCAACAAGCAGCAATTCTTATGTACACACACACACACACTTTCATATTGCATACACACATATGTACATACTTAGAGCATGAATTACATATGTATGTATATGAATGTACAGCGTATAGTGGCGGAAGACAACAAAAGTGCATCACGCAACAGGCCGACACTCACTCACGACGTGTTAATCCGCCAAAATCAAGCCCATCTGACCAACCTCCATCAGATTTTTGGCCAATTCAGGTGATCAACATAATTAGACGCAATCAGCTGGGTCGTCCGGCGTAACCAAGGCAGCGGCGGCGGTGGCGGTGGCGGTGGCTTCAATGTTAACCAACGTGTTTGCGGCCTTTGCGGCTGTGATTGTTGCTAACACTGTGGCAGCGGCATCATCAACCACAAATGATGCACGCGAAAATTATAGGGCGCTCAAATAATCATGCGCCTGATCAGCCTCTACAGAGCACCCTAAGCTGTTTTAGCCGCCACAACCAGTTAGTTACCTGGCGATCGGTCCATTTGATGCGGTCCGGCTCAATAACCAGCCGTCATGGATAATCACAGCATGTGACGCTGACAAGACGTTATCCTTTCGCACAATTCCAATTGGCTGTTGACTGCGGTTTTGCAAGTTTGTAACAAATTAAGTTGAATCTTGTTAATTGTGTGTCCCCCTTAAAAATGTGTTTACACCTTGCAATGTGTTTGTATTGTGGATTTAACAACAGCGAAGCAAATAAAGGATCCTAGCTGCATTGCTAGTCGAATTTCGTTGAAATTTGGAATAATTCACAGACTGAAAACTTAGTGTAGTCCTGAAACTTATTTTTAGACCACCTAATCGTCAAGAAACCCAGTAATCGTGTATCACCTGCAAGGCAATTGGTTGCTTGAGGTCCGCATGCTCTTCGCGAAAAATCAAAATTTGCGACCAATCGTCAACTGTTTGTCGAAGATAATTAGAGAGTATGAACACAAAATAGCGCATGAAATCCGAACAAACTTGCTCTAAGTCCGACGGTCATATTCAATATTCACCTTCACAAACTGTCATTCTTGAATGTCACTCCTTGGGGTCAGATCTCCACCAATAGCAGAAGAAAAAATTGTTCTTCTCTTTATTGTTTTTCTTGGAACGATTTGCCGTCATACCTGCAAAATTGTTATTGTAAACAAATATTAACGTGTCAAATACTCTGAATGTGGGTGCCTGAAATAAATATAGAACACTAGATATTAACTGAACATAACACAAATTGACACTAAAGATGGCACAGCGGCGAAACCGGTTTGACTCCAAATCAAACTTGACAACGGATGGCGGTTATCGCTCCAACCTATATCAAGAATTCTAGATGTCTCATGAAACTTAAGGAAGTTTAACTCAATAAAGTTTTGTATTATATTGCATCAGGCTCAATTGCTACTTTTCCTCATTAAATGCCGACAACAGAGTTACTCTGTCTGGATTCCGGGTCATGATGGCTTGTATAGCAACGAGAGGGCAGACGATCTCGCAAAAAAAAGTAGGCCAACAAAGCTTTTACGACCCTCAGTCGTTCTGCGATCCTTCTGATGGATACACAGCAGAGCTGCTAAGAAAGTGGGAGGACTCAAGAATCGCAGCCAAATGGCGATCGTCAAAGGGTAATAGACAATCTAAGAGGCTCATATGTACAACCCGTGAAGTCTCTGAAAAACTTTTCAATTTCAGGAGAGAGGATCTAAGAACTCTCACCGGTTACTTGACAAGTCACTGTTGAGATATCATCTTCATAAAATACGACTCTCGGAGGTTGCAAACTGCAGGTATTGTGGGTTAGATGAGGAGAGCTCTGAGCAAATACTGTGTGAATGTCCGAGTATAAGTGGACTCAGGCTTATACACCTCGGGCAGCCAATATCATCTCCATCCAGAATATGGACAACCACACCCTCCAAAGTGCTTAATTTCATAAATAGCCTAAGGATGGAGTGACAACTTAAAGGGTTAGCACAATAGATCTTTTTAGTTCGCAGCGCTACTATGCCCTATTAATAACAATAACTCATCTGCCCTTTGAAACTAATGGTGTGCTCACGTTGAGCCATAAACTCGAGTTTAAGATTTCATGTTTATGAAAAACTGTGATTTTTCTTGAGAGCTGTGGTCAAATGTGAAGCGATGAGCTACGCCGGTGAGATCGGGGATCAAAGGCAAGTAAAATCTTAATCATAGAAAAAAGCAAGCCATTGCAAAACTCCGAGGATATTTCTGACATCAGAAATATTTTCATAAAATACATTTGCCGTTTGGCGTCGACACAGAACTGAGAACATGCATGACTAAACAACATATTCATATTTATCGAAGACGCTGATAGGGGTAAACAGACAAGTAAATTTTCACTAGCAGCAAATGATGAAATGAGGCAAAGCAACTACTTTTATGGTGGCAAACTGACCACTTATCAAAAAACTGCAACTCAGGTATAAAGAAACAATCGCTTAATATTGTGCGCTAACTTTTGTTTATTGTACTAGTCGTACACTCAGGGCGGTAGCCGATAAATGGAAGACCTCGCACGCGCTTCCAGGCATTGCATGCCATGGCAACTGCACTGCGGGCTGATAAAAGTTGTGAAGCGTGAATTGAGCATGCGCGAAATGCCGAATATGCTCGATTCTATAGGAGTACAACCAACATATTAATAATATTATTGTTTTTATTGCATGCCTTGGACTTTGTTTTTTTTTTTTTTGTATTTGATTTTATAGAGTTGTGAAATCATTAAATATTAATTGTGCGCAACCTGAAGCAAAGCAACACAGAAGGCATAAAATCTCACTCCCAGACTCAGCTGCTGATTATTTTTAACGACTGTTTGCTTTGCTAAATATGGGCGACTGCAACGAAATGATCGAGGTGGCCCTTGAGGTGTGCGGGCCATGCCCCAGTGCCGAAGCAATAATAAATGAGCAGCACAACAACTAAACATGAAATTCAACGCCGACAATTCAAAGTATAATTCATACAGGTGCTGTTATGCGTAGAAAAATTGAAGAGAATAAAGATAAAAATAAAAATTTAAAAAATTTACTTTTGTTTTGGCATTTTCTATGCTGCTTGAGTGGTGCGGTGAGCTGCTGCGCCAAGCTTAAAAAAAAACGTGTACAATTTCGTGAAGCGTACAAACAGCCAAAAGGTATTCGTTTTGAACAATCTCAAATCAAAGTGAGCTAAAGGCCCTTCACCAATCAGCAACATATCATTGAGATTTAATTTTTTTTTCTTCTTACTATTCACTCTTTTGGCGCTGCTGCTTGCTGGTTTTTTGCAAAAATATCGGCAAAGATTTTCGCATTTTCTGCATTTGTCTAAAATTGTGAAATGCGGTGGAATAAATTTTCGTGTAGTTGCTGCGGTATAGCTTTGTGGTTTTTTGCTTGTTTATGATTTATTTTATAGACATTACTCGCTTTGATGATTAAATCACTTTTGATAGGCCGTAAATGCCACCATCAGTGAAACCATTAAAATATCTTACGAATACCAATGAAATACTTTTTGATATTCCCTAAAATAAAGGATGAGTGCTATTGAGCTTGTGGCATTTGCGTTTGCATGCAGCTGGGAATAAAATTTTCGTTGAATAAATTGGTGTGTTTAAAAAAAATTAATTTTAATTTTGTCTTTAAAATTTTTTCACTTGAAGTATTATTGTAATTAATTGCCAAAATATCTATCAGTAATGAAAATGAAAATTTCTTTAGTTCTGTTTAAAACTGTGTAAAATTGATAAAGTTTATCTGCCTTGCTAGCCTATACATTTCAACTTTGAATTTTACGTATTTACTAAATTCTTATTTGGGATATCGCCTTTGAAATAACTTGTACGGAACTTTATCAATATTTGCAAAATGCTAGTGCCTCGCAGAGCAAGTTAAAATCGACTCTAAAGTTAGTGCCAGCTTATTGACATACTTTGCGATGAAAAATCTGTCAAAAAAGCTGATGCTAACTTTAGAGTATCTCACTTTCGTAACTATTTTTCATAAGCATTGAGTGGGTATTTTGAGTGGTTGAAAATAAGGTAATAAGATTTATAGATTCCGGTTTTTGTTCTCCAAAAGAGGATTTTAATTTGCCTACTCAACCCGAGTATCATTTTTTGGGCAAAAAATAACAACAAAACCAGAGAAAATCAATGTTCTATGGTTTCTAAAGTAGCATCAGATCACCTGAGGAAATAGAGCATCACTAGACTCGGCTAAAATCATTTAAACTCTATTCACGTTTCAAGTTGTTCAAGAAGAACTAAGAGCACATTTTGTAAGCTGAAGTTTTAATTAGGGAAATGAGAGCGATCACACATTCATCAATAAGATACAAATATTTTTTGAAGTAGTTTCACTTTGAATTTTTCGACAGAAATAGTGTTCGACGTCAGACGCCCAATATTGCCATTACTTTGAAATATACATTGGGGATATTGATTTTAATTTTCTTCTAACGTTTTTTTTTTGTAGACGTATGGTTTTCAATGAGCAATACTTTTTTCGTAGTTGATCTTTTTGGCAGCTGTTACGTGATTTATACTCACTTTGGTTTATCATTTCATAATGAACAGACTTACTCGGTGAATGGTCCCAAAACGAGTTGGCCACCGATTCCGATTTTCACAAGACAATTTTGTTCAGCGATGAATGGGTACGTTAAAAAACAAAATTGTCGCTTTTGGAGGGATGATAATCCACAAGCCATTGTTGAGACGACGTTACATCCTCAAAAAGTCACTGTTTGGTGTGCTATATGGCCAGAGGGAATCATTGGTCCACATTTTTTCAAAAATGAAGCCGACCATAATGTTGCAATCAATGTGGAACACTATAGAGCCATGATTAATGACTTTTTCGTGGCTAAATTGGTGGATGTTGGTCGACCTTTGGTTCCAACAAGACAGCGCTACATGCCATACAGCCAACAAACAATCAATTTATTGAAGGAAACTTTTGTTGAGCGCATTATCTGGCGAAATGGGCCTGTGGCGTGGACTCCAAGATCGTGTGATTTAACAGCGATGGACTATTTTTTGTATGGTTATGTGAAGTCGCTTGTCTACGCCGATAAGCGCGAGACGATTGACGCCGAAAATTGGGCCTCTTGGCTGGAATTTATTCGAGCCAGCCGCGACGGTCACTTACCCGAAATCATTTTTAAAACATAATGGCAAACCCTTATCTTTATAATAAAGCTAAATTCTTGGCCATAGCTATAAATTTTATGTATGTATGTACATATGTTTCATTTATTGAATGTATATTTTTTCACCAATGCAGTGTAATTTTATTGTGGAATATAAATGTACAATTTGTGGCCTATTCTTTAAATCGAGGTAAGGATAGGTAGTCAGGGATACGTGCATTAAATGCTGTACCATAAGTTCTAATATAATTGAAAAAAAAATAGTATAGTGGGGTTATAATGAAGCCCTATTCGAGTTTTTAAGCCTTAAAGTTTCATTTACGTGAGAAGATGTTTTGACAGGCGATAGTTGCCTGGCAAAGTTGACCCGTATAAATTAATGTCGTATGCTACATTTGAAGAGTTTTATGAAACCGCAATTGATGTTTGGATTTCAATTTCTCAAAAAAACGACGATAGATATTTCCAAAGTCTCGGAGCATGCGACTAGTTCACGAGAATCTTAAATTATTAATTTTTTTAATATTGTTTATTCTTAATTACAGCAACAGTTTTGTAGAAAATTTGATAGAAATCATACTAAATATACGGGCGCAGGTCAATAAGTCCATGACATTTGGAATTTCTTGATTCTTTACTGAAATGGCAACACTGCTACTATCAACAGGCATCTGTCAGTTGACTCCTGTCACAACAAGCTGCGGCATTTAGTTTGTGTTTGACAGCCATTCATTGCAGAAAAATACCATCACTCAAACCAAAGCTAAGCATAATAAATATTATGGGGACTATTCAACATAAATTTCAATGGTAAAAAAGTGGTTTAATTAATTTCATTGTGGCCGTACAAGCACGGAAGATGCCCAACGTTCTGGACGCCCAATTGAGGTCACAACACCCGACACAGTTGGAAAAATTCATGATATGGTATTGGCCGATCGGAAATTGAAAAAGCGAGAGATTGTGGAAGCCTTAGGCATCTCACATGGCTCAGTCGTTTCAATTTTAAATTATCACTTGACCACAAACGCTTACGCACAAATGGAAACTACACATTCCATGGCAAAAATCCATGAATTGGGATACGAATTACTCCCTTATCCGCTCTATTCTCCGGATTCGGCGGAAAAAGATTTGATTCCAACGATAAAATCATCTCACAAACGTTGGACAAAGTGTATAGAACTCAAAGGAGACTATGTTGAAAAATAAAATATTTGTTTATCCAAAAACTTGTGTTTCATTCAAAAATTCACGGACTTATTAACCCGCCTTCGTATTGAAAACTAAATAAGATATCAAAAAACGAATAACCTCGTTTGAAATGGGTCGATAGATGGAGAACAACTGCATTATTAACTTTATCTTCACATAAAACATTTAATTATCCGTGCGACAAAACGACAAAGTAATTTGAGCATTTGACACTTTTTTCCGAGTGTTTAAAGCACGGAATTTATATAAAACATTGTCTTACATATTTAAAAAAATATTTGTGACATACGACAAAATTTTACTCAATATCTTGGAAACTACACCATTTAAAAGATCTTTAATAAGTTTAGTATAACTGCGTTATTAACTAAATTTGGCTCAATTTTCACATACGACATTTATTTGTTATCGATATGTAATTACTTTTAGGCAAGCGATTTTTGAAACGCCTCATATAAAAGCAGCTTTGCATATAAAAAAAAATTTTCTGTTACCTTTGGTTTTCTTAATCCCAAAAAAAAAGACGATTTTTTAATGAGGAATTGGTAGCACACAAATTTGGATGTGTGGACCGTAACAGCACATAGGCAGGCGTAATTTGAATTCTAACATAAAAAAGTTAATAGGCGAATATTTAACAAGCGAATCTTTTTGCTTACAGGTTTTTTTGAACGTTTTTATTTTGGCTGCTTTCAATTGCAAACCCTCCCTTTCTGTTTGTTGCAGCTTAGAACCGCATCAATATGCGCTTTTATTTTATGATAACATTACTTTTGGTAAATTAATTAATATATTTAATTGTTATTAGTTAAACAACCTAATTTATTTTTTTTTTACCAATTTAGTAAATCAAAAATGCCTAAAGGAAGTTGCGAATTGTGCCATAAAACATGGTTCCAAGAAAATATCAAAATGCTTCATGTTTCGCAAGACGAAGTAAAGAGAAAAAAATTGCTTGCTAAATTTCTCTTCAGCGGATTTTGTATGGTGGTTCAGATATGAAGATTATGTTAATATCCCAATATGCTGTGCCTGTTGCCAAATTCAAGTTATTGTTTTGTGTGAATTGTGAAAATTGTCGAGTGGTACTTCTCGAAGCATGACAATTAATAATTGTTAGATAACATGAAAGCTTCCTACTAGCGAAACTTCTATTTTTGCAACCTTTTAATTGGGAGTGTCAAAACGCTACTGTCAGTAGTGAGCAAACCTATTTAATTGAATCATCAATAGACAACAGCGTCTAGATTCTATCAAAGAACATTTACAAAATGAAAACGAAATGTCTTCGAAATTATTATAAAACTTTCATATGAATGAGCGTCCATTGCTCTTATGACCATACAAATCATACAAAGTGCCTTTAAGAATGTAAATATGTATGTATGTGGTATATCTAGATAATTTGTCCTCCCCCAGGAAAATGTGCATGCAATTACTAATATTTGTGTTGTACATAGATCACTAAAACTTGTTCAGTTCATTGAGCTGATTTTTACAAGTTTATGTCGCCAACAAGCTGCCATATTTTCCAACTCCAAATGCACACTCGCCTTCGCACGCGTACATTTTGCATGGAAAATTGAATATTTATTTATAACTTGTCTCGCCGGTGTGCTATTTTCAACTCAAAAGGCATTAAGTATTTGCATTGCGTGTTGCGTTGAACTGGAGAGCAAAATTGGTGTGTTGCGCCTAGTCATCGTTGCAACAACAACAACAACAACAACAACAACTGGAGAATGTCACAGCATATGTATTGAGCCGAAGATACACAAAGCGACAATCAACGAAAGGGAAATGCAATTTCCCGCCTGCAAACAACAAATTTGCCAAGTTGCGACAATTGCAAAGTATTGCATGTTGTCACTGTCTGTCTGCAATGGGCGATCTCGTCTTTTTTGTCAATGGCGAAATGTTGAATGTTTTATTTATTTATTTTCCACTTGCTGCATGTGCTCCTTGGATTTTGTACTCATCGTAAGGAAAGGTAAACGCTTCGCACTGGTAGACGAGTCATATAATTCATTGTCAGATTGCTAAAGTGGTATCCGACAGCCTACGATGAGTGCATTTTAAAGCAAATATTGAATGTATTTAGCTGAAATATGCGACAATTTTATGTTGACCATATTTTGCCAAGCTAGCAAGTATACTCAAATTATAAGGTGAGAAAACTTGAACCATCCGTAAATCGCATCATCGGGTATTAGTTAAAATCTTTACAAGCTATCGATTTGGCGAAGTTCTGAGAAATGGGAAATCGGAAATCTCTTACTCCGATCACATTTTAAATAAATCTTTGTTTTTTTTTTATATATTCTTATCAAAGAACCTTGACCAGGCATTGATGGAAGGCATACAATTTGGGTGGTCTTCAACCAAATCTGATACTTAGCCAAACCTTCAGACCAGTACAAAATAAAGCCTAACCAAAACGACAAACAGCTTCATGTATATGCACTTAAACTGGCATAATATTGCATAGCAAAATCTTCTATAGCTACATAAAAAGAAACACTAAAGCAAGCACAGCTTAGCTATCTAATTGAAGAGGATGGAAATTGGTCGAGAAGCTGCAAAGAAACGCTAAGGTTAATCACGGAGAGACACTTTCTTGGACATTTAGATGTGATACAGAAAGAGGATTTCCATTTGTTATCATGTCGGAAGTATTATTTAATAGTGCAATTGAAAACTACTCAGCCTGCTTTCGTTTTTATTCAATCCGCCACAAAATACCTTGTAAATAATCAAATAAAGACTTAAATAAACAGAGCGGATATTCGTTTTTCCTATGTATCTCAAAAGTGGACGCATTTGAAGTGTATTTGTTCGAAAGGCGTGTAATACCAAACTCCTACATATATTTCAGACCGATAAGTCACACATCTTTCTTATCGAAGTCATTGCAGCAGATCTTCGACACATATGTATGTACTCGTATAAAAGTGATGCTATGATGGGAATTCCCGGAAACACTCCACAACGAATAATATTGCTGTGTCAAAAAAGCGAATATTATTTAGAGGTTTTCCTGCATCTATGTAAAAGGGACCTTTAATAACATTAGACCAGTTAATTTTACGCAAGCGCTACAAAGCCTGGCAGTATTTGTCGGAACGTTTCTTACAAAGCGAGCGATAAACGTCTGCGTTTGGCAGCAATGGCAGGCTCACCTGATCTTTCTTTCATTATTGCATATAACTGTCGACCTCCTTATAAAAAAAAAGGAGGACCGATTGGGAAGGTTACATTTTTTTTTAAATCAACGCTTCGCTGCGAATAACGAAAATATAACTTTGGAAGGGGTAACGTGAGTGAGTACAAATTATGTCAAGTACCGAGATCTAATACGAGACGAAAACTTTATTGTGGGTGCTATAGACAAAACCTGTTGCTTAGATTCAAAGTCTGTATTTTGGTGGAATATTCGCATAGAAAAAGTATTTTTAAAATATTTATGTGAATAAAATTCAATTCCCCAACTACTAAAGAGGGATATGAAAAAAAAAACATCAAACCTGAGCTACTAATACTGTCATTGGACTAAACTCATTTAGAAAATATATGCATCAATACACCGGTATGAGTGCCATAACGAACGAATTCTCAGAAATTTTTACCGCTGAAAAAATTGATGCTGACTGTAAGTCGAAGTGTGATTCGTAGTTATTTCTTTTTCGAGCTGGAAGTGCTGGTTATCAATGGAATACGAAGTTGTTTTTAAGGTCCTTTAGTGATTCAGCAGGTCTCATACGGTTTCAGTAAGGAGCGTAAACTTAAGTGAGTCACACTGTAGTCTAACCTCACATTCACTGATTGTGCCACGAATGAAAATCATTATAAACAATGTTTAAAAATTCAATAATTATTTAATGATATTTATTCTATTAATCAGTGTTTGAATCGAATGTCTGAGAGTTATTTATTTGATAAAAAAATAAACAGTTTATAATGGTTTAATTGGTCATAATGACGTTCAATTGCGAAGGTTTGCTGGTATTTCCGGTGCATGGCGCTAGAACAGGTTTAGTAGGTGACTAACAAGTTAATAAAATATTTATTGTATATTTGTATGTGTTCAATTACACGAGCAAATATTTATTGCATAGGCTAGTTTTTTTATTGATTTACAGTGAAATTTTTGTAATCTTATCGCGTGCTGATACCTTGTCAATAGATACAAATGTACGTATGTATGTATGTATGTAAGCATAGGCATATAATTACTGCAACAAACACTTACTAACTACCTAATTAATGAGTTTTGTTTAATGAAACATTACAATTTTTTTATTTAAATTTTATACTTATTTTTTTTGTAACACTAAGTTTAATCACTGATTCGATCTATGTATAAGTCATATACAATATAAAATTTAAACATTTGATTTTTTTTTAAACTAAAATCTAAGAAATTACCATAAAAATAAGTTGTTCTAGGCTACTGCGTAAAATTTGAGTTCGATACATTTTCTTTTCAAATCCCCTGTTCCGGAAATCGAAATTTCGAAATTTTAAAATTTTGCCCCATTTTCTTTAAATACGAGTATATTCTATGGCAGTTAGCATACAAGATAATAGGCTCAACTGGAACTATCATCTCACATGAATTACCAATAAAGCAACAAATACTCCACGATAAAATCGGGGAATTTTCACGAAGCTCACATACTGACAATGAAACCAATTATCACATACTGACAGTGAAAAACCAATTATCACATATTCGGCATTGGTAAGGTGGCCAAAAGCCAAAAGCTCGGTTAGCTCCATCGCCTCATTTATGTGGCCATAACGGGTGCCATGCGCACATGTCCAACTGATGCGCTTGGATACATCACTGGCCATTCTCATGGAAAAGGAGGCTTGCTGGAGCGCTCTAAGATTGCCGAATCTTAGTAGCCTGAAAAGTGGGTATTTCAGAGGGCATTTGAGTGTCTTACAGCCACTCATTGGTGATCCAGTTGTGAAACTCACAGGCTCTATGCTTGCAAAATAATCATTTACCAAGTCCTACAGGGTTATAATACATGAGAGGGACATTTGTAAAGCGATGATGAAAGCAAATTGTAGAGAATGTGCGTAAGCTTATACAATCAAATACAATCCGCTCACAAAAATCTTGGCAGAAAGACAAATGGGGCCACAATTATCATCATATCAGACAACCAGGCAGCCATGAGATCACTAGACTCCTTCGGAGTCAAAGCAAGTAGATAATTGCAAAAGGGTACTAGACTTTTTAAGATACCGACAACAGATGGGTTCCGAGTGCCGAGGGCTTTGATGGCAACGAAAGTTAGGATTATCTTGAAAAAAGACTGACCCAATGGAATTTTTGTGGCCCTAAGCGGTTTGTGTGTCCTTCCAAGGCATACATGGCAGATGGCGATCGTCAAGGGGTAATAGACAATCCAAGATGTTCATATGTCCATCCCGTAAAGTGTCCGAAAGACTACTCAACCACAGCAGAGAGGGTCTAAGACCTCTCACCGGCTACTTGATAGGTCACTAAAGGTGAGCTACCATCTTCACAAAATGGGACTTTCGGAGGTTGCGGATTGCAGGTTTTGTGGCATGGTGCCTAAAAACGACTTTTTATAAAAAACAAAATTTGAAATAGTCCCAAATTTGAAGGTTCTAAACAATTTTTCTCACTTATAATTTTTATGCAAAATCTTTTCAAATACAATAAAAAAGTTGCACTTAATGATGGTAAGCACCGACAGCTACACAGCAACAGCTGATTTTGCATTAACAATTGTTGTAAAAAAAAGTTGCAGAATAGCAAATCGTTGAAATTGTTGTTAAATTAAGTTAACAAACCTTGTGCGGCGTTCAAACAGCGCTTAATTCAGTCAATTAGTACTTTTTGTCCACTCAAAATACACAAAGACAATTTACTAATTGCCTCAATTAAAGCTCTGTATGTACGCCGCTTTAAATTGTTAAGAAGATTTAACAGCTAGTAAAGACAGCTAACACAAGCGTCACCAACTTCAGTAACTAAGTAATTATTGCCATTGCATTTGATTTTCCTTAGTAAGCTTATCGTTTATTGTTGTAACTAATTTATCTATCTGAGTTATGAAGTCATTCAACAGACATGAATGCAATGAAATACCAATGACGTTAAAGATAATAAGCTTCAGCTATTATACAAGCACTTGTACATGAATGAACATGCATTTTTCATATCAAGTTAAAGTATTTTTATTTTTATGTCATTTTCACTTTTCATTATTTAATAAATATCTAATTAAGTATTTGATACACGTTGAGTGTCGGTGCTTGACAAAAACTTTCTTGTTATTAAAATATTTTTAGCATGAATTTCACCTAAAGGCGTAAAGTAAAGTAATTAATGACACTCTAAGTGGCGCTCGCCAATCGCGTCAAATCAAACTAATGTGAAAAAAAAACTTTTTTTTTATCAGCGACACTCTCTTGCACTATCGTTTTGATTGTCAGCTGATTAGGCTGGTGAAATTTTTTTTGCGATAGTAGTTTGAGTAAGAAGGTAAATATAACAGTTATTATCTACTATCTTGTAGATTTAGTAACGGGTTCAATATTAAGGTATGTGTGTATGTGTTAAAAGCAAATTAATTGTTAAATACAAAATATTGTTTAATGGTAGAGTTTTTACTTTGTTGACTGAGTGTAACAAGTAATAAAATACTTAACCTTAAATATACAAACGTAAGTAAAATGCAGCGTACATTCTTATTTGGCTTTAGTTTGAATTTATTGCAAGTGTTATTTATCCACCATAGAAGAGTTAATTTTTTTAATAAAATTGATGGCAATGACCTCTTGAACTTCTCCTAAGTATAACTAAATATTTGTTAAGCCATATTTAGCTTGATAGCAAACCTCTCTAATGCGAGAAAAATTGTTTTAATCAAAAGTTCACATTCTTTTAAAAGCAGTCTTTTTTTTAGAGACTTCTGACACCCGAATTCATTAAGCAGTCTCGGTCTCTAATAGTGACAAAAGTCACTATTTTAGGCCAGTTGGCATCCATTAGAGTCAAAATAAAGCGTCTAATCTCAAAATAAAGTCTCAAAATTGTGACCTAGTGATGAGCAGGTCACAAAAACTTAAAATAAAAACGAAAGAAACACACACGAAAGCGAGGAAAAGCAATAATCCTTAGCTCGTTTTGAGACTTGAGAGGATACCAAGTTACTGAATTCGGGCATTAAATTACGTATTAATTAAACATTTTTTTTTATTCAAATTTAAAAAAAATAGTCTTGCTCTTTTTTTGAAAATTGAATAACATAAATTGAAATAATAATGATATTTAAGAAAACTTATTACATAAGCTAGTAATAGAAATTTATATATTGAAGAAAAAAAAATACTGACGTCAATACCCTCCCTCAAAAGTTAATTTTTCCCACATCATTTTTACACTTTTTCTTTACTTTTGTAATATTTTCGTTGTCACACAATAAACAATGTTAATCTGTGATTTTTTCTAAGCTAAAAATTCGATTTCGATAGCTTTCTGTCAAAATAGACAACAAAATGTTTCTTATGATTTTTGTTATTCTCTACATTCTTATTGACCACGGACTACTGTTATTGTTGTTTTAAGCAGCAGTGAGTGGCGGCGATGAACTGGAAGCTAATACATACATAACATATTTGTATATTTGTTCATGTGTTTGTACATATGTACCCAACAAGCATTTAGGTTTGTATCCCACTTGATGTTACGCTGAGTACTAAGGGTTTTCTCAAACCTCTAAGACTGTTTCTCAACAGCACCTCAAGTGGAGAATGATAGCGTTCTCAACAAAAAGTACATTTCTCTCAAGTTGAGAAAAAGTAAGATCTCAACTTGAATTCCAATGCCATTTTCGATTTGCTCTCACTTTTTTTTGGTTCAGAAGATATTATATACCTTTTGTTATAATATATTCATTGCGCTCTTGTAGATACTATTAAGCTTTTAATTTATTATAAGTTTAATAAATAATAATAATAATAATAAATAATATTCATTGCAAAAGTTTCTCAAACGCTACCACTTGCTTACTTTTGTGTATCAAAAACAGTGTTGCCAAGTAGAAATAAATCAAATATCTCAAATTTCTCAATTTCTTCCAACTTCCAGTTCAATTTTATAGTTAAGTTAGATAATATTGTCGGATATCAAATTGAGAAACACAAATATTTCCAAAGTTAGCGATTAATGTTAGATATCAACTTGAGAATTACGAATTTCATCAAGGTTGGACAAATATGTATATTTTTTTTGTGTTTGTTGGGTATGCGCTCATATTTAATGTGCTGCTGAAGCTTGTGGTTTTCAGGCCTCAAGCCTTCCATTTGATGACACAGCGAACTGCGACTGATCGATATATGAGAAGCAGCGTTTGGGGACAGTCCCTGAGTCAATTGGTCTGGTCAGTCATTGAATTGGATACACCTTAAGTCATACACATGTGAATACGTACGACAATAGGAATCCATAGTCATTTAGCTGCCAACAGTTGTATAAAATGTAAGAAGATGCGGTTGGCAATGTTTTGAGGAAAGCGAATCAATTAAAATAATTTCATATATACGGAACAGTTTCTGAGAAAAAAACACAGCGAGAGTGTGAGGAATATCTTAAATCAAGACATGTGGCTCTTATTTTCAAGATTTGTTTTTTTTGGCACGACATTTTTCCAAGTTCTGTGGGAATACACTGAGTTTCAAAGAGTTCGCTGGTAGGGTTCACTTTTTCAAAGATCCATATTTTCTGCGTATGATCTAGTTTTAAAAATTGATTAACTAATTTGTAGGATTTAGTTTTGAAAATTTATTTAATTTACTAAAAATTAAAACAATTCCGAAACTGGAGTATTTTCCTACAGGCCATATTTGCATTCCTCTTCATGCTTTTAATGCGCCTATGTATGTTCGTGTACCATATGTGTTTTAAAATTTTGAAGGCTTTGAACTCGTTTTACTATGATTATGGTTTCATTGTTTGATGTTCTACATGTTGTTGTCGATTTCACACTTGTCGTTGGGTTTTGTTGGTGCCCTCTGCTCGTTGCTGCCAATGTTACTGCTGTACAAACAGTAGCGACTATTGGTATTGTTTAACGTTGTTTTTTTGCTATTACCTCTTTGGTAAAACAAGCAAGTTCTTTGTTGACAGCCACGGTTTGTTTTTTTTTTGACGTTAGAAATTTAAAAAAATAATCATGGGAAAATGTTGAACGCAGCACATTTCACTACTGTACATACATACATACTTGTACATAAATACCTAAAAAACGTATAAATAAATGTCCAATTGACTTGGCTATTTTAGTGTTGTTCAAATGAAGTTTTTATCCACAAGCAGCCTCAGTTGTTCGATGCTTGAATTACATACATACATACATATGTATATTCTTTCAAAAAGTTTATATGTTGAACTTAGCTTCTGTGGTCGGCTTGGATATTCTAATGGTTTGTTCCCTTTTTAGTTTAATGGAGGTTTGCATTGGTTTAATCAGTTTCTTAAATTAAAGCAAAGCGTCAGTGTTGAGATAACGTTGGCTAAAAGTTACGAGTTGGGAATTTTAGTACCTCTGCTTCTTCGCCGTTTGCCTTCATTATTTGGGAGGACGCTACACTATCAAGAATTCTTGAATGACATATTTTCATTGAAAATTAAGCCTTTTCCATACAAACTGCATATATCATCCTTAAATCTTTAGTAGATAGATGTGAAATGAATTTGATAAGGCACCTTACTGCAACAGGCTACATGAAAACTTCATCTACCCATCCAGGCTTGAAAAGAACACATTTTGCTCATTTGGTAGAGCTCGGTATGAGTCATTTGGCAGTGTGGTGTTGAGAGACGAAAATCTAAACTATTTGACAATAATCTGCTTAGATTTATTCATGAATCGGGCAGATATACAATAGGTAAAAAGGGACATGAAAACAGCACAATGGATGGCATATAGCCTGTTCCGTATCCGACAAAAAGAAAACCAGGCACAAAAAGCAACTATGTATGTAAGTGCTATTGTCTTTAATAGACTAAAAGAGGATTGGGGGAATACATTATGGAAAACTACATCATAAGGCCTTCAGAACGAAGTCATTCAAATGCTCATGTATAAGATTTTCTGTCAATACCCTTCCTTTTAGCAGTTTCCCGATTTAAGCGAGCTTAACGTTGGTTCGCAACCCATACAGGATTCGCGGGAATGTAAATCATAAGTCATAAATTTTATCTAGTCCTACGCTAGATAAGAGCCCTTTCAATTAGATGCTGGACTAGGTTAATATTTTCGTAAAGCTCGTACACCTCGTCGCTAAAACGCAGAGTCTTTCATTAGAAAACTGCAGGCTTCGCCTCATACGATGCGCCATAAAATACAGCGGAAATTTTCAGAGGTTTCTAGACTTTAGTTTACTAAAGCCAAAGAGAACTTTATTACTCTATATACTTCAAAGTCCAAAGAAGCATTTATTGACAAAAAATACTATTTTGGATTTCAAACGCGGTGTTTGTTGTAGATGCACCTCCGTTCAATAGTCTCTCAAAATTGTAACTGTCAAAAGTGACGTGAGTGGCTAGACGCCAAACGTCTACTCATTATTTGATGACAGAAGACACTTTCAAAATAATTCCCAGATATTACTTGCTCTTATAAAAGATGGTGCTTGAACGGTTTCTAACTGTAGCGCGGTTAAAGCTCTCTCATATTAAATTTAAAAAAGGGCTATATATCCGTACATCTTCTAAGGCTATCGACTCGTCTGTAAAGCGATATGTGTAGACCCCCGCTCATTTATTTTCGCTAGTCTGTCTGCCACCAACCTCAGAAATGACATTTACAATTCGAGCTTGCGAGTGCATAGCCTCTTACTAGTTATTTTTGCCGCCTTGTCCCCAATGACTTTGAAAACACAGACAATTCGAATCAACAGTAAATGAAAAAAAGAAAAAAAAAGAAAAACATTCGGAATAAAGTAATTGAAGAAGAGAAATGATATAAATTATTTTATTTCCAGCCAATTTAGAATATGTAAATATTAATGAGTACCTATGCACGATGGTTAAGTGGCGCGAATAAAATGCGTCACGTGATATGAAGAATTTAAATTTCTCACCACAAATTGCGGCAGCCAAGCAAAGTGGTGCAGCAGAAATAGTCGACTCCAGCCACAAACGTGCTAACCGAGTGTAGAAAAATTGTTTAGCGCACAAAAGAAAAACACCAAGTAACTAATTATACGAAATAAACAAAAAAAAAAAAATAAAAATATAAATAAAAAATGCTTCCCTTTTTGGAAGTTGATAAATGCGCTTACTCGTCTATGCCAGGTTGCTAAAGTCACTAAAGTGTATAATTATAATGGTTAAAAAATTCAAATTTGAAATCGAAAATACCACAAAGCGCAACCGCGCGACTGTTTTGCAGGGGTGTTTGTGGCAGAAAAGACAATGCAACAACGCTCCTTGCATACACACAGCGGCTGTTGAACGGTAGCGCCGGCGGTGAGGAGTGCCACAAAAGTTAACTCCACTTGTGTCTCAAACCAATTTGGCTACACTGCAGCACAAACATAAATTAAATGCAGAACATGGAAAACTCAAAACGATCAGATAAAGGCGTCGCTCGCTGCCACTGAACACCGCAGACGTTGAGCCGTGAATGGGCTATGCATTGAAGACACAGTAGAAGAATAAGCATCAATAGCAGCAGCAAAACGGTAACAGGAAGAGTATTTAGCAATAGGAATAGTGTAAGGCAAAATTGGAGGCCAACAACTGTGTGGCAAACACAATAGCGTAACCTTCCGCATTGTAGCGTCCAGAAAGGAAATGCACTTGTTGCATTCAGCTTGTCTGTCGCGCTTTGTAACATTCGTCTGTTTAATTCAGCCGATTGCAACTAGCATTTATACACACACACACACACACACACACACACACATTCCACATACATACATATGTATGTGTAGTTCGTGTGTGCGTCACTTCGTCTGCTCGCCAGTTCATTTAACTCGCTCTCTCTCGATTTATTGTCTATGTCGTACTCGTGCAGGTACATAGGTATGTATGTTTGTTTGTCTGCGAGAGTATTGCATTTTCTCACCAGTTTTGGTTGTTAGCAACTTAGCTATTTAGTTGGCAAGCTTGTTGGCCCAACGCGCGTCGTACATTGCCGCATTTTGCTGTTGCTGTTGCTGTTGCCGGCAAGTTTAGCTCACCCACGCGTGACGTCGTTGTGGCGATCAGTCGATGGTGTCAAGTGCGCTCTCATGTTGACGATCTCGTGTTTTCGAAATGCATAAGTAGAGTTGCCAACATGCAATGTTTACGAAAGTTTTGTGAGTATAAGGACATTGACCTGGCGAAAAGTCAATTTGTATATTCATTGTGTTTGAGAAACGGGTATATATTTTTTTTGGTTATGAGCGCTACATTTAGAGTATTCCCAAGGTGTCGAAAAGTCATAAAATTTTAAAAATTACATGTTGTACTATTTAACTTCGATGTATAGTGGAACGATTTTCCGCTATCCCTTGTCAAATTTGTTTTTGTGACATACCGGTTTCGGCGTTCGGTGCCATCTTCAGTGTCGGAAAATCAGAATACTATTTAACTTCCTTTTTCTATGCAGTGCAATAAAAATAACAAAAATACATTTTAAGCTACCGAAGATATCTATGACTTTAAAACTCTACGTCCATTTACGACCCCTTGTGAAAACCCAAATTGAGTAAAAAATAATATCACGAAAACAAATACCAGTTGATGAATTCCCTGGTTTAGAGAAATAAGATATTGAGTACATAGCTTGATTTGTCGAAAGATATGCAAGTTCGTACATCGTCGGGCTTTTACATTTATCACAGACACGACCCTAATTTTAGGGGAAAACCACATTCTATTCCAGCCCAAGGATTTTAAACTCCAAAATTAACAGGAGATTTCAGCTATGAAAGAAAGAAGAACGGGCGTTTGACCTGTAAATTTGTAAATACCATGACTTCAGATCTATACGAGTTAGTTAAAGAGAGATTTCAGAAAATCGTTCCAAATTCAGATCTATGCATTTGAGAAACGATAGCTGAGGAAAAAGGTGCGATAATTGGGATCAACGTATATAAAAGACACTTTTTCCATTGTCTATTTAGTACTTTTACGTTGATCGACTACTGTCGCTTTGATCAATCTTTGAAATGTTCATCAATTGATTATATAATAAAATATATGTATGTATCATTTATTGAGAGTATTAAGTATAGTCTGACATTAAGTACAAGGTGGGTCGTTCAGCTCAAAATTATTTTTGTATGGCTTCAGGAAAGAAACCGGAAACGCCTTGAAATTCGGAAGGGAAGATTTAGCTTTATTTTGGAAACAAATGAAGCCTGTCCGTAACTTGATCATAAATAGTATGCCAAACATTGCTCTGCTGCTGGCAAGTGTAGGAATATTAATGAGTTTAAATGACTAATGTATATTTACTACTTAATTGGCGATTTTACCGCCTAAGCGATTTTGGCCAAGTTCAACGTAGCACGCCAACTTTTCCTATCTCTTGCCAACTGCCGCCAGTTGGAGATTCAAAGTATAATCAAGTATTTTTCCACTTGGTCTATCCAACGAAGAGAAGGCCTTCGTTTTCCTCTGCCACCACCAGCTATTTCATCCATTCGAACGACATGGCTTTGCCAGCGGAGCCGCTAGTTTTTAATCCGCTGCACAGCTCATCGTTCCATCTTAATGGCCGTCGCAAAGTCTTATAGGTTCATAAATCGTTCGAGGAATCTTTCTCTTGAACACTCCAAGGGCCCTCTCATCTGATATTGTTATTGCTGTTAATGTTGATTCCTACGTACACAAAGTTCACTACTTTTTCAAATTTGTTACTGTCAACTGACATTCGTCGTAGCTCGGTACACTTTACACCAAAAGAGGGCAACACTGGTCGACAGAATGTCTGCATTGGATGAGTTGAAGGCTATTTTTCACCTTCAAATGCCCCTAAATCAGCGTTGTCCACGGCCTATGCGCACAATAGCGCACGGACAGTTGTACAGCAAGCCAGACACCTCACACCGACAAGTGTCTGTGAAAGCACGATTGTGCTACTGTATTCAACTTCGTAGGCAAGCAAAGCAGAATTTTGCGATCAGTTGACGCTAGAATTTCAAGCAAGCAACACTATTCACGTTTTACGCTTTAAAAACAGAACGCACTAAAAATGTTCCAACAAATTTGGGAAATATGTTATTTTTTTATTGAGAACAATGAAAAGCATGCAGAATGCTTAATTTGTTATAAAAAAATAAAGCGTTGTAGCAAACATGATATAAAAAGACATTATGAACGTTGTCACAAAAATCTTGTAAATATCGAGGGAGACGCCCGAAAAAGTCTTCTTGATAATTACAAAAGAAAATTTTATTTACAATTAAATTCTCAGCCTATGGCAAACAAAAAAGTATGCCCACGTGAAAAGGCATCTTTTGTAGTTGCACTTGCATTAGCAAAGCAAGGCAGACCTTTCACTGATGGCGAGTTTTTCAGAAACTTATGTTTTGTAATGCTTTGATGAAGGTAAAGAAATGCAGGAAATTTTGAATTTAATAAGTATGCCAAACCTATCATCACTTGCAGAGGAATTTTCAATCACAAATAAATTAGAATACTATAGCCAAATTATATCCCGCATTTTAGAAAATTACAACAAAAGATTTAAAGATCTAGCTCAAATACAACCAATTATAAACCTATATGATAATCCATTGACGTGTGATGTTGTTACCTTTGATCCGTTACTTCAAAAAGAAATCAGAGAAATGCGATCAGATTTTTCGTTACTTATTGACTCCGGTATTGAGTTTTGGAAAATGATTGATGAAAAAAAGTATCCACTAGCGAAAGATGAAATTTTAAAAATATTTTCAATGTTCGGATCAACATACAGTTGCCAAGTGGCATTTTCCACTTTAAAGCATATTCAAAGCAAATATAGAAATCTACTATCAAACAATCACATTTCTGATCTCATTAGAATTAAGCAATATAATAAAGAAATAAATATAGATAATTTAGTTGACCGTAATTTAAAAAATACGTTTACTTATTTGTACGCACTGTTCCGTATTCGTGTTGTCTGCTTGTAGCTTTCCGAATGTACGCTAATAACCAACACAAGCATAACGTGCACACAGTCACGTTGGACAACACTGCCCTAAATGAATGACAAAGCCGCTGTGGTCTGATACAAAAAAAAAAAAAACCAAACCGGCGGCTGCATGCAAACCGCGGCGTGGTTGATACACATACATACACACATAACATATGTATACGAGTATGTTATGTATGAATATGCACTGGCGCTGGCAGTGGCGCTGGCAGTGGCGCTGAGTGTGGTTACTTTTCGGTGTTCGTTTCGGTAGCGTTGTTGCTGTTGCTCTTGATGGCAATAATATTATTGCCAACGTCATTGCTGTATTTCTCATTATTATTATTGTTGTTGCTGTTCTTATTGTAGCTACATATGTACATTTAAGTTCAACTATTATTGTAATTTTTGTGCGCACAGGTGGTTTATTTTGGCTGCGCGCCTTACAACTCTGTAATTTTCTTTGCAACCACAATATTCTTGTAAGAAATAAAAAAAGTGGGGAGCAACGTAAGAAGTAATAAAATTTCGACAAATTTTAGTGGCTAAGATGTACATATGTATGTGTGTACATACATACATGCATACAAATGTATGCAGCAGGTGGAACGACAAGCTCAAATATTAATTGTATATACTTACATACCATACATGTTTACAATCATACCATAATATATACAAATATGCATGCTTCGCCCTTCGTATGATCACATAAAAAAATATACAAACAAACGTACATACATACATACATATTTTATATGGCCAAGCAGTGTTTACGCTCGAAAACTAAAGTGCAGTTAGTAAATAATTTAACTACATATTTAAACTTTACAGCTGAAATCATCAAAAAGTCTACATAAAATTAAAGTTTTTATTAAAAATAAATATTAGTATTTGCATGTACATATGTACATATTTGTTATTTAAAAAGCTGAGTTCTCCAAAATAGCAAATAATTTAACTTCCTACATTTTTCTCTCTGCCTTCTCCAATCAGTAACTACTAAACCATATTTTTTTTTTAATTATGCTTGTACATACACACGCATGCGCATACACACATGTGTGAAAATGTCTTGTTCTACAAATTACAAATTTGTTTGTACGAATGTTTTCTTCTGTTTGTGGTTACTGTTGGCACTTGCTGACAGCAGCTGCCAACCGCAACGTCAACGCATCATCGCCACCAATTTCACACTCAAACACACAAAAATTCAAACCATAAAAAATAAGAAAATAAATATAAAAAAATGCCAGTGACTGAAACTAGAGAACGCGCATGCGCAACGTTTTTCTAACAAAATAATATACACCCATGCACATGTTAATATGTATAAATATTAAAATACATTCATATTTGACACATTTGAACAATTTATTTATTCTCCAATTACTTAGAATTATTTTTCAATTAAAACATCGTTAATTCTCTAACAAACAACAAAAAAAAACAACTTTTTAAATTTTATAAAACTACATATTTTATAAAATTAAAAAAACTACATATTTTATAAAATTTAAAAAACTACATATTTTATAAAATTAAAAAAACTACATATTTTATAAAATTTAAAAAGTTGTGTTTGAAAGCATTTATAAATGTTACGAACTTTAAAAAAAAAATTCTGAATTTTTCTGTTATGCAGATAGGTAGCTTATTCAATTTAAGTTAAAAAAATTCCAGTTTCTAGTGGCTACAATTTACCACTGATTTTTGACAAATTTTTACTGATGATCTTTCACAATTCCTTCCATATAAAAAATAATCGCGCTTTTGTGTTGTATGGAGGAAACTTCCAGTAAAAAATTGTCAAAAATCATTTATAACTTGTAGATACTTGAAACTTCCACTTTCTCAGATTAAAATTGAATGAGCCAAAAAAAACTGCATACTCAAAAAATATCTAAAAATTTGGTTTTTTAAAGGTTGTAATATTTTAAATGATTGTACATTTTACAAATAGTTTACAAAATGGGTACCTATGGTCTTTACCTTAAAAATAATTTTAATAAATTACAAGAAAATTAAAGCGCCGAAAACTGTCAATATGTGGTTGTGCTATAATTTCTGAACATAGTTTACATATGCATTTCAAAGAAGGAGGCAAGAACATTTAATAAGAAAATGATTGATAGTAGATTTGATAAGTTTTCATATTACAACTAAAAAACAATAATTAATTATTTTTATTTTATCGGCTTTTAGATTGAATTAAATTCTTGATATTAAAATATACTAATGACTTTTATCAATTCCGTAAACATTTAAAAACCGCATTTTATCTGTTTCTGAAAATTATGACACGAACCAAATGCAATATTTCACAAACAATTACTGGAAATGGAAATTATTTTTTTGCGATTTATCTACAAAATTTGAAAAGTGCAATTGTTGGGCTTTGTTATGAAACTGTGCAATAACATTTTTTTTAGATGCGAGCCAAAGGCCTTGGCAGTGCTGCTATTTTCTTAAGTAAAATAATAATTGTATTATTACATTTCTTATAATAAATTAATAAATATTTTTTAATTGTGAGTTCGTTTTGGAAAAAAATGTCTGTTTACAGCAAACAGATAAAGTCATACTCGTTAGCTGCTCAGATAAGTGAACCTGTGACTTACTTAAGTTTTCTTCTTCTTTCATTTCACTCTAATGCCTGAATAGCTAAAGAACATATATATGTACATATGTATTTGATTATTTGCACTTGATCAGATAATCGTTCCCTTTCTCGTTTTCTGGAATATAACCTTGTCGCAGAGTGGAGTTACATGAATTGTAGGTATCTACGACCATGATGCTTAACTTATTTTACGATGAAATTTATCATACTTATCAACCATGCTGCACCGTTTAATATTTCGATTTCGGTTTGAAAAATTTTGTGGTGATGTGGTAGTCGTAGCATAAAAAATAATATCATATAATAATTTGGCGCTTACACTATATAGCTTATGTAGTGTTTGGCCGAGCTTTTCCTACCATTTGTAGTGTGCGTCTTGATATTCTACCACAAATGGAGGGACCTACTGTTTTGAGCAGACTCCGAACGGCAGATGTATTTAATGAGAAGCTTTTTCATGGCAGAAATACCCTCGGAGGTTTGTCATTGCCTACCGAGGGCTGAACGCTATTAAACAAAACTTTTCTATGATTTATATTTTACTTGCCCTGGCTAAGATTCCAACCTCTAACTCAGCGGCATATCTAGTTATAGCACGCACCGCTACCCACTCAGCCACATCGGCCACAGTCGTAGCATTATTCAGTGCGAATAAACAGATTATATATGTACAAAAGTTTTTCAAAAACCATCTTAGAAGATTTGGGTTTCATTTAGATTTATAGAAGAGTTTCAGTCACAACTCTTGTGTTTACGTTGTCTAGATTCTCGAAGAAATTATTACCCTGATTATTTGAGTGAATTTTTCGAAGTTTTGTGGAATTCAGTTATTTTCTTCGTATACACAAAAATTACTAGAGAAAGTTTAGAGCTTGGCAAGTAACTTTTTAGCATTCCTATAAGACGTTTAATCTTTGGTTTGGCAAAACTTAGCAGACTTCGTGTTCTTCGCTCCGCAGAATCTCAAAGAAGGTTCCATACGGTTCGTTCCCCAAGTTTTGCCGACAAAGATACAAATTGAAGTAAGTGAACTAAAATGTGCTTGCTTTCCAACTCAATTCGACACTTTTTGAAATAAAAAGTAAAAGTGTGCACACAAAAAAGTCAAAGTTCGCTGCATTTCTAGGCTTTGCTGTTTTAACCAGCGATTTTGGTGGAGTTTTATTTTCATTAATATCTTTGTTATTGCAATTATGGCCGCAGAACTACGAATTTCCGCAATGCTTTTAATCGTAAAAAAAAACAATTCATATCAAAACAAAAACAATGTGAAATGCATACTTTTCGCTGTGCAATCGGAAGTGCAGCAAAATAACAACAACACAATTTACAAAAAACAAAAAAACAAAAAAGCAACACAACAACGTTGGAAGGCATTGAGAACTTGCCGTCAGCTTCGTAATCGTCCTCGTCATCGGCAATGCCGCTGGCAATTTTGCCGCAGTTCCGCGGCTTTTGATGACAGTTGGTTGCACTGTTGACAATAAAAATAACCAAAAACCAACAGGCCAGTCAGCCAACAAGCAACAATAACAAAAACAAACTGAACAAAAAAAACAAAACAACATTACGCATGAAATATTTTAAATACTCACTTACAACAAAAACAACAATAATTCCAGCATATGAGCAGCGGTGGTGGTGGTGTTGGTTATGTTGCTGGGGATGGTTACATATGTATGTGTTCGCTGCGTTGTTGTTGTTATTATTATTGTATATGCACACACTAATTTAATTTTAATTATCTACGATTAGTGTGCACTTTTTGGCTGCCATTTGACGTTCTCATCATTCAACATTTGACGCTTGCGACATTCGTCTTTTGTCGGTATGCCGTCAAGTATGTAACAAGCTGAAATACATATGTATGTGCATATGTACATAGATACAAATATATACTTACATACGAGCATATGTTCATTAGGCTGAATAAATCCGCATGAAAAAATATAAAAGTGCTTTTTTATGTGCAGCCTAACTCGAGACAAATTAATCGTAACCTAAAGTCATCAAAATAATAATATATTTTTATATAACTCCGGCATTCGGTACACGACATTTATAAAATAAAACTTTTTTAAAACTCCTCGAATTTTTATTTTATTTTTTATATTATTAATTTTAACAACCTACTCTAAGTACTGGGGTCGAATTGTAATAAACGATATGGAACTACTCGTCACACATTTTTCGGATTATGACTATAAACTGTAAAAATATAAAATAAAATATGATTGTTTAGTAATAAATTAATTATGTATAGTGAAAATTATACTAAAGTATTCTACAAAACTACAATGAATAGGCTTTGGAAGGAGGTAGCAAAACAACTTAATGCGGTGGGGTTCCCAATCAAAGATGCCAATATGTGGATTAAGGTTAACATACAAATTATATACATAATTTTTATTCTTAAAATTAGTTATTATAAATGTTTTTTGTTGTGTTTTCGCCGATCAGAAGTATCAAGCGAAAAAATGTCTGTCTATATAACAGCGGACTGGTAGAAGACCCCCTACATCGAAAAGGTAATTACTGCGGCAGAGGAAATGATTTTCGATGTAGCTGGACTTGTACGAACATTTGGAAGTACCCCCAAGAAAACACCAACGATATACAATGTTAGTGATTCCAGTGCCGATACAAGCTCTTATCGTAGCTCCTTACTAGGTCCTTCGACGTCAGCAATCAATCCTTACACAGCCAAAATCCACGGAGCAAAAACCCGTCAAGAAAAAATTGGCATTAATCAAGTAAAATTTGAAATCCTTGTGTGATTTCCAAAGGAATTTGGCTACAAAATAAGTATCTGATATCTTGAATTTTAGCGTTAAGTATTCAGTGGAGATATTTTTTGTTTCATTAATGTTTTTTTAATTTACTTCTATATGCTTTAGTGTTTAAATATTTATGGGTAAAGAAACATATCTTTGTGATAAAATCAGCATAAGAAACATTTTTTATTTTATTATTCGTATTCAATAAATTTGTTCAACATTTTACAGCTTCACATTTATTATGACCCAAAAATGCCATAGATCTACATATAAAACTATTGTGAATAGCAAAAATATTACGATCCATTTACTTTCGTTTGTCGTAATCCAATTAAGCTTATATGATTGACGTATCACGTAATTTTCTTTCGTATTATTGCCGATCCGTTCACGGACGTAAAGATTCGATCCCTGGGTTGCACTCGTACAACATTACTTAGGGGTGGAGCAACATCTTTGTATAAATTTCGACAAGTCGTACATATGTATGTACATACGTTCATTTTATAAAATGAATATAAAAATTGTCAAAGCTATGAAAGATTCCCCATTTTAATGTTGCCCAAAGAAATGTTTTTTACTTTTGTCCTATATACATATGTATGTACATAAAAACAAACACGACCCGTTCTAATGTACATATGTATGTAGTGCTTCAATAAATTTAAGGGATACGAGTGATGCATTCTCGCCCCTTATTCCTCATGTTTACATCCGTCTTAATTGATTTTTACATTGAAGAAAATATTTATTTTCAAAGAAATTCAGACAATGTATAGATTATTGTCAATATAAAAAAAAATTAAGCTCACATATAAACTAAAGTAAAAAATATCGACTATTGGTTGAACTTTGAATTGTATTAATATAAATGTATGTACGTACACACACACACATACGTACTTAACTGCAAAAGCATATCCGAAGAAAGACGCGCGATCGATCCATCGCTGTACCCTCAACAGCAACAACAGAAGAAATAACAGCACGCAAAACAAGCATTGCAACATTTGCAGAACAGCAACAATAAATGCAGCAGCAGCGGAAGCGGCTGCAAATTATCCAAATACGCACAGAAGCGATAAAGCGATTAACTTGTGTGGTGTTAGTGATTTCCAGTTCGTTGCAAAGTGTAAACACAACATGTTGGAAGCTAGAAGTTGCAAGCTAACATGTTGCAAGTGGCGCCTAGAAAATGTGGCTGTCGAAAATTGTTTGCTATGGTCACTCACAAAAATGACTGTGTATGTTTGTAGTTTTTACATTCGCGTGTAGCAGCAGGGGCAGAGAGATGTTAACAGCATTAAATGTCATAATTGGCATACTCGAAATGGGAATTTTCAAATTCCCTAACCAATATACTACGTGAGAAATATTGGAAAATATTTTAAAATAATCAGATTTTTTTTCGCTTTTGGATATTATTTGCTATCCTTTATATACCCGCTGATCTGACATATTTGAATTGCCAAAATAACACATTTGTAATGAGAATATTTTATGTTATCTCAAGATTGTAAGGGCTTACGGATTTTAATCACCACCTGGGATGCATGGGTACATATTTATTCGCAAAAGTTCGCCTAAACAAAGCACTTTACTTGACTCTTGTCATTTATAGTAAAGCACGACTTTTTTTTAGTTTGTTGTATTTTTAATTTCAGATACTACTGAGATATTGACTATAGTCAAACAATGTGAATCAGACCGAAAATGTGTAAGAATACTTGTTGTAATATTATTGAAAAAATCACAAGTTTTTAAAACATACATCTTAACGAAAAAGGCTTTTATTTGGCTAATCAGAATAACGAAAGACAATTCGTGTATAGCTTTTTTCTTTACATTGACATGCATTTTAAAAAAATTTTTGTTTAAAAAAAGCTATTCCAAATTATTACTGCCTGAGATTGAAAATGATAATATTTATGCATGTGTTTGTGGATTTATGAGTAATTTTTAAAACATCAAAATGCTAAAGGGGTCTCTCCTATTCTCTTATTTTGTTATATACATTTTTAAGTTTTTTTTTTAAGGTTTAAAAATGAATTTTTTACTAAAATGCATAAAGACTTTGAATTTGAAATATAAAAAAGGGAATTTGAATTTGAAATATAAAAAAGGGAAGCAATTATAGTGCAAACGATAAATGATACGACACCCACATATTGGCAAATTTTGAATATTATTTTTCTTTTCTTTAATTAAAAAATTTTCTCTAATAAACCCCAGCTAACATTTTTTTAACTTTTATACATTTTGTAAATAGTTTAAAAATCTATTTTCAACGGTTTTTAAAGAATTTATTATATTTAAATTTAAGCATAATTGAAATAATAAAAAATATGTATATGTAGATAACTCAGAAAAAGTCAACAAGCACTGCCCCTATTCAAGTGAATATAAGTGTATGTACTGAATGGGAGCGTGATAAGAAACCTTGAACAGCCGAAAACATGTTAGACTAACCCCCCAGATTTTGTGTCCTTGAAAATATTTATAATTTGTCTTGTTTGATAATTTATCAAGAACACAGAATCGGTCAGTAAATTTATTTAGTTAAAAATATGTACATACGTTTTTTTCAGTTTTGAGCAGAATCCTGTCCCATATTTTAATTAACACTCATTGTTAACACTATTGGTGCAAATGTAAACATGTTGGATGCATTAACAGTGATATAACAGAGTAGCATTCTTTTAAATTCTGCAACAAACTTGCTCGACAGCGCACTGGTACCCGGCACTGTTGTGCGAACGAACCAAATTGAAAGATTCCGAACATTGCACTGTTATTAGCCGACTGCCGACTGCCGACTGCCGAGTACGAGTTGCGACTCCAAACCGAACGCAATGCGACGGATGCGAATTAGCAGCTGGTTGCTGGTTTAGTGGTAGTTTAATAATCATAGAGTTCACATCTAATGTCGGAAGTCGCAGTTCCCAGTTCCGCATCTGACTTTTTGAGAAACTTTATTGAGGTTGTTTGAAATTAATATCTCTAGCTAAATGTGTATGCATGTGATGCATGAATACATACGAAAAATATATATGTATCCGCATAGTGTCGTCATAAAACAACACCTACACTAATACAAAAATATGTGAATATAATGCGGCCGGTTTGTAAATGAATTTTCACTAAATAAAGCGTTTAAAATTGAATTTAAAAAAAAGCTGCTGTTGAATAATATAAATGAATAGAAGTGCAAATTTTTGTGAAATTATTCAGCTGATTGAAAAATCAAGCAACCACAAAAAAAAGTAAATACATAAAAAATACATATTGTGCTTAGTGTAACGAAAAAAAAAAAATTTAAGAATTTTGAAAAAAAATTTAAAAAATTTAAAAAAAGTTAAAAAGTGCAAAATCCAAAAAAAAAACCAGAAAGTGCTTTAATTGAAAAACCTACTTTGTATATTTTTTAAGTGAATTTCGCAAAGGAATGCAATTGGATAAAGTGAACAACTTCCGAAGAGTCAAAAAGAGGAGAGTGCAAAGAAAGTAATCAAATATTTTAATTCCAAAAAATGACAGTTTTCGAAAACGTGCATGCATAGCTCGCTAAATTATTTAGTGCAATATTATTGTTATTTTTACTATTATTCTTACGTTTTCGGTTCCGGTGCGTAAAAGTCCACAGCCCGCCGGCTGTGCGCTTTAATTTTATTGTGTTTTTTCTTGTTGTAAATTAAATTTTTTTTTTGTTTTGGTGATCGGTAGACGGCGACGACGACGATCTATTTTCGAAAATTACTCGCGAGCGAAAGCTCAATTTTCTTTTGCCGCCGTGACCGCAGAAAATGCGAAAAATTGAAAACGCGTCGCGCGTACATTCATTGCACTACCTCAGCGGCAGCAGCATCATCCCATTCCCCTTCATCTCCACCCCCGGCATGTTGCCTTAACCTAGTCGCACCGTAGTACCAAGCGCGACGTTGATGTCGTAAAAGTCTTGGGTGTCGGACGGCAAGACGATTGTGTGAAGAAAATAAGAAATCGGCAAAGAAGAAGCAATGTATAAAAATAAAAATAAGAATATACTATTTATATGTATATGTACAGACATGCATAGATGTATATACATACATACATACACATATATATATATATATATGTACATATGTATATATACGAGTATGTAGTTTTTTTTTTTTTTTAGCGAGCAAAGAGACGTGAAATTGGGAAATTGTGAACTGTAGCGGCAAAATTGGGGCAGCTTGCTGGCGATACGTAGTCGTAGGTAGTGTCGGGCAGGCCTCCGAGTGCCTCTATGTAATAACTTACTTAAAAGAAACCGAGAGAAAAAAAACAAATGATTGAAAAATGCATTTTCAGTGTTTTTGAAAACTTAATGATGCGACTAAAGTGTGTGTTCGCGTGTGTACTAAAATGCCTTTTGTGTGCGTGTGTGTGTGTGTGTGTGTTTGTAAATGAACTGTGACTTTTGAAAACTGTAATCTTTTACTTTAAATTATTTGTGAAAAAGGTTCCGTACTTTCTATGAGTTTATTGTAATAAAAAAAAATTGTGCAAATAAATAAACCAGCAAACAAAAAGGATTTAAGAAGAAAGTTGGTACACTTTAAAATATTGTAAGAACATCCATAAACTGATTGGAACATTTCGTATTGCTACTTTTGAATATAATTTAAGCTCCATTGACCGGCGCATTTAAGTTTTTGGAAATAAAATTTCCCAACTTACCTACATACATATTTGCATAGTTTGCGAAAAGACAAACGCTCTTGTGAAATTCGACATATCTACATACCATACATAGGTATGTACATATGTACATATGTATTTCGAACGCTTATAGACTCACAAAAAGAGTAATTGTTTGTGACTCATTAGCGATTGTTTGGAAAATACGTACGAACATAAATACATAAATACATACCTACTATGTACATACAAATGTATTTATATAAACATTAATTGTGTGAATATGATAAACGGAAAATTGCATCAGTTTTCAACATCTTGTGATAGCTTTGATGTACCTACTCAATATCTTTTTTTATAATCAAAGTGTTAGATTATTTCGAAATTTGTATCAAACTCGTTAAAATAATGAAAATTATTGTCTAGGAAACAGCGCCAATTCGTTTCGAAATATTTAGCGCAAAGAAAATTTTTTATATAAAAAGAAAGGTGCTATTTGAATAAATTACGATTGGGTGATCTTCTAATCAGGTCTTTAGCTGATTAAATGATTGAGTTACGGTCCAAAATAAATATCTGAACTATTGGTTGCTTGGCAGCTTAATGTTATATTTATCCGATCTTTACAACTTTTATTGCGGCCGCTGTGGTCGAGTGGGAAGCGGTGCGTGCTATAACTCGATATGCCGGTGAGTTCGAGGTTCGAATTTCAGTCAGGTCAAGTAAAATGTTAATCATAGGAAATTTTTTTTCCGAGGATATTTCTGCCATGGAAAAGCTTCTCATAAAATACATCTGAGCTATATAATGTAAGCGCCAAATTGTTATTTATTTATTTATTTCAGTCTACAGGGTAACCTTACAGACTATTTCTAATTTAACACAGTAAATAAATTTAATTTAAATCTAGATAAAGTGGTATTAAAATCTATATGATGAGCATAATTGTTACACAGACGTATACATCGGGCAATTGGTTCATTAAAGCCATAATTAGTTCTATGAGAGGTTTCAACAAGCAAACGATTATGCCTTAATTCATGTGATGAAGTATAGAAATACAAAAAACCATATAATTCATTACAATTAATTCTCTTATTTATTAAGTTGTAACCAAACATTAGCGCGAAGTAAGTTCTCCATTCTTCTAGAGATTGTAAGCCAAGAAGTTTCCGCCTTCCAACATAGGATGGCAAACCGCTATAGCCATCTGGTAAAAGTTATATATTATATTATGACTTTTACTGCTATAATGGTTCTTAAAATAGCTATCTATTATTTGTACAAAATTTCAAGACTGCTTAAATGAAAGGGTTTTCGTGCTAAATGAAATATCTGAACAATCGGTTGTATAGGAGCTATATGTTATATATCTTTGATCTATATGATTTTTATTACTTCTATAGAGCTAATAATAGTAGACCTTCTGGCAAAATCAAATCTCTAGCTGCTTAAATCAATATATACGTTATTGTCGTCCGATCTGGCCCATTCCGACAAATGTCTAATAAATTATAAAAAGGCACCTGACTGCCAGGCTCAAAAATTGAGGGACTAATTTGCGTTCAAACAGACGGACAGACAGATGGACATGGCTAAATCGGCTCAGCTCATCATCCTGATCATGTCGGTATACATTTTGAAGGGGGTAACTCTTATCGTTCTGGTACTTACAAACATCGGACCAAACTTAATATACCACTTCCATGAAAGATAAAAAAAATAACAATTTAGAATTTCTCTAAGCCGCAATTTTGTATGGCAAAACCCTTATTTTTGTACTCTTCAATGTTCAAACAACATTAATTTAAAAGAGCTGAAGAAAAATTACGCACTTTACTGGCCATCTGCCAGTTCGAGGAGTTCTTGCTTGCGTTTTCCTCGCATGTGAGAAAAATAATATTTTTTTTAATATGCCATTTTAATAAAGTCACCGAAAATAGTTTTAGATAAAAATGTGTATAGTACCTGCCAAAATGTACGCTGTTGCTGCTGTGAAATACGAAAATCGCGGTTGTATTACAAAATATAACAGTTGAAAGCAGACGATCGCTAAGCGCGAAGAAAGAAGTACGCTTCGTACTTTTACCGTTTACACGAGCGACATTTTCATCTTGTTTCACCACGCTAGCGATTACTTCTAGCAATTTCCGCCTAAAGCAGTTGATCGGACCGAATGTTGCGCTAGACTTATGCTCTCAGTTTCAGTCTCTAATAGGAACAAAAGTCACAATTTTTGTAAAGTTGGCATTCATTAGACTCAAACTAAAGCCTCTAGTCTCAAAATAAAGTCTCTAAATTGTGGCGATGATCAGTACACAACAAATTAAAAATAAAAATAAAAGAGAAAAAAGTGAAAACGAAAAATGGCAATAATCTCTAGCTTATATTGAGACTTGAGATTATACGAAGTTACAGAATTCGGGCATTATTTTTGTTTATTAAAACTTATTGTGTTTTATAAATCTGGTGAGAAAAATAAAGAAATGATTTAGAAACGCTTGATAGTTTCAGAAAAATATTATAATTAATCGACGTTGTTATTTTTTTGTTTAATGTTTACAATTTTTTTTTTAATGATTTCGAATCTATCTTCTTCAATTTCAATACAACATATATTCCCTTTTTTGAATTTAAGTGTTCTGGCTTGTCTTCAAAATGGTATAATTAAAAGTGCGCTTAAATTTGCCATTCGAACCATTAAAAGCAAGAAAAGAGTGTTTTGTATTAAATTATTATAATGATGAGCCACGTTTTAAAAAGTAACAATAACAAGTATCGCTTTTAATAACTTTAATAATTTGCAGTTTCTTTTAATAATTACTTGTTTAAAAAAATTTAATTCATGACCGAATTCATTAACTTCGTATCATCTTAACTTTCAAAATGAGTTAAATATTATTGCATTTGAACTTTGGAGCGGTTAAGCCTAAGCTAAAGAGAAATACTATAAAAAAATATCTCTAAACTTCAAAGCACCGCCAGAAATAACGCACAAAATAATATGCAAGTAACTTAAAATAATATTTGAATATATATTGAAAGGTCTTTAAAGTAATAAAAAGATATAAATTAAAATGAAAAAATGTTTACTTAAACATTTATGCTTTTTAACTATAAAGTATGTTCGAGTATGATAACTTTTTCCAATTTTACTTCCAAACAATCAATTTTCCGAGATAAAAACGTTAGCATACAGTCTTTGGCAGCGATGATTAAAAACATAATTTGATTTAAAATTTTGTTATGACGTCATATGCGCTTTTTGTACTTTAATTTATAATATCATTTTAAGCACAAACAACAGTTTAAATCTTTTTGTCTTGCTTAACAGTTTTTATATGTATGTATCATATCTTAATTTAAATCGGTATTCAATGATAGCTTATTAACTTTAAAATAAGTATATAAAGTATTAATAAAGTGGGAAAGAAAATATCGGGATGAAAAATATAAATGCAATAATTAAAATTTTTAAAAACTAATATATGTAAATATAAAATTTGCAATTATGTTTATTAATATTTATTACTAAGATATAGATAAAATTACTTTGCTAAAGTATGTTTGAAGACTTTCTTTCGTATTAAAGAAACCTAATACTTTCAATTATAAATTCACAAACTTTTCCCCATTTTCCCCAAAGTTTAAACAAAATCGAATTCCGATTTTAAATTACTAAATTACGCGAGGCTGTGAAATTATGTTAAATTTAAAAACGCTGAAAATTTGATCAGCCTCCGCTTTCAAAGTAATGTTTGTATTATTCTGGCAATCTTTTTGTAAGAATCAACAACGAGCAACCTTTCAGTACTCAGTATTTTATATTTTATGATAAAACAAGGTAATAAATTAAAAGCTGATTTTTTTTGCTTGCAGCTGTTTTTTTTTTTAATTTAAAACTTTAGTTTTATTTGCTTGGCACACACTTATTTTTTTTTTTGTGCTGATTTTTTTAATTGGTTCAGAATATGAAAATTAAATAAAACTAAAGATTAACTTTATTAGAAAGATAAGTTTTGTATTTGAAGATCAAGTTAGATCAATAATCATTAATGATTATAACAAATTTCGTAATCTGTATATATACATAGTTGTAGACCAGTATTTCTAGCAGTTGGAGCCATATATTTGGAAAATGCATCTCGAAATATTTTTCTTTCAAAAAAGTTGTATGTTTCTTTGCAACTCATTAGTTCATGAAAATAATCTAGCTAAGTTTAATAGAACGAACTCGGAGTGCCATTGGCTTACCCGTTTCTTAGAAATTCGATAAATAATACTTTCACAAAATGTTTCTTTTAAATAAAGAAGTGATAAAAAAGTAATATTTTGGCTGGTATATCAAATAACTATTTTTTGTTGATTTATTGGTTTATGAATTTTCAATAAGCACACACGGTAACATACCTGAGCTGCACAATGATTTTCTAATTCTTTCCGAATTTACGAACATTAGTATATGGAAAACAAAACTAAGTACTATACCATAGACAGTAGGAAAAGTGTAGTAAAACATTAGTCTAACTTTTTTTTAATTAACTTGAATTTGGTTGCATAGCAGAGTGAATTTTATATTTCACTAAAAATTATGCCATTTTTAGATGGCTTTTTTTACTTGCATTATCATAAGCTTTCAAAATTTATAGAGAGGTTTTAGAAGTAAGCCTCTATTAAAAATGATTTGGTTAATAATTGTTATCGTTTACTAGTTATGTATTTCGTAAAAAACAAAATCCAAAAAAACTTCCAATAATGAAAATAGTTCACATTAAATATTTTAATTCTATTTTTTCATAACAATAATCAAAGAAACTATTTTTATTGCTATTAAATATCTACAATGCATAAGCATTTTTGGGCGTAGTTCCAAATCAGAATGACAGAGACCCTTAAGGTTAAACGTACAAATCATTTTGCATTCTCAGGACAAATTTTGTTTTTATGGCATATTTTAAATTTGCAAAATCCAACATAAGCCCAGTGTTGTGTATTTTTTTCGTATAAAATATTTCAAGAATGTGGTTTAAAGAAAAGAGCGCACTCTTAAAACGTGCACCTTAGATAAAACTGCATGATTCTGAATAAGTTTGATATTTTTATTTAATCAGTGTAGCAAAAGGAAACACAAATTTTAAACACTGAGTTCTCATAATAGTTACACATTTTCTTCCTTAAAACGACAGAGCGACATCTGTAATTAAGGGGGAGAAAATTCGCATTATCATTAAAAAAGTAATTCCAAAATCATGCTACTTTAATTGAAACTTGAATATTTATACTGAAATTGAATTGGTTACAAAACTGCATAAATAAAATTTTGCATTTTTGATTTCAGAATTTCATATTATTTATATTATATGAGAACTGTAAACCTTAAGGTCTCATAAGAGAAATACTGGTACAAATATTTGAAACAATACGTGTCTTTTTCAATTTTTAACTGATAATAAACTATTTTTTATATAGAAATATAGTTCTTAGTAGCTAAATAAAAACAACGTAAATATTCTAAACTAATTAATATGTTTATATACCAAAATGTTCAGAATTTTTGTTAGCCGCTGTGGTCGAGTTGGTAGCGGTGCGTGCTATAACACGATATGCCGTTGAGTTCGAGGTTCGAATCTCAGTCAGGGCAAGCAAAATCTTAATCAAAGAAAACGCTTTTTTCTAATAGCGGCCACCCCTCGGCAGGCAATGGCAAACCTCCGAGGGTATTTCTGCCATGAAAATACTTCTCATAAAATACATTTGCCGTTCGGAGTCGGCACAAAACTGTAGGTCCCTCCATTTGTGGTAGAATATAAAAACGGACACCACAAATTGTAGGAGAAGCTCGGCCAAACACTGAGCTATATAGTGTAAGCGCCAAATTATTATTATTATTAAACCAAAATGTTCAGAATAGAGAGAATCGTCTGCACGTTCGTCCGTATACACGAAAACTTGGATAAAAATTGTGCTTGTTCTCTTCCCAAGGTAGGTTATCAGAAATTTGAAAAAAAATCTATATTTTGGCACCTATTACAGCAATAGAAATAAAATAGATATTTATAGCTATTTTAAACAAATAAATTTTTACAAAAAAAAAACGTTTTGTTTAGGCTCGAACTTAAAAATATTTTTAACTTGTTTTCAATAAATTGAATAGAGAATACATCTTTGGTAGCTACATAAAAAATGCGCCAACGTTTTAAACAATTTTCTAAAATCTTTATTCAAATCACTCAAACAAAAAACATCGATATTTCTTCTACGAAAAAGTTTACCTGCCGAACAATGTGTTACTCACCAATTCGCAAAGATTGGCATATTTTTTTCATTTTTCACAAAGCGATTGCGGGCGTGCATCTACTAGACACGAACATCCAGTCTCACACTCTGATAGAATTGCATACATGCATACATTTATTCAACCATATACATATACATATGTACATATGTATGTATGTACGTAGAAACAAACATTTAAAACAGTGCGATGCGCTCGATACGGCGAGAGAATGCGTATAAATGCTGCCAGAGCTACATAAATGCGTTTGTTTGTTTGTTTGTTTGGATATCGCAATGTATGTACATACATATGTATGTATGTTTGGATGCGTGTGTACATGAGTGTGTATGCGTGTATGTAGTTATGTATGTATGGATTTAAAATGAAATACGCGACTAGCGCGCCCAAGTGCCCATAGTGGCGGCATGAGCACTGTATATGTATGTATGTAGAAATGAATATAATGTATGTATGTACATATGTATGTATGTATGTATGTATGTACATATATGCCTTCTTGGCCTTAAATGTGAGTGCGTGCGATATATGTATGTATGTACTTGTACACATGTATGTACATATGTATGTACATTCTAAATGCTTCCAAGCGATTGAGATGCTCGCACATGAAAATCTTTTGAATTTTCCTCAACTTTGGCGCTCACCAACAGCAGTAGCACAGTCACCACCACCTCCATTGACACCGCCTGCGCCTCCACCCGCAACATTGCCAACAACATATGTACATATGACCAGCAGCGGCAACAGCAGCTGTTGCCGTCATAGTCGGTTGATCGGTTGGTCGGTCGGTTGCTCTGTCGACGTCTGCGGCACTTTACTTCACTTCACTCAACTCAACTCAACTCAATTCGTCTCGTCTCGACTCGACTCTCGTACTCGGCAGCCGACTCGATCGTTGATCGTTTTACGAGCACGTTCGCATCTGCAATACATTTGTTTTTTGCTTATTTTTGTTGTTGCTGCCGCCACTTTGGTTTTAGTTGCTTTATCAATGTTGATGTTGTTGCGTTTTTGTTATAATTACATTGTCTAAAATTAGAGAACGTAGTGTGTCTGGCATATCGCACTTCACAGCGCCCAAGCGAGTTGGCTGCAAAATAAAGACGAAGCAGTGAAGAAGAAGCAGAAAATGAAGAAGCACTAACAGTAGCGGCCGTCGTCGTCACCATCGTTGCTGTTGCTTTCAATAAAATACATACTTGCTTGCAGTCCGTGCAGTCTCTATTCGATTTAGAGGCAAAGTCGTCAGTGGCATCAAAGTCAAAATGAGATCGAGATTCAGTGCCAAAACGGCTACAAGCATTCAATTCGAGCGACCACCACCACAACCAACAACAATGACAACAACAACAACAATAAACGGGCGAACCCTTTGTTGGCCCCTAAAATTTATCTCACAGCTTATCCTCGGGCGAGACTAGTTGTGGTGGTCCGTGGTTTTTTTGGCGCTCACTCTCGTCGTTATTTGGTCGATCGTCGTGCTTGTCGCATTCACAACGAGCAAACTTCGGTGACGAGGACGAAAGATAGAAAGAAGATAGAAAGACACGATACGACGTTGGCGGCGTCAGCAACCTGGCTGTATGGTGCATGAATCAGTATTGTATGGTGTACGTACATATTTACATAAATACACTCGAGCGGCAACCTTAAAAGGAAATACTAAGAGTAGTAGTCCGAGCTGTTTTTACCACAATCACAACAAGTTTCCCAGCTTTGATTGCGCTCGTGGTAAATATTGCTATCGTCCTCTTTATCGATGTGTCTAACGCATATGCTATCGATATTGTTGTCTTTATTTTAAGAGTTATCGAAATGGCATCCGTCGTTACCTTTATCGATATCGTTTTTAACAATTAAAGATGTAGTTAAGAATATATTGTAATAGTAGTTTTCGAAGTTATCGAAGTTGTTGTCGAAACAGTAAATAATGTATTGAGTGCCTCTCAATAAATTTAGCGGTATACACTTATCGATAACTTGAAGTTTTTATTATTATTATTATTATTGTTATCGATAACGTAATCACCTTTAATATTATAATTGTTAAATCGATTATTAATTCGCTACTTAAGCTCTTGAAGCAAGAGAAAATTGTTAGCTTACCGAAAACAAATTGAACCAGTCAAAACAATCGTTTTGGCCGTAACGGCCTAATCTATTGTTCTTGTCGTCTGGCGATCCGTCAAATGAATTACAATGTCCCAACCAGGCGTTGAGTAAATTTTAAGCGATACCGATTTCTCTCTACACAATTTTTATCGATATACTCTTCTCTCTCCTTGAAAATTATCGAAAGCAAAATTATGCCGCTATCACTATTTTGGTTAGTATTAATTACCACTGTTATCAATATCGATATATGAACAAAAGATAATCCATAACATTTAGTTAAAGCTATAATTATGGTTATCGAAATGATTATCGACTTTGTTGAAGCTAAGTTTGTCGCCATGGGTATTAATATAGTTAGAGTGAGTGGCAAGACTATTTTTATCGGCATGATCGGTGAATATTTTTACTGCTCGTGTCCCTGTGTTGCAAGAGAAAACCATTTAATAGTAGTAGCAAATTATTTTTCCTACCGGGTTAGTAGTCAAAGTATGCATTAATGTACATACAAACAAATCGGCACACATGCACACAATTAAATTGGTTGCTACCTTTAAGATTCGCGTGCGCTCGTTAACAAGCTCTCCGAATATTTGCCGATCAGCCGCTAGTCGAGCCACAGTCAGCCGATTGCGTGCCCTTATCTGCTACATAATTCACATGCACATGCATACATACACGCATATACACCGGCTACAACAAGAGCAACAACTACGAAACAACAAAAAAAAATAATAAAAAAAATGAAAAAATACAGCATTGCAACAACTTCAAATAGTCGCAGGATTCTCAGACTCCGCCATTCACACCCACACCTTCATTCGCAAGTATCGATAAAAAAAAAACAAATATAATTGTATTGATTTGCAGACTCGAAACCTTCGGAGTTTAGTAAGCATATTTTATGAAAAACATACAAATACTGGCTTGCAAAATATGAAACATATTTAAGAAAAATTGAGGGACTACAATCTTCTGTTGCTGGGCTAGTGGGTGGTGAGCATCTTTCTTCATTTTTTCTCATGTCTTACTCACAACTGATTCACGCCAACAATCGATCGACTGAGTGAGTGTGTAAAAATGCCGGTGATTAGACATAATCATAGTTTTTTTCTCTCTCTCTTCACGCTGTCAATGTTGCGTTGGAAATTCACACCTGTCATCAATGTATTTTCGTTAAGCAATTGAATTGCTCATTTATTTACAAACATATAAAGATACATATGTACATACATACATACATTTTTATGTATGAGTTTGTAGTATTTACGCACTCACAGATAGGCGATGTTTCATGAATTGCGATTAAATTGGCAAACATCTGCTTGTTGGGGAGATGCAAGAAAATCAGAGCTGATGTGTTAAAAATTCATTATACGAGTACTCGTATTTGTACATAGATATGTAAATATGTATATACTATGAATGCAAGTGCAGCATAGTTAGAGTTTCCTTGTGTGTTTTATTAATTTAATTAATTTATTTTTTTAAATAATTCTTAAAGTATTTGTTTGCCCATACAATGATATTGGATTTAATCGACTTTTGCTTTGCTTGTTATAAAAAATTAGCATTTCGAAACTTGCATATCTTGCTTGGAAAATAAAAAAAATATTTTTTTTGAGTTGCAATTTGTGTTTGAAAAAAAAAATTGTTTGTTATTTAATTCAAAATAATGCGAGAAACACTTTTCTTACATAGCTCTCAAGAAAACCTACAAGAAATATTTTTCCATTATTTCTTTTGCTTGAAAGAGTACATTGCCGTTGCCAAGGCGAAATTTATCAAGGTGGTGGTAAGCGTATATAAGTAAAAGAAATTCATGTATTTTGTTTTTGCTTTGCTGGACTGAATGTCAAATTTCTGTAGGTGATTTACATCGCCAGTCGTTCGCCAGCCAATCAGAACAAAGCCCTTTGACGTTCAGTCCAGCAAAGCGAAAAAAGCGAAAAAAAGCGAAAAAATCAACTGGCTCCTTAACACCACCTTGTTAAATTCGCCTTGGCCGTTGCTGTAATTATTCTTCAAGAAATAAATACACGAGCATTTACTTTGAGAGCTTCAAACTGATTTCAGAAATTTGTATGAAAGACCATTTTCTTTTCTTGAGCGCAATTTTATACGAAATAATTTTCTTTATTTCCGTTGTTTGAAAAGTTCTTTGCGTTGCTGAAAATTTTCTTAAAAAAATAAATATTTGAGCATTCGTGACAGCTTTAGACTGATTTAAGAAATTTGTATTTAAAGAAAATTTCTTTCTCAACTTTAAGCAAAAAATACAACAAACAAACAGAAAATTTCTTTCTAAGCTTTAAGCAAAAAATGCAACACCAATTAACTACTTAAATTTATAATAAAATTAAACTTTACATATCGCGTACTTTTCAAAACTAAAAAAAAAAACAAAACAAAAAAAATATTATTTAGGCTGGAAATAATTCTATAGCTTAGTATAACTGAAGAAAAAAATAATAATTATTCCGTACTGTATACAAAAAGATTTAAGAGATTTTACTACTTATGATGCACTAAGTATTTCTTCTTTAGTAAGAATTTCTTCAATGAAAACAAACGTTGTTTGCGGTCGCTTTAAATTGTTAAAATAAATGCTTTAAGATTGAGAAATTTGTTGAATCCTATTTTCTTTTATTTAAGAAGGTGTTGTGCGATGCAAATGCAATGAAGAAAAATATTTTCATAAGATATTCATTTTATCGATTATATACGGTGACATCACCAGCAAATGTTTGAGTCTTTTCTCCAGGCTTGGTGTGCTTAAAATGTTCATCACGAACTCTTTGTTATAGCATCGCATTTCAAAGCAATTTTTGCCTTAGCCTTCAGTGAATTCCAGAGGTGGTTACTTGATTTTCGAATCCTTTCCCAATGTACTTTTCGCATTATTATTTTTGTAATCAGATCATTGATTTTCATTGCATTTAAATTTGTTTTAGTTGTTATGTTGTGATCCCTCTGCCTCGACGTTTGTAATAATCTCAATAACTGTGGTATAAAAGTTGTCATTGTCACTGTTATTATTTGACAAAAACTAAGACTATTTTCTTGCATTTTGATAAATTCAAGTCACTTTTAAGTTAATTGAGAATATATATTGTACATTCAATTGATAGTTTTTCACAATTTGTGGTTTTCCAGCTTCCTTCGAAAATTTTATTGTTATATAGAAAACTTCGGTTAGTTTTTCAACACAACGATTGTTGCAGTTATTGGTGTGAAGTTTTTGAGTTAAAAGTAATATTGTTATTTCTTAAGTGCTATTCAAGCACAGTTAGGATATACAGATATATATATATATATATATGTATGTACGTATATGCGTATATGTAAGTATATAGGTTGCTATGTATTGACGTTACGTATACGCGACGACGTTCGCAAATCGTTAGCGCGCAATAGACTACACTACAGTTCCTTTTTGATAAAACACTTTCCCTTTACTTGTTATACGATTTTCAATTTTTACTTTTTTTTCTATTGTTAGCCACTAATTTCACAATTATTGATCTTGTTGAGGCATCTGAGCTTTAGTTTAATTTAGCTAAATACACGTCGGCTATGAATCTTTTCCTCTATGTAACTCAGAGCTAGCTGCCGTAATAAAGATAAAAGAAGCATATGATTTTTTCTTCTTCTAATTATGCTTCATAGTATTTAATGTTGATATTGTAATGAGTTGTTTTTGTTGTTGTATTTTAGATTTGTGCGCGTTTAACTTGTGTGTTTTTCCTTGGTCGGTTTGTTCTTTATTTAAATTTCTTTACATCTACTTGTATGTGTATTTGTGTATGTTTTTTGTTTCTCGTGTGCATCTGTGTGCTTGGGCTTAATGATTTCTTGTGCTTGATTGTCGTCACTCTTCAGTGATTTGGAGTGCCGCCACACCGTTGTTTTCTATTGTTTTTCATAATACTCGGAACAAACATACACACTCACTTGTATGCATATACATATGTATGTAAGTGTGCACACATTTACATACATACATATATGGTTATATTTCGAAGTAGTAATTCTTTAAGTATTGTGACTATTGTAGCCACAAATTTTATTTGCCTGGTTTTGCAGTTTCTTTAAATAAAAATTGCTACTATTTTTTTAATTGTTTCTTTTATCTTTATTTTTCAGTAGTAAAATAGTAGTTTATCAACATTTGCATTTTGTCTTTTATTTTATTTTTAAGTTAAAAGGCTTCAACGGAATTTTATTACCAAACTTTCTTTTAAAGAAAATTAAAAAAAAATATCAAGAAATAAAACTTTTGCGGAGTTAAGTGTATTGCAAAAAAGTTATATTGCCCTTCAAAGTCCTTATATGAACATCACACTATCTTTCTTGTTTTTTCTACACTCTCCTCTCTTCTTCATTACCAAAAGTATAAGCAATTTTATAATGTTTTCCCATTTAGAGGATCTCCTCCAGCGGTGCTGAGCCCGCAAAATATTCGCTGAATTGAAGTCTGCAAATAATTGAATGCTTCTTTTTCTCATTTATATTTTATTGTCCAATTGTGATTTGCACAGCTGTGAGTTAGGCGACAGAAATGTAATATAAGTGCGAAAGGCAAAATTTGTTTTAGACTATTTTAACCAACTGGAAATTAATATCTAGTAACTAGTAGATCACTTTTTATTCAACTCGATTATCGTTTTGTAAAGAATACTAAGTTATCTATTATTTACTATTATAAAACGAGTACGACTTTATACTACATACTATGGCGAGCTTGCTCTGGTGGAACTAAGTATTTAAAAAAAAAGGTCACCAAAGCAGAGTCTGAATTTTATACTCGTGTAAGTTCTGTAAATCGACTTGTGAAATTTTGATTTACTTCGCTACATAATTTCTAACAAAATGACACCGACATTTTTTTTTCTGCAAAATTTTTGTTTTTATGTCGAGGTTATTGTGTTTTTTTTTTTGCAATATAAAAAAAATTGGTTAACCATTATTTGGAAGCAAATGTAGCAAACAATTCTGAAAAATCAGAGAAAATGTCTAGTCACTTGAAACTAGCAAATATTTAGTTTTATTTGACGGGACTACAAAGCCTATAATTAAACATTTTCTATATGTTTTTAAAAATAAAATTAGTAATTTTTAAACATTTAAATTTTGTATAAAGTATCAATATACGGTTTCAATATAAAGTTTCAAATTGGTTTTGGTTAGTAAACCATTTTTAATTAAATTATTGCCTATCTTTAAAGAGGATAATCAGGTAGCATTTTTTATGGAAATTGCTTTATTTCTGACAATTAAAACTCCTTGCCTGAATCGAAATACATATTCACATTAAATTTAGCCCTTAAGGAAAATAATACTTTTTATTTTTGAAATTTTTTTTTTAATTTTTAATATTAAAAATATAAGTGCACATATTCGAAAATAGTAGCTTATCAAATAACTTGGATTGAATTCAAAGTAATTTTTCCAGCTGTTCATACAATAGTAAACGACGAGGAAGATAGTCCTTAAACCTGCTAACTAAAAAGTTTCGTACATTCCATATTTTTGAGCACTAAGTACTTACATTAATTCACCTCGAAAGCAACTTGGCAACTATATGTAGATATGAAGGGTTTTTGAATTAAAAATGCGAATCAAGTCAAAGTCTTAATCAAAGTGTACAATTTGCATTTAAGGAAATTGAATTTAATTTTTTCTTTTGTTTTAAATAGACAACTTAAAAGAAAATGTGCCTCTCTTCCTGTTTTTTTTTTTGTTTTTTATTGGATGTTTAAGCAAACTTTTCCTACAATGTGCCGCGTGTGTCTTGATTTTTGTACGACTAATTGAAAGCCCTCAAATTTTACGCCGACTCTCCAAATGGCAGATAATTTTTGTTAGATTTTTTTTGTTACACGAGGCATGCTACAAACGAAAAGAAAACAATAACAAAAATAAAAAATATGCTGATAAAAAATACGTTTTTTTTTGAATGGTTGAAGCAGTTCTCTTATCAATGCATAGGAAAAAAAAAACAAAATACATTTCACATTTACATGCAACTTCGACAGATAGGAAAGCAGATTAACAACAACAGCATGTTTAGTAGTAATATTTGGAAAATGTAAATGTTAAAACTTACATTTGTATGTATGTATGTAGTACAAGTGTTTATATGTATGTATGTGTATGAGTTTCGGGGAAAGTTTTGTAGTAAAAATAAAACAAAAAAGATGTGGCATAGCTAGTAAAATTTTCTGAGCACAGTCCATCTTTCAAACATACTATGCATACACGTATGTACATATTTATGTATATTCACACGCACACACACCTAAAAACGTGTTACTGTGCTAACTGGCATGTCGTTTAATTGTTTAAAAAATTTGTTTAATTTTTAATATTTTTTTTTTTTTGTGAAATTAGTCGCTGCAAGAAAATTGTACTTTTCTTTTTTTTCTATTATTTCTATTATTATTTTCATTTCTTGTGCGTGCAATCAAAGAATGACTCAATTAAAGTGGAACGGTACAAAACTGAACGGTGACAGCAACAAAAAAGCAAGCAACACACCACATACAAAAAATCATCATCTTCATAATCATCAACAGCGCAGGCAGCTGGTGGGAGTAGCATCAAAAGCAAAATTAAATGAAATTCGCAAGAGTGTCGTGTGTCATAAATTTGTGTTATGCTAAAATTGTGCTAAGTGAAGTGAAACTAATAATTTTAGAAGCATAAAAAATAAAATAAATTTTATATGTTTGAGTAGCAACTATACGCCGCAAACACACGCATGAAAATGTTTTGAAATGAAATAAATATCATTGTAAAAAAAAAGCCGAGTGACGCTAAAAACGGAGATTGAGTGTTTAAAATTTTTATTGCAATGAAAACTGTGTAGTGATGCTCAGCTTGAGCGAAACTAAGAAATAATAAAATTTGTTAAAAAAATGTTTTAGGAAGCAAACACCCAAAAATCGAAATAAAATTATACTTACATACATTCGTTCATATCTACTTTCTAACATTTGCAACAAAATATAAATTGAAATCAACCAACAGCAGGACATGATTAAAAATAAAATTTTGGTGTAACTAATATTTTACTCCCTTAAAGTTGTAAGCGCAACCAAATAAGGCACAGGATATATGAAAATAAAAAATAAAATTTAAATTATGTAGTTAAAAGTATGACAAAATATCTAATTACATAATAAAAGAAACTAAGCTTCAATTACAAATACTTAAAAAAATTAATTTAACGAAATGTAGTATTATTAAAACTGAATCAAGTGAAATGAATTCAATTATAATAGATCGAAAAATAAAAATTAAATAAATACAAATAATAATATGCAAAGAAAACGTTTATAATACGAATTTTAAATTTTCTTGAATTAAAACAACTTTTTGCAGCAGTATACTAATTTAAAAAATATATCAAATTTTAAATTATGAATTAGATAATAATGAAGAATCTAAAATAAAGCAAATAAAAATATTTTAAATTAAATAAAAAAAAAAAATACAGAAATTAAAGCAAAGTTATAAAAGTTATATAGAAGTTAAAAAAAAAAGTATTTTATTCAAAAAACCTCTAAGTTGTATATTTATTAAAAAAAAAAATAATAAAAAATAAAATTTGGGAAAAAAACATAATAAAATTGAATAAAAAATAAATGTAATAAAAATTATTATGAAATTAATTGCTGTAAAATAAATTCAATCGAATTTAAACAAAATTACATAAATTAAAAAAATTAATGAAGAAATAATGTACAAAAAATGCATACCAGATGGAAATTAATAACATACATTTTTATTCTGTTTTATTATGCACAGTGTTGAAAAATGTTGCAATTAACTTCTGCAAAAGAAGCAACGAAAAATTTTAAAATAAAAATTAAACATTATGAATATATTATTTTATCTTACAGAAAATCAACATAAAGTGGAACAACAATAATTTGTTGACATAGTCGAAAAATATTAACGAATATTTTTATTATTTAAAAGAAAATTAAAAACCAAGTGTAGATTGCTAGAAAACATATGTGAAAGTTATTCAAAAAGAAAAACCAAACCATCGAGAAAAATGCTCTTCACAATCGACTTACTCGCAAGAGCCTGAAGTTGTGAAAAAAAAACTATTTGTTTAAAAAAATTGAAATAATCAATGCAACCCGAAAATTTGTAATTTCGCAGCAACAAACTAAAAAAGAAATAATCTCATTGATTACAACAACAAATCACAAATCTAACACGTGACAATGTGGCTTACGAATCATTGGTTACGGCAGCATTTCATGCAAAACCAACAACAACACGGACACGCGGCCAAGGCTAAGAGCTGTGTAAAAGGCAGCAGCGGACGATATGTGAGCAGTTAAAGCAAGAAAAAAGAATCAGACAAAATAAAAAAAAATTGCATAAAGCACAGTCAACAACCACAACAACAACAACAACAACCACAACACTTGTTTACTAAATGAACACAAAGGGAACTTCTTGAAATTCCCCATTATTTTCCACCAAACAAAAGTTCTTCAAAATAAGCAACAAGAACGAAAAGGTTTTTCGTTTTGTTTTTTTTTGTTTCCTTGCACGCCAAAATAAACATTACGCGCTGCATTAAATTAATTGTACATTTTGTAAGCGCAATACTGCGCAGCCAGCGGCCGCGCCAAACAGTGAGAGAAAGAGTAAGAGAGACGACGACGCGACGACTCGAGTGCGTAAGTGAGTGAGTGAGTGATTCGATAATATTTAAGCATAAACAATTCAAAATAAAAGCAACATACAGAAAATTGTTGTTGCCACATATTATTTTGTAAATAACTACTCCGTGTATTCCGTGCGTCGTTGTAGAGTTGGTAAAAACTCTCCCACGGGCGGACGCCATGTATGCGCGAGTATTGCGCAAATGGAGTCTACACACGAAACTGCAAATGTCCATCATCATGTGGCGGCTGCTGCTGCTGCTTACCCTGCTGCTAATCTGTCTGTGCCCATCGCTGGCCACATGCACGACCGCCACCGCCACCACCACCATCATCAGCAACACCAGCAACAACAACAGTATGCGTGTGATGCATCAAAGTATAGTACCAGCGCCTGCAATTGTCTCCGCCTCTGCGTATGCGTCTGTGACGTCAGCGACTGCCAATGCACCAGCAACAGCAACAATATTAGCGGCGGAGGACAGAGTAAGCGCGATAGCAGCAACAGCGCAACATTCATTGTCACTGCCGCTCAACCTTCCAGCAGCAACACAGCGTCGCTTACCAGCCGTTGCGCCACCTTCACCACCAGCAGCAGCAGCACCTGTTGGCGACATCATCGAAGAAAGCTATTACATACCGGTCGATGGCGCCGAAGCAGATAGCAACATTTACGACAGTCGTCTGGTGCAAGCGCTCGACGTTGGCAATGTGTTGGTGGGTAGGAGGGGCGCGGGAGCGGTGGGGAATATTGACGGCAGCATTGAAAATAGCTGGCGCAATAGCAATAGTTATAACAGTGGCAGCAGCAGCAGCAGCAGCAGCAGAAACAGTAGAATATTTAGCAGTAGTAATAGCAACAGCAGTAAGAGTGCGAGACAGCAGCAACAACAACAAATACAGCAGCCCGATGACAAGCAAACGTCGGCGCAATATGCAAATAATTTGGCGTATGCGTATTATCGCCGCTATGCGCCAGCCACATACAATTCACCCATATTAACGCATGCAACAATAGACAAAACACGAACAACAACAACAAAAACAATAGCGAAAGTATCAGTAGCGCCAACAACAGTATTTAGCCCGCAGTTTAGCGTGCAACATGTTGCTAATGATGAAAATGTTGCAGCCGATGATGATGAGTTTGATGATAGCGACGAAGAAGAGGGCATGTCAGCGCCAGCAATGGATGATGAAGAGGAAGATGAGGAAGATGCTGAAGAGTTGGCCGGCGTTGCGCACGATGATGCGGAGGTCGATATGGCTGTTGCTGTAATTGAGGTGGAGCATGCGTCGCATGAGGTTGATGCCGATGATGGGCAGCAACAACAAAAAGTTCCAAATAAAACAAATAGTCACATAATTAATTTATTTAAATCATTTACACATAATAACAACTACAATAACCAAAACTACAAATCGAATATAAATCAGCCGCAGCTGCAGCTACAGCAGCAGGACAGTGACGTGCCGCAAGCGGCGACAAGCAGGCGCAGCTCGAAAGCGCGACGACATGTCATCACCGAGCAGCAGCAACATTGGTTTACACAGCAACAACAGCCGCCACAGCTCTCACTCACGCATCCCGTTGCAGCGGCGCCTCCCACGCCACACCATTCAACCACCAGTACGCCACTGCCCATCGCCCAGTATCCCACCAAAAAAGTGTTCCAGCTGGTGAAAGGCAAGAATTTAACGCGCATTGTACAGCTCTTGCCGCCCACACACTATCGCATTGCCGCCTACGAGATACCCTCTTCGTTGCCCTACCGCGGCGAGTTGACCGAACAGCAGCGGCGTATGTTGCAACACCAGCGCGAACAGCAACAACTGCAACTGCAGCAAGATCAAGCGGCGCGTTCACGTCGCGACTCACGCCTCTTTGGCTTGACGCAGGCCATGGCCGCAGGTGGTGGCAGCAATACTGGCTACTACAGTTTACAGCAATCACCATACACCAGCACGCTGACACAACAATCGAATGCACAACAGCAATTTCAACGCTTGCAACAAAGTAATAGCGCCAGTAGCGGTACCAGTTGGCAGCAAATGAGTGGCGGCAGCCTATTTCAACGTCAGCAGCCATATCAGCAGCAATATCAACGGCAATCGCAGCAGACGCAACAGTCGCGCCAGCAACAGCAACAGCAGCAGCAGCAGCAACACCTGCATAAACACCAACACAATGGTGACGATGGCGGCAACAATCACAACAATCGCAATGCGCACAATCACAATCACAAACACAACCACAACCACAACCATAATCATAACCACAACAACAGGCACAATCAGCGTCAGCGCCAACATAAACGTCAGCGTCGCTACTGTTCGGCGCGTGATCCCGCACAATTGGCCTTTGAAGCGCCCATCGTATTCGAGGGCAAAATCACATCGATGTCACCCGATCGGCGTCACAACTTTGCCGCCACGGTGCAAGTATTGAATGCATACAAGCAACAGATTGGTTATCAGGTGAAGCGCGAACAATTTGTGCGTTTGCAGTTCGCGTACATTAACAGCAGCGGCGAGTGCGACATCTATCGTGAGCAATTGCGGCCACGCGGTCAGGTGCGCGGCGACGAATTGGAGCTGCAACGCACCTATATGTTCTTTGTGCAGCAAATCGATTTGCGCAACTTCACCATACTTGGTCAGCCGATACGGAAGACGCGGCGCGTTGTCGAAGCGGTCAAGGATGCAGTGAGCGAAAATTATGGTGAGTTGAAAGTTTCATATTTTACGAGTATATTGAAAAGAAGAGAGTGCTTCAAATATTATTTTTAGATATGGATATACTTACATATGTATATATTAATTTATGTGAACCGAACACCAAAGACCCTTTCTATTTCAAAAACGCCCGGTCTTTTAGGGTCATGATTTTAGATTTTAACGAAACTTTAATATGTTGTTTTTGGGTCAATTTAAGGAGACACGTATTTTTTTTTTTTTGCTGAAAACTATTTTTTTATGAATATTTCACAATTTTATTTTTTGGTAAAAATCATTTAAAAAAAAAATTGTACTAAAAAATTGCAAACAAATTTCAAAATTTATTTTTTCAAAATGCGTTTATTTTATTTTATTTTTCTTAATTTTTCCAAAGAAAATAGACAGTCGAAACTTTAAGCCGAAATTTGTTTTTTTGAAGTTATGATTTTTTATAAAATTTTTTTTTGCACGAAACGCGTATTTTTTGATATCATATAAACCAGGAACGCGAAAATTTTAGTATTTTTTGAGTCGGAATAATTTCTGGATTAGTTTGTTCACAAGAATAAAAATGAAGTTAAATTTTTCATTCGAAATTCAACTTTTTAATATTTTGTAACGTTTTACTTTACAAATTTTCCCACCATTTTTTTTGATATATATAGCATAATTTTTGTTAGGACTTTTTGTTGAACAATTCAAGTCATCTTTTAAAAAATAATTAAGCGCGACTTTCAGTACATTTAAATCAATCGAATGTCCTAAATATGTGTCAGAAAAAGTAGTTTCCTGTTTCTGTTAGAAGTTTTCGGGCTTTGACGACGAGCGGACTACACAGTTAGATCAGGCAGCTTAGATACAAGGGATATCTAAGCTTTCAAGGCTGGTGGAAAAGTCTGGTTGGTGCGTTGCAAATCTTTACCCACTTCTGACTCCATCTACCAATCGCTAAATTCGCCTCTGAATCTGTTCAACCGTTCTCTCTCAGTTGGTTTTTTTTCCCCCTTCTTATAAAATATTAACTGATTTTTACACAATCTTTTAACTATACCGTTTTTAAGTTTTTTTTTAATTAAAACTTACGACTTACGAAATATTCTTCATATATACAAACATACATATGTATCTACATATGTTTACGTGTGTACCTTAAGTATGTACAGAATACAATATACAAAAAAATATTCAGCTACCGTCGCTCTCGATATATTTATTTCTTACTATTTAGTTGATGCCGCTTCTTCATTTCCTTATACGTTTTAGTGCTATTTCCCACTTGTTGTTGCTGCAGTTTTTATTACTTTTTGTTGTCAACTTCACGCTCTGCTAATATTCACTAGACCGAAATAATTTATTCAACACACCCGTAAACGAGACGCAAACGCACACACACACACACACACACACACGAATAAAATTTCCACTCTGCACATGTATGTATGTGTATGTGTGCTGCACATAGAAACAAACAAACATACATATTTTTATATTAAATATTTTCAATGCATGCGCGTGATTGTGTGTGTGTGTGTGTATAGGTATGTAAGGTAGGCGCATGAGCGCAACGTGAAAGGGCAACTATTTCAAATTATATTCAACGTCGACAGACAACAAAAAATATGCTACTTGCAATGAAACCACCGACAATACTTGCATACATATACATATCTATATATGTACATAAGTACGTACATACATATCTTAGAGCAACAAACAATTACAAACGCAACGTCATAGCGGCAACAAGCAGCAGCTATACATAATTACAACTACAACGACAATAATGGCAAGGGTATTCATAAAAATGATACAATTTTTTTTTCTACTGTTGCGAAATCATTGCTGCAATTTGTGGCGGCTGTCATAGCCACTACCAGCGCCACCACTGCCGCAACTCTACAACAACGGCCGAACACATTCTTGCAGCTATGCTGCTTCTTTGTATTTGCTGCAGTTGCCGCATTTATGAGCTTTTGGTCGTTTTCATATAAATGCAAAAAATTAAAATCGCAGACATTTCGTTTGTGTGTGTGTGTGTGTATCTGCGCTTCGCCGTGCGTCGTGCTTCACCCAACTAGCTGCCCGCGCACGCCCACTGCGGCCGCGCTGCTTGCTGCCGCTGTGCTTCGTCGCAACTTGCTTCCTGCCTCAATGCAAACATCAGCGTTTTTAGTTGTAGTGAGTAAAGTTCGTAGTAAGTAGCAATAGTAAAAATAAAAACATCAACAACAACAACAACAACAACAACAATATAACTATAATTTCTTCCCGCTCGCATTTGTTGCGCTGCCGTGCGCGCGCTCGCTCTTCTATGCCGCATTGCATACAGCTGGCAGCGACGCGCCGTTAGCGTTGCGGTTCAGCGCGCACACTCGCTCGCTCGCTCGCTGATTCCGTACGCTTTGCGTATTTGCTTAGCGCTTTTTGTTTTAATCTTGTTTGTTTTGCGCTGGCGGCTCGTCCGTCGTCTTTTGTTTTATGGCCAGCTCAGTGGCTTACTTGTTGTTTTTGTTTTTGCAAGTTTTTATTCTCTTGCTCCGTTTATTGTATGTAGCTTCTTCTTTTTTTTTTTTTGTCATCGCTACTGTTTCTGCTGCTGTGCGCCGCATTTGTATTGTCGTTGTTTGTTTTTGTTTTATTAGTTTTAACTTCACTTATATACGTTTTGTTTTGTTTTTGCATTTCTGCAGTCATTATTGTCGTCGCGTTTTTAATTTCATTCATCAACAACTTTCAGCAACAACAATGTGTATGTATGTATGTACTCGATGCAGCAACAAAATAGCAAAGTGATTGCATGCGTACAAATACATTCATATTTGCGTATATATTTCTATTCATATACGATATACGATTATATAGTGTGCATCTATCATTTGTGTGTGGCAGATAAACTGCGCCGGCTATGTTGAATGCCTCCTAGCTGATTTGTGTACAAATTTATATACATACAGGCAGTCTTATCCCCTTGTGGAATCAAAGCAATCGAGTCGTGATTTAACCATTTTTCAAAAATTATTTGCTAAATTAACTTGATATAAGTCGGTGTTCAATTGATTGTTTTGCTACACTCCCTAAACTAAGTTCTGATAATTTTGCTTGAGTAAAATACATTTTTTTAACCAGTCCTTAAATATCTAGTTCCGAACTGATTTCGAAAACAGTAGTTAGACTGTAAATAAATATCCACAATCAGCGCGAAAGAAAATATATTTCTAATATAACAAGTACCTGGCTGAATACGTTTTGAAACACTCCTTTTCACTTCTAACTAGTTTAAGAGTTATTCACGACACAGAAATGATTTAAATTACGATAAAACATTAACAAAAGTTTACGCATTTAGGGGCAGATTTATTTACGAACAAAATCTAGATAGCGAAATATTTTTCTAACCATTAAGGTACTTGTTTGATATTCAATAAAAGTATGTTCGCCAACCCTCATTTTTGTTTTAATCTAAACAAAATTGTTAAAAGTTCCGGCGAAGTAAACCGAATTCTGTAATAATTTCTTGCAAAAATTTTATGGCATGAAGTCGGAAATTTTTTTTTAAGGCATAACATACTTAAATAAAATTCAAAAAGTTCGTCAAAAAGTCGTAAGAAATTTTTTGATTTCGTTATTTACTCTTCATATTTTTCTGAACCATTGCATTATGTCTTAAAACAGCACCGAATACAGACTATTCCCTGTAAAATCTAATTTAAAAATTATTTCAAATGTTATATGCGAATTAGTTGATTAAACACCAAAAGTTCAAAAGTAGTCCAGCAGTCAACTGGACTCAAAACTTGATACTGCAACTTGAACTTGTTTTGAAATAAAAAAGTGAAAACTATTCTACAAAACCAACTAACTTTGCTCTTATCTGTTATAAACTCGTTAAATGCAAATATTATATAAAATAGATTGAAATAAATTCTCAAAATATGATAGTATAATTAAGAAATGTGTTATTTATTTTTATTTTTCATATTCTCTTTATTTTTTGTGATCTTCTCAACCCTTGATTCCAATTTAATCCCGAATTCAGTAAGCAGTCTCAGTCTCTAATAGAGAAAAAAGTTACAATTTTCGACCAGTTGGCTTTCATTAGACTTAAAATAAACCATCTAATCTCAAAATAATGTCTCATTAAAACTAGTAATGAAACTAGTTTTAAAGTAGTTTCTGCAGAACTCAAAACGGGCTCAAGAAAACAAAAAGAGTTCAATACCGGAATTTAGAAAGCAGTCTTATTATCTAATAAAGACAAATGTCAGAATTTTAGATAAACCCAAAAAACAAACACGTAAAAGCGTTAAAGCGAGGAAAGACAATAATCTCTAACTCACAGTCTCAAATTAAAAGTAACGGGTAGTGAATATACTCTCAACAAACTAATTTAAAAGTTTTCGCTAAATACACAAAATTTAAATTTTATTAAAAACAAAGCGTGTTCGAAAATAAGTCAGCTCTGAAATTGCTTTAAAAGTAACTAGTTGAGGATTGGTTCAGTGTTAAAATCTTATCAATGATATAAAATAAATTAATATAAATTAGCATAGTGAAAATTTTAAGTTTAATAGCCCTAAAACCATTTTCGCTGAAGGATATACTTTGGTAAAAATCTAGAAATCAACAAATATATAATATATAAAAAAAATGTTTGCTTAAACTCTGCACACTTTTCGTATAAATTATATGTAAAAATACATTTGAAACTCATACATTTCGAACAACAAATTTAAAACTAACTAGTCGCAGCTAATTTATAACACACTAGTTTCACTAGACTTGACTAGAAAAGACTTTATCAAACTAGCATGATTCTATAAGTTTAAGAACTTAAGTCGCTAACGGAAAATTAGACAAAATTAGGTTAAAATTATTTTTTGTAACAAAATTATAAGCTTTGTCTGTAAGTTGTGGCCGTGGAGGAAAGAGATAAAATTTTATTAAACATTAAAGATGTTTGCAAGCAATTCACATTCAAGAATCTTATAAGCAAAATGAAACTCAGTCGCTTATGGTCGACATACAATTATTGCGAGAATAAAAACAAAAATAGTTAGTTTTCCTACTGGGTGATCGCAAGCATTGCATTTAAAAGTTATTTGCTTACAAAAAGTAATATACACATGCACATATGTATGTATATGTGTACACATACTATCAATTACGTCTGCTTTACATTTTTTTTTTGTATCAACCTTCTGTTTTACTACGAAGTTTTCGTATCTCAGTTTCTTCTCCTCAACAACCTTCACTTATCAAAATCACACACAAACAAAACACAACTAGAGTGATACATTTGTATGTATGTACATACATCCATAATTTATTTTTATTTTTCAAATCAGCTGCAATCAGCTGTTTTACTCGACTTTATCAGTCCATTAAGAACTAACTCGAGTTCTTTGCTTGCAAACATTCATGCTCGCTCATATATCATCCCTCCTAATTTCCCTCCATCCCTAAATACATACATACATAAGTACATACATATGTAAATGTGGATGCACACGCTTCGCCAGCATTTTATATTTGGGTATATCTTACTTTTAGTTCACTTTGCCATTTACGCATATTTGCCACCGCAATTAAACGTAATATAAATATTTATCTATTTAAAATTATCTCGCGAACGTACTTAGTTTATTTAAATTTTTAATTAATTCGTTTTTTTTGTTTTGGTTTTTTTTGGTTTTTTTTTTTTTGGTTTTCACTAATAGGTTTGTGTGTTGATTGTTAGTTAGTTTTTGGTATATGGTTAAGCTGATTCTATATTCGATTGCTGAAGTGCTAAAGTTTACAATCATTAGATGGCTGCGTGAAAAATGCTACACATTCCTATGAGTAAATTAAAAAAAAAACATCTTTTTTTTTTTGATATTTTGAGTGGAAGTGTAAAAATAAAATGAACTATTTTTAGATATACTAAATATTTTTTGCAGTTCGTGTCTGATTAAGATAACTTGTAGAAAATGAATATGAAATTAAAATGAAAATATTTAATAAACCAACAAATTTATTTTTATGTCGATCGAGTATTTATTTATTTTTTTTTTTTTTTCAAATATAAAAATCGCTTTTTATCTGCACAAGTTGATGTGTGCTTGGGCAATTGATTTCAATCGCTTTGGAAGAAATTTAAGTTAAACAAGAGAGTGTTGTTTTAGATGGCGACAAACAACTCGCTACACATTTTAAAACTAAAGCTTTGTGCACAGCTCTCAAGAAATTCGAAAAAAAAATCATACAAAATGACACTTAAGAAATGGAAAAGAAATTTTTTTCAATAAAAATGTATTAAATCAGTCTGAAGTTCTCTAGACAAAGAAAAATGCTCGTATATTAATTCCTTCAAGAAGGTATATGCGAGCATTATTTTCATGCGCGTTTCAGACCGATTTAAGAAATTTGTGTAGAAGAAATTTTCTTTTTAATTTCTTGAGTGTCTTTTTATATTTAAATTTTTCGATTTTCTTGAGAGCCGTTAATGACGAACAATTAAAAAAAGCAGTGGTAACCGGCAATTATTAGTCATACATATATTGTATTTGTTTTTTTCTGAGAGGAATTCGTTCGCCAGTAAAAATATAAGTTAAAGCAATATAGAACTTATTTTAGTTTCCAAGCAAAATTTATTGTTTTTATATGCTAAAAAGTCATTATGAAATGTATTCTCAATTTAATATCTCCAACATTTACGTATTTGTAGTGTTGAGTTCAGCAAAATTTGCTTAAACAGTGATGGCGCCAAATAAGAAAATACCCCGAGTTTGTTTTACATATTCGCGTAGTTTCAATTCGTTCATTTATTCTCGCAAGTGCAGTGCATAATCGCATCTACTGATTATTTTTAATCCTTCACTTTTCTGCTTTATATGGTGATTTATAGTTATTTAACGAGCAGCACATGCAATTATTTCAGCAAATAAAAAAGCAAGTGAAAAAGAAAAAAAAAAACACAAATGAAATATGTATAGTACAAACAAAAGCAAACACAAATACTTTCAGTGCACAATTTCGTAATGTTTTGTACACTTCTCAAACCGCAGCGTAACTTTTTTTGAATTCGATCTCAATTAAAATATATTTTTCAATTTCAATTTGCCACTTGATTGCCTCAAATCGCAAATTCGATCAATTGTTGTTGTCGTCGTCGTCGTCGTCGTCAGTTGCTTGATTACACTGCGATTTGTTTGTAATTTACATAGCGAATGCAAATATGGTTGTTGTTAAATCTATGTACATACATTGGTTAGGACTTTTACGCCCCCAAAAATAACCACTCCTACCCTGACGTTGCTGCACTGTCATTGCGTTTGTCGCTTGGCGTCGTTGTCTGCCCGTGTCTACGTTTGCAATCTTATCTGTCCGTACGTTGCGTTGCGTTGCGCCGCGCTGCGCTCGCCGCTGCTCTGTTTTCCTTGTTTGCCGTTTCACATTTTTGGTTTATCTCTCTGCAATTATCGTATTGTTTCTAAAGCGGTTTTCTTTTTATTTTTGCTATTATTTTTTTGACTTTTGTGATTGTCTTTATATACACACATACATATGTACATATGTACATATGTATGTGTTTTTTGTATATGTCGACTACATAATTATTCTACTACTTCAGCGGCTATTGTTAAAAATCAAAAATCGCTCTACAATTCCGATTGAATTAATCAAACTTCTTGTTTGGTATTTCACAAATTTTTGAAAATTTGTTTTTTTTTTTTTTGTTCATCTGGCTGCAGCTGGCTGCCTCTGTAATTTGCCGACTGCTTTTAAGTAGCTACATACATATGTTTGTTTCTACATACTTCAAGGCAAACATATGTAGGTAAGTCTGTATGCTCATTCATTATATCTGATGCATTACTTTTGATACAGTCGATTCGAATATGGGTTATAACTTCAAAAAATTTGCATACATGCGTGCTTACGTATTTATTGCTTTTGTATCAACAGCATAGGTAAAAAGGTACGTTTTTGAAGCAATTCAGCTTTATAACTTTTTTATCCATTTCTTAAATACAAAATAGTACACATTCAATTTCAGGTAATAAATCATAACTTCTTTTCAATATGACGTTCATAATAAAAGGCTAGTTCGGTGATATTAAAAGTCTGCTACTAGCCTTTGTCTTATATTCGTATCTGTGCGATTGAAGAGTAAATTCATTTCTGCGCATTTTTATTGCCACTAGCTTTTTTCCGCATAATTTATCGATTTAAATCTGTATTCGGAATTGAATTCACAAACTCTGGGTACTAACGAGTTTTCTTCAATGCATATACATTTACATAGTCAAACCGTGCCAAGCCTGATTACAAAACTAATTTACTGAAGAACGAACAGCATGGCGTTTGTTTATAAAAAATTCGCTGCAATTTAAAGCTTTGATTAATTGAAATGAAATTGGGAACTAAATAAAATTAGGACCAAATCACTTTCAATTTTCTCTATCGAACGCTCAGAATAATAATAATAAATAGAATGTAAACCCCGATAATCGGGTTTTTCTTAAGAAACATTACACTGCGTTACAAACACCGCGTTACACACATTCTGTCCTATGAACCAAATATACTTATTCGGAAAGGGGAGTATTTTTTCTATATATTCTTTATATACTTTTATACATAAAAAAAATATTCTGATGTGTACATAAAAATCGCCGATACACGTGTATTTCTATTTTTTCTCCCCTTTCCGAAAAAGTATATTTGGTTCATAGGACAGAACTAAAGCTCGTTTTTGTAACGCAGTGTTATTATCGTTCTTTTAAAATAAAAAAACACTCAATGAGAATTGATATACTTTTACACGCAAATATGTTAGGAGCTATTAAACCTTTTGATCAATTTAATAATTTTGTGCAAATGTACACATCAACACCTTTCATTATATCTTTGTAAATATTTTTGTTTATTTAAGATAACTTTTATTAGTATTTCTCATACACTCTTCTGTGCACTTAAAAACATTTTTATCATAAGTAGTTAACCCAATTCAAAGGTTAATTGTTATGCTGACCTTCGACAGTTAACCTTCGGATGTGAGTTAACTTTACACTCTATAAATGGCCCTTAAGCTTAATTCTATTACAATTTAAGTCTAAATATTTATTTAATTCAGTCAAATATATACATTACTTACTATCTATAAAAGAGGGAAAATGCTTAAATCTAGTTAACTGAGTGTACATAAAGTAATGCACGGATTATACCATTATACAGATCCAGTTCACGGGACATTTTTAGCATCCTTAAAATTTGAAATTTTATCACAAAAAATGGAACACTTCGCAAGTAAAGACATGGAACATTACAATCTTTCTAGGAATGAAGGGCAATCTACGATACTTTTCACAATGTTGATAACAAAGGGACATGAAATTAATATATATTTGTGCTGTACAAGGGTTTCAAATGTAGGACTTGACATCGCGTTTCGTATGTTCAACGAACGTAGTACAAATTTTAAGAATGTGTTTTGTATTCTCTCTATAAAACTAGAATGATAAGGCCTCCAGACAAATCAGGCGCATTCTAGCCTTGACTTTACTTAGGAGATGTAAAGTAATTGGAGAGTATGAGGGTCCGAAAAGTGTTGACTCTTGCGTCGAACGAATGCGAGCATAGCCAAAAATTTGGAAATTATATAATTAATTTGGGTCAAGAAGCTTAGTTTTGCAACGAATAATGTCCCGACCCAACCTCCCCCCCAAATCTTTGACTTCGTTGAAAAATTTCATGGGTAAGCCAGAAATGCTATATCTTGCAATCAGAAGGTTTAACTTTATTTGTAATGGAAGAGTGAGAACATTTATTGACATTCAATGTCAGTTTGTTCAGTTTACGCCACAACAGGACAAACAACATAGGACCTAAGTAAAATGGTCATCTGGGGAACACCAGAAGTTGCTGTAAATGGTCGAGAAGAAACATTGTCAAAGTGCTTTATAAAATTGTGAGTTTTGTACCGCTGTAATTTAGTCAATTTAATTTCGTATTCTTCTAAGAAAACTTATGTGGTTTCCAAGAACTCTGCCTTTGTTTTTGTGGAGCTCATTCTTTACTCCACTCAACCCTTCCATTAAAATGTTTGTCGACAAGAGGGTAAGGCATTTGCTTCCTATCTTGAAGACCACAGATGTCGCTGAAGTCGATAAGTTGCTTGACTTTCTTCAACATTTTCTTTGCTTACAATAAAAGAATGTTTACCGCTCAATAACGAGGTTCAATTAAAAAACAAGATGTAAATATATACTATATGTTTTCTACGAAAATGTTAGGCGAAATATTTTTTTTCCTAATTATGACAACAGTTCAGACGTTACAAATACCAAACTAACCTTAATATATACCCAACCTAAGTACACCCAAAAAATAAGTAGACCAACATGTGCCTACATTATGTATGTACATACATATATATATATTTATATACATATATACGAGTTTGTACTTCCATATATCTGAACTTTGATTCATTATTGTCACATTCTTATACTCCTTTGTAAGATTGATTTGTTTTATTGTTCCACACATTCCACGCTAATCATCAAAAGCAAGCTAATTTATGTACCGGCATTCGAACAAAAACTTGGGAAACACCTGTTAAGTGCGGCGCCAAGTTAATTAGACAAACATACACACGTACATACGTATGTATGTATGTATATACAATATTTATGGTAACTTGTATGATCGTTAGCTGTGTGAATTTTTCGCCTTATCAACGCAATATAAATAAGAATTGTCACAATAATTCGTTGAAAATAATAAAAGTTACGTGAACAAAAAAAAAAAAAATAAATAAATAACAAAAAAATCAAAATTTTACTGTGATAATAGGTAAACGATATGGATATGTATTCATATTTATACTCGTACAAATGTCAACATTTTTGTAGTCATATAAATGATTGGAATCTTTAGCGCCACACTAATTGACGTGAAGGAAATCACACATACATACATGTGTACATACTTAACTAGGTATACATAAATAGATAAAGTTGTTGACCTGTATTATCTAATGCATACTCTTTAACTAGTTAGTATTCGCATATATTTGCCAAAATAGTGTTCAAAGGCATAGAATTTATTTAAATTTATTAAAAGGAAAAAGCGTTCAGAAAAAATTTAAAAACTTTCGTAGGGTTGCAACCTAACTAAAAAAACCATTTAATTAAAGAAAAAGTTCAGTAAGTAAACTAGAAATTTTAATAAGAAATATTTTGTATAGAATTGCTTAACCATAAGACTAAAATTAAGTATTAAAAAAACGTAAATATGAACAACACGTGTAAAATTAAGTAGAGTGATTTAATGCAATTACATTTCAAAACAAAATGGCCTGCATTAGAAGATATTAAATTTTATCCAAATTGCCAAAAATTATTTTTATTTTCATATCAAACCATGCCAGTAGTTTAAAATTTTCGGTTAAAATTTTTAAGGAAAATTTCTGGTTGAAGAACTGAAGTTGAAAATTCGCCACCGCGACGCTTGGAAAAAAATGTATTTTTGATTAAGTGTTAAGAATTTTTTTTATCGATGGTGTCAAGCATTTTCTTGCACACTTCGGCTGAACAAAATATGTATCTACATATGTATGTATGTTCATATTTATGTAGGGGAAAATGCGCAAGATCTTCGACAAAGAAAATTCTTAAAAATCATCGCTACTTTTTAATTGAAACTTACATTTTATTAAACTGGAATTACATGGCCTACACAATTGCATACCCAGCAGTTTTTTTTTTTTTACAAACTAAACTGATTAAAAAATTTTAAATTAAATTTGAAATTTGTTTGATAATTCCGTACGAAGTTGGAAAAACTAACGAAACATATTTATTAAAAAATACATTGCCTATATTACTGAGGGACCATTTACACTGCGAGTCACTATAATTCTGGCGGAAAAGTGAGTCTGATATATCAAAAGCACCGGAGTGTGTGTTAAAATCTTGACACAAACAACGAAGTGTTTCGTTTGGTTCAAAGTTATTTTCTTCAGAAAAAGTGGCCGGAAATGCCTTGAAACTGGGGAGGGAACTTTTAGCTTTAATTACGCAAGAAGAGGTGGGCTAGAAATTTTGAAATCTTACAACTTTACTTGTGAATAAACTTTACAAACAAAAGTACCCTTACCATAGTGATGAAGTTTCAAAATTTGTCTCAGCTTATTTCATAAAAAAACTTTGTTTGCTACAAAGAATTTTTTTGAACTTTTATTCTAGTTATTAGTTCAAGTACTTTTATCTTTTCCGCTATGCCACTAAAAAGGAATTTATACTTTTTCACGTGATGTACGGAACGCATGTCAATAAAAATACATTCTTCATCGCTATCACTGGACAATTTCCAACTAACTAAATCATAAAATATAAATACAATATTTATTGCTGCTAGCTGTCATATTCGGCTAAGCAACAAGAAAATGTTTTGCCAAGTTTACTTTGTATTCTATCAGATAATACGAGTAATATTTACGTACATAGGTCTATGATATTTATTCATATGTATGTATATATGAATAAATATTAAAGACCTACATACATAGCAGTGCATAAAAAGAGACCATTCTTTAGTTCTAACACTTTAATATAAAACATGAGTATGTACACATCTGGTTAGTTATTAGTGAATGTGTACAAAACAAATGTATTGCTTGAGTTTATTGCAAATATGGCTTAAACAATGATCAAATATTCAAATACTCTGCAATGAACAAAAAAAAAAAAAACAAAAAAATACTAAAGAATGGTGACACTTTTGGCAGACGACACGTCTGCGAATTGGCGTAGGCGTTGTTATTGTTGGTTTATGTTGGACTTAGTGTGTGGGTGTTGCTAATATTGGTTTTGTCATTTTTTTTTTCAATACTCGCCAATTGACCATCAATTTGCTGAATAGCGTTAACACCAATTCTCACTCTACAACTAATCGCCGGTAATGTAACCAAATTGAAAGCGTGACAACTGCAAAAATATTTGTGCTACATAAATTAGTAGCTCGTCAAATATGTCTTTTAAGTGGTTTATATATTGTAGATAAGTATGAAATATTGTGTATTATTATCGGAGTTTTAAAAAATTTCGTTTTCCGGATCAAGCTTATACGACCATATTTTTAAAAAATTTCAAAATGAGACTTGTGTTTAAGTTCACCACAAGAATGACGTCTTAAGAGAGATTATTTCCAAAATGAATGTGAAATATGTGTCTAGATCAAAGTTTCCGTTCTAATTTCATCAATGGGCAAACAAAGTTCAGCAGTTAGTATATATTTCTGTGTGCTTACGAATGTCTTCGCAGAAAGACCAATGGAGCTCTTAGGGCACTAGACTCCTTCAAAACAGAGTGAAAGCTGGTAGACAGCTGCATAACGGCACTGGAATCATTTGTTCCGGTCATAAGGGTGTGGATAACAAAGAAAGGAAAAATATCTCGCAAAAAACGGGGCCCAACAGAGCTTCTACGGTCCTCAGCCGTTCTGCGGTCCTTCTAAGGGATAGACAGCAGTGCTTCTAAAAAGGTGGGAGGAATTAAAAAATCGCAGCCCAGTGGCGATTGTCAAAGGGTAATATACAAAATAAAAGGTTCATTTGTACATCCTGTGAAGCTTCTGGAAAACTTCGCAATCTCAGCAGAGACGGTCTTAGAACTCTTACCGGGTACTTAACAGGTCACTGTAGGATGAGATAAAAATAATTTGGCGCAAACCATAACCGATTTGATGTCAAAAGTTGCATGATCACTTTCTAACCATTTTCGCAGAGTAATAACGAAATATGTAAATATATTTTCTTTATTAAGTAAAATATGGCTAATACGCGTAAATTTGAATATTTTGAGCCAGTCAAGTTTTTTGTTCAACTTTGTTGGAGATCTACTGTGCCCGTATATAATACTTGGTAGTTGAAAAAAATATATATTCCTTAATATAAATCGTTTTTATATAAAATGTGAGTTTCAATAACTTTTTCCCCCACAATCAATTTTGCAATAACAATTACTATACGTTTTATTATGTAATCCGTTGTTAAGTCACTTAAATATAAAATGTTAAATTATAAAATTTTTATAAATTTGTATTTTTTGTTATTTAATATAAAGTTTACAATTGGATTTCCATGGCTTTTACTAGAAAATTAACTTAATTCAATAAAATAAGAATAAATCGTTAAAATGTGTTGACTTAATTAGTTATAGGCAAGAAAGTGTATAACCAATTTACAAAATTCGCAAATTAATACGCAGAGTATTTTCTATTTAAACTGTTCATGTATAATTTTTTATAAATATATACATATATGTAATGTATAGTTTCGAATTTCGAATATTGTTGTTGCATACACACATACATATATATATATATTTTTTAATCTAGTTACATACATTATTATAATTGTTTGCAAGCTAGTTTAAGATAATGAACTATTTTTCAAATTTTTCACGCCACCTAGAAATCAACAACTGCCTCTCAAGGTCGGTGGCATTAAAAGCGCAGATGAAAACAAAAAAACGCTTACAACCCTCTTGCATCTTTGCTATTGTACTTTTAATTTGTGTTTTCAAACTACATATATATATATATACATATCCATATCTACGTGAGTACAAATGTGCAAATGTTACGCAACACTGCGACACATAGCTATAAATTTACAAATTTTCAGTTCGAAAAATTTTCACGGTAATGCTTTATTATGTTGACCATGAAATAAAATAAGCATTTGTATACAAATAAAAAGATGTAAGCTCATTTACACACACAAACATACATACATACATACATATGTACATACAAACTTGCATTGTTCATTGAAAACTGCAACGTGCGCAGCTCTAGCAAATCAAACGTCCGACTAATTGTTTGACCAACCGCTCCGCCACTGAATCTATTGTCACCACAATCATACAATCCAATGTGCCGGCGGCACTCTATGTACATGTCTACATATGTCGGTATGAATGTAAATATAATATGTACAAACATACATACATACATACATATGTAGATATGTAGTAGAACGATATCGGCTAGCGAATGATTGAACACTCATCCGCCGTGTTGTACCTCTGGCATTGGTTGGGTAAAGGTGTGCGCGACAATTAGGCCAACATAAAAGCTGGCATGTGAATGTGTGCACATACACACACACACATACATGAACGTAGAGATGACCATGTGGGTGCCGCGTTATATATTAAATTTATGTATGTGTGTACGTATGTATGTTGTATATACATATGTACATATACATTTGTATACAGACACGCGTGTCCAAGTGTATGCGAATCCGTTTTCAATTAGTTTTCAATGCAACTTTTACCTACATTAATTTGGCCACAAATTGATTTTCAATGCTCTCTATGATAATTATGCTTTGAGGAAAGAAAATTAAAAGAATAAAACAAAAACAGAAACAGAAACTTAAAGAAAACATTCAATTCCGCACAAGTACATTCACAGTTTTTCGATAACAAAATTTATGCTGTCGAGCGAATGAAAATCAGTGTATTTATTGCATTCAATTTCCTCGAAAATTATTAAGAAAATATAACGTTTAAAAAGTAAATTAACTTTATATATTGATAATAAAATAAAGCAAAAAAAATTTAAATGAAATAAAATAAAAAAAAAATTAACTTAACGGAAAGAAACAAAATTGATCAGCAACTAAAATAGTAAGCTTAAAATGATATAAAACGACCAAGAAGTAGAAAAATAAAATATATAATATTAATGTGTTTTTTAAAAATATTTTTGCTTTTTTATAACAACTATTTTTGTGTGTTTTTAAAGTCTGTTTGAAGTTCTAATTTTAATTTTAATTAAAAAAGTTTTTTTATAATTTTTTTTGCATACGAAGATTAATGTACATATGTATTTATTTAATGTAATTTTTTTTGTAGGACATGTTAAAATATTTAAAGGTATTTGTGAACAAAATTTTCGAATTTTGAATTGAAATTTTTGTTGGCAAACGGAAGTACTTTGCTTACCATACAAACAAAAAAGTTCATACCACAGATCAGTGGGCTATTATATAACAGAAATATGGTGTTTTATCTAAGTCGCGCTATCAAATGTTAGAATTTTTTTAACTTCTAAATTCCGCTTCATCCATTGATTGCTAAAAAAAATTTTACTGCTTTATATCAAAGCGTAACTTCTACCAAAAGCTACTGTAGACCTCCTCGTTTGTACAGGAATATTTTGAAGAGCACAATGCCTTCATACCACAGATTCCCATAATTTTTTAAGATATGCAGAATTCTTATTTCAGAAATAAAATAAAATGTTTCGTTGACTAGGAAGTTATATATTTTTATATGATTTTTATTATATTATAACTATGTAGTATACTTACCATTAACAACCAGTATGAAAAATAGCTTGCGTTTAAAATCGTTTAGTTTCAACAAAAGTCAACTCACAAATTAACTTGTTGCAGTAGTTGCGCGCATATGTATTTCCCTTTGAAGTGATTTCTTTTAACACTAACAATAACAACATCATTAGCAATGAAAAATCAATACGTAAATAGATATGTGACCAAAGTTAATGTTAAAAAACTAATAACTACAACATTGACGATGACGATGAAAGCGAGCAAAAGGAAAAAAAACGAAAACGAAAAACCACAGCAACAGGCAATGCTGGCCTCGCTTGCCGCCTTTTAACTTCCGCGTAATGCGATGAGGTGGCGTTGCTATTGATGGCATGTTGTTGTACGGAAATGTTTGTATTTATACACATGGTTGTGTGTACATATTTAAACATGTAATTTTTGTTGTTTGTTGCCTTGCAGCATATGATGTTGTAGTTGCCGCGCATTTCCTTCTAAAAGTGTCGCGGGAGCACAAACAAAATTATTATTATTATTACCTCGTAAAATTGAAAAGCAACACATCAGAAGCGAAATGGTCGAAGTGAAGAAAAATTATTTTTGACATTTGTTTTTTTTTTTTTTTGAATGCGTGGCGGTGTTTCACGCGTGCATGTCGTTTTTTTGTTTTTGTTTTGAAAAACTCATTTGTATCAAATGTCTGTGTATAGTATGTATGTGTGTATTAGGGATGTCAATTTTGGGCATTTTATTGATCCCGGGATTTTCGAGATCTGAAAACCAAATGCCGGGACAATTCCAGGATCCCGAATTTCACGAAGTTTTGATCGGAAATTTTAATTTGTCAAAAAATTTAACAATTCTGTGATCGTTATATTAAAGAATATACAAAATAACTTTAATATAACAAAGAGAACGAGTTGTTGTAATTTATGTAAAGATTAATTTTTTTTAAGGACAAAAAAGAAATAAAAGTAAAATTTGACACACATACAGTTAATATATAACCATTCAGTAAAAAATAAATACTTCAATAAAAATAAAATGTATAACCCATTCCATTTTGAGCGAGGCAGAATTATTCTTTGTTTTGATCAAAATGCAATCTCAAAGAAATAAAAGCCTTATGTAAGTGTGTTATCCTCTAACCTAAATTTGTTGCATTTCAAATCTGTAGTGAAGAAGCACGGCTGCGCCTCAACACTTGTTGGTTGGGTTTTCGACAAAAAGTTAAATGCTCTCTATGGGACATAGCCATTATCGCGTCATTACAAAAACTATCCATATCTATGTGTAGGTATGTTTATTCGATCGACTCTTTCTGCTTTAAATCATTTAAGGTTTATTTTTGTTTGAAAAAATGTTAATTAATCTTAAATTGAATTGTGCGTATACATATTTCTAAGAAACCGACTTCTCATATTTATCATGAGCGGTTTATTGCTGATTAATTGCCTGAATAACACATACAATAGTTAAAGAAATTGCACAGTGCAATCATACGTTCCACTATTATTTTAATAGTGGACTATAGAAATACGACAAATAACACGGATTGTGAACTCTCTAAAGGCTTTGCTTTGCCCTTGAAAGTGCAATTTTTATGAATGATACAAAATTTAAAAAGTAAATGGCTAATAAATTCACGGTTTTCTGCAATTCAGGGATTTGTACAGACTTATGCCGAGATATTTGGTAGTTAAAAATTCCGAGATTTCGGGATTGGCATGCCTAGTGTGTACCTATGTAATGTATGTATTTTTGTGTGCATTATTATTTATCACCATTTTCTTGAGTTTAAATATCTAACACCTACATATATCTATGTATGTATGTATAAAGGTCTGGCTACGGCAAGCTGCAGATCAGCAATAGGTTCAAAACTTTGACAGCGGAAGAATCGAAGGTTAACATTAGTTTTCCAATAAGCCAATATTTTTCTTTATTGTTTATTATGTAAGCGTGCTAAGTATCACATAAGTCAATATGTGTGAAAGTAACGAGAAATGTAGGAAACACACACGTCTTCTCTCGGTATGAAGTCGTACTAAAATTTGGTTCATTTTAATTACAGAACGCTAAACGGCCTACTCCCACACTTTTGTGCACTTTTGCATGCAACCAATGGTACAAGCCTTGTACTCACACTTTTGGTCTTGCAGCATGAAATGTATGTTTGTTATTTCATACATATTTGGCTATTTTTAAAGTGTCGCACGTTCGACACTTACTCACTTCAAAATAGTGTGTGCATCACGCGAACACTCCTACACTACGGCCTCTTATAGCTGCATATACTCACACACACACTTACATATGTATATGTATATAATATCTTCTTGTATACATATAAGTATTTATTTTGAAACTTTTAGTTGCTTGCCGTACGCATGAAACGTAAATGATTTGTGGCATGGCGAGCGCCTGGCGCTCATTAATGTCGCTGATGTTCGACTCGTATAACAGCAATAGCAGCAAAAAAAAACAAAAAAGAACCAACGCCATGCAAATGTCAACACTTCCACATCTGCATCACTGCCTGTAACAGCACCAAGCAACATCATTAGCAGCGTGTTTATAAAAGCATTGATGCCATCGCTGCTGGGGTGTTGAGCGTTGGTTTGGTGTTGGCGCCGTGTGCGGGTGGCTGTCGCTGATTGTCGCCTGATGCGTATTATATATATTTTTTTTTGTCTTTTGTTTTTAGTTGGAAACTCACCATTTGCCGTGATTTGACCCAAATTTTGTTTGTTTTCTAATTTAAAAAAAAAAAAAAACAGTGTTGCTTCTACTTTTTTTCGTATAGGCGCTTATGTACAAAGGTGGCGAAAAATATTGAAAGTTTTTTAAAATATCTTTATTTATTTAAGGCAAAGGTGTACAAAAATTATATTACGCGTAAAAAGTCGCGTTAAAGGTGATTTGTGTACTGTACAAATACGTTTATGATGCGTTATTAAAATTAATTTATTTAAGGACTTGTCTTGAAAAGTCTTATTTATTTATATAAATATTAGAAACTTTAATGCGCTCTTTGGTACCTTTTTTCATTAATTCTTTCATGTGTCTTTTGATTTAAAAATGATTTTTAAAGACATTCTAGCGTTTCGCTTAATCGCTTAATTGGTTTTTTTGTAAACGAATAACGTCACTAGAAATCTAATTTTATAAAAATATTTTTTTTTTTACTTTTTCGATGTGCAAAACCATTTATATTTAAGTTTTAATAACAAGAATATTTTAAATGTTTTATTTCAATATTTCATAAATTTTGCAAAATGCTTATTACTATTATTAAAAATTTATAAATATTATATATTTTAAGAATAAAGGAAGGATGCTTCGGCTCTATTATAGCTTAATTTGCTTGTAACATAATATGTTCACAAATTATTTACAAAATGTACAATCACTTGAGCAAAATTTCAGAACGTCGAACTTTTTAAAAAAAAGTTTTTGAAATTTTTTTGGGTATGAAATTTTTTGGCTCTTTTCAATTTTAGTGTGAAAAAGTGACAAGTATCTAAAAGTTATCACTGATTTTTGACAATTTTTTTACTGGCAGTTTCCTCCATACTACGCAAACACACCACTTATTTTTATATGGAAGTAACCGCGAAAGACTGTCAGTAAAAAAATTATCGAAAGTCAGTAGAAACATGCATTCTAAAATTGAATGAGGTTCATACAAATTTTGTTAAATTTTTTCAAGATTTTTTATAAATTAAAAAAATAATGTTTTTTAAAAAATATACATATATTGTTCATATGTGTCAATATGTGTTTATGCTGTAATTTGTGAACAGAGTGTACTAAGTAAGCTTTTTTCAGCTGATTAATACAGTATTGTACTTTGTTCCATTCCGTTTACAATCGCATTCGTATTCAATGTTAAACGATATATATTTGTTTTTCTTATAATTATTTGTATCATTATCATTATTGTTATTGATTAAATTTAGCAAGAACATTTTACTGCATAAGATGTGCTACAAGAAATGAAAATAATTTCCCGATTTCAAAAATTCCGAAAACAAAAAAATTAGTACAATTTATTGAAATAGTTATCAACGTTGTTTTGTTATCTAAGTAAAATGATTATTATTTTGTATTAGCATTTGGAGTTTTTAAGTACATATACTTAGTAATCGATATAGCTCTATATATTTATCATAATCATTGCACGACTCTGTTTCCGCTACCTGCAATCGAAAATAATTTTGCAAACTCTTCATTTCATGTTCATTATCGTAGTCGATAATAATTCTTAACAGGTCATTTTATTGACAGATATTATTATCGATGCATTTACTAACAATTTATGCTTCGACTTTTTCGTAAAACCGGTTTTAGAATTATTCGAAAAATGGCAATTTGAAAAAACGGGTTTTTAATTTTTAAATCAGAAAAAACCGACTAAGCCAGTTCTTGTTCCAAGTAAGAAAAAGGCTACATCAATGTGCATACATGTAACTAAATGCTTTATTTCTATGAAAGAAATCTTTCCAAAATAAAATGTAGTTTAATGTCCGCGTTAAGTAAGCAATATCAGTCTAATAGACAAAAGTTTAAATTTTAGACCAGTTGGCATTAATTGGTCTCAAAATAAAGCCTCTAGCCTCAAGATAAAGTCTCTCAATTATGACCAGATGATAAGTAGGTCACAAATATGAAGACAAACACAAAAAATAAAAACGTAAAAGCCAGAAAAGGCAATTTTCTTCAACCCATACATAGTCTAAAATTTTAAGCTTGCGATTATACCAAATTACTGAATTTCACATTGAGCAAATTAAGCGAGCTAGAAGGACTTATTGTCAGTAAGGCGTAGTACAATTTTTCAAGGTTTCCCCGTTCTCATATAACATTTGTTTAAATATATAAATTTTTTAAAAATACATTTGCTAGTTTTTTTCTGCAAATTATTTGGATTTGACAAGCACTTTGTGGTTGCCGTTTTAATAAAAACATAACGGATATAAAATTAGTCGATGTGCTGCCATGTTTCTATTAAAGGCTATATATTTACAACTACAAAAAAAAACGGTTTTAGAGATTAAAAATAAACCGATTTATTCGATAATCGAAAAATAGAGATTTCAAAAAAGCCGTACAATAATTTATGAAAAAACCGGTTGAAAAAACCGAATCAATCACCATAGTCCATATATTATTTAATTAGCTATCGATATAATAATTAATGTGCATCAGTTTAATTAATTACCAAATATTAGTTCTTTTTCAAACTTCCTTCGATTGAAATATTTAAAAAAAAAATTACATTTTTTCATATTTGCAGACAAATTGAGTAGTCAATAAGGCCAAAATAGAAATAAATAATTTTGTATACATACATATTTGGAATAGGGCCATTTCTATATGTTTTTTTTATTTGAAAATCGTAATTTTTTTTAACTCCCCTACTTCTTCCATAACTATGTGGCAACCAATGTCACTTCACACAATCGATCACAAACAAGCATATACATGAGACATGTGTTAAAGCATTCTAAACAGAGTTCAACTACCCAAAATTGGCTACGACTAACTTTATCAAAATACAATTGTCGGCGGTATTCAATTTCACAGAGTTTTGTCGTATTTTTTTGTTTTTTTTTTGTACAAAGTACACCACGCACCAATTTACGATGGACTCGTATGGAAATTTTTGTATTTATATACTCCCACATATGAGTACCATATACATTTGTATGTTTGTACGTACTCGATATTGTCTGGCTTCTAGCGTTTATTCGCATTTAAACGCTTTTTTTTTTAATCTCAACTCTTCTATTTAGTATTCAAGTAATTTTCTCTTTTCTATAAAATTTTACTCATTTCACATTTTGTTTATTTTTGCTAATGTTTGTTGTTCGCTTTGTTTTTGATTTCTTGACGACAAAAGATTTGTGCAAATTGTTCAAATGTTGTTCGCATTTTTTATGATTTTCGCAATAAAAATAGTAGAATGAATGTAAAAGCAAAATCAGCAATATACTAGAAATCGCAAATGTGAACGTGTAAATTTTGAGCTCATCAAACAATTCGAACGCGTACGCGTCTAATATAAAAAAATACGCACACATATGGATGCAAATGTACATATATACATACATACATACATATTGTACACAGATCCATTGTAATAAAATATGCTACGTGATTGCTTCAAAATAGACGTAACTCAAAAATGATTAAAGTGATCAGCTGTCGACTGAAACCTGGAGTGCCTTGGCAAAATGCATGGAACTTTTATAAAAATTAGTTACTATTTGACGCGTTGAAATTCATGTTCACTTTTATATACTTATGCACATATGTATAAATATATGAGCATATATGTATGTATATACGTTTATATTTATTTAATTGCAAAAAATTTGGCAAGTTTTGAAAACTGAAACTTAACAAATTCAGCCGGAAGTAGCATACAATAAGAATACGTCAATGGGAAACTAAAAATCACTTTCTTAAAATTAAATAAACATATATCTATGTATTTATGTTATATGTATGTACATATGTATGCATATGTACCTTCATAGTTCGTTAGCACAAGCCACTAAATATAATGCGAAGGTAGCATTTTAAAGGTGACGTTTTCGGAAATGTCAATCAAATTTTTCGCATTTCTATTACTTAGAATTTTGCACAGCAACATTTTAACTAAAATCACTTAATCACAAAATATTTACTAAAAAATTAAATTTAGTGTCGGTTTGTATTATTCATTACTGTAGCTCGGCAAAAAAAAAGTTTGGGTAAAAAAAGTAGTGGCAGCGAAGCTAGCAACCATTCAACAATTTTTTTTGGACATAGGTGAGAGGCAACATTTAAAAGTGTTGGAAACCTAATTTTCAAACTATTCAAAACTGTTTCAAACGCATTGTTTAAAATTAAAACAAAAAATTATTTAGTTTTTGACGCGTTTAAACACACAGATACGTATGTACCAGAGAACGGCATTGAGTGCGCTCGAGTATGCATATTCATCACCCCTAAAATTTGATACAAGCAAGCACAGCCGTCTGCTGCTGTGCGCTCATTCATGCTCACTCATAAACATAAGGCTGACATCTGCGGGATATACATATCATTACATTTTCGAGTATGGTAGTTCACATGATTGGCCGTGCATGTGAAGGCGCAAGCTTGCGCATGTACACACTCGAGTGCACTCGGGCATCTACTAATGGCGATTTCTTTTCTACAAAAAATGTTGCACTTCATTGCCCCGCTCTTGTGTGTACGTGCGCAGAGGGCAATGTTAAGGCAACATTTTCTGTAGAAAAGAAAACGCCATAAGTATTTATCCTATTATTTACAGATAAAAGAAACGACTTAGTTAATTTTAATTAATATGTATTGTATACATTTATTTAACAAAAACATTTCATGAGATCCAACATGTAGGGTTAGTATTTAAAAAATTTTTAAATAGTAGGAGTTAAATTTAAAATAAAAATAAACATTTCATTAGACTTAATTTAATTTCAAAGTTCTTAATCTGCTAGATAGAAAATTAAAGTTTTCTGGACAAAGTTTAATTCACACTAAGGATTTGTTCAGAAACAATATCTGCAGTATCTGCCATCTCACGTAAAAAAAAAACAATACAAAAAATATGATAGAAAACACACTAAAGATCGCTAATCAACTACTGCTTGCAAAGAAAAATATTGTTACGGGTAACCCGAGTGGCTCGCAAACAACCCTCGAGTGTCGCGAGCGTTTGTCACCGGCGAGTGTGTTACATACATGCATCTTTGTATGCTGACGCAAATTTGTCCGACGGATAATGTAGCGAGCATGTATGCATCGTCATGATCGTATTGATCTATGAGCAAACAGACAAGCGACGGTTTGTACACGAAAACAATAAAGCATGCAAAATACGGCTACATGCGCGAGTATACACACAATTTCTGCACTCGTTGCAGTTCTCTGGTATGTACATTGGTATAGTAGGAGATTTCTAGTAATTTGTTTCAACTTTTTAGGGTTTAAGCAGAAAACAATTTTTTTCTTGAAACTCACAGTTGATGTGATAAAATCTAACGAACTAATTAGTCAACTACATATCATTTTATAGTCTAGTTCTTACATCACCAAGGGAAAACAAGACCGTGCAGACCTTAAAAATTGTGATTTTGGTGCTCATTGTTATAACCGAACCAACCAAAGCTAGCATCACGTCAAGAAACAGTCTTGGGGAATGCTTGATCTGTTTTGTAAATCCAATAATTCTTTTCTATTTTTTGTTTGTTTTAAAATATCTAAATTTCAAAATTTGGTATCTCTCAGCTGACTGATTGAATATCAAGACCTACTACCTTTTCGAAGATTTTTTTTAATAAAGATGATCGATTTACTTCACAAGTTCAGCTGTTAATTACAAAATGTAAACAAACAACAATTTCAAAGAACAAACCACAGTGTCACTTTTTTGACAAAATTACTTTAATAAATAAATTAAAACCAATGAAAATTCAATGAAATTAAAAAAAAATAACAATCCAAAATTAAAATTAAGTGCTATTTAACTTTTTCATCTAAAATTCGAAATAAGAGTGGTGGAATCTACTTTTTTTTTGTAATAAAATTCGATTTTTTAACAATAATTTTTAATTTGTATATTATTTGTGAAGTTTGTGATAAAATTAAGTAAAGACTTAAATTTATTACAAATAAAATAAGTCATATCTTTTACCGACAAAAGTTATCATAAATCAGTTTCCGTAGAGAAAAATTGTTAGATAAAGTATTTCTTATTATTGAACCGTTTGATTAAAATGACTTTAAAGTATAACTTCAAAAATAAAAGTCAATAATTATATTAACGAACTGAAGTGTTCAATAGCAGTTATCATAATCAACATCAAACAAAAATCAAAAAGAGCAGCTACTTTGATTTATAACGTAAAAATAAAAAAAAATAATTGTCATTTTGCATTTAAAAAAAAAAAATTTTAAATATGTGTTATTTCTTCATAGTTTGCATTAAAATTACAAAAAACAATCATCAAATTTAATTATCGGTAAAATAAGAAATCTTTTGGCATATTTCACTTGATTGTAGGAAATTTCTTTTATAGTGAATGTCAATCAATGACAGTTTTCATCAATAACTTTTATTTTCGGTCTTAGAAAAAAATATTACGAGTTATTTTTTTTTTTTCTTCAGAGCTTCAGACTGATTTAAGAAATTTTTCTGGAAGTTTATTTCTTTTTTATTTCTTGAGTGTTAATTTATATGAGTTTTTCGATTTTCTTCAGAGCTTTATTCTAAGCTTAATAGCTGAAATAGCATTCAAAATAGTTCAAGGTTAGGGAAGCGAATAGAAATCGATTGACAATACTTTGCTACCACAATTCGCAGCCTGCAGATTTTAGAAACAAATATTTTTCTATGGTTTTCACTGACATAAATTTAAATTTAAATAAAAACTTCTTTATACATATATTAGTATACATATATTTGTTTTTAAATGGAAATTATGAGTTCAAAGATCTAAATACATACCTTTTACATAAATATATATGTCTGTAGGTAAAGTTAACTGATTACAATATGGATAAACATACTCGTGTATGTAATTTCTGGACAAAACACGCGGTGTCCATATATATATGATTATAGTTCACCCGTAGCTTTGTTTTTAAGCATACATATATATGTATATGTTTATACATATGTAACGGCCACTCATAAAGTCAGGCAAAATCAATGAAATCGTTTGTTTGCCTTGATGATGCTGAAAGTTTCGCAAGCTGTCACCCACGCCGCACAGTCAACACCAGCGACCGGCGACCGGCGACCGACGACTGACACCCCACCACCTGCCAATCGTAAAATACATATCAGCAAATAATCGTTCATACATACATATATACACACATACATACATATATGCATGCTATGCACATGTTTAAATGTATGTATGTATGTATTACAATATTAACGCGAATGCCGGCAACATAAATGTTGGCAGCAAGCCTCAATGAGTTGTTGGCGACAGTAAGGCAGTACACATAAATACACACACTTACATACATACATACAAATGTAATATGTATGTATATGATCTTGTTAAAAAAAATATATAAAAACATGCACATACATACATACATATATTTTGCGTTGGTAAGCTTGGTACTTTGGCACCAAAACTAACACTTTTTTCCATAAATGGCAATTTTTTATTCAATGATATTTCGTCTATGTAAACTGCTTTTACAATTTTACATTTTTTTTTTATATTTTATTACATATTCGTATTAATTTTTATTTTTATTTTTTTTATTTCATAAAAAATCGTGGTTGGAATGCATCTGCAGCAATAAAATAGGATAGCAAGATTGCGCAAATATAGCCACAGTCGGTAAAGTTGAATTTTGGTAGTCTAAACAGTTTTTATCTTAAATATTCTGAATTAAAGAAATCCTATATGGCCTTTTTATTTACATACATGCGTAGTTGTTTTATTATATAAACTGAGACAAAGTTTCGCTTTTGTTAAAATTACTTTTCATAAGTTTTCATTTTGCATTTCAAACAAAAAAATAAATGTTTGGCTTTAAAAAGCGTAAAGGCAGATTCATGCCAAAACGGGTGATTGACTTGCTTTTCGATTTTACTACAACTTATCACGTATGTATGTATGCCAACAAACTGTCCAACCCCCGCTCATCTTTTCAAGCCAAAAGTCGCCTGACTGACTGTTCACTTTTGGTTGCTCACTGTTTGATTGTTCCGGCCGCCGCTTTTCTTTGCGACTCGCTTCAATGGCTTAAATGAAAATTTCATTCGCTGATACATTTGTATATAAGTATGCACGTGTTTAACTGCATATGGATTTGTGTGTGTTCATCTACTGGCGATGACTCTGTGGCTGTGCCCTTCTCTTCACTTCTTTTTTATGGTTGTACGTTGCTGATTCGTTGTCGCCAATAGCGTCTGCGTGCGTTATCATTTAGCGCGACCGGGTGGAAGTTGTTGCAACGACAAATCGCTTGCTGAGTAGATGTGATATACTATTCCGCTTTTACATTTATATATTTTTTTTTGTGTTCTAGTAATATTTATATGAATTTGGAGAATTTCCTTGTTGTAGATGATAAATAAAAATCTTCCTTGAACCAAGAAACATATCGAAAAAATCATAATTCTTGTATTTAAAAGTTGGAGTAAATGCTTCAAGAAAAACATAAAATTTAAAAATTAAATTAAATTAAAAAAAAAAAAAAAACATTACTGACCAAAAAACTAGAAAATCAAAGTTTCAGTGCGAATAGCCAAAAAAATTTTGCATAGGTAGAATAACTGTCATGTTCAGCATTTAGGCGAATACTAAACCATTTGAATGCCAACAAATTTATCGATTACGAAAGTGAACTCAATAACTATAATTTACTGATATCAATGATTATAGTGAATTCGATAGTATATCGATATCAATGGTTGCAATAAAAATGATAACCATCCAATGGTCATAATAATTTTAATGATATTTTCACAATACCCGTAGATGATTCGAAAAAGTTAACGATTTCGATAACAATATAACGATAATTATATAACAATATAACTATAACGATAATTATGTATAACTACGAGTATATAACCCCAGATATTCGGGTGGGCTTGACTCAACGATTTTACGTTTTTCTAATATAAAAAAGAAAAAATAGTTTTTGTCCTGTGTTTCTTGACTTTCAAGCGATGAATTTATTCTTTGCATATGCAATGCAACGATCCGACCGATTTTCTATTTGATAATTTTGTGCAAATGTACCTTTCATTTGATATATATTTCATCTTTGTATCTTTTGTAGTTTAGTCAAGCTTAGCGAATTCAATATATTCTTTTTATTGACAGTTTTTAAATTAAATTATTGCACTCCTTATGAGCAAAATAATTCCAACATATTTATTCTGCACACAGTGAACTGGATGATTTCTAAAAGCTAAAAGCGAACTTAGTTCACTTCAGTCGATAAACTCAAAACTAATAAACTTTGAGTTAGTTCACTTTTAACGAATGCCCGTGTTATGTATGTACATATGTATGTAAATGAAACGTGATTGTGTCGAGTGTGACGATGGTCTGCTAATTCGATACGCACAAAGTGCATTTGCCAAAGTGACACAGCGTACAATGGAACCTAACAAAAAAATCTATGATTATAACAACAACAACAACAACAACATGTACACTGCTCACAAAATCAACAATTTGAACAGCAGTCATTCGACGCTGCGGCGCTAAGTGCATAAAATTCTCTGGTTTTTGATTTCAATACATTTTTTTGTTATTTTTTTTTTTTTTTTATTTGGACCTTATATTTTTTTTATATTGTTTTTCTCCTTTTCTTATTGCAATTGTTGTTCACCGATTGTAATATTAATAGCATTCGCAAGTCAATCAAGCCGTTGTTGTCAATCGATGCTCACTACCGCGCCCGACTCACCGCTTGCCACCGCGCAGCTCCACAACTGAAGATGTACTCGTACTTACATAGCCCGCTGGCTGGCTTACACTCACTAGCATGTACATACATACATACACACATATAATGCCATTTTTTTAATTTAAAAAAAAAAATTTTTTTATGTTGCAAGTGCTTTCGACTCAATGTTGTTGATTGATATCGCCAATGAGGTCATTTCATTTAGATATTCACTTAGCTCGCTGGGCTAGCTGCCTGTCTATTAGTCCGTCTGTCCGTCTGTCCGTCCGTACGCTAAGCTTTGACAGTGACTGGCCGCTGTTCGCCAAGCTACTTCCAAACATACATACCTACAAATAAACACATATACACTTATACATACGTAGCTAGTTAGTGCGCCAGCTAGCTGACTTCATAATCGAAAAACCGGGCTAACGGCAAACCATTAAAACCATTTTCCGTTCGCCATAAAATAATATTAAAAAAAAAGTAGTAATTGAAAAAAAAAATGTATTAAAGTGAAAAAGCGCTACGTTAAAACAATAATATATGTCGCTGAAACGAAATCGCTTTTTGTTTGAAAACAACAAATGTACTTGTTAGTTTATAGGCAAACCAATGCGAGTGTCATGAAATTCGTCATACTAATAACGATGGCAATTAAACCTCTCCAAGACAGTCAAAACTATCAACACTCGCGTTCACACACTCGCACACACGTGTTTTTTTTATTTTTTTTTTTTTTTTTTTTTTTTTAATAAAACAGTTTCAGCAACATGTTGCAGTGCGCATGCGCTTGTACCTTGCTCGCAACGCCAACAGCAAGCAGCGCGCTCACAAAAAAAAAAACAACAAAAGAAAACACAAATGTGTGTTCCGCTGCCGAATTTTGTTAGCGTTGCTTTAGTACAAACTATTTACTTTTTTATGGGAGGATGTTCGAACATCTAATTTTCATGCCAGCCAATTAACTTGGTCCGCACGTGAAATGGCCACTTTGCTTGCCTACCACATTTTCTCGTGAAACAATTATACTCTTATGTGGGAACATTACCAACTTTTATGTGCTACTCCATCGCTTGTGGTTTGTGGTTGGACCCATTCATAACTGTCCACTCATTCATAAATTTATTCTTACTTTCCATTCAGTTAAACAAATGGCAAATGATTTGAATGACCAAGTCAAGTGTCAAGTTGTCACCAATGTTTTGCTTTGAGTTTCTTCTCTCGGCTAGCGTGCAAATCGATTTGACAATGTTTTGGTAGTGAATTTTCATTTTAATAGATCCCACTGCCACCAAGCTGTGTACAATTTATTGAACTTTTCAATATTTATTGTTTTCTTTTTCCATTTCTTGCGCCTTAAGAAAATGCTGAGTGTCAAATACAGGGTGTGTCACATTTAATTAGGCGTTTAATTATTTCATGGCTTTTAGAAATAATTTATACTTAAGTTTGTGCATAATTTAATTATTTCTAAAACGGATATTCGGACTACAGCATTACGAGAGTAAGGATTCGTTTATTGAAAATAAAAATGCAATACTAAATGATTCCCAGGAACGAAAGCTTCACATAAATAAAAAAAGAAGGAGGCTGTGTCAGAGACACGGCCATTAAGTTTAACGTAGAATACGCCATCCGATAAGACAGAAAACATATGTATAATGATAATTTATAATGATAAATAATACAAGCAAATGAATTTCTTTATTTGATAGTTACTTTTGATGATATACATAAGCTTATGATAGGAAAATAGGATAAAAATGTTTTTAAATTATCAACTAAATTTCTCGCAAAAACGAAGTCAATGGTAATTATCAATAGTAAAGATAAATGATAAATAACAGACCCAAATCTATTTGATTATTTGAAAGTTACTTTTGAGAATATAGGCTTATGATAGGAAAAATAGGATAAATATGTTTTTAAATCATAATCATGTTGGATTAGTAAATGTGACTCCCGAAGAAATTGAAAACCCTACGTTCTTCACTGAGTGTGCCGAAAAAAAACTTTGCATTCCTAAAATCTCTTCCCAATTCTATGGCATATTGGCAAATGAAACGGAATGATCTCAGTAATGAAGCGTGATTTATATTTTTTAATATACTAAACGTCAACTTTCAGCTGCTGCATCAATCACCATTGTTATTTTGCAGTAATTGGCAGCGCTTTCTCTGCCTTTACTCTACTTAAATTTTCCCGCCTAAAATTATGCAATAAAATGAAAGTCTATTCACGCAGCACTGTGTTACCCACCACTACTGCACACTCAACCAAACACCACACACATATTTGTTTGGATGTGTTTATAAAATTTGCATTTGAGAAATTTAAATATTAGGAAGATATCAACCAATATGAGATGTATGTCAAACGAAAGATAACATCTTCATTTGACTAAAAAAAAATTTTTTTTAAAATTTATCTCGCCGTTTCCTTATAAATAAAGAAATAGTGATTACAACAATAACAATCTGACATGGGTACCCATACCGTAAGGTAAGACGTATTCTACGCCAAAACTGTAATATGTTGGCAAGATTTCGTCTTTTACATATGTGTGTATGATTGCATTATTGATTTACAATGAAAGATTTTGAGCACCACCGAAACGAAATATTTTTTTTTTGTTCATTGAAATAATTAAATTTTTCATTTAACTTGCTAAAATATACGAAATCGTTTTTCTTAAATAAAAAACTACTTTTCTTATTTCATAATTAATCATGTCCAACTAATTTCAAGTACTAAAAATACTTATCCACAAAATTTTTCACACACAACTTGTAATTTTACATATTTTTGTCTCACTACAACCTTAAAAGTTCTTTATTTCCGAAAGATTTGTGTATAAGATTGACACATAATAAAAACGTGTGTGTTTAAATACTAAACATTGCTAATTAACATTTTCAATTAGTTTTATTTCATTACAATTTTTACATGGCTTTAGCATAAGTCAAGTCGGCTGGCATTCAATATAAAAAAAAAATGTCTGCAAAATGGTTATAGCTTAGTATACAGCTCTTAAGAAAATCGAAAAATTCATATAAAATGACGCTCAAGAAATGAAAAAAAAATTTGAAATTAGTCTAAAGCTCTCAAGGAAGAAATGCTCGTATATTTTTTTGTTCAAGAAAATTTTCAACAACGGCAAAGTGCTTGTTCAAGCAACCGAAATAAAGAAAATCATTTCTTGAGATTTTCCTTGTGAACTATGTATATTAAAACCTTATAAAAAAAATTTTATTTGATATTCAAATTTAGTTATTTTTCTATTTACCTTTATAGTTGCCAACTGTTTTCGGGTGACTTGCGTTAAACATGAAATAAATAATTTTATTTTTAATAATTTAAACATTCCTATAAATACATAATTATTATTTTATTAGAGCTGGAAAACAAAAATATTTGAAATTTATACTTATAAAAAAAATATTTAAAAATACTTACCTCTTGTGTGCATATGAAGCATATATAGTTAATATTTCCATTTACTTCATTATTTAAAAGTATCAGTAAACAGTTGGCAACACTGTTAAATTTAAATCAATGCTCCTATTTATAGATATCAATATGAATTTCCTTTTTGCAATTTATTTGTACTTAAGTATTTTTGGTTTGGTTTCCAATATAACGGCAGTAAAATATGGCAAAATGCCAATTTATTGAAATTAATATTTATGAAATTGTGTAAGCATAAAAACAGTATAATGTAACACTTATCAAGGAAAAAAATAATGAATGTCCAGATTATTAAGCGAATTTGCTTATATTCTCATAAAAATGTATCTGCCTCTAGTATAAAAATTGATCATGACTCGTTTCCACAAATTAAAAAATCCTCAAATCTGTTGATGAAATCACTGCAAGAAATTCACGTTTTTTTTTCGGGATCATAAAGCCATCTTTTTTAATCAGCGTCTTTAAAAAAATGAGAAAATTATAGCAGGGCTGAAATCTTTTACTTTGTAAGAGTAGCAATAAGCCTTTAACTGCTGTCTCTGAGTTTATTTTCTCTTCTAAAGTGAAATAAGTATTGTGATATTGAAAAAAAAAACTTAAACAACTGCAGAAATGAAAGTAGTAAAATTTGTTAAAAAACTTAAAGTTAGTAATAAAACTGTGTTTAAACCTTCAAGATGAGCTTATACTTCTTGTTCGACAGCGTGGAATGTTGATATTTATTGTAACGACTAGGGCTGACGGAAAATCGTTACAATATACATGAAGCTTTTCCCTTTATAATGTATAAAGTTTTTTTTTCGAGAGACTGTAAAAAATAAGCGAAAAAATCAATAAATATAGAATTCCTAAGCAAGATTTCCTGTAGCTATTCCTCCTTTCTTTATTATACATTATAGTGTGTGTAACGAGCATTTCATCGATATCGATACACAAATAACTAGCCATAACTATTGAATTATCATCGTGATCGTTACCTGAATCTTAATCGTATAATTTTTTCGTCTTCTTTTTTTTATTCAACAATCGTTTTCATTATCGAAATCGCTATTCTCGTTTGCTCGCAAACCAACTATTTATAAACAATACTAAATGATTGTAAGCAAACATAACACAAAACTCGTACCGAAATGTATCAGGTTTCCACCTTTGACAGACATTCAGTTTATGGTAACATACGCCCACTCAATTGACAGCAAATACTCAGACAAGCATTCGTACACAAGTATGTAAGTCGGTGGCTATTTCGATGTCGTCGACTGCTATAAATATCACATAACATAAGCCATGATGTTGTCTCTCTAACACATGCTTTAATATTTTAACAATTGATTTTCTTGAGGTATGAAGCAAAATATTATTAACACCTTTGAGCGCATTTTATGTCATTTCGCCAAATTGGGTGAGTCAAACTAAAATTTTGTGCAAAATAGCAAAACTTAATGTATTAAATCCAAAAAAAAAATCTCAGATCAAATTATGTGCGTTTGTTTGTATGTAAGTAGCATGCGTCAAACGTTTATGGATAATTACCAATTATAATTGATTGGTGTGGGAAGTGTGTATGTATGTATGTACATATAAACATATGTTTATACTCGTATAAATTAAACTTTTTGCACTTTGACGACCTTTCAATAAACGTAAGTGATGATTTGTTAAACTCTTGGTCGATAAGGTTCAAGGTTATATACCTGCATTATCTGCATCAGTTTGTGCAGTTTCAATTTGCTGTGAAGTTAATACATTCTTAGGTGAAGTGTGTGAGTAATAAATTTCTAGAAGTGAGTTTTTTCAATATATCGATTTTCGCGCCATCTACCGTCTCAATTGCAGAGTTATTGTCGTCCCTGTGCCTAACATATCTACATTATATTACAAGCCAAATTGATTGGGTTTTGAGATATATGGACTTTTGCGCCAACTTGCTGCTAAATTTATTCTTCCATCAAAGTCTTTGCTATACAAAAAAAATGTGGTTTTTAACTTGAAGGTAAATGGTTAATAACCGGTTACAAAGGATTGCCGTTTCTTACCTAAACAACTAGCCCTACACCTAGCTTCTAGGTTTACAGACTACTGGAACGGTTCTTAGCTGAAAACGATAGACAAACAGAACACGTCAACTAAGTCGCTTGTCACAGATATGTAGAAAGATTTTTCCTCGGATATGTGCCTCGGAAGACAAGAAAATTCTTCTCTGCATATCACACGTTACTTGAAACCTGTGATATTGGAAACGATCGGTCTGCGTTCTATAAAATATTAATTCATGCCGTTTCGTTTAAAATCTACCTGTACACTACTAAATAAGACAGAAGGTAGGCTACTTTGCCGAATAGTTTTCAAAAATTATACAAAAAAAATCCTTAAACATAGGAATATCTTGCCTTGCGAGTCTTTCTAACAATATTTTGTTAAAATTACCGTCAATGCAGCATTTCAGACTGAAGTAAATGAGGTGACAAACATTGATTTCATATAATACTTACGAGTAGTTGCTTTCATATAATAGTTTGGTTCAAGAGAATCTCTTTTATTTGCAGTTTTTAAATATCGTCTAACTTTGAGCGACCATTAAATCTAAAAAAACTTTCAAAATTTTATTGTGTCACTTCTCAACTCATATTTCCACTTACCAGTCGTTGAGAAATGAAAGGCGTAATATTCATGAGTAAATTACTGACAGGGTCGATTTTCAATCCGCCATTTTTAGTTGAAGTTAATGTTAATATTAAATGTGAATCTGGTGTGTTAAAATATTTTCGACAAATGTTTTAAAAACCTTGTGAATATAACTTTGAATTGTATAAACCATTTCCCAGTTAAAGTCCGGACTCTCATTCCAACGCTTTTGATTTATCGGACTCGTTTTTTTAGTGAAGAAAATTATACTATATATATACATATATGTACATATATACTCTGAAAAGCGGCGACTTGACTACAACAGCTACAGTTGAAATATATATCAAATGAGAGGTCTTCATGTGTACATTTGCACAAAATTATCAAATTGATCCGTTATATCCCGACATTTGCATGGAAAGATATACAAATTTTCAAGTTATTATTATTTTTTATTTTTAAAATAAAAATTGTAAAAGTAAATATGTAAAATCGTTGAGTTAAGCACACCCGAGTATCGGTAATTAAGTACTAGTTACATTATTTGTTTAAAGATATGTGATTTTTAATATAATAAATTTACTTAGGTGATGAATGTGTTCTGTAGCGGAACGGTTCAAGATCTCAACAATTAAAAAAACTCTTGTCTTTCATTACGATATTTAATTAAATAAAAAGTCGTACGTCGTTCAGATGCGCTCTTTGTGTCAGTTGGACGGGTATTAATAAATAAGCATATTTAAAAATAAAACAAATTTTATATAACCTCGCGATGTATTTTTGTATGGGCGGTGCCACGGTACGTTTTCAAAATTTCATAAACAACCGCAGGAAATATTGAATTAGGTAATTTGTTCCAAAACATAACGAAGAAACGAAGATTTTTTAGCATTTTTCAAAACTTTCGTTATATAGAAGGTGGGTGTGATAATGGCCCGATTTCTAAAAATGTTAACGGTAATACGAGTAAAAATCAAGTTACTTTATTTACAATCGCTTTAAATATCAATTTTTAATTAATTTGCTCCAATGGATAAAGAAAAAATGAAGTTTTAACAAATTTTCAAAACTTTCTTTATATGGAAGGTTGACGTGATTATTGACCAATCTCGACCATTTTCAATACCAACCTAACCTAGCCAAACAGCAACCTATGTACCAAGTTTCATAATGAAATATTAATTTTTACTCAAGTTATCGTAACCACGGACAGACGGACGGACAGACGAACGGAGAGACAGTCAGGGCTAAATCGATTTCTATTTTCACTCTGATCATTTTTTGTATATATATGTATGTCTATATCTAACTCGATTATTTTTGGATGTTATAAACAACCGTTATGCGAACAAAAAATTGTAATAAAAAAAAAGTTGGTTAGATTAGGTAATAACAAATTTTATATTTCTTTTGAATTGATAAAACAAACTTTAAGAAAATAAAGCAAAAGGTCATACTTACACACCTCAAGTGAACCACCCCACCGTTAATATAATTTAATGTAAACATTACTTAAGACCTGATAAAAGTTGTTTCTCCTATGTCTAACCCCGCAACGTAAATTAACAGCACCCCATAATGTTACCAACAGAATGCTAGCCTGTCTGCCACAACGCCACAAGCGTATGTTATCGGTTATATATGTACATATTATTATGTGTGTGTAGTGTTGCTGCAAATAGAGGAACAGGTAGGCAAACAGGAAGCAAAGCACACACACACAAAACTGCCATTAGATACATCGACATCTACACAACGATCTATGTTTGCATGGAGTTGCAATCATATACATAGTTTTACTCGTATGAACATAGCTTGGTCTTTACTTGGCACTTCGCGCTGTGTGGCTCCTCGTTGACTCATTGACTGGCTTAACGGTTGTAACTGGCTGGGCGGTTGTCCGTACGGCTGATTGGTGTGCTTTACACGTGTTGAAAGTGTAAAATTGTTTAAGTGATTGGCCATAAAGTGGAGGCGCCACTCAAATTGCTTGCCGCGGCTTATTGCAATTGTTCTATTGTTTGCCTAGTTTCTCGTTTGCTGTTCCCCATAGGGGGAGGGAGTGGGGAGGATATCTACGTATTTAAATGAGATTGCAAGACTGGTGAATATGATGAACCTGTCGGCTATAAAACTCGCCTTCGTTGCGGATATTCAATTCGCACTAAGTTTAATTAAGCAGCCATCCCAAAAAAAGGCGTTCTTAGGCTAGAAGCCCTTGGCAATAATGCCTAAGCAAAACTTTATTAAATTTTTAACAAGTTAAGATATTCCTATTCCATAAACAAGGTGCAATTGGTGCACTGTATAAAGTTCCCACATCTTTATGGCCATGAAACAATTGAAACTCCAGAAGATGTGTCTGCCGCCAATCTACATATGCTCAGCAAGAGTATCATTGAAATGTTATCACTGCTCCTGAAGATGCCCCCAAACGGCATTTAAAGCAATTAGTGTTTTGGCGAGTGGGTTTCAACTGCCAGCTGTATTCCTCTATTCGATGAATTTACATTTAAAAGTCGGTAAAGCGTTGCTAATGATTAATGTATCAGAAAATATGTGTAAGGAAAAGATCACCTGAAATATGTTTCCGATTCCTATAATAGTTACGGCAGCACTGCATCAATCTCTACCGTCCTTGCAAATAATATTGTATTCTGTGAGAAAGTTGACGAAGTAGGCAGTAAAGAATGCAATTATTTTATTAATTATTAATTTAGCTCAGTGTTTGGCCGAGCTTCTCCTATCATTTGAGGCGGTCGTGTTTAATGCTGGCTTCAAAGGGCAGATGTATGTAGTTATGAGAAGCTTTTCCATATCAGATATGCCATCGAAGGCTTGCCATTGCCTGCCGAAGGGTGGCCTCTATTAGAAAAAAAATTTGGGTTTGATATACATAGATTTTATTTGCCTTGGCTGAGATTCGCATTTCGAAATAAGCGGCATATCGAGTTATTGCACCGCAGGCCACAAAGAATCGAAAAAGGAACTTTGATTTTCTAGTAGACTTTGGAATAGTTTTCAAGACATATAAACAGTCTAAAAAGGAAGCTGGATTGCCAGAGAGAATATTGACTTCGCTTAATTTTTATTGATAATTTGTGTCTAATTAGATAATTATATGACAGCAGGTTGATTTTAAAAGTCGTAACAAAACTTCTGAAAAACTTTGAGCGAATGAACTCTAATTTCAGCCCATTTTTACATTTAATTTAGAGCTTTTGAGATGGTCAAATTATATTTAATAATTAATTTTTAACAAATTAAATTATTATCGTTATTTCAAAATAAATTATTCCAATAAACAAACTGGCCTTAAGAACAATAGTAAGTGTTGATAAATCTGTGTAGAAAACTATATAGATAAACCATTGAACATCCTTCTGTTCCGAAACAATATTTTAACTGCGAAATCAAATTTTCGAGAATACTAAAAAAATTATCAAATTAAAATGTTCACTTTGTTTTATCAAGTTTAATTGCTTTTTGCAGCGCATTTGTAAAAAAAAACATCTATTTATTTTATTATTTTGTGAGCTCACCACTACTACATATTAATTGTGTGATTTCAACGAAGTCATGCATAAAATTCTGGTACATGATGTGAACGTGATGTTTGTTGAATTTTACAAATACTCAAATGTGTACGAGTATTTCTCAAATGTGTATGCATAATTTCTTATTTCCACTGAAACAGTTCAAGAAAATTTGTTTACAAAATTCAAATAGTGGCAAAGTCAACACTTCGTCCTTAAAAATAATTAGGAAAGTCCCATGCGACAATAGTACAAAACCGCACAGGTATATTTAATATATACACCAACACACACACATACATCCATACATCAATTATTTTGGCACACACACACACACACACACACAGCTCGTACGTGCCTCTCGTTGGATTTTCCACTAGCGCTGCAAGTGTGGGAATTTATTTTGTTCTCATCATCTTTGCTGCAGCGTTACAGGTACAAGAAGAACAAGTACGCCCCATAAAGCATCTTTTGTTCAGCAGCAAACATTTGTTTGGCATTTTCACGTACATAAACGTAGTGCGCATTTTGGTCCTGCAACATATGTTGGCATTATTTGGGGATTTTCCCGGATTGCATTCGTAAAGTACGAGTATATGTTTGTATACTGAAGTGTGTTTCAGTGTGCAATTTTGCAGAAGGTTGGAAGATAATATTGCTTAGACCTGAAGTATGTTACACTTTTTTAGAAAATTATAAATTTTTAGAGTTTTTTTTTGTTGAATACCTTGCTGTATTTTTGGTGTAGGGCATTTGAAACACTTTTTACGTTATTTCTACTAACTTATTTGCATTGATGTTGCTAAAACTAACTTGAAATACCATCCAATTCTCGGACACTCTTTCGAAAAATTGTTTAAAGTGACAACTTTTATTTGAAAATACAAGAAAGAAAGAAATAGAAGATAAGAACAAAATCGTAAATTTTGTTATTTTAAAAATCCTCATTCCAATACTCTTGCAAGTCATGATGCATCGAGCAGATATGGCGCCTTCCTGAGTCGCGTTAAGAACAAAGTTTCCGGTTTTGACAGTTGAGTGACGTCAGAGAAGATTATAAACGTACCACTTGTATTAAAATCTAGACTTTGGTTTTTGATATTTTACGCCAATGAATTTAAGGAAAAATAGAAGCAATATGTTTTAAAAGCTACGCAAAAAAATGGCAGCGACTTGACCGACATATGTAAAAGGTCCAAAGTATAATATTGTGCACTGCACTCTCCATATCTTCACTTTTTCGATTTGTTACCTTCCATTTAATCGCTGTTTTAACTCTATTGCAACATCGCGGAAATGAAAAAGCGCACTAATTTGCTCTAACATTATTTTTGGAATTGTCAATGTTTGCACGTAGGATTTTATTCGCATAAGATTAAGTTTCTGACAAAATGCACTCCAAGTTAAAGGGTGTGCTCTTATGTGGATCTGTGCATTGCATGGAAATTTTTGTATGTTAGAATGTCAGAAATCCAGAATATTTTATATTGCATCCTAAACCAATAAAACAGCGCACGAGCTTGCAAGAGAAGGAACACTCATTCCGCTTTCGTCATCTGGAAAGGGTTTAGGTATGCTGCTCGCTACCTGCAAGCTCATTCTAAGGGATTCATCTCTTAAGAAGCAGAAGGTCGTTGGAAAAATAAAACAAAAAAAACACCTGCATCACATCTAAGCTAATATGGCTAGAATGGGAAGTCAAACGATCACAGGATCTGTACTTGCTGAGAAAAAAAAACCAGTCCTTGGCTTTCAAGCTTATAACACATCACATACTGATTGGAAAGCATGCCGAAGTTGCAGAAACGAGGAAGAGCCTAAAATCGTGAGGCACTTTTTTTGCGAATGTACCGCACTATAGAAGATAAGACGGAAATTCTTATGATCTGAGTTTTTCAACGATCTCAGCGACTTGGCCAGGGAAGAGGCACGCAAGATATAAAAAAATATATAGAATATGCGCAATGGAAAGAGTAGGATATCTCTGTTCTGTGTGGTACCACAATGGGCCTTAAAAAGTGCCTAGGTGTGCTGACGTGATCGCAGGCAGCCACTTCAACCTAATCAAAGTGTAACCTCAACCATTCCCGACTGCATATCTCACATTGCATCATTCATTTGACACTCATAACATTTCCTGCAGCCTTCCAAAAATCGACTGCACAGAACTACATAGAACTTAATTATTCTATTGTTGTCTGTAAGTTTTGAGCGTCGACTTCGGTAACCGTCGAATGCTGGTTATGCCTGTCGCTCTGAAAATATACGCTATGCTCAATAAAAGCGCTCTTTAAAACTTTTATGGCACCTTTCACTCATTTATGTCGTCTCCTAAAATTTTTTGAAACCATTACTCACAAAGTATTAGCAATTTCATTAGCCATAAAAAAAAAACAAAGTTGATCATATCAAACTTGAGAAGAAAAATTGAAGACCTCCAAAATTCTGCACAAGCTTTACATGCCTGCATACATACACATACACATCGAATAATAACTGCATAACTGAAACAAATGAGATAATCAACTCGAAGCGCCAGAAATTTTCAAGCAAATCGCGCCCAATCGATCATATAAACACGTTCACAAACAAATATTTACGCTTGCCTTCACATTCACTCATTCCCTGCTGCGGTGTGGCTCCTTGTATGCGCGTGTGTAGTATGTGTGTGACCTCGTGTAAGCAGCGAAAATGATATACAACGAGTCAAATTTGTTGCATTTTTATTTTTCATTTGCCTCCTTTTTACATTTTTCACCATTTTGGTTTTATTGTTTTTACAGAGATTTTTTGCATATTGCTGTTAAGTGTTCACGAACGCAAGCCGGCATGCTGACCGTGTGCCGAAAATATTGGCGCGCATGCGCCGCACACACACCAAACACGCTTACAATACGCGCCGTCCAAATAAATACATACATACATACATACATAGCTCTCAGCCAGTTGGGCAGTCGATGGCACATTTGCATTGAGTCGACATTTCGATATGCGAGCATACGAACGTTTTTATTAATTCGTTTTTTTATATACATGCAATTATACTTACTTATATGCAACACGAGTGTGTGTGTGTGTTTGTGTGTGTTAGAGACAGCACATTGCTTTGTTGGTGTGCGCGGTTCCCATGCTTCGAATTGCATTGACTGCATATTTGCGCAAATCGACCAGCTCGACAGAGGCACACGGCACACAGTCAGTCAGGCTGTTGTTTAGTTAGCCAGTAAAACAGCTCGCCAGTTAGCCAGTTGGAGAGGCCAAGTGGCCAGAAACCGGCAGCCAGCGAGGCAGTTAAAGCGGGCAGCAAACAAATTTGTTGCATTGCAGCTAGCCACAGCATGGCGAAGCGATAAACAGTGGCAACAGCGGTGACGGCGGCGGCAACACTGGCAGCTCACCTTGCTCTCACTGGCGGGCGCATTGGCGCGAATGCCTGATCAAATTTAAATGGCATTTAAATGCATTTGCGGCATTTCATTTTACTGCAGTTTCACATGCTTTTTCATGGCTCTTGTTTTTGTTGTGGCTGCTGTACTGTGCTGCGCTGTGTGCTGGTTAGTGTTGCACCGTTTGTTTCTTATTTTTTTTTTGGTTTTTTTTTATAGTTGAACGTTGCGTCTTGCGAGTTTTTGACGCTTCATTCTTTTCTTTTTTGTTTTTTTCTTTATATCCACTTTTTGTATGGAGCTTTCGGCTTTTTTATGAGAATTTAATTAAGCATGCATTGGGGGTAATTAGCAAGAAAAAATGTTGGCAAAAATAATAGCGCTCCATCATCGATAAGCGCATGCGCGCGCGCACACATACACGAACACATATGCATTTAATTTTACAAACGCCGCGAGCGCTGCTTTACGTATGTAAGTGTGTGTATGCATTCATTTTATTTTATTGTACTCATTTATTTAATTCGATTTCATTTTGATTTGCTTGATGTTGGCTAAAATGCCGCGCCGAGACACGCCGCCACGCTGGTTATGACGTAAACAGAAGCCACCAAGCGTTGTAACGAACGCACACACAACCTTGCACTGCTGACTGCACGTCGGCCACAACATAAATTACAGGCAGATGTACGCCGCGCAGTTCGGTTGACTTGCAGTGATGCTGCTCAATTTTATACAAAAATAGCTTTTATTGTTAATATATTGCTGCGCTTAATTTTAATTTTTGTTAATTTTTAACCACTCGAAACGTGTGAATTGTGCGGCTGCGCGTGAAACGTGTGACTCAGTGGCTATGCTGGCAATTGGCAGCTGGCATTTGGTGTTTTGGTCATTTGGCCGTTTTGGCGCCAAGTTCGCAGCCGGCCGGCTGGCGATGCCTCTGCTGCGCTAACAAATTATTGTCATTATGACATTAAGCGCCTATAATTGAAGCGCACACACACATACATATACGTATATACAATTTGTATATGGTAATATTAGTGTGGGTTGAATTTTCGTTGAGTGGTCGATGCCGTGAGAGTAGTGTATCGTAAGAGTTCGGAATTAATGTAAAACTAGTGTAAAAGTAGGTGATACTGGTTCTCGATCTATATTCCCGCGGTCGATGGCCACTATTGGAAGGTTTTACTCTATTACAACGTATTTAGTGGGTCGATATTAAATAACGACAGCCAAATTAATTTGGTCCCAAACAAAAAGTTTTTTTAGTGAATGCGTTTTTTATCTTCGTTCTACTAACAGCGCGTTAAATAAAAAGAATTTTAGTCATTAAACATCGAGTAATCGAGCATAGAACTAAAGGAAAACACAGGAATTTATGTTCAGCAGTAGTATCACGTGGTGCAATTTCCTTTACATAAATTTTTCAAGCATCTCAGGACAGTTCAGTAGCAGCTACAAAACTTCGCAGGACCGATTCGCAATGCTTTCGGGACTAGTTTGGGGTTAAGTTTGTAACTAATCGTGAGAGAAGTTTGTATCGAGTTTTGATCAATACGGAAAATCGATTTGAATCCAGTCCCGAAAAATTAGGGAATTTATTTAAAACAATTTAGGAAAATTTGTTTAATTACTTCGAGTGAATTAATACAGTGCCAAACTAAGTGATCAAATTAACAAAAAAAATTAACGAGCACTTCGGGATACATTCGGGACTAGTTTGGGTTAAGTTCGTGAATAATCGTAAGAGAATTTTGTATCGAGTTTTGGTCAATTCGAAAAATCGATTCGAGTTCAGTCCCGAAAAATTTCGGGATTTATTTAAAACCACACTGGAAAAATTTTAAATTAGTTCGAGACCGGAATCTGAATGAATACAGTAACAAACCAAGTGATCAAATGAAAAAAAAAATTTTACGAGCACTTCGGGATACATCTGGTACTAGTGTGGGTTAAGTTCGTGACTAATCGTGAGAAAATTTTGTATCGAGTTTTGGTTAATTCGGAAAATCGTTTCGTGTCCAGTCTCGAAAATTTCGGGATTTATTTAAAACCACACTGGAACATTTTTTATTTATTTCGTAGCGAAATCTGAATTAATACAGAGCCAAACCAAGTGATAAAATTAAAAAAAAAAATTACGACCACTTCGGGATACATTCGGGACTAGTTTGGATTAAGTTCGTGATTAATCTGGAGATAATTTTGTAAAGACTTTCTAGTCAAATCGGAAAACCGATTCGAGTGCAGTCACGAAAAAGATCGGGATTAATTAAAATCATCTTGAAACAATTTTTAAATAGTTCGAGACCAGAATTTGAACTTAAGTTCACGAGCTCTTCGGGATATATTCGGGACTAGCACTTGGTTGGCGTGTTTCTAACAAGTCAAAGTCCCTAATCCAAAATATGCTAATAAGATCCCTCATATTCAATGCAGAGCAGCTGTTTTGTCTCGGTAGCTATGAAAGCCAAAAGACATTCAAAGAACCTGCTGAGAAGTCTAATGCCAATCTTATCTGAAAGTTGAATTTCATCCAAACGATTATGAACGCTCACGATATTTCAGGAGTGTAAGCATATTTTCAGCTTAATCGGCTTTTTTAAATCTTTTTATTTCATGTCCGATTTCTATAAATGAAAGGCGATAAAAAAGCCCACACGCACACGCCTTGTGCTGATGCCTGCATTTGATTCTGAAGAAAAGTTCAATTAAAAAACGACTGCGATAATGATAATAATAATGACAATGATAACAATGATAACAATAAGAATATGAACCTTCATATCTATAAAGTTAAGGATTAATGTTATTAATTTTAAAAAATATGAAGAGCATAACGATATATGTATGTATGCCAATATCGATGATAGACATATCGATAACGATATACATACATACAAAGCCATACAAAAAAAAATATTTAAAAGAAAACGTTAACATATTGAACTTTTTAAAATGGTCATATTTTTTTTCATAAGGATGGAACCCTCAATTTCACTATAGTGGTGCCATCGAAAACTCCCCTGATTCAAATATATTTCGAGAATTTAATTTACGACTAAATGCTAATTAATTGCTGTTAATTACCAAGATAATTCCGAATTTGCTTGTGTATTCCCAACAACGCGCCATCTGTCGAACCTATCGCTTACTGCAGTTTGTATGTACACGAAATTTGCCAGTTTAGAATATTTCATATATTTTTCATGCAAAATGGTAACAAATCGCAATTAGAACAATAGCAATCAAAATTTAATATTCATGCAACAACGGCAACATTCATATGCACATAAAACTATTAAGTATATAAACAAGTTGCCACAATGTTATGATAATGACATTTAAATTTTACAGCATCACATCAAGAATTCGTTTGAATGCAAGATAAACAAGAAAAAGAAACAATAAAAATGATGGAAAAAATGCGAAAGAAATCACAAAAAACACCAACGCGCTGCAATTTCATGAACTGTGCGCGCGCGCGTTTCTCACGTGCAAACAAATCCAAAACACACCAAACACCCCACACACACATCCAAACATACATAAACATACATACATACTCGTTTGCTTGCAATGAAAGAAGTATGGCAATAAGCAAACAAAGCTGCTGGCAACATGTTGCCACTCGACTATCCGCATTGGCGCATACAAGTTTTCCACTATGTGTGCCGGTCGTTAAATCACAGCCGCGTTAAAAGTCGTCGGCAGCAATAACAATTACAAAGCCAGTAATAACAGCAACAATAACAACAAGTGCTTTAACTGCTACTCCAACTAAAAAAAAAGACATGCCAACACACACACACACACTCCCATACATTTGTTGGTCGCATAGCAGCGAATGTAACAGATTTCTCATTTTCGCATTTCGGATCACCGCGCGGCCTTTTTGGCGACAACGACATACGCGGCGCATTTTATTGTAGCTATGTATGCATATATGTATGTATGTATGTATTTACTTTACGTACTATTTGTGGCAATGCGGCAATGCGGCAATGCGATCGCGACCGCAGCACACCAACGACGATTGCCATTGCGATTGCGCACATGCGCATAGTCGCGCGTTCCCAGCACAGTTTTTGTTGTTGCAACAGCAATTGCATGCCACATTAAGTGAACGTACGAATAAGGGAACCAGCGAACGGACGAGCGGACGAGCGCGGTTGAGCGGCGGGCAGGCGGGTGGTGGTGGTTGAGCGAGCGCACTCTCATTCCTTTCACGGTAATCAATAATCGAATTGATAAAGATCGTGTTTGGGTCGTCGCTGGGCTTTGTTTTTGTGCCGTTTCTGTTTTTATTTGGCTCTTCGCAGTCGACTTTGGCATCTGCAACTACCACACATGGGAAGTTGTAGCTAGAGCAATAATAAAAACAAACCAACAGCAGGAGGAACCAGCAGCCAGAGATATCGTCAGCGGCGGCAAGCAATGCAATATCGCGTCAAGCTATTGCGGTCAGTAGTGGCTGGCTGGCTGGCTGGCTGGCTGGCTGGCCGTCTGGCCGTTTGGTCGTCTGGCCGACTGGCTGACTAGCTTTGTGGTAAGCTAGCAAGCTGGCTAGCTGGTTGCGGCAACATGAGTTATGGCCTCTTGAGAGCGTAGCGTGTTGGCGGCAGTGCATCATACGTACATTTATATGTAGATATGTATGAATGCGCACTCAAATCTATTTGGCGAATTCGGCAGACGCAGCGAGCATCGCCGGCTGCCTGTTTGCTCAACGCCGCGCGAAATTCGAGACCAACAACAGAGTAGCGCGCTGACTGCCGCCAACTCTACAAGAAGGAATGCAAGTTGATAAAGCAACTAAGCGGACAAAATAAGTGACAACAATTTTAGTGGTACATTTGTACATACTAAGTACTTACATACCTACGTACTCATGTGCCGCCGCAACAACACTTGCTATAACAACAATTGCATTGCAAGCGTTTGGTTTATATTTATTTTTGTTCATCGAGCGCATGTGCTTTGTGAACCTATGAGGTTACTAGGCTAGCGGGATGTGCGCCTGGACGGGTGGCATGCAATGTTCGCACGCTATTCACACAAACACAAACACAAACGCACACGCATACATAATCACAAATGTACAAATATTTGCACAGTCAGCTGCCGTAAGCGTATTTACGCGTGTCACTGGATCCTGCTTGCGCGCCTGCACTGTTTCTTCTCCTCTCGTAGACTCTACTACTTTAGCATAGCCATGCGAATGGAAAATAATAAGGAATATACATACATACTTATTTGTCGGACCAAAAAAGACATACAAAAATTAGCTTGAGTTATAGAAATAGCTAGTCTTGAAGTTTTAGTTACTATTCATAAAACTTTTTGAATATTGTACTTTTAAATAAGTAACTACATCGGACAAAGCTCAGTTAGGACAAGTCAAATTAAAACCATATAAAAACCGTGTTTTCTAATAGCGGTTGCTTCTCAATTGTGGAGAATTTAATATAAAAGCAAAACCCAACTCTTATTGCACCAGCGGCGTCTTTGCCTTGACTTCTAGATATCTAACAACTAAGCGAATATACCCAAATCGAAGTTTGTGGTAGTGAGCGATGAAGTGTTCTCTCATGTAGTTTTTTTTTTCACTATGAAGCTTAAATTATTTAGCGGCGGTGGTAAATTGAAAAATCAACATCGAAATTTGATCGGAAAGTGCTGGTGGGAATGGTGCACACGTGAATACTAGCTGGGAACAGCTCTGAATACTTTGTCTGCCTAACATATGAATGTACATAGCTCAGTTCAAATAAACTCACAGCCTCTATACTCACCACACCAGACCTCACCATTGCGTAACTCACCACGCGTAAAACCACCATAGCTAAACTTAGCAAAACTAAACTCACATCACTTGAATCCACCACACTTACACTCACCACACCTAAATTCATCACTCATCATGCCAGAAATCACAACACCCCTAAACAAACTCACCACATCTAAACTCGCCATATATTAACTTACCACAACTGAAGTCACCATACTTTAACTCACAACATGGCATTTCAATACTCTTCACAATACACTAACTCACATCTTCCCACCTAACCTTACCTCGTCTCATCTTATTTCTCACCACACCTCTGCTTATCTTAGCAGAAGCAATCAAATCAGAAATAAAATTATAACTAAAATTGTGATTTCAGAGTTATGTTTTGTTATCTTATTTTGTCTTAGCTTAAGTTTTTGCGTCTCATCTCTCTGCCATTTCCGATTCACAATAATTACTTAGTCATCTATAGCCTTCAGCAAGGGCAATGTGTGTCCACCACCTTAAGAGGATACCCAACATAACCCACGAAGGAATCAGTTATCGTTTTTTTTTTTCAAAAGTAATATAAGCACGCTCATTCTGCGGCTATGTGAGCACAAATATTGGTCTGACAATTTAACTGAGCCTTTCTTATTTGGAAACGCATTACTTATTTCTTCATCCATCGCTCTGTGCAACACAATTTTCAATAACTATACAACTCGGTTGGTAGCTCTTGCTAGCCGCTTGCTAACCCAACGTACACCAGATTATCCGACGCTTTGCCGCCCGTCGCGGTTGGCCACCCTCAATGCCAACAATTTTCGACTCTTTTACTTTTCTATGCTAATTACGTCATGTGGACTTTTTATGGACATTTTGTATTGTGGGAACCAAAAACTGGAAATTGAACTGTTTGCTTGCAATTCAGCAGCAGCAGCAGCAGCAGCAGCGGCAGCAACGCCACTACCAACACAATTCACCACAGTATGCGTGTATGTATGTATGTTTGTAAGTATGCCAGCTGATGTGCATTTTCGCGCTCCTTTTGCACATTTCTCATTATTGTTGCTATAACGCCAGTTGTGACCGCTGCTGTTTTTATTGTTTGCTCCTGCTGCCAGTGCGACTACACTGGCTACTACGCCAATTGTTGTTGTTGTAGCTGCTGACGCTATTGTTATTGTATTGCCATAAAAATAGGTGATTTGGCGCTAACGAAGTGCAGCCAATGTGCGACTGTTGCCAGCAAACACTAAGTAAACTACTAACTACTGGCAATCGCTTTTGTTATTGTTGTAATTGTTGCTGTTGCCACTTTTTTTATTGCTGTGAGCAAACGCACATGCGACTCTCAGAATTAAAAAAAAAAAAGTACGTAAAAAATTATGCTCACATGCTTGTACACAAATAAAAACAACTACATACACACCATACATACAAATATACGGTCGTGTTCAATTCAAAAGTAGTGGTTCAATTATACAAATTTTGAATTTTTAAAATTGCGTACTTAAAACCTGCCCAATAATTCTGTAAAAAATATGTTTAAATTATTTTTTTTTAATATTCTTAGGCTTTGTACAAACTTTTATGCGAGATTTGCTAGTGAAACAACAGCATTTAAATTTAAAAATAATAGAATTTAAATAGAAGCAAATAAATTACGACCATAGTTTATATAAAAAAATTCACAACATCAGCAAAAAAATTATGAAAACTTAAAGGCACTTCAAACTTAAACTGCATACTCGAAAGTTTTTTTAAAGTTTAATGTTTTTCTGAAAACTTGACAATTTTTTTTTAATTTTGTATACTGATTTATTCACCGTTCTTTATTTAATGTGCCTGAATTTTACAAAGAAAAAATAAATAATATTAAATTAATTTAAATAAATAAAAGAAAAGTAACCAAAACTTTTCGAAATATTGTGTTGCTATTCCTTTTTGCCACCAGTGTATGTGTAGTATTTGCTTGCTTCGGTTTTGCCCTTTTTCAAACTCTTCACCAACTTTTTATACCGTTTTCTTTGTTTCAAGTTATTGCCGTTTGTGCTATTGGTATTTAAGCAATGCCGCGCGCAGGCGCAGAAAAGCTTTGCCGCTACTAAAGCATACTACATAGTAAGCCTGCATAGTTTATATGGTATATTATGCGGTCAGACTGCTACTACTCGTATATTGTCTTTGGGCTTTTGCTGATGTTGTTTTTATTAAAATGTCGTTAAAGGCAAAATAGCTGCCTCTGTATTACATACGTACATACACAGGTACAATGAATATACAACACTTGTACTATTCATTTTTTTATGCGGCGCTCACGCTACATTTGACCTTTTTGTTTCTTATTGACTTTGCAATTTTTTAATTTAGTTTACACGGTCTAGTATTTTTTCAATTCTTTAAACTCTTGCATCTGGTATGCTGTACGTTTTTGTCCAAAATCTGCGTTTTTATTGTTTTTGCTGTTGCATTTACATTTTTTCATCCTTTTACGTGTACTCTATGGTATGCTGCAAGTGGCAAGTTGACATTTTTATGTGTGAATTCTTTTTTTTTTTGTTTTTAATAATCTTAAGCGCATATTTTCAGCAATAAATGAGCCCATTATTTACACTTCTTGTTCGTAAAAATATTTCAGATGTTGGCATATGCATGTACTCGGCAGTTTTGTGATATTTTTCAGGGTTCCAAACAGCTGATTTGAAACTTTTTAGTCCCAGTTTTAATATCAGTTTAATAATTATCTATCTGTTGCTTTCGAATTGCATATTTTTAAACACAATTATGCATGTAGTCGACAAATTAGAATGAGCAGATAAATTTAATGGGCATATTAGAAAACCTCTCTTCGAACTCCTACCAACTTGACCCATAACTAATGAATTTTAATAATTTTTTTGCAACAGTATTTATTTTCCTACTACCAATGTAAACGAGTATTTATATTCCTTTGCAATTTACTTTACAAGCCTCGCTGACCGAGAATATATAATTTTATGTAAAAGCTCGATACGAGCGCCACCTGGCGGATATCTTCTACGAAAGTACCGCACTAACAATATCGACTTCAGTCTAAAGCTTTCCCTATTTTAAGCTGTTTTATATAATATTTGGAGTATATCAAACAATTTCAAACGATGCCAAATGTATAATCTTTAGGGACCAGTTAAAAACTAGTTTTTTTGTACCGATTATTAAACTCTGCTTGCAAACAGAGCGTCATTTCTTAAAATTCGGTACTTTTTCAAGGCAAGTTTCAAAGTGGTTTAGAAAAAGTTTCGGAACGAGTTGAAACTACGCAAACTATAACAAATGGACCTGTGTTTCGAAAAATATATTTTTTCCTCTGTCACCGGTCGGAAAAATCGTGATACCAAAAACTTGAATAAATACAAAAAATAAATGCCGATGCAAGTTTTGTTTCGGTGAAATTTGCGACGAGTAGCACCCGACCGTAAAGCTTCGTTCGACGGTATTCGTCTTCTGTTTATACCCTTACTGAACTTTTTTTAGCAGATTTGAAGAACTAATATTTATAATCAGATATAATGATTTTGTTTTTATCTGAACTATTTGAAGATCTTGTGAAATATAAACGTTCTCCAGCCTCAAATAGTCGGAGGTGATTTTTGTAGATCTTGAATCTGGTATACACAAAGAACCAACTTTGTATTCTCATTCATTCGTAGCTTCAATTTAATTTCATTTTTTTTTAATTAATTTACAATGATTTTTGGAGGAGTTAAAAATTTGGAAAAATTTTGAAGTTTTAAGACTTTAATTATAATTAATAATTATTAATTAATTTTTAATAATTATTAACACTGATGGAATTTTACTGAAAAGGAATCTATAATTATATACCCAAAATTCAAAACTAATAATAAAAATATTCACAATTTATTTATAAAAAGGGGATCACCTCTCAGAGAAGATTTACAAGAATTGCCAAATATTACCAATTTTGGCACAATTGACATAGAATTATTGAACATCCGATGTAATAGAATTTGTGTGTCTTTTTTTATAAATTAATAGTGGGCAGGTGCCAAATTGTCTGTATTAATCGTGTTTTAATATTTAACTCTATAAAAATTTATATTATTTGGCCATTAACCCCAAAAAGAAGATGATGTTGCACGGTACGCAACAATTTTCGGAAAACCAGTAGTATTTGGAACTAACTACTTACATTTTTATACAAAGTCGCTATAAGAAATATTTTCATGCCAACTATCAATCATTATCACTACAACAAAACTACTTCACCACAATTAAGTAATATCTCCACTTAAGCAAAATTGCTTGCTATAACCACAAAAATCCACAATGATGATCAAAATATTGTTGATGCCAGCTTTGCGAAAGATGTTAGTGGCATTGCATTTTTGATGGCTTGCTGTGACATTCGTTGTTCGCGCGGCAATTATTATTGGCAAGCAGATAAAACAAAAAATAAAAATAAAGAAAAATTTTAAGAACACCAGCAAAGTTGCAAAAAAATTGGCATAATAAAAACAAAAAAAAATAATAATAATTATAATTCCACACATTCCGTTTAATAAATTCACAGCAATTTTTACTCCACGCATCGACATTCTTTCGAGCAGCAACAATAACAACATTAGCAACAACATGCCACATATTTGTGGCCACTAAACCCACAGCAGCGAGTAGGCTACTAGCAAACTGACTGGTTGGTTGGTTGGTTTGCTTGGTTGGCGCGTTGGCAGTTAGGCAGACGGGTGCACAACCATTTATTATGTAATTATTTAGCCATGCAAGTGCAGCAGTGTTGTTGCCTGCGGCCAGGATCGCTTTTAGTTCGCTGATCAATTTTCCTTGCCGCAGCCTCCATGGCTGGCGTGTTGCAACAAGTGCGCGCCACCAAGCAATTGGCTCACTGACTACGCCAGACTACTGAAGAAGATGTGTTATTGCTGCTGCGCTGCTGGTGTTTTGTTGCTAGTCTCGTTGTTGTTGTTATTGTCAAAAGTCTTTATCGTTGGTTATTACTGCGTTCATTCTCTTTTTGACTGCGTTCGTAAAGAATTGTGCTAAGTTGCTGCGCATTTGCGTTGGTTTCGTTGCGCATGCGCTGCTTTGCGCTGCGTCATCAACTGGCAGACGCTGCTCAATGCAAAGTGAAACATCGTTCCACCTGTTTCGTTTTATGTCATAAATCTGGTGTCTGCTGCTGCTGCTGCTGCTGCTGCTGCTGCTGCTGTTGCTAAGGAATTTGCGTTGCAATTAAGAGTGACTGCCAGCGTTTTTGCTGCTCGTTTCGGGTGGCAACTTCATTAATTGTTGCTGCCGCTGATGCTGATGCTGCTGCTGTTGTTTTTGTTGTTGTTGTTAAATTGATGTTATTGTTGTTGCTTAGAATGCTGTGCTGTTGTTGTGCAATCACTTGTGCAAACTTTGGCAAGAAAAATCATTCAATTTGCATGCAAGCTAGCGGCTTAACATCAATAAACATGCAACCGACGACGATGCTGTTGTTGCAACAACAATTCCAGTTGATATATATTACCGGTGCTGGTGTTGACGACTTTGGTGTTGCCATTTAGTAGCCTCAAGTGCAATACAGCAATGCGGCAATGCAACTCCAAACGGCGCTGTGCCACAATACTTAAGCGGCAGCGGCATGTTTGCGAAGCAGAAGAATACAAACACAAACACAAAAAAAAAAAACGAAAAACAAAAAACAAAAAAATAGTTGCAAAACAACTGTAATTGAAGCAAAAAAAAAACGAAAAAAAAACGAAAAAAAAAACGAAAAAAAAACATTCTTACTCCAGCAACAATTGGCTGTGGTATTGCCTGGTGTTTCGCATCTGCCACAATGCTGACAAACAACGCTTCTTACTCTTACTCTGTGCTAATGCTGCTTTTGCTTTTGTGCGCTGGTTGTGGCTGTGGCTCTTGCGACGGCTATTACTTACCGTACCGGCTTGTTAGTTTTGCCTAAGGGCTGAAATTAATTTTGCCAATTCAACTATAGCTACCAACATAACGCTGCCGTTGCTTGCAGTCAAGCATACCATACTTCACTTTGGTTCTTTGAAAAGGTAGCATTTAAAATTCTCAACATAAACTACAAGACACACACACACATACACACACGGAGTGGCACAGAAATTAATATAAATAAATTTCGGTTAAAGAAAAGATAATAATAATTGAAGTGTGCTTCGTCCACAAACTTATATCAAGCAGCAGCAATTGCAATTATAACAGAGGCAACACAAAATCTGAAGAAAAAAAGTTGGTATACGCGTACAAACCAACGTTATTGGTAATCGGTAATTGCGGTTCGGATGATAAGATTTGTGGAAATATTTCTCTATAGCATAGATCCTTAAATTTGCAATATGTAAATGGAATGTGATGGATAACAATTTCTATGTTATGTTTGGTTACGTTAAGTTATGTATATCATTTTATGGTTCGCTCTGTTATGTCATATTCTGCTGCATTTTGATATGTCATGTAGTGTTACGTCTTCTTATGTGTGGTTATGTTCTCTAGCGGTGGTCGTAACAAAATTGAAAAATCAGCGGAATGAAGAAAATTGATTTGGTGCGAGACGACAAAAACCGCTTCTTCTTTTCATCTCCACACGTCAACTAGTTTCACCTCACTTCGACTCCACCACACCACGTCGAGGACGTCTATTAGATGAATGCTTTGAAAAGTTGTTGCTGTTGAAAATAAATAATGCCTTATAAGTTCTTATTTGTTTGCATTTTATAAATCATTCAGGTGCTTTTTAAATAAATAGACTGTTATTAAAGATTGCATACCAATGGTTACAAATATTTTGGTGACTTCACTGAAAATTAAAGTCATTAAGTGATTTCATAAAAACTAACAATTAGTCTAAATTCAAAAAAAAGACTTTATACTTCATACTTTTATTCTTTAGTCAAAACGTTATTCAATGAATGTATTCAAAAATTAATTCTGACTTCAACTTATTCCTTTCATTTTCAACGCTGAGCTCTACTCACTTCAAGTTTCCGCATCTAACTTCACCTCAGCTTAAATCAACTCACCTCGCTTCATCATAGAGAACGTTTCAAATGATAAATACTAAATTTGATATCTTAAATTAAAATTTAATCAATACGCAGCCCTACACAATGTTATCTGGTTTCTTTTTATCTTTTAATAATTTCAGTTCATCGTAAGCCTGAATTATGGGCTATGGAACGTTTAACAAATGAATTAAGAACAGTTTTGTTTTCTTAGCGCTCCCTTTGTGTTATGCCACCACATTCCTTTTTCATTTACTAAATACATAGTCGTTAAATTGCCGCAAGAGATTACTCTTTTTACGATCCCCACGAAAGTAATTTAAGATCAAATTGTGACTAGAAATATGTGAACAAATCGATACTAGTTATGGAATCAGTCGCAAGCATTCATGGAAAGTAAGGAATTTGAATTTTTAATTGGATTTTTGTTAAAGTATGGCCTGCATTTGAATTGGTTAGCATTTGAAATGAAATAAAATAAATATAATTACAAAATATTCGTCAATATGTGAGTGTTGTAGCAGCGCTACCTTGGCAATTGTTCAGAATACAACAAACATCTGTTGTTTCACTAAGATGTTTGCATCGAACCATTTGACCTTTTCGCTTTTTTGTTTTTGCTGATGTTCTTCATTGTTAGACTGCGGACCTCCTTAAATTTCTCATTGAGAATCTTTTCACTATATTCTGCCTGTAGTTCGATTTTGGTTGCATGTTCTTCATGAGGTCACTGTTCTGTGATCGTTTGTTTTTAATAGAAAATACCCCTTCTCTATTTGTTTCAAAGAACTTTGTCTTAAATTTTTTATCGCTTGGAAGTTACTTCCAGAGTTTATTAGTGAAAAAAGAAAGAGAGACATTGAAAATTTTAGAAAAGACCCCTCGCACCATACCGCCGATCGTCAATGTTGATCTTCTCTTCATTTACTAGACCTCTTTTTTGCGTATTTCTAGATGAAAACTTCACCTAAAATCTTCCTTAAAGTCCGGTGATCTCTTTTCTAGTACAGAAAGCTTGTTGAGAGTGGTGCTCTGGTTTCCTGCAACATGGCACTCTGAGTCTAATAGCAGAGTTTGCTGCGTTTTTGCGGCTGAAGAGTTCAAGATTAGGTTGAGCGCACAAAACAAGCTGTGATTTTAGTCTGCAGTTTTTATTGTAGATACTTTTGCAAGTATAGTAGAAAGGTAGTACGCTTTCCCTAAGCGTCTTTGGATGTTCATATTCCAATACAGTTTGGTGTTGAAAATAAGAAATCAATTTGTTTTTTTTTTTTTTAAAAGGATTTAAAAAACAAAAAAAACGAAAAAAAAAGTTGTGTTTAGATTTGTTATAACTAAGTTTTATTAACACTTAAATTTATTAGACTAAACAAGCTTATCAACATAAAATTAACTAATTTGAACTGATCATTGAAAAATAAGAAAAAAAATAGTTTTAGTGAAGCGCACACATTGAAGACTTTAAGAAATAATATTGGCTATCTTCAGCGGGAAATATGCCTTTTAGGACTTGTGCACACGCAAGGTGTAACGCTTACAGAATTAGTTGTATTTTCCGACTATGGCAGGCGTCTTGTGCCAACTAAGATGCTTACACTATTCATAAAACTCATTAAATCGACGGTGGCGTCAAAAAGTGACAAACCATATTAACACACACACACACACACACACAAAAACACTCATACACATATACACAAAGATTGCAAGTGCTGCAATATATCGCCACACATTGGCTCTGCAACCATTCTCGTTATTTTTGGATGCGAGATGCGAAGCAAGAAACTACAAACAAAAGTGGGGTAATACATGAAGCGGCAAAAGTGAAAATGGCGAAACAAAAATGACACATACATACACACACTCATACACATGAAATGAGTCTCTTAAAAAAATCATTTTGAAGCAGAGAAATTTCGGAAAATACGTATGCGAGGAAAATTTTAAAGACCAATATAACTTGACTTCTCAAAAAAAAAAAGCCGAAAAAAGAACAGCAAAGCAAAAACAAAAAATTGTCATAATTTAATGGCGGACGCGCGCACGCCGGCAGCGAGCAAAATTGAAGTAAAACAGAGCGTGGCAGCAGTCAAAACAAAAAACAAAAATAATAATAAGTGCAAAGGAAATTAAAGCGTAAAAAAAACACAAAAGTGAGAGACGGAGTGGATAATGACGCGTGTACATTCAATATTTCACATCAACACCAGGCCAAATGGAAAAAAAAAATTTAACAAAAAATAGAACACGCAATCAAAAAAAAAAAACAAATGCTGAAAAAAGAAATTTACCGAAATTCGCTGCTGAAATCTATGGCAACATTGGCACTTCAATCGCTTGCCAGCTGAACTGTGGCTTATGAGCCGCCTCACTTACACGCGCAGTTAGCGAACCGAAATTTTTTAGCATTTTCTTTTTGCTACCATGACGCGCCAATAAGCCTTTACCTGCGTAGCTGTGACTGTCTGTCTCTCGTTCCGTCTGTCTGTAGAAAAAATAAAATCAAACGCACACAGGTGCATTTACCTCGTTTTGTGCAAACGGAAAAGTGCCTCCGCGAAAGAAAATCGGCGAAAAAGTATGTAGCTACAAATTAAAAATGTGGCAAGCAAAGTCAAAGTACCCGTCCATTGCAGTTGTCCGTCCGCAGGCCGTGCCGAATTTATTTATTTGCATTGTGGTGCCGCATATGAATGCCGCCGTTGCCGAAAAGAGTGCAGACGGCGTATGAGACGAGCGACATTGCAAATGAAATGAAGTGTAATGCAAAAAAAAAAGGCAAACCAAAGCAAATACAAACAAACTAAAAAAAGTAGCTACAAATAAAAAACACTTGAGTAGGAAGAAAAGTGGCTGCGTGTAAGAGGGGTGCGCGCGTTAAAAAGAAACTCAAAAAAAAATATGCTTCGCAATGTAAACAGAAACAACAACAACAACAAGTTATAAAGCAGCATTCACAGCTGCGTTCTTGCCGCATGCAAATGTAATAAATTTCGCTTTGGCAACTTTGTTGCTGACGCTTGTTTCCGGTGGCGAACAGATATTAGAGATTTTGTGGTGTGTGTGTGTGTGCATGTGTGTGTGTGCAAAGGTGTTGTGAGAATATCTTTATACAACATTAGTATCTTTCATTGATGCTTGTAATATTTTGGCAAAATTTATTAAATATTACATTTTGTTTTATAAAATTCAAATAAGCAAAAATTGAAATTAAATTATATTTTTTTTTTCATTACACGCGTACGAATACTTTCGTTGAAAATAATTCAGAAATTTTCGTATAACCAATAGTATAGGACAGAAAAATGTAAGTTAAAAAATAATCTTGGAAGATTTTTGGTGCAAAATACATTTCAGTTTTAAAGCTACGCTTTTGCTTGCTTGTGAACGTCATACAGTGCGTATACGCGACCTAATTGAATATTTACTACTCTACGAGTTGTGTTACTGTCCTTAATTATGTATGTACAAGCGCAGGATTATTTATTTTTCAATTTAATAAATAAGAAAAATGTTTACCTACTTTTAACTTCACATCCGTATATTAATTGTCAATACAACCGTGGTGGCTTACACTTCCTTCAATTTAAACATTAGGACCTAGAAACCTTAAAAAAACTTTACAAAATATGGTTGCGAAAATGGCAAAAGAAGGCACTTAAGACTAAAAAAAAAGTAAAAAAAATAAATGTCTTTTGAAATTGAAGTGTTTTTTAGAAAAAAAAAACCAAAAGAAAAATAAAAGCAAGCTTCAGTAGTTGAAATTTCGGTTTTGAATTTTTATTTTAAATTTTTAATTAAAAACTTGAAGTTTGGAACTAATTTTTTTGTATATTTATTTTGGCTGATGTCATAATTTATATACAAAAGCTCAATCAGGCAATAGTAACTCGTACGATCTCAAGCCTTTCAATTTCCAAAATATTTCAATTACATTACCGGCTGAACAGAAAGCAGTACTGCAGCCACAAGTTATTTCGTTAGCTAAAACAGTTGATGGCTGATTTTGTGACAACGCAAAGATATATGAACACAATGGTGTAGCCTTTTTTTTGCAAAAATAGCAAAAATATTTAAATGACGAGGACGAAGATGCCATGTTTTTATCGGCTGTCGTTAATATGTGCTTTTTAATTTTAAATTAAATTAATTTTTCTGTTTTTTCGTTTTATGTTTTCATTTTCAAATTTCCAACTTCAAATGTTCAACTCAAAATGTACAAACCACACATTGCGCGGAGTTAAGAGCATTTAGAGTATTTTAACTTTTGACAGCTCTTACTGCTACCATACTACAGCCACACCTTACTGCTCAGCCAGTTAGAACCGAATTTTTATCTCAAAATTACTTAAGTTGCAAAGTTGTATTGATTTTAAATCACAAGATACTTTCAAATGTTCCAACATCAGTTGGAAGGAAGGTACTCGTACTTCCATATGTATTCCTTGTATATTCAAAATAAATTCAAATACTAAAAGATTTATGTGTACTGCGAAGTCATGTCAAATTTGCTTACTTAATTTTTTTCCTCCAAGCCTCTCACATATTTTTCATACTTTTCATAAAGAATTATAATCTGTAAAGTTGCTCAGATACTCATATAAGAGCAAACAATTTTCTAATTTTTATGAGTCTAAAAGAATATTTTTTCATCATAAAAATGATTTTAAGAACAGACCACCAGACAGACTCATTACGGACTTCTTCGGTACAATTGTTTATGCGCTCATTTGAATTGTTTTCAAATACTTAAATCTTATAAATTTTGTCAAAATTTAATCAAAATTTTACGACAGCCACTGGCTATAGTGCATCGTATATAGGAGAAAGGCTTATTATTGGAATAAACAGTCTCCGCATACAAGTTTATTTTTTCTTAACATTTTCCCTAATGCGTTTATGTGTAATAAAATTTTCTGATCTCTAATATTGTTCTATTAAATAAATCAAATAATGAGCGCAACGCACTCGAAAAAGAATTATCTAAAATTAGAGTGCAACTTGCTTTTATTGTTGATAAAATTGTACGAGCTACGAAATAAAATTATTTTTTTTAGTTTGAAATATTTATGAAACCTTTTTGATTTGTTAGAAAATTAACAGATAATAATAGATAAAATAAAAATAAATATATAGTCATAACTAGTCAAAATATCGCATTTCTTTCATTTTTGCAGTCAACTCCTGGCAAGTAAGAAAAATTACATTTTTTAAAAGGAAACTGAATAAAATAATAAAAAGATACTCATACTTTTTTAAAACAAAAATCGAAAAGATATGGCTAGTTCTTTTTTAAGTAGAAGCATTAATTGAATTTAAATGCGCCAATATCTACGACTTAGCCAGAATTCGGTTGTTCTTTTTTTAATTAAAATGCTTTTGTACTAAACAAATTATTTTATAAAACGGTTCCACCCGTGATGACAGAATACCCCGAAAGTAATAATAATATGACTTGTACCCAATTTTGTCCAGTTTTAATACGCATCTTACGTACATATGAAATAGGTAATTATCCCAGTATCCGGACCCCCCATACAAAGTATCAATAAAGGCCATCAACTGAAAAGTACACAAAAGTACATTAATAACTAAGAAATCACTCGCATACAAATGAAAGTGCATTTTTCATTATTTTCCAAAAGCAACAAATAACTAAAACAAACACTTACACCTACACCTACACCGCGTGCACCTGCAAATAACAATTTTCTTAAGTAGTGCAAATATCTATTTATGTGAAGTCTATGGAAAATTGTCACACGCATCAAAGCGAGCGCACAATTAAGGTAAAATCAACACAAACTGGCTGTGCAGCAACAATAATACGAACAACAACAACAATAAACAGCACACACTATTACTACAAACTACCGGGTTATAGTAAACCAGCCGCATTACACAAGGCTTTATTTAGGTACGAAAATAAATATGAGAAAACAAAATAAAAAATAAAAGAAAAAATCATAGAAGATTAAAAAAAAACAAATAAATTAACAAAATGACAAATATGTGTTTCATACTACAAATGTGTGCGTGTGAGTGTGTGTGTGTTTGTGTTGTTTTCACCATAATTGCCGTAAGCCACACTCGGTATAACAACATCGCGTGAAGGCTGCTGCTATGCCACAAAATCAACGAATGTGTCAACGCGACAAAACGTAGTAAATAATAGTAGTAGAATTTGTAAATAATAGTAATTGTCGTACATACTTAGTAGATATTGATGTTGTTGTCGCTTAAGCCTTTGCTGCTGCTAATGATTATGATGATTATGATGGCGATTATAATAATGATGATGATGCGATTGCTGACGAAGCTGGCATTGTTGGGGGTGACGGTGACGATAATGCACTGTTTGCTAGTGGACTTGTTGTTGTACCGTCGTGTTATTGAAGGCGTCACAAATGCGAGCAGTAAGTAGCTTAATCGGTTTTGTGTTTTTTTTTTTTTTTTTTTCGAAAAAATACATGCTCAGTAATAACAGATTAGCTATTGGCTTTGGAAATGTATGTATAATCACGTATGTACATATATGGGCATGTGTGCATACATATGTACATATGTCCGTTTGCCAGAACCTTTTTGATGTTTTCAACAGCAACCATTTTTGGCGCTACATTTTCACACAGCTTGAACAATTTATGCACGATTGTGTGGGTGCTAAATTTTTATCGCGCTTACTAATTTTTGGGCGCTGCAAATTTGGTAAAATAAAATCAAAAAAAAATATGTTAAAAAAAATTTGGTCCCTCAAAAATGTCTGTCAAACAGACAAAGTTGCGATTGCTTTGTGCTCTTATTAAAAGCAGCTGTAATATCTGTTATTTGGCACAGATTTTCGAGATTATCTACTTATGCACCTTGCATGCCTGCATTCATGCACGCACACACACAATATTAGTGTGCGACAAAGTGATAGACTCACCCACATATTGCCAATTTTTTTTTAATTTATTCGATTTCCGAATTTCGAATTGATCAAATCACAGTTTAAAACTTTAGTGTGGTGAATTTTCGTATTGAACGTTTTGTTTTTTTTGTGTATGGTAAAGGAGAGTGAGTTTAGGTGTGGTGAATTCAGGTGTGGTGAGTTCAGGTGTGGTGAGTTCAAGTGTGGTGAGTAAAATTTTTTAAAAATTTCGAAGTTTTGTATCGGTGCTTAGAGTTTTTTTTATAATAATGCAGTTTTGTAACACTTTCATATTAGAGTACAATAAAACCGGAGATTCTGTGGCAAGAAATTATTGCTGAACTATGCAATTTTTTTACTGGCCCTGTTTCTTGATCATTCAACCGAAATGTCAAACAACGGCTACAAAATTTCAAACTCAAAAATTCTAAAGTTTTAAGAAAAACTTTGAAATTTTGATGTATCCTTTTCACTTTTGTACCTTGTTTTGAACCAAGGATTTTTACGCCTTTTGTTAGAGAAATGAAATGAAGAAAAAAATGAGAAATCAATAAAGGAAGATTTTTCAATGTGTTGCGACCTCTTTTCTTTGTCCCGCACTACATCAACACAACAGTGAAATTATAAGCAACGTGCAAATTTTATGCTGCTTGGATTTGCCACATTTATGAGAATTTTTTTTTTGTGTTCACTCTATCTGTCTGTTTTTAATCCCTCTATCTATTGCGCTCTATCACTTCTACCTACCCTCCTCCTTGCCCATGCACATTGACTCTCAAAGTAAATTGCATTTTTTCGCTTTAATTGTTTGCAGGTAAAATTCCAAAGATTTCTATCGGAATGCAATTGCATGCAACTTTAATTATAAGGCTTGCCATGTAGGGGAGTGAGGGCGTGTGTAACGGCTTGTAGTGACTTGTAACCACTTATGTACACACAAGTATGTACTTACTACATTTAAGACACCGCCAAACTTGGCTGCAATTAATTTTAAATGTCGATTTATTTGCGTAAAGCAACGTGATTTGAATTCGTAAAATGCAGAATTCAATGAAATTCGCATAAACACACAAATACTCGCATATACACCAACGCATACACACTTTGTTAGGAATGTGTATTTTTTTGTTTAGCATTGAAATAGACAGGCCAAAGTGAAACTAATGTGAAATAAATCAAAAATTTCTATATCGGCAACAGAGCATGAGCCTGAGTGATAATTGTAGTCCGGAGTTGATACGCTGTCGATTATTTTAACGATAAAATTTTAATACGAAAATATATCGATAACAAATATAACTATTGCAAAATATTTCTTATCATATTCCAGAACATTTATCGACGACCATAAATATCAATGTAGTATTAAAAGTAATTGAACTGGAGTTTAGATATTACAACTATCACAAACATATGACAGTGTAATAAAAATATCGATAACAGTGGCACCATACATACATATTTATCGTTAAAATAAAATAGTTGCATCTAGTTTCGAATACAATAACAAAGATAGAATATAAGAAAAATTTTGGATAACACACAACAGCTGAGCTCCACTTTTCGCTGCTAATGCGAATTGAAACTATCGATCAATTACTTTGATAATAAAAATATAAGAGGAAAACCTCCCTATGGAGTTTACAAAACTTTTCTCTACTTAAATTTCAAATGCACTAAAAAAAATTGTTGACCTCACTTGATTGGCTGAATGATAAATCTCAAGTGGATGAGAGATTAAACAATTAAAAGCTAATAAATTTGATAATTTACCAAGTCGAGAAGCAGTAGATAGCTGAAATTTTCACAAGTGACCACTTAAATGGAAATAAAGAAACCAAATATAAATGTAATAATATCAGTGCAAAGATAAAAATTGACAAACATACTCACAAACCGTTTTCAAATCGTTCATTGGCACTCTATGCAAACGCATGTCTTACAAATTATGCGTCAAAAATTACTTACTTTTATCGAAGAAAAATCAAGAAATCTCAATTGCTACTCTTTGACCTAGATTTTCAAGAGAGAAAAAATGTAATTCAACTAATGTATTTGATTTTAATTTTTATACTTCCACTGTTAGTTACTTATACGCCCTGCATACCGTTCAGCACGTCTTTTTTTAGCTGATAATTCAACAAACAGTCGCGATTAAATAATATTACAAGATGCGATAAATCATCACAATATTTACTATATTTATTTAAGTTAGTGCAGCCGCCGCATTGTTAACAACAACACCAACAACATGCATGATAAAAAAACAGACTTTTGTGCTGTTAAGTGAATAGAAAATCATGTAAGTCATAAAAACCTAAAACTGATAAAGTTTTAACAATAAAAAGATGATTTCAAGAGGGCTAAAGACTTTTGTTAGAATATAATTTATCTTAATGTTAATGCTTGGGTAAAAAAAAACTAAAATGAATAAATTCCTTAGAGTGTCTTCATAATTAAATAGTACTAAAAGTATAACAAGTAGCATAAAAAGAATAAAAATGTCAGATTAGAAAAGTACACCAAAAATCAAATAATATAAAATAATTTAAAAAAAAAATTAACTTAAATATTAGCTAAATTTTATTTGTCATATAAGTTTTCTTTTTAATTTTTTACTTGGTTAGCATTGAATTTTTTAATATTTTTCTTACTCATGTGGCAGTGCTACTTTAAATTTTTCTCACTCACCCTTTATCACTTTCAATGATGCTAAATTTTTATTTTTATTTATTGAAGATCATTAAATTTCAGTTTTCAAAAATATGACGAGCTTTCAAACACGCATTGACAACTTTTTTTTAATGCAACTCGAATATTAAAAAAAAGTCAGTTTTAAAAAATATTGAGATATTGAATTTTAAAAAATTATATATTCTATATTTGCCTGCGCTTACAAACAAAATACTTCAAGTTTCGTAAAATTTTTTTGAAGAAAATATGTTGTGAAAAAATTGCTTAAAAATGTGTTTTCTTATGAAAACTTTATTAATTTAAAAAATATTTTTCAAATCTCAGAATAACTTCGACAAACATTACTATTCATGAATTTTAAAGAAAAAAAAAGTTACTTTGACTGAAATCAGTACAGTCGAATAATTGTCACCTTATTTAATTAATCAATTTTAAATTTCATTTGAAAATCAAATATTTTGTATTCTTTCTAGTTTTGAACATTTTTTGAAAATTCAAATTTGATTTTTATACGAATATTTAAAGTGAAATGGAGCTATCAATTTTATACCGAAAACCGCAGTTTTACATAAATATGTATTGATATCTAGACATAAATATATGTATAATAAACGTGTATGAAATACAAATAAAGTCTTGAAAAAATAACTAAAGAAAAGCGCGCGCGCACTATATTTTTGCATGAATTTCAAAGCTTTCGCCAAATCTGACTGTGTTTGCTCACACTGGGTTTGAATATTAATTTACCTTAGAAGTCATTCTACCATCAGCGCACTGCTACGTTTAGCTCACTGGTATTCACTATAATTTCAAAGTATAAAAATAACGTAGCCTATTATTTGAATTTTTTTTCTTTTGTGAAAACAGCAATCACTAAATTAATTACAACTTTAGTTCAAGACTAAGCAGACGCACGCAGAGTTCACTGCGAATTTCGGCGACTTTTGGTCTTTGGTGAGTGTAAAATGAAAAATGAATATCGGCGACCAACCAAATTAAAACTTCGAAAACATAATTAAAGTAATCTCACCTTTTGAGGTGCCCTTTCGACTAGCACGCCCGCCTGCCCGCCTGCCCGCCCGCCAATCACTTACATACGTATATGTAGCTCTCTACGATGCTGCTCTACACAGTTGTCTAGTTTGGTTAAACGCTTAACTGCTCAACAGCTTGTCTGGCATGTGAGTCAATAACGCTTCAAAGAAGCGGCGGCATACCAACAACAACAACAATGTTACGCCCTAATTATTATGCGCTGCTTGTTGTTACACTTTTTGTTAATCGCTCAAAAGTGTATACGCGCACAAAGTTAAAGAAAAAATCAAATCGATTTTTTTAAAGAAAGCGAAAAAAAAAGCTTTTGGAAGTAATAAATCGTAAAAATTGTTAGTCGTTTTTTTTTTCTTGCAATGCCCGCTGCAACCCCTTAAATCGATCGCTAGCCTCTAGCGCGAATTCTAGTTCGAACGTCTTTAAGCGGCACTTTGTGAGAGGCCGCCATAACCTAACTGAATATGGTGGACGAACTTTCGAGACTTACGAATTAGTATTGTTTTTTTTTTTTTTTGATTTTGCCTTAACGCTTTTCAACATTTGCACTGGAACGCTTTAACAAAATACATACACGCGTTACAACAATTAAATTCGCTGTCTCGTATTTTACCCAAAGTTTTACTCGCGTTGTTTTTGTTGCTCTGGTGTTGTCGCACGGTCACCGATGTCATTGCTGTTGGAATTAGAGGTGTTCTTTGTTATTCGCATTGTAGTCTTGTCATTTCATTTTGTCAAATGCCGTACAATTTCGCACACATTTGTGATACACACACACATCTCTCCCTTACCTGAGTTTTACCTAAGCAAAGCGCTCGCCACCCAAGCAAACAAGTGTAGGTTAGCCAGCTAGCAACTACCAGCTAACAGCTAGCAATGCTGACAGTAGCAGAAGTAATTAAAATTTTGAGCACAGTGCGCAATTCACATTTCATATACAGTTGTTGTACGAGTACATAATTCTTAAGCTGTCATTTTATTTGACTTTTATGCCTTTTCTGGGGTTTTTTTTTTGGTTTTTTTTTTGTGAGTGCTTGTAACTTTTTATTTCGATTTCTTTTTTTTTTTTTGCTTTTTTGGCTTTGGTTAATTTAAATTGTGGCAATTTAAGCGTGAGAAATGCCAAATTACTTCTCAACTAACTACTTTGACTTATAACTGTTGTAATGTTGGTTCCATTGTCTTTTGTTTTCTGTTTGCCATTTTTTTAAACTTTAATTTGTTTATTTTTTTTCTCTGTCAATTTCAAGATTTCGTGGCGATTAAACGTTGGCGCTGGCATGAATTAGCTCGCCAGTGGTGAAACGTGCCAGAATGGGTGTAATGAGCGGGGAAAATAGTTGCTATCTGATTTTTTTTTATACTTTCGTTGACAATTATTGTGCTGGCTTAATGTTAGTTAAATTGTTGGATTGTAAACACAAAGGTTGGTAGCAACTATGAGTGCTTTCAGTAATTTGTGTGAAGTAGTTGTAGAAAAATGTATTTTACTCGTAGTTATAAAAACATTTATTCTCAATTCGAGTTGCTTTTTTTAAGCAAAATTTTATTTGCATATTTTCGATATTTTGAAATATCTTTGTTTGAACTTTTTTACAACCTTGCACGAGCATATTTATACATAACTCATTTTGGGCAAAACTTTTCTAAAACTTGTTTAATTTTGTCCAACCTTAGCGGCTACAAAAAACCGGGAGTATAACTGCCAAGTGTGGAAGTATTTCTACTGAAGTAGTCATATATGTACGTATGTGAATGAAAACTTTAATTTGATAGCTCGACTTTAATTCTATATACAAACAATATACCTATTTCAGTTTAGGAAAATTTGCAAAATTTAAAATAAAAACATTTCGCGTACTGTTTATTTATATTGTTTGCAGCAAATGAAAACTAAAATTTTTTCTTCGAAGAGTTAATCATTTTGTTTCTTTTTTTGAGTTACACAAAACTTTCCAAAGCCACACTTCACTACTGTACAATACCTCCAAGCACTTTTGTAAAGTCCATCATTTTCCGCAGAACAAACGGTTAAAAAGCCTCTAAAGCAAACAAAAGAAACAAAGCTTCCTTTGAAATATGAACTCACGTGGTAAACGAAGGAATTCGATAACAAATTTATTGCTGTGATTTCTTAACATTTTTGTACACAACACAAGTATTGCATGCCTTTAAATGTAAACTTTTTTGCCAAGTATATTTCTGTACTAGAAAAAAGAATATCATCACGAAAAATTATTCAAAGTTTGAAAATTTTACTCTTTTTAATTTGGTTTTGTCAAACAGTTATCAACTGATAATATTCGATTATTTTACCCTCGACATTATAATAAATGCAGTTTATCTTTGGATGCTTTTGGAAAAATTTTCGGTCATTCTACGTCATGCTTGGTTTGGAGACAACCCGATTTCTGCGTTGTACGATCTTCAGTGTATTTTCGAAAGAATGATTAACTATTTTGAATTAGTATTAAAAAATCTAAGCTTATAAAATTAAAGATTGGAATGCTTTATCGATTCTCCAGGTTGTGAAAATTTTAACATTTTACGCTCTACAATTTTTTGTTAATCACTATTGACGGTCCTTCTTCAAAAATTTACATTAAAATCGAAAAAAAAAGATGTCACCACCAAAAAAAAACCAACACGCCAAATAGCATAGCAATACTCGTATCAAAGTCGCCCAAACAAAAAACAAACAGATACATAAATTTTTTTGTTTGTAAATTTGTATATTTTTACTCCTTTGTTAATTGCAAAAAAAAAGCGCAATAAAACGTCAAACTGAAAACAAAAGTGCGCCCCGCATACTGCACCCATTCACACATACATATGTATGTATACTTGTTTGTATGTACACGTGTATGTGCGCTGCTTATGATATTTTCCCCCATTATTTGCGCACTCCACAAGCATACCAAATTAATCTTTTATCGACAATTACAATTAATTATAACAGCCCGCTTAATATTTGTGTTTATAAAAGAAGAAATGCGCGCCACATGGCACATGGCACAGTACGAAAGTGAAACAAAAAGGGCTGCGTAGGAGTGAATATGTGTAGAAGAGTAAATTTTAAGAACATACATGAAAAGAAACATGAATAAAAATGATAGCTCAATTTAATTTTTGTCTATCAAGATAATGCACGCCTAGTGGAATATTCGATTAGTAGCTAGCTGAGGAATTTTTGAGAAACATTTTTTTTCCAGTAGTCAGCGATTCTTAGTTAGTATTGTAAGCATTTGTAGTACATAGAAGAAAATTATTATAAAGCTCAACTAACTAAAGGTTATACAAATAAGTTTCTTAGATGTTTAGCAAGCAATGGAAATTATATTGTCTCTATGTACAGCAACTCGTGCCATTCATATACTTCCAAACATATACATGAAAAAATGTTTATTTTTTTTTATTAGTCCCAAATGTCGTTGTCGATATTAAAGAAAAAATATTCAAGTGCTTTTTCGACGTTTTTCAGTTAGCTCAAGCAAAAATAATAATTTAAATGAAAACAATTTTTACTGGTTCCTTATTTATAATTAGTTAAATAATTATAATTTAAATTATACAGTTTTGCTGCTAATGCAATGCAAATTCGAAGTGGCTACAATTTGCCGATAATTTTTTGCAATGTCTTTCTGACGCTACTTATTCTACAAAACGCAAATTTTTCCATTGGAAGCCACTTTAAACTTGCACTATTTTTTACTAAAAACAATTGAATGTGGCACACCTTTTCCAATAGTAATTCAGAAAGCATCAAATGCACTTCATAACCCGTCAAATGTATTTTAGAATATTCAATTGTTCTTCAGAAACCATAAAATAAACTTCATAAACTGTAAATTGTACTTCAGAAAATAGAAATTTAACTTCAAAATATTCAATTGTACTTCGGAAAACGTTAAAAGAATTTTATAAGCAGTAAACTGTACTTTCGATATTGTAAAATATCCACCAAATCACCAATAAAATTTACAATTTCTAAAATACATTTCACAGTTTCATAAGCACAATTTACAGTTTATAAAGTACATTTTACAATTTCAGAAGTACAATTTACAGCTTCTGAAATGCTTTTAACATTTTCTGAAGTTTAATTGACCATTCTGCAGTTCTTTTTACGTTTTCCGAAGAACAATTCACTACTCTGAAATAAATTTTACAATTTCGGAAGAACAATTGACTATTTTGAATTTCAATTTATGTTTTCAGAAGCACAATTGACTATTCTGAAATTAATTTTTTTTGTTTTGAAATACATTTGATGCTTTCTGAAGTATTATTGAAAAAGGTGTAGTCAAATTTATATTTTATTTAACTGTTTATAGAAAATGGTGTAATAAGCATCTAACTAAAAAATTAATATAGAGGACTGAACGTTTGCCACAATTATTTTTGTTGTGACAGGCAAGAAAATTTTTTACATATATCACACCGAAAAATAAAGGTATTTTAAGTACATACATATGTACATTCGTAAATTTATGCGAAAATATCCTAACAAATGTATTTTATTAACTATCAATTTTATTTCATAATAGCTATTGAGTAATACCTTCAATTCGAGCGTATTTTAAAAGACTTATGTGTTTTCCTTTATTATTTCGATATAGTCCTTGCTATATACTCGTACACATACACATATGTATACGCGTTCGTACATAAGTACTTTAAACATAATCTAATTTATTTATGTTTATTAGTACAAAAATAAACATAAACGCAGCTACATACACACATACGTGCTGTTTGTTGTTCATTGCAAAAATGCTTATCTTATATCTAGTAACATACGAGTATACAAATTTGTATATATACAAATTTTTCTGTTTATACAATTTCAATGATCCATAGTTAATATTCTTACCTCATAACGAAACATCCTCTGTTTTTGTTTTTATACCTTTTTGTTATAATATTTTCCAATGGCTCATTAAGTGTGCTCTCATTTTTTCAATTACTTAAACAGATTTTCGCGATAGTTGTTTATCTAAAAAGTGAAGTTTATACGTGTATACAAACATACTCGTACATATGGAATGTGCAGACATCTTAACAGCTTGTAGTTTCCCTCTTTAAGCGAATAAGTATATGTGCGAATCGCATTGAGTCCATCGACACAGTTACACATTCAGGCAGACTGTTTATTAAATCGTGAACAGCCCGTAGATGATTGTGAAATCTTTCACACATTTTCGCAATAGTTTTTGCAACATATTATGTGTCTATGAGTCTGAGAGGGCTTATAGTTGCGACACATACATAACTACAGATATGAATTTGCCTATTGGTAATAAACATGAGAATTCGCGAGGTTATCTGTGCTAATCAGCTTGGCAAATCGGAGTTCATTCATACTTATATCGTCTTTTCATCTATATTCGATCACAATTTTCATATTATCCAACAATACTTTAATGTTAGTAATTGAAAAAATGCTGTGCTTAAATCCAACTTTTAAACTGTGTTAAAAAATTTTATGACTTCGAAAAGCTTGCATTCAAATTTCAGATTTCTTGAACATAACAGAGCATACAAATTTATAATAAAGTTAGAAACATTTTTTTTTCTACGCGATGTCTGTTAAAAATTCTGCTTCTTACCTTTCTTATTGAAGTCTAAAGTGGCTAAAAACTTCTGCGGATTTCGACAAAGTTTTTGTTTGGGACCATGCGCAAAATTAATGCCCGATAGATTTGAGATATTCCAAAACGCCGTATAAATTGTAGATCCGCTGTATAATGATTAATAATCCCAATGATAATTATTTTATAATCTTTTTTTATTTTTTAGGTAACCGTTTAATGATTAATAAACATTCTTTGTGTCTTTCTAATTTAATATTCATTACATAAAAATGAATTAATTATTTCATTAATATGATTTATGATGCGCACAATGACTTTCAATTATTTTTAAATAATTTTTTTAACAAATTGTGCAGTTTATCTAAAATAAATATTTACAGATGCAACGAATTATATTAAATTACTAGAGTAGAAAATGTGTGAGCATAGTAAATGTTTACGTTTTTACAGTCACCTATCAAATAGCGTACATATTTTTAACAATTTCATTATTCAACTAAATCAGGAACTTTGTCTGGGGTGGAATGATTTCAACTCGGAATAAATGACCTGGGTAGCTTTAAACGAATATAGTTAAGTTTGTGTTTTACGTCCATATTAATGCGCCTGCATATTTGAAGATATAATTCTCCAGAGATTTGCACAATATGTAGCTTAAAAGTATGAAAGTACGTACGTAGTACAGTGTCTAATTTTAGCATTTGGATATGTAATTTTTATGTGTTGCGTTAAAAGCTAAATACGATTTTGTCATTCAGCATGAACATCGCATAAGTTTGGAATTTTGTAGTAAAATTTCACAGGAAAATATTTCAAGCCATCATCTCGCTCACGAAAGGGCCATTCTCAAGCACATTATGGAATGTCGGCACTTGGAGGATCGGTTGGTAACGATTTCTTACATTTGCAAATAATAGCGAAAATTTTATTGTATCAGCAAAAATTCTGAATAAATATGTATGTATATATTTTGAAAATTTTAACTCTCAAAAGTAGCAATGTGTTGGCAGTTGCATCAATCAATCTGATGACACAATTTTCTTCGAAATATATACATACAATTTTGCTTTTGTCTGAATACTACAAATTTATGCGCCATTTAGCTGAGTATCAATCTCAATAATAAAATTCTGATTAAATGTGTGATCCTTTTAACAAGAAATGTTCGACATTCGATAAGTGCGGCAAATCAATAAAGATACACTTGGTTAAAGTAGCGAATAAGGCAAAGAAGCGCATAAGCAAAACAACAAAATAAAAGGCTGCCCGCAATTGGATATTCCAAAAGGCACACTTGCGCCACATAAATGCATGCATATGTTTTTTTTTTGTGTGTGTATGTAAGTATGTACATACATATGTGCGCTTCTATTTAGATGCGGCATTGGCGCATCTTTCAACGACACCGTAATTTAGCTGCCTAATTAAAAATTTCAATTAAAAAGTTTTATTTTTCATTTGGCTTTTATTTTTTTTTTTTTAATTTTTTAGTTTTTTTTTTCATAGCTGCTGCCTGCCACAGTACACATTTCAACAGTCATTAATGAGGCGGTGGGTACAGAAGAAACGATGAAGAAATTAACTTGCAACACTGCTGGTGGATACACTGATTGATATAAAGTGTAATTAAAGTCAAAATCCTGCACTTACTCAGTGTACCACAATCACATGCCCCAAACGGCGGCGACGGCGGCGGTTTAATGCCGCAGCGACTGTTTCTTTTTTTTGGTAGTGCTGCTTCTTCTTCTTCATCTTCATCTGGCTATACATATTTACAACGCTTTCGGCTAACTACCACCGCCAGCCGGCGCGCTGTGCTGTTGACGTCAGTCTTTGAAGCGTGCCACGCGCAAGGGCACACACACGCTGATGCATATTCACAACTCGCCACATACTCACACATGTGACGCAGCATGCCCCTTTCTTTTGTACGAGTATATGGTACTGCATGCGCCTATTTACATGTGTGTGTATATATGTATGTATGTATGTATATGTGCACATGCTTTTATGCTTTATGCAAATAATTCAACAAAACAAAAACTCTAATCACAACATTCAACAAAAGACCCACACAAATACTCGTACATACCAACGCTAACAATAACAAAGCAAACAAAAAAACAAAAAAAAAAAAACAACACAACAACAATTAAACATCATACAATAATAATAATTAAGCGAGCGGCACAGTTATTTTGCGTAATCGTCGCCTTTGATCTGTTGAGCGCCGTCGTGCAGCGAATGTTTCAATGTTGCATGAACATTGTGTGTGCTGCATGCTGTTGCAGAGTGCTACAGCTGTAGGGTGGCTATAGGTATAGTTAGCATTGCTTTACCAATAATACTCGCATGTTTGTGGCACCACCCCCGTATGACACCGTTGTTCATTTAAATATAAATACACAGCCATACATACATACATAGATAGTTCACTTACATAGCATATCCCTAGCACCTGCATCAGCCAGCACCACCCAGCCGTCTGGGGCGGTACACAAAAGTCACACGCCATGCAGGCGCTTAAAAGTATCCCACAGACTCTCCTATGTATCTGAGCAGACTACAGAAGCACTATCGAGCTATTTATTGTAGGCAGCTATGTCTGCTAGTTTTGGTCATATGTATGTATGTATGTATGTATATTTGTATGTGTGTATGCCAATGTGCATTTTTACAATTCTCTATGTCTTTGGCAGCTGTGTCTATGTGGCTGATTGCTGTTGTTGCTGTTGTTGTTGTTCATGTTGCGCCAGCCTGTTGTCAGTCTGATGGGCCACCTAATGTTTGTTTTTTGTTGAATTAACTACAGCGTTATTTTGCCTCTGATCTTGATTTGGACTTTTAGATTTTGATACATGAAAAATTATTTAAATAAACATTAGCTATGGATAGAGAAAACAACAACAACCAAAAATAAATACATCTAGCACGAAAGCTTTGGAGTACTAAGTAAAAAAAAAAATATATATAATTTTTTTAAGTTTGTGTTAGGCATGCCACGAAAAAAGGCATAGCTCTTAAAATTAAAAGACCTTCTAGCATCTTAAAGAATTTCGAGAGCATATTTGTTTTTTCCTTTTGTAGCGAAAACTTTAAACTTACATCTCATCTTCAAAATTACTTATAAAAACACACCAAATATGGCTATTCATTTATTAAATTTCTATTATCTTTCAAGTGAGACACAGAGAATTCTTAAACTGAGATCATTTGAAGCAAAGCTGTAAACATTTTAAACAATTTAAAAAATACAACAAACTTTTATTAAAAATATAGATTTTTTAAAACAATTTTAAATACACTTAATTTTGATGCCCGTTTGTAGCCCATATATCTTTTTACTATAATCTTTCTGCAATTTATTTTATGTACCTAAAAAAAATTGCGAATTTGCTTTGTTAAATTATTAAGTTATTTCAGTATTTTTATGAATTTTTGTTTAATTATTATAACTTTTGCATTGAGCTCTAAAGTTGGCGTTTTAAAGTTTTCTTAGAAAATAAATTAAAGAAAAATAAATCAGTGAAAGTTCTCAATTTGTGGTGTATTTTTAATTTAGAGATCCGGTGTGCAGTTTAAAAATGTGGTTAAATTCAATATTAAAAAATGTCATTTCCAATCACTTCAATAAATAAATAACAATAAAAAACTATACTCAAGCGCTTGAAAAATGTAACTCGGGGTTTCGCCTGCCATAATTCCACTACCTTAGTATTATCATAAAAAAATTTTTAAAGACTTATTAATGATTGAAAAAAGAAATAATGTAAATTGTTCGTCAACAGTGCAAGAATATATTGAGTGTGGTCCAAAAATGTATGAGAAAAAACTATAACTGTTCCATATGGAAAAGAGAACACACCATTTTAATGTCTTAAACAAAAAACAGTTTTTACATGCAAAAATAAATATTTCGTGGAAATGGTCTAAAATCCATGAAAATAAATAGATTAATCGTCGTTATAATCCAAAAATGATAAACTTTAATCTCAACCACTCGTTAAAATTGTTTCATACATTAGTAACTAAAAGCTAAATTGAAACAAATTCAATAAACTTAAGTGGCCACACAACATATAAAGCCAGCATGCAAAACTCAAAACTTCTAAGATATCTTGAAAACTTGTGCTTTGTTCATTTCACTTTGAAAAAAAAAAATTTTGTTTTAACACAATAAAATATGTTTGTAAAATTAGACTTTCTGAAAGATACGAAAAGTTACCATACGACAACAAAAATTTTTTTTTTTGCAAAGTAGCGTCAGTAAAAAAAAATGTTAAAATTACGCAAATTTGTAGCAGCTTGAAGCATTTTTTTGGCTTGAATTTGAATAGGCTACCAAACAGCATACGTGACAAAGTCTCTTTAAATTATGATTAAACAATTTTAAAAATTTTGCAAAATTTGTTAAATACCTTTCAACATACAAAAGTACATAAATAGCTTTGGTTAGAGCACAAATTGCAAAAAAAAGTCTTCTAAAGTTGCCAGTGGGTGATGGCGTTATAACTGTTTCACGCACTATAATCGACAAACTGCACATGGACGCCAAATTGTTTCCTCATACAATTTTTTTTTCCAGTCTGCTTTAAATATTTGTATTATATTCGTAAATGACTGCAATACAGCGGCGCACTTAGGCCATGACATGGAGGCTGAATTGTACTTAACATCTTAACGTTTAAAAAGCTCTTGAATAATCCAAAAAAGTCACAAGTAGAATAAAATTGTTTTCAATTGTGTACCGACTAAACTAAAACACTTTTTAACAATGGCAATTGAAAAAATTGCAACGTACTTACTAAGCGTTCAAAACGAAATTGTTTTTCCAATGAAATACCTCACTAAATCGAAAAGGAAAGTATAAATTGTATATGCTTCATGCGAAAACAGTCCTCAAACTATTAATTTTTGTTTGCTTTTATTTTTTTGTTGCACTTGGTGCACTTTTGTTATTTTTCAGTCTCTAGCCAATTTTAAAGCGTTTGTTATAAATTTTCAGTATGAATGCTTACGCTGCTGACGGCTGGTAAGTGCACCTAAAATATTTCGCCGCAGACCGCACAGCTGATGCTTCGTAATTTTCATAGGAAATTTTTAGTTTATTTATCTCACAGTTGAACGAAAATGGCCAACACCGACGCCACTTCTTCAAAGAGCACAAACAGATTGCATGTAAACTGTCAGATAAAGTGGTCACTTAGATGTTGCAAATAATGGCAATTTAATGTAGATATGTATACATATATACGAGTACATATGTATGTATGTATACCCCATGTAAATATATTAATTGTATGGCGGCGGCACACTGTTTATTTTCGCACTTCCAAACCATTGAAAGATTTGCGAATATTCTTGATAAATGTTGCTAGTTTCGATCAAATGTTTGTTGTTGTTTCTAATTTATTGTATATGCATATGTGTAGAAGCAAATATGAAAATCTAAAATTACAAACAATCAACGTATTATCGTGAAACTGCCAATATTTTATTTGAACAAGAGAAGGTTTACGAGCTTGCGCGCACACTTTAAATTAGTTTACTTGTAGAAGGCGTGTGAATTTCCAAACAAAAATTTCCACTTGCACAAATTTACAACGAATTTGTTGAGTATTTATGTGCATTGCGCTTGTCAATTATATACATTTCGTAAAAATTATGATATTTTCTTTTGCCAAACTTTTAACGCGAAATGTAAACGAATTTATTTCACCTGAAAATTAAAACTATTTTTATGGTGTGTATGTGAAAATTGTATGCCACTCATTTGCTTATTGTTCGAGGAGGTTTTCGCGTAATTGTTATGTCACAGCACGACACTTGCAGTGATTTATACTTAGATATTATTTATATTTTTATATGTATATACATATACATCTGAACGTGAGTATGGGGCAAATAAAGATTAATGGCTGTTGAATGCATGCGAAAATCATGCGAAATTTGATATTCAGTGTTTATATTCTTCTATAGACAGCTATAAAATTAACTAAAATTCTTAAATATGAGCAATAATCGAGAGTAGAATGGACAGTAGGCAAAGCACGGTACTGAAAGAAAGTATGCTTGGTATAAAATTATCGCTTGTGAAGTTTATATTTTAATAAATAAAATATTTTTTGGAAATTGTAAAAATTATAAGAATCGAATATAAGGGTTTACCCAGCCAAAGATTATTGTGATTCAGTCTAGCTAAATTGGAAACAAAAAAAAAACACTTTTCTGCAATTAAATTGTATTCTTGACGCTATAAAAGAGCGTAGAGGCCCTTTGACCCATTCCGATATGTCAGTTTTAACATATTTTTTTATTATTTATTCCTCTAAATTGTTACTTCTTGACATTTTTCTATTTATTTCTATAGCATTCATATTTTATTGGAGCGTTTTCAAATCAAATTCATAGAAAATCCACCTAAAACGACAAACAAGAGTTATTTGAATTTATATACTCGAATAAGTTCCTCACAAAGAATTGGCGTTTTATATTTCATTCAATAAGAATTTAATAAAACTCAAGTTTCAGGCAGCTTAAAACTTTCGTTAATTTTGCGATTTTCCCGCCGTGATACCATCGCGTCCACTTCCAAATAAAAATAAAATTTGTTCTTGCGATATATCGAAGCAACCTTGCAGTACTGAATTCCTGCTTGAAATATTTCCATTCACAAATATACATACCTACCCTTTTTTTTAGTTCAGTGAGTAAAACAAATTTTTTGTATTTTTTTGGCCTAGTGAATAAGTAAAGAGATTATTTTTTTTACAATTTGTGCCAAGAAGAATACATGCCTGTTGTAAACCACTCAAGTAATTATATAAAACGTATAAGATTTTTGCTAATTAAATTTAATTTTTTTTTATTTATTTAATATTCATAAATTCTTTTCTCTTTTACCACGACACTGTGACCTAATAAATTTTATTTGTTAACTTCATTTTTGCCACCAAATTCTCAGAATGCATAAGTTAATTGTAATTTTCGCGTTCCAATATTTTCTTAAATCGCATGCAATGTGTTGCATATGTGCTGAATATATTATAAATACATACATATATGTATATACATATATTTTTTTTTGTAAGAAAATCGCTATTTAAAAAGTAGACCCACAAAATAAAACTTAAAGAAAATTTGAAAATAAATACAAGCATTACGTTGATCACTACATGTATTTTTGTTCATTAATATATATATATATAGATATTTACAGATATATACATCCATATACGACAGCTTCTTCCTTTCAATTTATTGTATGCGAAGACTTTTTTTTTTATTAATACATATTAATTTTCGGCAATTGTGTAGAAATTTTTATGGCACATTCGTGACACTACGCTCTTCATAAGCAATTAATTATGTGTCAAAATCTGAATTTTAAATAGAAGTATATATTTTTATGTGCATTCGAAACAGACACGTTAATTTCACCATTCACATGAACATATAAATAATTACATACATACATACATATGTATGCATAACATAAGATGCCTTTGATAATTTTAATTGATTTTTGCTTTTAACCACAGCTAGTCGCTTTAATACCTTCTGCCGTACGAAAAAATATTCGATGAAATACTAAATTTTATTCTTATTTTTAGTAACCAATTTTTAAATAAATGTCTGTTTTAAACAAGTTTCATTAAATGGGCAGCAATCGTGAAAATTTGCGAAAAAAACATAAAATTCAAATCGCTATAGAAAACATTGGTGCTGACAAAATCACTGAGAAATAACTTGATTTCACTAGATCGATATTTTTAGTACAATCAAATGTTCAAATTAATACGCAAATCAACAATAATGTATTATTAATTTATTTTTGTTTTATTAACTACTTCTGCGTAATATTTTTGTTTTAAGGCAATTTAAATTTTACCAGAAAATGGATTTTAGGACTTAAATACATATAAAATAAAGCAAAATAAAGTAGCGCAAAGGCAGTAAAGGACACTAAAAATCGTAAGAACGGCAACAAAAACCAAAAAAATTTGCGAGAAAAAACTAATGAAAGAAAAATATTAAGAAAAACGTCGAAATTGTATCGAAAAATTAATTTATATGTAGCGAAAATCCGACTCGCAAAATCTAAGCAAGTTCCGCGCATAAGGGCTCCTTTAGAACTTTTATGAAAATATGTTTTTAATATAAGTCTCAAAATAAAAGCCTTTGAATTCTCAATACCTTTATCGAATAGGGCCTTTTGTTACCAATATTAAAAACTTTGAACATTTAAAAGCGTAATAATAATTTAATTCTCGTAATATGGAAATGGAGATTTATTTTGAAAAACCAAAAAATATTCGCAATCTGATAATGCGAAATCGGTTATTACATAAATTTGTAACTTCAATAAATAAATTTCATAAAATATAAATTTCAAAAAACGCGCTTCAAATTTTTGATAAAGTTCAACGAAAAAAGCACTTGTCTATTACTTGAAATACCTTTAGAACCACTTCGAAATCAAAGCTGATATCTTACACTTATGTTTTTAGATAGTTTTTCGATTTAAATGATCCGAAACAGAAATCACACAGTATTTTTTTTTTTAAGTTGAGCGAAAAACAAAATGTCCAACAGTAACAAATTCTCTGCAAAGTCGATTTAAAAAAGGAAACATTCGACCATTGTTTATGTCATTTGGACACTTGGTACTTTCAGAAATCGTATTGTGAAATTTATTTCCAAATATTATAAATTTAGCGTTCGGTTTATTAAATTATAAAACACTTAGTTGAAATTAATATTTTTACTGGTTATTAAAAGAAATACACCAAATTATATTTTTTAAATTACGAAGTGTTCTAAACCACGGAACTGCAAACAATAAGTTATAAAAAATTTATCGAAATAAATGTTTTTTTTTGTTTTTTGTTTGCATTTTATATGCTTTTATGTGTGTTCCTCTATACACGTGCATTTGCCACAAATATTCCCATCGCCAATTGAAACATTTCAAGCTGCATTTTTTTTTGTGTTGTTCGCTTAAGACTTTACCACTTGCGCTTACATGCCACATTGTCTGCGCAAGCGCCCCAAGCGTACAAAAAATAAATATATAAATAAAAATGTAAGTGCGTGTGCGCATGTGAATTATAAGTGAGCTTATGTGTACTCGTAAATGCAAACGTGATTCATCGCCAGCAAATCAGACGGTCTTGGGACAGAAGAATTGCGTAGGTGCAATTTAATGGTGCAACACGCACGCTGCTTGCCACACATTATGTGCTGCCTATATAGCCTATGAATGGAACATATGTACATATACATATAAAAGAATTTGTAGGTTTTCCAACCTCACCTATGCCGCTGCTATTGGCATCGATTTCTACCAGCAAGCGTGAGAAATTCATTGCGCTCCATTTAGCGGCGGCGTCGGCGACTTTTGCTTCCGTATCGTGTGCTCTACATCTCCGGCATGCTGCATACAATTTGCATCACCTAGCAACAATTACAAATTACAACAAACACACAGCTTGCGCCAGTCTTAAGCGACAAATGATTGTATGGAATTTTGCGAGCACCTGCAAAGTTCGCCACGATAAGAGCAGGTACAGTGGGGAAACAGAGCTTGGCGTCGCAAGAAAAAAGGGGTTGACAATAATGCATACTATATGCTTGTGTGTGAATGTGCATGCCCAACAGCTGTGAATAAAAAATAACTTAAACCATAACAATGCGCGCGCGCTCGCTTACAATGTTGCCGTCAAGCCGCCACGCCGCGCTAACGGAATTCGTTCGTTGCCTGTTACATTTACCAAACACACAAAAATTCCAATTTAATCGCAGCGCGCACAGCTAACCTCAATAAAGGTGAGTGCGCTAGAAAAGCGCCGCCACCATCAGAGCGAGCGCAATCACCTCTATCAGCATTACGACAGTCAACATAAGACACTCACCCGCCCCTCGAACGCGCGGCCGGCAAAATTGGGTGTGAACAATTGTTGACTTTGGTGCGAACGTTGGCATTGTTGTAGTTAGCTTTATTTGTGTGAATGTATGTATTACATACATACTCATATATAGAGACAAAGTTATGGGTGTTGTTGTTGTTGCGCCACTTTTTTTTTTTTTTTTAAATATGTACATTTGTAGCTCGTTGTTTCAAGTGTGCGCAACACCGCCCGAAGTTGAAGGTCGTTTTATATTGACTGAAAAATTGACTTGCCAACGTCGACCGCAATGTTGGAGCGCTGCGCTGCTTAAGCATTTGTTAACAGTGGAGGTTTTCCCGCGACCACAACGACTCAGCGTGTCATAGTGCTGGTGGTGGTGATGGTGGTTGCAACAACAACAAACAACAGCTGCTGCATTTTGTGGCTGTTGCACTCATTTGTTGTCAGTCATGTCTGCGAATTTGCGCTCGAAACCGGATCAAGCAACAAAACGCGAGTCGCGACCAGCTGACCCGCCAAATACTCGTGATATACATACATACAAATGTATATACATATGCCAGAGACAACTGTGCAGCTGTTTGCATGCCAATAATGACTGGCTAATTTGACTAATTACGGCGTCTGTCATAGCACAGCTAAGCGCCACCGTCAGCAGAGACAGAGACTTGTGTGGCTTTTGTGGCATTGGTGGCATTATTTTCAATTCTAAGCGGACTTAATTTGATGAATGTTGGATATCAATGCCAATTAAATTAAATATTAAGTACCATAAATAAGCCATAACAAAAGTTCAAAAACAAGCTAAGTTCTATAGAGTGGTGTGGTGGCATGGAGTGATGGTAATTCAGGTTCGTCTGAAACTTAATTCAAACTCTAAACCAAAAAATCCAACTATTCCATTCCAAAAAAAGAATACAACATTATAAGATTCCATTCAAAAAAAAACGTGAAAACATTAGCTCTGAGTAAGTGGTTTCATTGCATAAAGACTCGCTGAGAGAAGCCTTCCAGACCATTGCATTTGCTAGTTTTTCAAGTCGAAAACTATGTTAAGATGGCGCGCAATATGAACTTCTCTCCAAACGCCCATTCATTATAGCTGTAATTATTTTATGATAATAATTTTTGGCGACCTTTCCATTTTAAATTTAGTTTTTTTTACTGCCTCGAGTTCAAGTTTTTATATTAATAAACACACCATTTTATATTTTTGTCGATATATTTTGATTGCACTTTGTTCTTTTGACGTTTAAAACTCCAAAACCAAATTTGAAATTATTTTAGTTGAACTGTATGAAAGTAGTTAGGTCAATAGTTTCCAATGCTTTGCAAGGTCCGCGATAAAGTCGGCATCAAAAGGTAAAAGTAGTCGAGTGTTCAAAGACAGAGAAATTATTGAAGAAATACAAATGCATAATTATCAGCCGTGTTGCCAGTTTCACATTCACAAATTTCCCTGTGGATTCTGTTTGAAATTACACGTTTTGTGCTCCCTATTTCACATTCACATACTTTTTTGTGAATTAAATCCGAATGCTTGATTGTAAAATGAAAAGTAAATGACAAAAAGTGTGTGAATGTTTAATTATTTTCGATTGGAATAATTTTTAAAATATTCTTTGATATTTGTAGAAGCCATTTATAACATTTCTGTATTAGTTATTCATTGAAAGATGCGTATTTTTAAGTTATTTGCTGATGACTTCTCAAAAAAGCATACATTGCTGAATCCGAAAGAGAAATTTAAACAACAGCTGTTTGTGAATTGCCACAACGATGACCGATATGTCTGACAGGGATGACCTGATATGCGAAGAAATTTGTGAAATTGGAAGCACACTAATACACTTTCACAGGAAATTTTTAAAATCACATTGTGGAATTGAAATGTGAAACTGGGAGCAAGGCTGTATACAATAGATTTTCCATGGCAGAAATACACTCTGAAGTTTGCCATTGCCTTCCGAGGCGTGGCCGCTATTAAATACAACTTGTTTCTATAATTTAGAATTTACTAACACTGGCTGAGATTCGAACATCGAACTCAGCGGCATATCGAGTTATAGCACGCACATACACGTCCACTGCGGCCACTATACATAACACACTGATGTCACATAATTATGATTTGAAAAATACAAGTTATTCGTCAAAATTCCTCTCAGTTCCTGTTTTCACAAATTAAGAAAAAAAAATCTAGTTTCGTCTCTAACAGACGACCGATGTCCGACTGTGGTCAACCAGAATTTATTACTTTACACTCGACGAAAAAAAAAAATGCGGATGTTACTAAGGCTCTCAAAAACGAGTACACAATTTCCCAAGAGGATACTTCTGTAGCGTAAACGAGTAAGCAATGTAGCCGCTAGGATGGAAGTTTTTTGTAGCAATTTGTAAAGAAAATATTTTCTGAACATCTTCCGCAAAAGCTTGGACAGGTCGAGGATAAACAAATATACATTAAAACAAAAATTTGTACCTTTTGACGCATCGTAAACAGCTTATTATGCCAACACGACGCTTTTTAAAATTCAATGTCCAAATTTCTATAAAGTTTTTACAAATACAATAAATAGGATGAATAGACAATATATAAGTACGGAGTATGACTTTTTTAGCTGAGACCGCGATAAAATAAAGCCTGACACAGCGCTGAACTTTCTTATTGGTTCCTGATCGCTTATAAAGAGCCATTTAGTCAATGAAAGTGGCGCTGATCTTCAGCATCTGTTACAAACAGGGAAAATACTACGATATTGGGTACTGAACTAGTGATATCCTTCACAAACTGGAAAAAGCGTATTATTTAATTACACATAGAGAAAAAGCGGCGAAATTTTAGTTTATAGCCTTCGTTATGGCAGAACTTGTGGATACCACTTATTGACTAAATTGTACATTCAATTGCAAATATGATTCTTCCTAAAGCCAAAAGATCTCACTGGAAATTAATAGCGGCTTTGCCACTATGAAAGTAGATGATTTTAAGACCTCACCCTGATAAAATAACTAAAATTGGGTTCTTGCTAGTGGAGTTCGCGTGCAGCATTAAATATTTTAGATATACTTTTGACTAAACAAAAATCTTAAAAACTTTATGTGACAATCCAAATTTACCTTAGACATTCAGATAGTTAAGTACATTACGGCCTTTTATTTACATAGAAGTCGGATGCGGAGATGTGGTGATCTCCGAAAGAGCGGCTACCGCTTAAATTGTTGCTGTTTTCACCAAATAAATTCTTGCATAAACTGGTCTCGAGCCCAACAAAATTGTGAATAATAGGAGTACATCTGTATATGAATAAACAGCCTTGTTTCGGAAATTGAAGACTTGAAATCGGTCAGATTTTGAAATTGTTTCAAAGATAATAATAAAAAAAGCTCGAAATGTTTATAATACACAAATCTTTGATGCTTGATTCATACTTTGCATAAAAAACATTTTCTAAGCTTTTTTATAAGATATAATCGAAAAATTTTTAAGAAATCGAATTTTTTAATTTTTTAATTTTTTGCGGTCTTCAAGTTTTAATTTTCTTCTCTTCTAATACAACTTTTCTTGAAGTCAGTATATATGTACTTATACGACCTTTGAGACGATAACCGCTCCGCACGTGATCAAATCTTCGACGATTTCGTTTATTTTGTTTGCAGAATGTTTTTGAAATTCTCCTAGTCTTTCTTCAAAGTAGAATTTCACCAAAATTATAGTAACTTATTATGTTAAAAGATACAAATATATTCGTAAATACGCAAAATTCTTGTATTCTTCGTCTAAAATGAAGATTTTAAGCTCAACAAGACAACAACTTTCTAGGCGATAGCTTGTTGTAAACAAATTTAGCTTCACTCATTTTTGCCGCAAATTATTACATCTCCCTGAAAGCGATAAATGCAGTCTAAAAATATTTCTTTACGACTGAAATTTTAACGAAGTCGGCGGGCGATCAATTAGACAGGTCGATAGAGTGTAGCACAAAAAACAAACACAATCAAACATCAAAAGGACTCTGCAAGCAAACACGAGTAACATTACCAAAATATACGCTGCTGCTATGCAAACAAAAACAAAATGCAACGCAAGCAAATAAACAAACAAATATGGCAGAGAGTCCGTCAGTCATGCTATGATCTCCATAGCCAAAGCCTCAAAAGTAAACAAAAAAAAACAAAACAACAAAATAACAGAGTACAACTTTCAGAGTGACATCAATGGTAGTGCTGCCAAAGCGATTTAATTAAATTGTTTTTCATAAAATTCTTGTTTTGCTGCCAACTGCACTTTTTGTAGTGCTGTTACTGTAACACCCCTGCTGTTGGCTGCTGGATATTTAAAAACAGCCACACTGCACACATGCCAACAATGCTACTGATTACTGATCCCAATCGCAATCCAATTTCATGACAAAGCAACCTCCCAAGCATTGCGAAGAAGCAGCTGAACTGCGCCACACCACACAATAAAGCACATCAGCAAATGGCATACCAACAATTCAGCCAAAGAATAACCAGCGGGCGCTGAAGTGGCAGCAGAGTAGCGAGACGCCACCGCAAATAGCCGCAGCAGCAGCAGCAGCAACAACAATAACAACTCCTAATTAAGTTGCAGTCATTTAGGCCAAAAAAACACACTACACACAGCCATTTCACATTGCTTGCGAGCGCCAGCATAAAATGTAATCAATGAGAATGCGAACTGCAGCAGCAACAGGGCGAGACATGGCTGGCCACAACTGGCATGCGCGAGGTGCATTGCTTTTAAGGCAATCGCTCCGCTTAAACGCTGATGATCTTAATTCTTTTTAAATCGATCAATTTTACAAAAATTCAAAACAAAATTGACGACATCATTCACATTTGCATACAACGAGAAGGAAAGAACAAAAAAAGGAAGCGCGCGACAGCAACATTTTGTAAGCCACAGCAATGCACGAGCATGCACTGAGCAATGAATCGGATCGGATGATCATCAGCCGCCACAAAGCCTACATAGTATTTACCACTCTGCCATTGTCACAGCGACGCTGCATGCGCAGAATAATGATCATTATTGGCATTGAGCAAAAACGGTGCGGGAATTATCATTGCTAGCAGCAATTTTTTTTTTGGTTTTTTTTTTTTTTTACTTTGCTTTACTGTCGTGGAAGCGCCTGCGCACACATGTCAATACTCCGCAACGACGGTGGCATTGAAACTTCATTTGAGTCTGCCAACAATCGACTTGCCCGCATCACCGTCAGCGCCACCAACACCAACGCCAACAGCAACAGCAACAGCAAAACCGCCGCCTCCCCATCTGGCGGATTGCCCGAAAAATGTGCAATGCCAGCGATTAAGCGCCCACTTCAGCGCGTCTGCGGTTTTTTGTCAATATGTGTGTCTGTCGTGCCAACAATGTCACCAACCAGCCAACTAACCGATTTAAGGCCACCACAATAAACGCATTGCATTTTGATGACGATGACGCACACACCCACCGACCAGCGTATGCAATGCACTTTCCAGCTACACGAGCATGAGTACATTTCAGCGCAAGAAGCTACCAGTTTTTTTGTTGTTGCTGCTGCTGCCACACCACTGTTGTCACTCCTGTTCCTGCTACAGCAATTGCGGTTTTGCTTAAAGTTTTTTTGGGTTTTTTTTTCTTCTCGGTTATCGCAGTTATGCACAGCAATTATCGCTGCCACTTGTGCGCAACTCTCTTACCATTCCTTGTAGGCTTATTCGTCTGTTTGTCTGGTTGGTGGTGATCAAGATAAGCTCCGGCGTCTTCTTTAACCTCAACTACCAACTTCAAGTGGTATTGCAAACGGCGTTTGCAACTTGACTCATTGCTATGTCTCGCAGTTGATTCATTGTCACACTGTTTTGTTTGTTTATTCGCATTTTTTCGCTTTTTTAGGTTTCATTTAAGCTGCGTGGTATGAAATTGCCTAGAGATTCCCAGAGTATAATGTGAAGAATAATGTTTTTATTTTAAAAGTAACATTTAGGTTTAACATTTTAGAAAGAACCATTTTCGGCGGTTGTTCATCTCTGACGGGATTTTTTATAAGAAGAAACCTCGCAAAGCAAAAAACCAGTTCATTTGTGGCTTTTACACAACTATCCGATCGACAGGTATTTGGTCAGTTTGTGTTCGGTTGTAGCGCATCAAAAATTGCATATTTGGAATCGAAGCACTTCCCATAGTTTATTAGAAATATTTCCTTGTTACGTATCTCTTTCGAATAGGTTGTACATAAAAACAAAAAAGCTATTTATTAAGGAATGTCAAACCAAAGAAGAGTTTAAAGAATATGATAGACAGAATAGAAAACCAGGTGATCACACCCAATCAAATCGGATCAAGTACGATTTTTGAAAATATCTCGATCCCAGCGTCACCTAGCAGATCAATTTTCTTCGTATGAATCAAACAGGTCTATAAATAAGCTCAAAACAAGATCCTTTTCTTATTAGACAAGTTTTGTTACCAGAACACAGTGATTTCGATGGCCAATAACTTGTCTAGGAGGGTTGCCCTTGAGATGGTCTCAGCATGGCGAAAGAAAGTGGATGAATCTTTGGTTACTCTTAGATATATGAAACCAAAAATACCGCAAAAGAACCGCAACTTCGAAACTGTACTAAACATTACTTCGCAACTTCGTTAAGAGGACGTTGAAATTAAGTTTTCTTAATATTTTCGAGCGTTTGCGAGGTTGATACCCAAATACTTGCGTTGCGAAAAAAAAGCAGCTTTCTTAGAGCGCCGCAAGATTTTCAGTTATTTCAAAAAGAATTCGTCAGAGCTTCGGGGTATTCATGGAAGAAATTTTTTTTTGGTGAATTTACACCTTAAAAGTAGCAAAATTAATACTTGAACTGCTTTTAAAAAATATCAATTGTTGCTCTTTGTATGGTTAATGACTTCACTAACTCTTTTACTTTTAACAAATATGTTTGTATGTTATTATTATCAGCAAACTCTTTGAGATGAGCCATTTCACTTTTATTCAGTATATTAAGTAATCCAATTGGTGTATAAGGCTTAGAAGCGAATGCAGATGGAATGATCTACTTTCTTCTCTAACGTTTATAATTCAAAAAATCCTATTACTATTACATGATAAAAGTTAATAGTTAAATTAGCCGATGACGGTACAAAAAGAAATTGCATACTCTGAGAAACTTCTCTCGTCTGTTACTTTGTCCATATTGGATTAAAAATATTTTAAATAAAATAATGTATGCATCAGCTTTCCATAATGTTTAGAACAAAATTATCTTTCTCTGATTATTATTTTTTTTTTTGAACTGCTTTTTTTCTATTTCACTTGCTACCATACCATTTTTGTCGTATAGTGTCCCACATTATCTGCCACGCAAGTTCAGTCACTGCTGCGTACGAAAACCACCATATTAGTAGGTACATATGTATGTATGTATGTATTTGAGTACACATGAACTGATGCGGCAGTGCTTGTTAACTTCAAAAAAGACGCAGCAACTATGACAACTACAAGTTCTTCGTACTACATACTTACATAGTAGTATTCACAAAAATGGTGCGCGTTTATTTACTGAATTCTCCCATGCAGCTAAATTTAGAAATAACATTTAGCTTCATCGCGCATATGCATACATACTTACATACATATCTACGTACTTACATATACATATGTACATATATACATACATATCTACTTATACCTAGAGAGATATATCAACAATCGCTGGTAGAGTTATTTCGCAGTGGCAAGCTTTTCTAACTTGTCTCGCAAAAATCTGCTAATCCCGTAAAGCACTTTGCACTTTCCTTAACTGCACTGGCCGCTTGATAGCAATTTGCAACATCAACTGCAGGTTAAGATGATTATTGCAAATCTGAAGTAACCTAATTCTTTTCGCCAGCAATAATAGCAACAAACCGAAATATAATTTATATACTCGTGTGTATTAGTGTATGTACTTACGTATATACATAGATGATCAAAAGATTTGCTGTTTGGCTGCAAAAGGAAAATGGGCACAAATGTTGGTTAATACTTCTTTATCTGCTTGTATGTATGTCGATATGTATTTATTTCTATGCAAGAAAAACAAAGCTTATTTGCAGAATATTAAATTATGTGCAAATGCAAGAATCAGCTATGTGGCAGTTAATTTAATATTAGTTCGTTTAAAAGTAATTTCAAATAATTTTAGTCATTGATTTTGAGATACATTAATTTCGGGTTATGTTAGACCAAAAAAATTATTTATTTATCAATTACTGAAGTTAAAATTGAAGTTAAATTAAAGGCGTGAAAATTGGCATGCTTGAATGGAAGAAATAAATAAATATGACGGCGATTTGATATGTCAGTTACTATTTGAATAAAACATATTTTTTTTCGGCAAAAAGGCTTTCTATTTCTCAACATAATCAGCTTTTAACTCTACACTCACACTTAGACCATTGTTTGTCCATTAATTTTATTCCTTCTAAATAATAGCTTTCCTTAATACTCTCAAAATTGGCGTTTGTTTTTGTGATAACTTTTTCTCTTGAACCAAAACCTCTTACCACCCAACAGTTACTTCGGGTTTATAAATAGGATGATGGTTTTTTTACGCAAAAAATATTGCTTAATCAACACACAAAACTTACTTTTTTTACTATTTTTGTTAAAAGTCAAGTGCTTATCTGCTTTCGATGGCTGTCAAGCATAAAAAAAATTACTCAAAATATGCCAGTAGTCTATTAATAAATGGCAGTTATGGGTAAAAGTCGTTGACTCAAACAAACCTCCCTCGTAAAAAATGGCTCTTAGTATGTCACTATCTAATTAGTTTGAATTCGAACTTAGTTTCTATCGCATTGAACTACAGAAGAACTTCTCGTGTAGAAATATTTTAAAAACCTTCTCACCTATTCAGATAACATCGATAATTAATTTTTTTTCTCAGGTTAACTTTTTTTTTATACTTTCTCAAAGGAATATAATTCAACTAAAAACACTTGCAACACTTGTTAAGTAATGTTGAAAGGTATGACGAATTAATTTCGAAGTAATGAGATTAGAATTTCAATTGATAGCGAAGGTGACTATGCAAAAAAACTTTAAACGTTTAAATCTGAACTGGAACACATCACAATTTTTCTATATCTTTTGAAATCTCTAACAAGTGGCGGCATCATAAATAATGGCCAAGATACGAATGTTTGTGTGTGTGTATGTGAGTGGTGAATCATAGGCGATTTGAAAATGGAAAGAGCAATATAAAATAAAATGCATGAAATGCATTTCGGCTGATTTTTGAAAAGCTCAGATAATGGCAGAGTAGTTGATGAGTAGATGATTCGAATTTGGTATTAAGTACAATCATCTGTAGAGCGTACACGAAGCTTCCTTGACAGGATACAGGCAATGGTATGGCATGAATAGTATGGAGATAATAAAAACAATCCCCACAGTCGAGTGAATTAATCTGCAAGCTAATCTTTGACCTGGCACCCATACTACAAGCGACCGCATTAGAAGTCGGCAGTCCCTGATTGATTTCCTATCAGAATAGTTGTTAAGATGTCTTAAACGTGAGTACCCAATCTAGTTCCTCTGGTTGAAAAAATTTTCAATAAAGTATTTGTAAGCATAATTTTGTGGATGGAATAGTTCTGAAATAAAACACTTCCTCTAAGCGTTCATCGAAATTCGACCCGTCGGGCAAAAAAGTTCACCAGAACTTTATTTCAGATGCTGCCTTTCCATTCATTGAAGGTTTCGAAAATTTAAGATTGCTAATAGCAACATATTTGTATTTAATTTTTGATATAAACTCTTCATTCATCTAATTTTTAGACTTTCAGTTAAATATTGTTCAATTTACGTAGCTAAGTCAATTGCTTGATCCCTCTCTAAGGGATCAAAATATAATTCGTTCACTGAAGATGGCGCAACGCCGAAAACGGTTTGTCTTAAAACCAAACTTGACAAGGGATGCCGAAATAATTTCGCACCCTGTCGGAAGCAACAACAACAAAAGATTAGAATACAAAAATGCTTCCTCCTCGAAAATCGTAATTCAATAATACTCGGGCTTATCATCGTAATTAAATAAAAAAAAAAATTGTGTTCCCTCGATAGACAACAACAAGCCCTTGACGCAATTTCTGCCATGGAGAACGTTTTCATAAATACTTAAAAAAACATCGGCCATTCGTTCTCGAAATTTATAGAAATTTTTTTTATTAAATTTAAATTTATTTAAATTATAAAATTCATGTCTATATAATTTTTTTTTATTTAACTAAAAATAAAAGCTGTCACACTATAACAACTCTAAACAATTAAGGCTTCATATGAAAGATTGTCATTTTTTCATAACTTTTAATTTAAATTTTTCTTTCTTTCAAACAGTCTGAAAGGTCCGTTTATAAAAATTGAAATTTAGTTTACAGAAGTGACACCAGAGACATGTATGCGTGTATTTATGTATGTGCATCAGTGTGTCACTTACGTCCATTTCTCTTTCTGAAACAAACATGGTACGTGTCTTTTTAAAATACTGCAGTGGCATTTGATATCAAAAAATCTGTCACACGTTGACAGAACTGTTTGATGTGATTTTCCACTAAAAAAAAAAACAAAAAAAAAAAAAAGAAATCCTACCCAAGGCAGACACATTTTGTGCATAAATTTAGATTTGTACAAAAACACATAAAAAAAGTTTGTTCGGGAACCGGAACAAAGTCCATTTTATGTCACGGAATTTCCCCCTTCATAAATCCTTCAACCCAATATATACTCGTACATACACACGTACATGCACGCCTACGTCATTGTCGCATTTGTCGACCGACTGTCGGTGATCATCTCGTTTATCTGTCACTTTGCCGCTCCACAGCACTGTTTGTTTGTTTATTTGTTTACCTGTTTGTTTGCACACTTGTTTACCCGCATCAACAACTACATCCCTATCTATCGGCTAACATGTGTCGCTAAACAATGCTGACAGCGTGTTGTCAACATGTTGACGTCGTTACTTCTCCCGTTTCTCCCGACATGCGTTTCATGTGAATTCACGTGTTATTTTTGCTAAACGAGTCAACAAATGCATTGCATATACGTACATACATACATAACATAACATACACAAGCTTACATATACAATTAGCTATGTATGTACATAGATATGTAAATTTGAGCCGGCACAACTCGCATTTCTTATTAACTGCGTCATCAACGCGAGCATTGCTTATTCACACGCCCCCATAATTCACCTTAAAGCCGCCCTCTGGCCCGCGCGCTTAACTTAATATCATACACTTTCATTTGCGCACCTTTACATATACATACATACATATTTATATACATGTGAAAATATGTGAATGTATATACGCAATCACTGCCTCAGTTTTGTTTGCGCTAAGCCAATTTGATTTATGGCATTACAAGTGAGCTAATGTGGTGTAATAGTTCGAATTTGTGGCTTGTGTGTCAAGGAAGTTTAAATAATGTGCGCATAAGTGTATCGGCCTCTCAATAAAACATTTCTTACTTACAGGATATATTTTGTGCGACAGCGGATTTTTTATTTATTTTTATTTTTTTGTTGTGTGCGTGACACACTTAAGTAGTAGTGCGCACTTTTAATAATATGTTTGTGAAATAAATAACAAATAATTTTCGTACTGGATAATTTTTTTATCTAATTTAAAGGCTTTTTTTGCACTTCCTAGGTTGTACATCCCTTAGATATTATTTATTGCAAAGTTTATACAACTATTTCAAAAATAATAGCAATGCTACAATTTGACCAATTTTAGAAAGTTATTTTTCTTATATTTAAATTACTTTATTGTTCAGTTATTACATTGTTAACTACCCCGAGAGAAAAAAACCATTAAACATAGCTTCAAAATTTAATTGAAATTTAAAAAGATTTTACACATTTCTATCAAAATTTTCTGTCTTTTTAAACACCTTTTTTTAAGTATGCAGTTCTGTATTCCATTCAATATAAGAAAATGCAAGTTTCTATCGCCTTAAGACTAGCATTGGTTTGTGAAATATTTTTTTAACAACACTCTTCCACAATTCCATAGAAAAGAGAGGAATATTTATCAATATACTCGTACAAAGCGCCATTATTGTTATTTTGAACACAAATATATGCGTTAAGTTGATTTTCTGCGTTAGCTGTGCTGAACTTACATTAATTTTTGCTGCTTTGTTTTTTAAGTGAAATTTCCAATAGTTCTAATGAGTCATAAAAACTTTGTTTTCATAGTAAAGAAAAATAATATAAACAATTTTATATGAAGTACTGTAAACTACTTATGTACATACATACATATACTACATATGTACGCAGCCTTATCTATGACAATTTAATCCACTTTTCTTGAAAAGGAGGCGTGTTATGACAATCGTGTGCTATTGTTTTCGTGCGGACATTTTTTCAACAAACTTACAAAGTGAGTGATTATTTTTGATGAAATTTTGATTTAGTCAATATTTGGAATTTTGTAATATCACATCTGCAACGCCTGCAAAATTTTACATAACTCAATTAAACTCTTTTTACTCAGCATGAATATACACACAGTTCAAAATAATAACCCCATTTATTTATGTATAATATTAAAGAAATTTTTCCAATTTTTCCAATTCAAAAACAACAATTTTTGTCAAATATCAACGGTAGTTTGTAGCCACATGAAACTTGCATTTTATTGTACTAAAACTAAATAAGCAAAAAAACTGAATACTCGAAAAAATTCTGTATTCCATTTGAAATTGTACTTTCTATGAAACTATTTGTGAATTTTTTAAATGCGTGCAAACTTTTGATGTTTTGGTTTTTATGGCTTAATTTAGAAAAAAATTTTAAATTAAATCTAATTTGTGATAAGTTATGTTCACAAATTGACAGATGTGGGCACTTTATTTACCTTCTAATTAATTAAAATAATTTTTTTAGTAAAATGTAGTTCATTCTCTAAAAAAAACTTATAAGCCCCTATTTTTTAAACTACTTACAAAATGAACAATGATTTAACAAGATTTCATCTAAATTTCGAACATTTTAAAAAAAGTTTTTAGAATTTTTTTAAGCATTTTTTGACTGACAGTTTCCTCCATACAATCCAAAACCAAGTTTATTTTTTGTATGAAAGGAATTGCGAAAAAGCAACAGTAAAAACATTGTCAAAAATCAGTGGTAATTTATAGCCATTAAAAACTTGCACTTTGTTACTAAAATTGAATGAACTACATACATACCTGCAATTCTTAATTTTTTTTTAAAGTTCGAATTTTAGATGAAGATATGTATATGTTACGTTTTCTACGTTTTTTATGAAATTAAAAAAAAATGTGTTTAATAGTTTTTGTTAGAACTTGAAAAATAATTTTTATTATTTGGAGATAACTAAATTGTCAAAATGCGTTTTTGTGCCACAATTTGTTAACAGAGTGTATTTGTCGTGATGAGGTGAGCTATACACTACGAGTTACATAGGCATCTCGTTCAGTCTTGTCTTAAAAGTTATGGATAGCAAAGGATCAAATTACAAACCAGATTTTTAATAGCAAACGTATTTCTTTTTGGTGTAATTTGATTATTTTTTTATTCAAAAATATGTACAAAGTCTGGTCACTTTCCAGGTGAAATATTTACACTTTGAAATTGTAAGTTTATACGTCAATATAAAATATTGACAAGAGTATTTTAAGCTACAAGATGATTTTATTCACTGTGAAATTACGCTCAAGCAAGCTCTCTGTTAAACAGTGCGTATGAGTAATTTAAAAGATTTCAGTTAGCAGTGTTGATCGCATACTTACATAGAATATTATGTAAAGGTTAAACGCTGTATTTCAAACCAAAATATATGAAAAAATTTTACACACACAAAAAATGTATTTAAAATGCTTTATTTAATAACTTTACTATGCGAAATATATATTTAAAAAGCATTGCAAAATTATTTCTTTTTTAATTTGGTTGTAAATTTCTATTATTCTATGTCTATATTAATTTCAAAGCAATTCAATTTATACAAAACTTTAAACACTTTAATTTTATCATCAAAAATTATATAAAAAACTTTCAACCCGAAAACTATTAATAATATTGCACCCCAAAATCTCTTCCATGTAAGAAAAAAAGTTAAAGTCACCTGCTGCAAATGCAGCTAAGCAAATTGTTGGCATTTAAAAATCTCACCTGTGAACACTAGAAAAACTTTTTCAGCGCAACTGCATCTAAGTTTCCGTCCTTCATTTCTGCAGTAGTTTCTTTTTTTTTTGTTTTCTTGCTACCTATTTCTATTTTTATAGCTTTTATTTACAGCCCTCTTTCATCTTTCAACTGAACCAAATGAAAAAAGTGCAATGTACGTGCTTAGAAACTTACATATATGTACATACATACATACACATATACAGCAATACAGGTGGATATATATTAAGGTACTTGACTTAATTAAAACACTGCACTTCACTCAGGCAGTCAGGCAACTAACTAACTAACGAGACGGCTTAGTGCGGTGCAAATTCATTCACATCCGCGCATTGTAAGCAACAATGAGAATAAGAATCAAGTCGAATGATTTGATGGCATACACTAAATACATATACTTATTTAGTTGTATGTATGTATGTGCATGTAAATAATAAAACGACTATAAGTGTTGCATTAGTTCCTACGGCGCGAATCGTTGTTATTATTTAATCGTCTTAGGGGAAGAGAGTGTGAGAGCGAAAGGTTTGCAAACTCTTGTACTAAAATTCCAATGTTTAACATTGCGTTCGACACGAAAAACTCAGTCGCCAGCTATGTACGTAAGTAGCATTTCCATCCGCCACAATAATGAACTAGCTGTCAGGCAATCAACCATTTGTGGCAACTTCTCACATAGATTTCCATTGCATTTCCTCAGTTGGCAGTGCAACGCGTCTGCTGCCACATATTTAATCACCAGACAATGCATACGGATGACTGCCTCCTAAAACAATAGTTAGTAATGCAGGTTGCTTAAATATTTATTCATTAATGCAATACTCTATTCACAAATATACACAAACACATATATGTACATATGTATGTATGTAATAAATGAATATGTATGTGCATAGTCTATGTAATTAAAAAGTTGCCAAAACGCCAATTGCAATGTCAATGTTGTTGGCGTGCCCCAGGCGTGAAGTGCCAAATTGCAAGTGTCATGCAACATGCATTCCTACTCCTGGCCACAAATTAATCGCGTTCCTTTGCATATACACACACAATAACACGCACATAACAAGCAGAATTTTTAATTGCACTTTTTTAAGGTCTAACTATTGACTGAGTTTTGCAAAAATGCATTTTTAATTTGCAACCACGCAAGCGAGTCAACGTGCCACCCCCGACGTTGGAAGTCACACGTAAATTGTTAAGTGCGCCTGCGTGTATTTGTGTTTGTGTGTGCTTGAGTGGTGCAATTAGTACGTACAACTCAGGCTGCGTGCCTACTAATTCTTTTCCCAATCCACAGCTGTTGTCTTCCAGTTATTGCTTTATTGTAAATTTATGCGTTTAATAAGACTCTTTTATACTTTTGTTTTTGTATGAAAACATTTTAAGACTTTACGCTATTAAGTGCGCATTGAGCGAAAATTTTCACAAATTAAATTATGTACATATTTTCTACACGAAATTACATAAAAATATGAGTATTGTTGTACAATGGTAGATATAGTGATTTTTTTTTTGTGAATACGTATTTGCAAATTTTTTATTGAAGAATATTTCTTTTTTTATTATTAGGACCTTGGTTGTGAAAAAAAATGCACATTTTTATGTACATAAATGAATAAAATTTGAATTGAAATTTTTTGTGCTTTTTGCGCTTTTGCTGGAAGAAATGCTATTAGGAAAAAATAATGAGTTTGAATGAAGTAGACGAAAATGTGTGCTCTATATAACAGTTTCTAAGTGTTACGTAGTAACAGAACTATTATTCAAGATAGGATATGGTAAATATTTAAGTATTTGTAACTTTTACGTAAACATGACAAATATGTATGCAAATATATCTATTAAACATTTATAGCATTTCCATTGTTTCTCAGAGTAAATGAGTTTGCTGGGAAGCAAAGTACGGTTGAAGTTAAGGAGGAGAGATATTAATTATATTTTCAAGTAATATTTATCAAGCTCATCGTGGTATTTTGTTCACAGCTTGCGATTTTAATATATGGCGCAAACTTATAAATGTCACCGCTAGATGCTGTTCTATTATCATTTAATTTTAAAGTAACCCTATCGACTCTGCTCCATAAACTAGCGGCCGCTCGTTGCTGTGCATTGAGCATTAAAGAGAGTAAGCCGCAATAAATCGATACTTGTATAACTATACTCAATAGTTTTCTCAAATTAATAGTACTTCTGTGTTCAATACTTGTATACATCATTCCAAGCAGGTATCGAAAAAAGTACTATTCTCAAAAACCGGAAAAACTATATTAAAATCTAGAAATCAGCTTTCACGAAAATACTTAGAGATTTTTTATGTTTAAGGAATTATAGTAAAACTAGCAAATACCCGTGGTGTTGTCCACGTATTTTCTTTTGCGAATGAAATATGTTACAACTATTTGGTTATCCCAAAGCAGCGGTTTGGTCATTTGCGGGGGATCACTTAAATCACTTAGTTTAACATGGCCATTGCCAAAACACATTCCTACTATTTCCTTTGGTCACTTTTTTCTAATACAAATACATAGCATTCATCGAACCAATCGGGAATGCGAGTGTTCAATATAATTAATACTTGCCCGATCGCAACTTGTCGAAGACTTGTTATTGACGTACCCTTACATTTTCTATATGATTTTCGCGTTCATCCGCTGTTTTGATAACTTTTTTTGTCTAAGTTTGCGTTTTTTTTTAATTTTCTTAGCTTTAGGTATTTCTAAAAAAAAATTATTAAATATTCCTACATTACAATTTTGCTTTTTTTTCCTTAAATAAAAAATAATACTTTAGCTCTTATTTCTTAAATTTTTTAGAAAAATTTCTTTACCATTTTTTTTTCTAATAATTTCTTCTGATATACTCGTACATATGTATGTATGTATCTTTCTATTGAAAATAAAGATAAAGCTAGGCATCGATAACTTGATTGATAGAAGTTCAAGTTAGGAGTTGTTTGATCCCTAAATTGAATAGATTTAAACCTAGAATTGAGACAAAGCGAATTCATGAATGATAGCGTTGACAGAACAGCTGATTTGATTCGCTTTGGTCGACTGCATGTCAATTTACATTATTCTGTTTGGCTGGCGATGTAGATGGCAAACAAAAACTTGACAAGCTGTCCACCATAAATTCCAAAAGGTTGCTACCTTTTTCGAGCATTAATTTGCGCAAAAAATTGAGCTGAAACTTTTTAAAGCAAATTTTTAAGGTTTGGAAAAATTAATTGTTTAAAAAAACTACTCGTCACACGTGCCTAAGTAAATACATAAATATTTTTTTTTTATTAGTAGTACTTAATTCGTTTCAGTTTTTATCGTTTTAGACATCTGCTCTGTGAACGTTTGCCCAAAACTCGGGCGTCTTTCCATGCCCTGCCTGCCACTCAATTCCATTTAGAATAACAAAAGATATTAGGTACCTCTTTTCCGACACACACACACACACACACGCGCACATATGCAAACATGCATAGTAGTAATACATACATAAATACACGCTTGCGCTTCAACTAAAAATAATTTTCATTTGCATTTTTCTCTGCAATTAAAAAGAGTGCGAAATGTGCGAAAAATGTTGGAAAAGATCGACAAGCAACCGACCGACCGACGACTCGGTTCCACATGAGGCACAAGTTTACGGTGCTCATTAATCAAACTCTACAACAGTAATAACAACAAACAACAATGCAGAGTAGCAAATACATACATATGTACATACGTATCAGCGAAGCCAGAAGGGGCCGCCACAGACAGATAGACAGACAGTCGACAAAGGCAACGCAAAGCAAGCAAACAAAAACAAAAAAAAAACAACAGCAAAAGCAACAATAAAGCAAACAATCAAATATAAAAGCTTCAGAAGTCAGCAAAAGCAGCAGCAGCAGCCGCCGCAATGCCAACTCATGATTGGTGGCAATTGTTTTTTTTTTTTTTTCGTTTTTTTATACAAAGCGTACACACAGAAAACGTCGTCCGATGCGACCACACGACGGACGCACTATTGTATCCATCGGCCTAAGATCGAAATTGAATTTAACAAATTGTATTTGGCAAACTGATTGAAAAATAGATTTGCTAATTAAAATCGAAAGTAGGCTAAAATAGCTCATTAATCTTCTAAATGGCGATTGGCAAGAAAGCCATATCGATGTGCGAAAAAGTGAACGAACACACTTACGCACATCCATACACACACAAATACATATGTACATGCATACATTTTTATATACTCAAGCGTACACTATGTAGGGTCAATTAAATGTTACAATAATTTGTAATTTATGAAAAGTGTGAACAGCTTTGATATTCCGTTGTAATAAATTTTAAATGCAAACGCTAAGTGTTTAGTTTACTTAAAGTATTATGATTAATCGGTGATATCTTGAAAAAAAAAATCTATGTACATGCTTATTGCTGTTATGCTGCAATGCTGTAATGTAAAGGAACCTGAGCTTAATAACATTTCCGCCGACTGTCAACGACATTTTAACAACCGTTAGCAGCCGCTGTATATGCTTGTCAACATGTTGCTAGCAAGCGACCTAGCCTGGCCTGGCTTGTCTTGATCACTTTTTGCTGCCTTTTGCTACTGAAACTATTTTTAGTTGCACTTCACAAGTAAAATGCGCAAAATGTTCACCCAACAACGCACATTTGATGTGCTATTTATTTATTTATTATGCAGTAACAACAACAAATGCAACATCATATGTTTCTACTGGCTATATGTTGCCAGAGCAATTGCTTTTCACTGTCATAAACATTGCTCGAAATGTATTAAAAAAATACATATTTTTTTTTTGCAAACACACAAATGTCTAACATATCGGATGGCTAAGATGAATAGTAGGCACGTGTGCGAATATGTCTAGCTTAGTAAGAGCGTTTGCCTTGAAATGGAAATAAGTGAAAATTTTAAGAGGCAAATTTCAAAAATATTTTATCAACTACCTTGAATTGTACATAAAGCAGCATTATCACAATGAAATACAAAATCTATATACATATATAAAAATCAATTGTAGTTCGTTTATCTCGCTAAAACTCGAGAATGGCTGGGCCGATTTAGCAGAGTTTTGTTTTGAAATGTTTGTCGTAGTTCAGCGAAGGTTTCAAAGGTGAGGAAATATGGAAAAATTGCGAGGAAGATAGCAAAAACAACAATTTCATTTTCCCATAAAAAACAGTTCTACATTAATTATGATAGAAGATACAGGGTGGGCCAAAAGGAACCAAGGGGTTTGAATTAAAAGTGCCATTGTGTCTCGGGCAGTATGGGCAGTGGCTCCGTCCTGCTGAAACCACATACCAGGTCTGTAGGACGTAACATTTTTCTATCATAAACCGATACCGCTCTCCATTTACGGTTACAGCACTTCCATCTTCATTCTCCAAGAAGTAAGGCCCAATGACATTTTCAGATGTGATCCCACACCATACTGTACACCTGATGGGGTGCAATTGGCGTTGATGAATGGCTCTTGGATTTTGAGAACCCCAGAACCTACAGTTCTGCTTATTAATAAAGCCATTCAAATTCGACGATATGCTCTTTGCGTTAAAATAATTGATCTCTGGTTTAAATAAAAAAATTATATTGTTCTTGTTATCTGTTCATGGCCCATAAGAGGTTTTTGGAGGCACTGGAGGCACTGGAGGCACTGGAGGCACAGGACATAACGTTAAACGACCTTCGTGGAGCCATTATTCTGTTATCAGGTAATTTTCGTCAGACTCTTTCAGTTATTCCTCGATCCACAGTCGATGATCTCAATGCCAATATGCAAACTTTTCTTCCAGGCGAGTTGTTTTCTTACAAATCAGTTAACACAGTTACAAACCACGATGATGTAGTCAACTATCCCAGAACATCAGCAGATAATATCAATGAGAAAATATTTAATTTTTTTTTCAATACAAATGCTAAGTATTATTTTGCTTAGGTCACATCATTTTTTTTTTTGAAAATGTGTATGTTAGATATTTTGAAATGGCAAATATTCTTTTGATTTCCCATTTAAGACTCAAATACTGCTCGTAAAGAGATTACAAGAAATTTTTTTCATTATTTATGTTGCTTAAAAAAGGCACTTGCCGCTGCTGAAAATTGAAGCAACTATTATACGAACATTTGTTTTTCATGAGAGCTTCAGATTGATTTCATTTATTTTTATAAAAGAAAGTTTCTTTCTAATTTCTTAAGTGTCATTTTATATGTATTTTTCAATTTCTTGAGAGCTACATACATACCAAGCATTAAGTGGAATGAGCGAATGAAGAGCACCTACTTTATTAAACTGCAGACTATTACTCAACTTTTGGTATAGATTTCCAACTTGAGAGAATTTTTGAAATTTTATAAAAGTCATTTATAAAGATAGCTCACAGGAACTTTATCACAGAAGCAGTTTGCTTAGGGTCTGACTGTTTTTTTTATTTTATTTATTAGGCTCCTATATATGAATCAGTGGACTGGCAAGAAAATTTCTATAAGCTCAAGGAATAAAAGTAAAGCTATGTCATACTGAATTGTAAACTTAATTAAATTCCTAAAGCCTCGATTACCATATATTTCCATATTCATTTATAACATTTTTTTAATACATTTGTTGTTAAGCACTATTTTGGTTTTGCTTTGTAATTTATCAAATCAAGCCAAGAATCGAAAATATTCAACACAGCCGTCTCCACACAGACCAATACGCTAACAGCTCTGTCTTTCCAAAGTATACAAAAAAATATTTCTATCAAAGATAATGCATCCATGAACGCATTACTAATGCATAGGATAAAGAACACACTTGAAAGATTTCTAGTAAAAAAAAATTTAAAAGATGATGCTACTGAAATTTCATTGGCAAATTCCTTGTGCACCACAACAAATCTATTCCGCATACTCGTACGAAGAAGAGATATGCCAGTATTCGAATGATCAACATTAAGCGAAAGGATTTGAGCTGCATAATTGAAAATTAAAATAAAAATTTTCAAAAATTTGACCAAAATACATTAAATCCCAATCGTTCTATTGACATTCTTAAACGTAAAGCGAATGGTTGAAGAAGTAAATGGCACGCGTAATGCTACCACCTAATATGAGATCACCTTGTATACAAGGCGGAAAATTCATGGTCGTCGATGACAGTAATAAAAAAAAATTAAAAGAAATCACTTTCTAATATATGTAAATATTATTCACAAATCTCACTATTCACTCAAGCACAAATATATTTTTGAAATGAAAACTTTGCAATTTCAATAATAAGACGTTTGATTCGATGAATAAAAAACTCATTCCGATGAAATGAGAATTTTGCAAAAAAAAAAAATGTTTGGCCGCGGTCCAAAAACTTATTCATTCCACTTATTCATGCAACACGCTCATATTACTCAGATTACAATTACCATACTTAACCAAAATATGAATTTTTACAAATGTTATACGTAGAAATGAAAATGATGAAAATTTTTGTCAGCTATTTATTTCTTATATTCCCCAACTAAGTATTTTGAGTTTTATGATCAAAAATTTCAAAATAAATTACAAAAGTTTGCATTACACAGCTGCGTGGGAGGCCGACCGACATATTTAGACAAATTGTCGCTAGCTTAATTATATCGAGATATGAATAATTAAATGACACTTACATATGTATGTATTTCTGTTGACAATATTTTCAATTTGTTGAAGCCAACAGCGATTTGCTGATTTCATTTCTCACACATTTGCGTTTATATTTTTGAACAATTTCATTTTATTGCTTAGCAACAATTACCTTTAAATATTTTCAAATACATATGTATGTTCGTATGTATGGGAAAGCGTAAACCGCATGACTTGCCATAATCCACCTTGCACCCTCAAGGGGCTCTGCTCGCAATCGTCTGGCATTCGGTGCAAATCTTAATTAATGTGACAAGCGCACAGCAAATTGCATGTGTACGTATATGTATAGGTGTGTGTGTGTGTGTGTGTGTGTATGTGCTTATCTGATTGCAAGTCGGTTTGTAAGTTTGTTGATCCTTGACCATATTCTTTAGGCTAATTTAATTTTAATTGGGCTTTAACTGCTTATTTGACATTTGTCGGTGGCAATGACGTTGGCGCTGGTGGTGGCGGTGGCGGTGGCGGTGACGTTGGTGCTGGCATTCCACTCGTTATGTCCGCTGTATTAGCACGGCCTGTGCAATTATACAAATTTATATAAATATTTCGCATTTTTCTTGCGCCTAACTACTTAAATTTTGCAAAAATAAAACAAACGCATGAAGTTTAGATGTGAGATAATGGCGAAAAAAGACATCAGCGAATAAGTTGAATTAATTGACACATTGCGTGCATGTCAAATTATTTAATAATGTTTAAGTAGACTGTTGGGAATATTGTATAACTACATATATATGTATGTATGTACTGTTCTCTATATACTCGTATGTACCATGCACCGCTTGCGAATTTTTCATTCTAAAAATATTAGTTTTTTTAATCCACAATCTGTGTAATGATAAAAAATGTAGTCAATTCGTTGTCACGCTAATGTTTCATTTTGTCTAACAAGGAATAAAGTGGCACTTATCATAATATAATAATAAGAACGATACTTAAATTCGAGAAACTCCCCTATTGTTACACTAACATAAGATGTTGCGGGCAGCAAACACCGATGGGTATGAAAAGTAGAAAAAAAGAAAGGTTTACTTATAAAAATTTAACTTCCAGTTAAGTTTAAATTTTAAGCTTTAAATTCATCACTGCTAACCTTAGTTGCTAAGAACTGGCAAATTTTGAGTACGTAATTTAGTTTATGCCATTGAAAGCAGACAACCTCTTGACTTTTAGCAAAAATGGAAAGAGTGAATTTCGTGTCCTGATTACTTTTTGCATTATTTTTTTGCCTAAAAAACCATTACCGAAACCAAGGAAAGGCAAATACTATGGGCACACTGCACCATCAATTTCAATGGTTAAGCAGTTGTTTGTTGATTTCTGTTGTGGTCGTATCAGCACAAGGGTGGCCGAACGTTCAGGTCGCCAAAAGAGGTCGTTACACCAGAAATCGTCAATAAAATCCAAGGTATTATATTGGATAACCAGAGAATGAAAGTGCGTGAGATGTCTGAGGCTGTAGGCATCTCAACTGATTGGGTACATCACATTTTACACGAATATTTTGATATGTGTGCCGCGAATGCTCACACTCGACCATTAGCGCAACTGTGTGACCACATCAAAACCATAACAAAATTCCTTGAGTTGGGCTACGAACTGCTACCCTAGTTTCTAATTCCAAGCCTGAAGAAATGGTTGGGTGGTAAGAGGTTTGCGTCAAATGAAGAGGTTATCTCAGAAAACCGATTTTGAGAGTCTTGAGTAAAGCTATTATTTGGAAGGAAAAAAAATTAGAAAACGCTGGACTTAGTGTAAAGAGCTAAATGTTTAGAAATACTCGTAGAACGATATTTTTCCATAAAAAAAATATATATTATCCACTTATGAAAGTTGTACCAATTTTTTTGATATATTTTTAATTCAGCTTTTGGAGCGTAAAATTATCGCAAATGTGACATCACAAAAAGCTGATCGAAAAAAATAAAATAGTGGTCCTTGCATTATATCTTTCTTGATTGTTAATAATTTTTACTGATTTTGTTTGACTAAGGTAAATGCTGTTTTGTGCAAATAAGAACAACTATTTACATTAGGGTGGTTGGAATGAATAAAAATGTTGTTAACCAAGTAGAACTGTGTGTACCTAAGAACAATTATGGTCATTTCACGACCGTTGCGGGACTATTTCGGGTTTATTTGGAGACCAAACCAGGAATATTTCAATACTATTTCAGGAGTATTTCAGGAATTTTTTGGGACTAATTCAGGACAATTTAAAACAACATCTGGGTTACTACGGAACTAATTCAGAACATTTTTTAAAACTGGACTATTTTGATATTATTTTAAAATCATATCCGTTTTTGTATCGTTTTATGTAACTAGTCAAAAAAATGTCTAATGCAAAGGTGTTAAAAGTTTGGCTAACATTTTACAAATTTTTTCAATTTTGTGCAAATTATAAAAAAAAACGAAAAAGAATAAACACGAACAACTTTGCGAGTAATATAAAAAAAATTTAACGCAGTCTACATAATAACGTGCAAGTGTCAGTTGGTCAGAAATTATTCCTGATTTTTGATTTTTGAAAATTTTTTAAAAATCTAATTGTTGTAAAGATTTTATTAAAACGAGTAAATTTTACAAAGCGGTTTAATTTTAATAATCTTACGTGCCCGTCTCTTTCCGGCCTTTTAAACTATAAAACGTACGTAAAAATAAAATTTTCAAAAACTAAACGTTAATTTTAGCCCACTTGAACTTTTCCCATTATTATCCCAAAGTATAGGTGCGATTAAAATGATTACATATTGAGATTTTTTTAAAAGTTTTAAAGCTACTTGCATGATTCTGTGTACTTGACAAATTATCAAATATTTACAAATACTAAAAAAGTTTCTAAATTGCCAGTAACATTTTTCATTTTTATAATTAGAGCAAGAAAAAGCTTTTTAATTTTGTGTAGAATACAAAAATGTTGATAAATGTTTAATTTCGAGTATTTTTATTTTTAAAATGTTTGACAATTTTTCATGAACACAGAATCGGGCAGTTAAACTTTGAACAAAATTGGAAACTTTTATTAACATGGTTTCATAAATTATAGTTTTGTGAAATGTTTACAAAAAAGATTTAACATTAAAAGCCCTGTCATTAGTGTTCAAAAAAATTACCGCCAATCCACACTTATGTACATATTTTACAGTGCATGTATGTGCATCGATTAAAAGAATAGTAATTTTTGTCATCAATCATGACACACCGACTTTTTCACACCATTTTGTTAAGCACTTACATTTAATATTTCGACTCAAATCACTGCAATATTTTTTGGAAAAATTATTTCACAACTAATTTTTTATTTCTACGAATTCATCTTACCAACATATTTTCAGTTAATTGCTTTTACCAAGAAAATTTAGTTTAGTTTACAATAACAACTTACTCAATTTCTAAGCATTTCCGTTTCGAAATCTACATTCAACAGCTGGTAATGGCCTTACGTTTAGTTTATCGTGCTTATTTTCATGAACTTGTTATTTTTGAAAAAATAAATTTTTTTTTGCTTCTAATTTTGCTGAATTCAATTCAAATTTATCGAGCGTAAAATTGCTGCTAACAAATTATGCCACAATTGGACAGGCGAATGACATGCGAAATACTGTGAAGGCGTGTGTACTCTTACTATGTAAATACTCGTACATATGTATGTATGTATGTAAGTGATTGAGTGAATATATGCAGCTTGTCGCCATTAGCATTTCTTGTATGAACAGTAGACTGGTGGCGAGTGACTGATGCGGCAATGCAGTAAAGTGACAGCACCAATGAATACTTAAATATTAGTAAGAAATAATTTGATTCAGTTTCTTTCATTCATTTGCCGTTGGCCGCCGACATCAGACACACCCACTTCCACTTGATTAAAATACATGATATACATATATACAAATATGTGTGTGTGTGTGTGTGTGTATGCATAGATACTAAGCCGCGAAAACGATTACCATATTTTAAGTAGTTTGTGTTAGAGAATCATAAAACTTTTCTGCAACACAAATTTTATTTTTGTTGCTATTATTATTTTTTTTTACATTACTTAGAAGAGCTTTTTACATTTATCGTCAAAATTTTCATAAAATAAAACTTCATAGTTTCGTTTTTTTTATTAGGTCATATGCGTTTGGCACCATTAAAAACCTGTAACTTTTAAAATTCGTAAATTTTTCTTCCCTACAGAATTTAGCAAGAAACTGATTAGTACGATATTTTTCTAAGAAATGAATTCGTAATCAAAGAACTTATTCATACTTTCTGAGTTCTTTGTCATACGCATAATTATATAAATCATCCAAATGAATTTATTTTTGTTGATATTTCAAAAACGACACTTTGGTAGTAAATACACACACGTACATTCAGTTAATTTCCCAATTTAATGTTCTCCTTATGTTGAATTAAACGCTAAGAAACACTAAATACTCCACATTTTTGCCTATGTAAAGTACGTACATATGTATGACGCTGTGTGATGTTTTTTCTAATACTCACAAGTCTGTTTGTTACCAAAAAAAAAGTTTTTCCTACAGGAGCCCAGTTAATAATCGTTATCCTTGACGGACATGTCAAAAAGTCTTAGAGTGAAAAAGTACTTAGAGTGACTCTTCTCTTCTAGGAAAAGAAGAAGTATAACTTGTATTAACTTACACATTTTCTTTCAACTTCGTCATAGAAAATTTGACTTTAAAGAAAAAATATCTTAAAAAAAATCGTCTTCGCTTTAGGGGAGCTCGCAAAAAAAGGAATAGGACTGGATGGCTGTTCTTTTTATTCTACAGATATTTTTTGCTCACACAGAAACCATTTTCGAAAACTTCAAGTTATATTTATTAGAGCTTTTTTAAAAGCGGTGAACTTGTGAGTATTTAAAATTTGATACAGTCGCTCCCTCAAAAGTACCAACAAAAGAATTGACATGCAAATTTCTTTTTTTTTTTATAATTAAAACTATAAAATTGCCATTCTCCTGGAAGAGTTTTAAGCATTTTTGTACATTTTCTGGAAGCTGTGCAAAGTCAACTTGTCTTTAAAATTTTATTAAAGCAGAAAAAAAAGTCTGATGAGTTCTGTTATGGAATCATGTGCATAGAGTTTATTTTGTTTGTTTTTTTTTATTTATTTATTTATAAACCCACTGCTTCAAATTATTCTTTACCTGTCTCTCCAGGTTTGCTTAACAACATCATTTAGAGAAAAATATATCACTCTACTTACAAACATATTTCTACCCTTCCAAACGTACATTATTCTTAATCTAAAAACTAAAATTTGTTACCTTTACATATTTTAATCTTAATAATTTTTTTATGGTTTTTATAACTCTTTGAGGTGATAAACATTTTTATATCAACATAAATTCACTTGTCGAATTTTAGAATTTTCGTTCAAATCTTCGCACATTGCCAAAGGCAACGCTTTCATTCCAAGACGCGCTGCGGACATTAAAAATTCGTAAAAGAAGCACTCATATATTAGTAAAAAAAACCATTCCACAGCTGGCAGCTGTGTATGTTAGCGATTTTTGTATGCCACTCGATGCCGTTGCGAACTACCACTGCTGTCGGCTATTCGTCCAGTCATAAAAATGTCACAATTAAGTCGTAATGATACGCGGCAATTCTTGCAGAAACAACAAATGAGCCGACTTATACAGGCACATACGTATACATTCATCCATCCACCAATACATTTTCACATGATTACTCAGCGCCTTGTATGTCAAGTGGGCACAGTAGTTGGGAGAATAGGAACGTGAAAGCTATGTACTTGTGATGAATCCAATTCGAAAAAAAGCAACTTCACTCAATTTTAGTTAAATCAGTGTATTTTCGAGTATTTTTTATTGCCTACAAGTTATTTGTATGTATGATTTTTTTTTTTATTATATTTCTGTTTTTAATTTAATAATATTTTTATTAATTTCATTCTGCTTCTTCTCGCCTTTTTACCGTGAGAACAAAATCGGTGCGCCTCTTCCTCATTCTCATTGTAAATCTTCACGCTCGTTAATGACATAATCAAGACAATTGTTTATGAGTTAATAATGTCGTTAAGAAATTTACTGGCCTGTCTGTATTGGGGTGTAGCATGGCAAAAAAAAAAAAACTAAACGCATAAAATTAAATAATTACAATCTGAAAATTAATAACTTCAACGCAACTCGCTTGTAAAATAGCGATAAAGAGCGTGTGCTTTAGGCGCGAATGCCAATCAAATAAATTAGGCAAAGTTAAGTTAGCAAGAAATATACTCGTATTTTTGTATGATCTGGTAAGTTTTGCATAGATTCTGTTTGTGTGTGACTTGAATAATTTAGCCGAAACTGTTCGGGCAATGTCAACTTGAGTAATAAATACCTTAAAGCAGAAGAGCACATAAAGCCGAAGAAAACATATGTATGTATGTATGTGCTTACATAAGTAATTATGTACATACATACACACATATATAACGTATAGATCGTGTTGGGCATGCAAATTATAACTCTACTTACCTTTTTTAAGCCTTTAAGCAAATATTGCAACCCTGGAAAATAAATTATTACTATTTTTTGAAATAGGGTCAGACTTGTTGACGAATTCCTTTGCGAAAGTTATAGAGAGTTTTTGAATTTTAGTTGAAATTGTCTTTTGTTTTTTATTGAATTTTATAATAATTGTAATTGAATTTATGAATGCTTCTTTGGTCGACGCCAAGCCCGAGCAACGCACTCGCGTGTGTTAAGTTTTTTCTTTTTTCTATTTTGTAGTATTTTTTTTAATGTTTTAGAATTACTTTTCATAATAACTTAAAAACAAATTAGATAAGACACAAACCGGTCTCGGGGTTTTGCCGCTTTGAGTGTAATTTTTCGTTGAAAATTGTGTGAAAACTTATTTAGATTCTCATTTAATTTTATTATATTCTTTAATAAACATTTTTTTTTTTGCTTATTTTTTAATTTCATAATATTTTTTATATTTTTTTAACTAATTTTGTATTTTCCATTTTCTTAAGATTATTTCAGTTAATTTCTTTATTAATATACATATATAATATTTTTATTCGTATATTTATTTTTTGTTATATATTAAGGGTACTCACGAAGTGTCGTAAAGTTGTAGCCATCAAAATTATCCCTAGTCTACATTTTTTTTTGTTTTTATTGCATTGCGCAGAAAACGGAAGTAAAATTACATAACATTTCTATAATTTTACGACAATACGACTCTATACGACACATTGTGAATACCGTAATTTAGTTAGTTTCGTTTTTTAATATTCACATTTATATTTTATTTATTGCAATTTTTTTTAATTCTTTAATTTTTACTTATTTTGTTTTTTATTGTACCCAGATTTGAGGTTTTTACATAATTTTTAAAAAATTTGTTTATTTATTTATTATTATTTTATTTCGTGTTTTGTTTGGAATGAATTTTAATCATACTTTGTCAAATTTAATTTTTACATAATTTTTTTTATTTTCTTAAATTCTTAAAATACCGCTTATTATATACATACATATGCATATGTTACAATTTTTAATTTTTTTAATTTAATGTTATTTACTGCTTAATTTCAAACTATTTTGTATTTTTTTAATTTTTTTTGTGCGTTTTGGTTCAAATTTTATTCTTCCAATGTTAAATTTCTGTCTAATTTGTCGTTAAATATATTCAAATTAAAAAAAAAATTATAAAATTTTTTCTCTTTGATTTAAGTTTCATTATTTTTAATTCAATGCATTCTTTAACTGGCTCTATACAAGCCCAACTTTTAAACCTTGTATAATATTTCAAAAATTGATCCAACAATAATACAAATTAAATATTTTTTTTTATAAATTTTGCAGTGGCGTTCTTCGACAATTTTATTCAGAAGTGTCATATCACCACATTTTACTTTTGCTTAGCTTTGAATATTTTCATAGATCTTCATGTGTTATGTTTGTTAAAAACGAAATGGAGTTATTATTTTTATACCCGACACTATAGATCATAGGCGTAAGTTTATATTTTAGCACTTCATTTCATTGAAACACTAGATAAAATTTTGATTTCATGCAAGTGATGTATATTTTTACCTAAAGAAATGACATACGAAAATAACAAATCGGATGAAAAAAAAAATTCCCATTAACTCACTAGAATTCGTGATTAATAATTTCATATTTCGCTCATATTGCTTAATATTTAATTTATAACTTCGTAAGTAGTTTTCCCAAGGAAAAAACGATCTTCTTGCAATACCAGAAAAAACATAAATAATAAAAAACATAAATCGTATTTTTAATGACCGTATTGCTAGACGAAACTAAGTCAATTTATTAATAATCCCATAAGACTTCGTGTGGCAGCTAGTAGCAACACTACGATCTACAAACTCATTGCTCATAATCAGCGCGACCAACTATCTATCGCACCCACTACTTACATACACGCCGATATTGATGATGACAATGCGGCATTTGGCAGGCAAACGAGCTTTCAATAAAATCTAAAGTGGGAATGTTTAAATTTCGAATGAAAAACGAAAAAAAAAATAATAATACAGACTATTTATTTGAATTTGTGAAAAGCTGTGTGTGTTTTAAATAAGAAAAGAAAAAATAGAAAGCGGCTAGTCGCCAAGTCGACAAACATCTCACACACTTTTCTAAATATACAAGTTTATATGTATGTATGTATGTATGTATGTATGTGGGTATGTACTACAACGTACAGGTTGTTTAGTATGAAAAGCATGTTGATTTGAACTTAAACAATAGCAAAAACAAATTGCTTTTAAAATACAGTTAGCGTGACTCATGCACGAAATGTTGGACAGACATTTGTTTTTAGATTTTTTGGTTGTTTGGTTTTTTTTTATTTTCTCTTTTATTTGTTTTTTTTTTATTTTAAATTTTTTTCGTATGCGATACGACATGGCGTATGAGAAATATGAGGAAATTTTATTATCTACGAGCACATAAACATAATATAAATATAAAATCTTTATGGAACTTTTAGCTATAAAATTTGCAATTAAATAAAAATTTAAGTTTTTATTGAATTGGATGATGTTAATTAATTAAAATATATTGTACTCAAATTCGAAAAACTTGTGTGCTATCTTGACTTAGTTTTTATTATGAAAAGCTATTTAATTTTTACGTCGAAAAACGAACAATTTGAAAATTTACCAATTAAAATTTTAAATTAACTTAATATTTTCCACATCTTTTACTAGCATAAATTTAAAAAAAATAAATTTATGTTTTTGTTTCATTATCATTGAGTTGCCTTTTTCAAATATTTAAATTTTTTGTTGATAAAAATATGTATGGAAAATTTCAGTACAGCTAAATTTATTTAGTAATTTTTTTAATTTTACGAATTATGTATTTATTTGTATATAATTGACAAATTCCTCTCAGTATTTTTTTCATTTACGATTTTATATCAACTGACACATTTTTTCGCATTTAATTTACTAAAAATAGTAAATCACGAGAAATTTTCACTACCATCCCCCAAATCAAATTTACTATAATAAAAATAAATCACGTGTTGCCTACAATCCTGTGGATCAATCACAAAAAAAAATTGATTTTTGCGCATATCAACTTGACTTCTTAATCTGATTTGCACTTTTAAATTTGCTGAGCTATTTTAAACTTAATACAATACATTTTTTTTTTATAAAATCGAACGACCTTCCTATCAAGTACGTACTTTGCTACTTTTATTTTTCTTTTCACATATTTTTTTTTATTTATTTTTTTCTGATTTTAAATTCACTCAAATCATTTGCACGATTTATTTTGGTTAATGTGTCACATTCCTCGTCTTCGATTCATTGATGACTCAGTGCGAATTGTATAACTGCGTAAAGCGCTGGGTGACCAAAGCGAATATCAGCCAAACAAAAACAAAAAAAGAACAAAAATGAAACAAAAGAGACGTGCAGAAATGTCGGCTGATTTAGCATCACATGATGATGGTGATATTCTTCACCCTTGGCGGTGGCTGTGAATGATGAGAAATCAATTCGGTTACGTATACGCCCGTGCGCACCGCAGCGCGACTTAATATTTGCGCGTTGGTTTGCATGTATTGTATACAAAAAGTGTGTGCTGCTGTGTGTGAATGAGAATCTGTATTTTGTTATATTATTTTTTTATATTTCAACCAGAGTCTATAAAATTCAAATTAGCGATTTTTAAAATATTTAATCAATTTGTCATGGTCTATAAGAATATTTCTGTGTACTATGCTTAGCATCCTTAGCAACTAAAAATAGTAAGTAATGTTGGTAGATATTTAAGTATAAAAAAAAAATTCTTTCCGAAACATCAGTAGTTTCAAGTAAATAACGCAATAACGCTTGTGCCATCCGGCGCAATTGAAAATAATTTTGGACTTTTAAACTCACTCACTTCCTTCTCTACGCAAATTTATGTGCATATGTAGATATTTTTATACATATGTACATATGTATGTATATGTAGGTTTTTCAGGTATTTGCGCAAAGCTTTTGCCATTTTTTAAAATAAAGTTTCACTGCATTTTCAGAACCCTTGCGCATTTCAAAAAAATGTTTGTTTATAATTTCTTAATAAATTCAAATACACACAGCATTTATATATGTACATACATACTTACTTATAAAATCGTGCTATTTGCACTTAAAATTGCTTAAACAAATAAATACATTACTCGTGCGCACAGCAACTGAATTCTCTGAAAAGTAGAATGTTGTAAAAATAAAAGCAAAACACAAAAATGATACTTCCATGCAGTATGTTAAATAAAAAAAATTGTATAAACACTCTTCTTCTTTAGTATCTACCGCGTGCTGGAAAATTTACTAAAATAAACTCTTTTTAATGTTTATGCTTTGCTTTATTATCTAATACTTAAATGCATTTCGTGCAATATATGCACTAAAACCGCTTTTTATTCCATACACATGTAAAAAAAAATCCACTTTCCAAAGAAAAACAGCAGCAAGTGTCTGCGCGAGTTGCTTACTTTGGCCTCGGCAATTGGCGCCCATCTGTTGATCATAAAATCCGAAACATGCTCAAGCTTCTTTCATTTATGGTCTAATTTAAAAATTTCCACAACAATATTTTTTTTTTTTAATTTTTTTTTATAGCAGATTTTTATGAATTCTTGTGACACGCTTTGTACGTTTCTGATCATCACCTCTGGCGCAGTAGCTAGCGGCATTTGATTCGGTTGATAAAAAAAAACTATAAAATCATAAATAAATATGTTTATATGTATGTAGTTGTGTATACGTGCGCCTCTCATCACTAACAGATTGGCTTACGAAGAAGCAGAAGAAAATCCTTTGATATAAAGACTGAAGAAAAACTTCGTTAATAAATTTTCGTATTCGCTTGGTTTCGTTGGTGGCATAGACGCTAATAATTTTTGTCTGCATAATTTAAGTATAAAGATATTTATAACTGAAATTGCTATATGAATTTGTATCAGAAATAAATATTTATGGGCAGTTTGGAAAACTAATTATCTGTTTTTGTTATACCAACGGATGAGTATCGGCGCAACATCGAAACGGAATGCCTATCCATTTTTCAAATTGTCTTCTATAAAAATTAAATTTACCGCATTATCTATAATAAAAAATGTTTGATGTTTTGTTTTCTCTAAAATTATTGGACAGTTTATAGGCATCTATTTTTAACCCAAAAATTTGGTACTTTTCAATAAATTCTTGAAAGCCCTACTTAAAAATTCCATTGTAAATTCAATGAGCAGATTTTGGTTCTTTTTAAGCTCGTTGGAACTAGCCAAAGGTTACGTAATGATGTGAGTGTTTTAAACTCAGAAATAAGGTAACAGAATTTAAATAAAAACCAAATTTTTGTTTTAATGTTAACTCCAAAGAAGCGCGCTGCCAAGCTAGTTTTTGTTAAAATTTCGCTTATCGCTGTCACTTGCGCATTATCAATTAGAAATAGAGAAATATCTGAAAATGCATTGAGAAAGAACGAAACAGTGTTATGAACATTGAAATGGGAAAAATCAGTTGATATACATCCCATACGCCTTCCTTACGCCAAAAAAAATTTGTTTTAATGGGTGTTGTTTCAGACGTGTGGTTTTCAATGAGGTAAAACTCTTTTCGGAGTTGATCTTTTTGGCAGCTGTTACTTGATTTATACTGTTACAGTGAATGGGGAACGCTATAGAGCCATGATTAATGACTTTTTCGTGCCTGAATTGGAGGATGTTGATGAGGACGACCTTTGGTTCCGAAAAGACGGCGCTACATGCCAAAAAGCCAACGAAACCATCAATTTATTGAAGGAAACTTTTGGTAAGCGCATTATCTCGCGTCGTGGGCCTGTCGCGTGGCCTCTAAGATCGTGCGATTTAACACCACTAGACTATTTTTTGTAGGGTTATGTGAAGTCGAAAATTGGGCATCTCGGCAGGAATTTATTCGAGCCATCCGCGGCTGTCACTTGCCCGAAATCATTTTTAAAACACAATAGCAAACTCTTATCTTTATAATAAAGCAAAATTCTTGGTCATAGCATTAAACTAAATGTGTTTCATTTCTTCTTAAAAACCTATGTCTAAAAAACACCCTTTATTAGAAAATATTACTGTAACAAATTGTTTAACGATGTGGCGCGATCAAGTAGATTTCATGATCCAACAGCTATATATTAATATCATTTCATTGGTTTTTCACTCATTTCAATTAATAAATTATAAATAAGTAAAGAACTTTTCACAAATTGACTCATTAATAATTACGAAATACAATTTGCTCTTAAATTCTTTACAGCACAGCTCGCATCGATACGTACAATAACCACAAATCGGACGATGGAAATCGGTAAAGAGTTGCATATTGTTTGCAAAGTGCAAGGCCAGCCACCACCCAAGGTTACCTGGTTCAAGGATGGCAAATCGATTAATCGTAATCGAAAATTGTATAAATTTCGACATTTCAAGTGAGTTACAAATTACGCTAATTTATTTCAGAAAGCATCGCTCTTTACTTAATTAATATGTTTATCTATTTTTTCTTTTATTTTGTATCATCTATTTTTCATCGACTCATTCAATTGCTCGCACTTTCGTATACTTAGAAAGCGTTCTGAACTGATCATACGTTCGTTTAACATTTCCGATACGGGACGTTATGAGTGTCGCGCTAAAAATAAAATCAATCAAGAGCCAGATCGACGCACCATTCTAATCAAAGCGGATCCAGGTGAGTGAATGACATACAAACTGACATACAGACATATGTTGATAGTGTTCATGTGTACATACATAACTATGTGCATATGTTTCAGGGTGCTATAGTTTATACAGTAGCTAGCAGAAATTTGTTTTCAGTGTTTTTTTTTTTTACATTATTCACAATATAACTCAAGATAAATATTTTTCGTTAATTTTTAATAAATCTATGCATAATTATAACATTAAAAGCACGCACATTTAAGTTTAAAACTGTGTTAAGAACTTGCTAATATTTTTCAAATTTTAATCAGAGTTCGGAGTTAGTTGCAAATATTTCGGTATGCTGCTTTGTAGGTAATTTAATTTAATAAAAATTATTCTCGAAACGCTGACTAAAAACATCAAAATATTTGGGTATTCTTCAATTTTAAAGTACATACATTTGTAAGTAAATAATTTTAGTTATAAAATAACCAAAAGTTTTAAAAAAAATTACAAATATAAATTTTTCATGAAAAACAATAAAAATATTGTAGCAAAACTCACTGAAAGAAAACTTTTGTGATCTACAATTTATTCGCATATATTTGCAAGAACCTTAGAAGAGCATTTCTTCTTAATTTGTTTTTTTTTCGACTTAGTGCTCTACTTTCTTTGCTTGCGTGCAATTTTCACACAAATTATTTTGCTCTAAATAATTTTTAATTTATCGCAACATTTTCCATTTTACACTTGTAGATGTATATTCATATGTAGATAGCTAATGCGTCCTACTAAGCGCGCTCATAATCGCTGCACTTATTCATAAATTGATTATAAAATCGATCAAGTTGTGGGGAAATTATAAACAAAACGTATTAAAATTTTATTTTTTTCAAATTTTTTATCAAAATGAAATTATATTTTTATTTTTCGTCATTTTACACATAAAATAAATAATATACTCTCGAAAATTGTGGCCAAATAGAGTATAGCAAATCTGGATAATTATAATAATTATAAAAAAATTCAAACCAAATTGTTTATCCAATAATAAAAAAAAATTGAATAGATTTAAAAAAATAAACTAAAATTCTTCACAATATGTTATTGAATTTTAAAATAAAATTTAATTTTAAAATTGCTTACATTAAAAAAGAGTGCATTCTCTAAGAAAACTCATATAAATCCAAGTTTCCAACTTGTACAAATTTATTAACAATTATACAAATTTTCAAAAAAGTTCTAATTATTCAATCAAAATTTTTCGAGTATGCAATTTTTGAACATGTTTAATATAAAAGAAACTAGGTACTATGTAATAGTGTCGAATTATTTTTTATATGGCGTAAATGCACAACACCGTCTACAATAAAATTGCTTATTATTATTTAAATTAAATGGGCTTATACTAAAACAACTGCTTAAAGTTCTGAGAAAAACACAAGTAATTTTGGTGCATTTTTGATTTATATCTTGAAGTTTTGAACTAAGTTTTAAATTTTGATTAAATTGGAAAATTATAAATATAAAATAAGAGAAAAAGAAGTTATGAAAGTTTTACTAAATATAGCGTTACTGTGTGCATAAGTATTTAATTTGTTTTATTTAAAATAATTATAGAGCCACGTTATCCAACAAATTTAACGGGCGGAACTGGCAATGTTTGTCCCGATGATGCTGCTGAATTTTGTCTTAATGGTGGAACATGTAATTTCTTTTCGGAAATCGGCTCATATTCCTGCATGTAAGTATGAAAAATTGACTAAATAAATACATATAGAAATAATCTCTATTAGAAAACTTCTTACATTATTAGGGTATTCACATGGTGTCGTAAAGTGTCGTTTGGTCGTAAAATTAAAAAAATCGATGTTGTGTTATTTTACTTTTTTTTTCTGTGCAATGCAATAAAAAAAAATCAAAAATAAATTTTATTATACCTTAAGTTTTGATGACTTTACAACTTTACGACATTTTACGAAACTTTGTGAATATACTAAATATGTAATTATACCAAAAGGCCGTTTAAGGTAGGAAAGAGTTGACATGGTGAAAATATATGTCACGCAAAATTTTCGAAACCACTTTAAAGAATGGAAAGGTGCATTCTTATGAAAAATTTACCAATGTAGGTATACTCGTAATATAGCAGAAAAAAAAATGTAATTAAACTTGAAACGATCTTTCAATGTAGTGCAAACCTGATTTGTGCGAGCTAATACATTTGTGCAATCATATTTATATACAGACATGTAGATATGTACATTAAGATGCCTCACGACTTTCTAGCGAGGAATACAATTTTTTATACTTGAGAGAGGGAATTCACACGACGATTTTCCACCTTGGTGTTTTGACATTTTGCAAATTCTTAAAGTTGCTAAGTTATAGTACATTCATTATTTGCGACCATCATTCATCATTTTTCAACAAACGAATGACCAAAGAAACTTTACCGCTTAAACGTCAAACAATCTCAATGAATATTGCAAATATAAAGCAACCATGTAAAGGCGCAAAGATGTTCGAAAACATTTTTAAACGAGTAGGTCAAAAAACAAAAATTGAAAATTCGTCGTGTGTAAAGCGTCTTACAAACGAAACATCCAAAAAGAATTTTGATATTTCAGAAAAAAAATCTGTATAATTTTTTCAGAAAAAAATCTTAATAAAAACAAAAAATCAAAGACTACTAACTTTTATAGTGACTTAATCTGATATTTGAATATAAAAGAAATTGAATAAACTTTTAACATTTAATTTTTTTTAATTTCTATTAATAATTTTTTTCAAACTTGCTTGTTCTAGTTTTTTCAGTAGAGAAATTTAAAATTTTTGCTAAAGCTGGTTCTGTTACCTTTCAAATTTTAAATGATACTTTATTTCAATTTCTCGACTGGTTTACTAGTTTTGACTATTTGTTTTTCGTTTTATTTTTTATTTTATTTTTTTGATATATTCGATTTTGTTTTTTTGCTAAACGCGTATTAAGAGTATTAGTCTAATTTCTTTGTTTGTTCTTTCGAAAGTTCAATTTTTGATTCACTAAAATTTTTTGTATTTTTTTCTCAAATTGAAATCAAACTTTTACTTTTGAATCTGCAATACAATATCGTTTATTGAAGAATGGCATTTTTATTTCAAAAGAAAAATAATCATTGTTGTGCAAAATAAATCATGACAGTTTAAGGGCGTAAGACAATGATTATGCAGTCTTAAATTTAACTACGAAAATAATGTGATGTAACTTAAAAGCTTTCAACGTGTTTGCCTCGAGTTTCAAATTTGTTGAAATGGTTTCCCAAAATAATTTTTAAAATCGTATACAGCGCAGAATGGTTCTATGTTTATCTAATTAAATTTAAAAAATCATAAAAAATTTGTTTGCTGGGTAAAATTTACATATTCACATAATGCATACACAAGTTTACAAACTCACTTTCTCATATAAGCGCCGCACAATACAGCGGTGGCATGCAACGCGTGGTTGGAAATAACAATTGTGGAGCCTTGCCAAGAAGCAGTCACAAAGTGATCGAGCGAGTGCAACTTGCCGCGCATAAGAAATCGTTGTATACTTGTATATACAAACATATATTTGTACACACATACATATGTACGCAAACATTTTGGGTACGCGTACAAATGTACAGATTGCAGGGAACGCAGCGTATTTGGAAATAAATTGACGCGCTGAAAGACATAATTCACATTGCGCACACGCACCAAATTGAATGGCAGCAGCGCACATGAAACAGGGTAGCGGAACAACAAAAAAAAATATAGGAAGGAAAGAAAATAAAATGTGGAAGCGGAGGAAGAGTTTGAGGTGAAGGTGGCGCGCAACCACAATTCGCTCAGATTTTGTTTAAAAAATTCAAATGATGAAGTGAGTTGGTTAGATATACGATGCGAGAGACTTTGTTTATTGTGGGTTAACCCCCTCGTTTGGCGCTTCATACCGAGTATTCATACTTTGAAATTCGTACATTTAAGAAAACATATTTTAGAATTTTGTTGTCAGGCCACTATTATGTTCATTAAGTACTTACTTTACTTACTTTACTCATCTGCAACATTTGCTCCTCGTGCGCTGTGCCACTACAAAACAATAAAAATGTCAACAGCTCATTGATTACTTTCGACATTGTTCGTTTGACACATCTGTGGCGAAATCAAGCGACACTGCTGTTGACAGTTTGAAGTATGAAATGCACAGATTTTGTTGTATGTGAACACATGCAATTTTTGTTCTCATATTGAATTGGAATGAAACAAACGAATTGAGTTGCTCATGGAATACGTTGTCACTAAGCGTATGAAGCGAACAACAACATTCTTAATTGTTAATTTGTAAAAATCTCATAAATATATATGTATGTACAAGTACATGCATGGAAAAACTCACACAAATGTTAAATGAAACTAAAAATATGAAATTTTAAAATACACCCTGCCAAACAATTCTGCCAAGCAGACACTTTAGTACTTTCAATGCACTTTACAACGGTGTTCTCCCTAACGCCGAAGTATGTATGAGATCATACATACATATGCACATGTGTACATGACGAATATATGTATTGAGTTGATTGGTGAAGGCACAGTGGAATGTCTCCTGCATGTTTGTGGTCAAATGTAGTTAGCCGTTTCGATAGAATCTTTTCGTTTTAGCAGATCCCTTATTAACTATAATAATAGAACTAGTAATTAAGCTTATTTGTATCCTACAGATTAATCCCTTTGTCTGCATTTCGTTTCTGGCGTATTTGTTTGGGAACACAGGAAATATATGTGTGTAGCTCAAATATATGTTTCACTAACCTCCAAATATTCATACTTTTTGGATTCATTACACATTTTCGCTCACCCTTAAAAAAAATTCGTAATAAATAAGCATTTAGTTATTCGATTTTATTATGTCAAACAAGAATTCCACACTGCATCTTTCACGCCTATTGAAAACTTTTTGCAATTTGATTTTCTACAAATTTTCGTATCAACCAACTGTTATATAATCTCTGTTTTGGGTAATTATAATCTTGCTTAAAACATGCCAGAAATTTACTCGACATCTCCACAGAAAATAGCTGATGTTCTAAAATAGATGTCAAAAAATATATTGTCAATGGAGACCGCTTATTTCTTCATGTCAGCCATTTATGTCAGCGTTTATGTCTGGGCATCTATTGTATGAAATAAGCTGTCACTTTGTTACTTTGACAGCTAATTTTTCATTTGGCCGTAAACTTCGTGGGGTAACCATCGAAGATATTTTCATTCAGAAGCAAAAAATGAGTTATTTCCTATTGCATTTTTTAATATTTACGTATTTGGGAGAGAAATAGCAAATTTCTTGTATAATTTTCAGCATATTTGTACTTTATTAACCGAACTTACTTGTTTGACGCCATCTTACAAATGTTTATGTCAAGACATCAAACTGCCCACACATAAAAATTGACAAAACATTTTTCAGTTTTTCCTGCCAAAATGACAGATGTTAAAACATCAGCTATTTTCTGTTGAGATGTCTGGTTATACAACCTCAATTAACTTTTACCATAGCTAAATACATAGAGAAAAAATTAATTTCGAGGATCGAATCTCAGCCAGGGCAAGTAAAATCTAAATCATAGAAAAGTTGTGTTCTAATAGCGGTCACCCTTCGGCAGGCGATGGCAACCCTCCGAGGGTATTTCTGTCATGAAAAAACTTCTCATAAAATACATCTGCCCTTCGGGGTCGGCACAAATAGTAGGAGAAGCTCGGCCAAACACTGAGCTATATAGTGTAAGCGCCAAATTATTATTATTATTAGAATAACCTTTAAAGTACACGATAATAAATATTTGTACTCAGTACTGAATATCCGAGACTTTAAGAATGCCCAAATATTAAATTAGCACTTTATAAGAGCACTTAATCACTTTGACTACGTACATCTCTTATTATAGTAGACCCGGTTTAAAATAAGATCGAATTTAAGGTTTACCAGTTTTCCAATGCAAACCCCTTCTTAAGCGAATTTAAAAAAGAAGGAAGTTATCAATTTGTCGGATTTTTTCTATTGTCATTTAAGAACAAATTTTTTTGTTTTTTGGTTAAAACTAACTCTTTTATAAAATACTTTTTTGCATTATAAAAATTACAATTTCCTTCATTTGAATTATAATTGAATTTTTGACCGCTCACGTTACACTGTGCACTACCAAAAAGGCATTTTTCATCAACACTACAAACGGACTTGGTGAGTGCCGCACAAGCCACTTCGTAGACCACAGCTTGCATAGGCGGGGCGCGGCACTTGCGATCAACGACAATGACGCTGACGCTGACGACGTCGACGACGACGAAGGCGACGGATGACTTCTGTGCTCTGACAACCACCACTTGAGTGCTGCCACATCGTTTCCCTTCTCCGTCAAACCGCTGCTCTGCCCTTGGCATCTCGTTCATTTGACTATTTGTGTTTGTTAACAATTTATATTTAGACAAACCAATCAACGTTGTAGTGTAAACAAAACTCCTTGCGCAAAGAGTCGGTTCAAGTTAGAGGAGCATTGTGTTGTGGTGGAAAATAGTTTGCGGTGTATTGATAGGGATCGGTTGAATGTTCAAATTACTCAAAATTTAAATGTATTTAAATGTCTCAAATTGCAATCTGTGTGACATGTACTGATAAACTAATTGATATGTATGCGTCTACGCCTAAAAATAGATAATAAATATGTAGATATCGTTGGTTGATTGTAGTTGCATGTAGTGAGTGGTGGATATGAATTACTTAGATGCTGATTAACTTACTAACATACATATTGGAAAAATAATTTGGATATTAAACTTTTTCTGTTTTTTTTAAGATTGTAAAATTCAATTCGAAAAATAAACATACATTCAGGATTCAGGGTCAATCGGGTAACTAATTTTTTTTAACTTCTTAGCAATTATTTTTTTAAATATAATTTGAACGTTTATAAAGCATATTATCGTGTACATACTTGTTAGAATTAATTGTTCCGGTATTTTTGAAAGTACCGATTACTAATCCGGACGCGCATAGACTCGAGGCTGTGCGGAATTCTGAGTAAATTTAATTAATATATTATAATCTGGTGTCACTTAAAACGTTGAAAACCTACTGAATCGGCTTGGGAAGCATTAATTTATTGCTTCCCCTGAATAGCTTTTGCAAAAATGTAGGTTTTAAAATAACTGAGAAAGTAACAATATTTAGGAAATCATAAAATTTTTATTTTTTTTTTAGTTTAATTTGCGAACTATTAGTAAAAAACGGAAAATTGTACGGAATAGAGACAAAGCAAAAGTTTCTGTTTCTAAGAGTTTCAAAGCTTTTGCCAATATTTTCGATAAACGTTTTTTGGTAAAATAAATGGTTACTGGAATATTGCTTAGTACTCTCAAATTAGCATAAAAATACCTCTTATTATTTGAAACCTTATTTTCCGATTCAGCACCTAAAGTACACTTTTGTTCTTGTGATTACTGAGTACTTCTGAGTTATTTTAAGATCTGAGTACTTTTGAGTATTCGGTGTCGATACTTATAAAATCGAGTGCTGAGTACTTTTGGTATCGATACTGCCGAACACAATTTACAATATTGTTACGTTTTTACCCTGAAACGCCGATGATTTCCTAAATCCTTCAGGTTCGACCACTGGATTGTTAAATAAAACACGCTCGGATTTCCTTAATGCTTACTTTATTTGTTTACAAATAATTGACAACACTTAACAACGCTATTTAATTCACGGATACTTGTACTTGCGCACTCGCAACTTTAAAACACTTAGCTTACAACTTTACAACTTTACTCTTCAAGGTTTAATTACAAACTGAATTACCTAACGGCGTGGCAACGCCTTTTTATACTCCGAGCTGCGTACACTGTGGCAGCTCTAGAACATTATCGATCGTTATCGAAAGTTCTCGATTGCGATTGTTCTATTTGCTTTTTCTCGACGTCTCTATATCTTTCTCGGTTTCTCTTTCGTATGTCATTCGTGTTTCGGAATATCGCCACACTGCCCTCCACCTAAGTCTGATCGTCCCGATCAGACACATTAACTGTTCCAAATGACGCAAACCTTTCCAAATGAACTACCTTCATTTTATTCCTAGGTCTCCCAACTGTCTGGATTCGATAAACCACGTCATTTAGCCGTTTTATGACCTTGTACGGACCTTCCCAGTTGCACTGCAATTTTGGGGACAAACCCTTCTTTCGTTGTGGATTATACAACAGCACCAAATCTCCTTCGTGGAATCCTTAAGAATTCATCGCCTTGTCATACCTGGCCTTCTTCTTATCACTCATAATTTGTGTACGCTGCCTTACAAGATCATGCACTTCTCGCAACTCCTTCTCCAGGGTGTTGGACGTTTCCCTACCATTCTTGCGCGCATCACCAAACTTTGGATAGCTTGGTAACCGAAGTTCACTGCCAAAACTTACCTTTGCTGGACTTTTATCCGTTGTTTCGTGTACTGCTGACCTACTCCCTAATTTACTCGTAAGAAATGGTTTGGACACATTCGTCGTAATATGCTTAAACTTTGTCTGACCATGACTTCGTGATTTCGGTGCCTTAGATGCATCACACCCCGTGCATTTGCCGATCCACTCTGCTACCGATCGTCGACATCTAACCCAATAGAACTTCTGTTTGATTCTCTCCATGGTCTTCGTGATTCCCAAGTGTCCTCCACTCAGTCCATTGTGGAATTCTTTGAGAACATCGGGAATTCTTACCCTTGGGACAACTATGAGATTTCGAGAAAATTGGCCATCCCCGCTCTCCCAAGTCCTATACAAACATCCAGATATTAACCTTAATCTGTTCCATTGCGCCCAATACGCCTTTGCGATTGAACTTTCCGCTGCCATTTGTTCTTTGGTTGGCCGTGTACCCATGTACAACCCATGCATTACAACTCTCAAATGCCGATCTTTCTGCTGGCACTTCCTCAATTGGTTTACTTCCCACTTATCCACAGGGTTCGCTTCCGATCTGCGATAGCCAAAAGCCCGCTCAGAACTACTTTCCAAGACAACTCGTTTGCTGCTGAATAGGCTGTCATGCCCAAAGCGAAGTGGTACCTTTACGTTGTTATTCGTCATCATCCGTTTGCCCAAGTCGATATTCATTCCCTGACTCATTCGGAAGTCCATACCCAATATGACTTCGTCGAAAATCTCCGCTACTATAAACTTGTGTACAACTACCACATTCCCAATCGCAACTTTGCAGATTACTTCTCCTATAACTCGCGTGTCCTCACCAGTTACTGTCCTCAACTTTGCTCCAGATACGGATCTAACCTCCTTTGTGACCAGATCTGACCGAATAATGGAATGGGATGCTCCCGTATCCACACTTAGTACTCGCTTATGTCCGTCCACATACCCGCAAACAGTGATGTTGTTTGCTGTCCTGCCAATTCGAGGCGTATCGATTCTAGGGCATTCAATTGCAGGAGCCAGCCTACGCCCTCTCTGGCTGGCTCGTTTTAGTTTAACGACTGGTTAGGAATCTGTTCGTCTGCTCTGCGCATACAGCCTGCTGAATTCTTACGTCTGTCATAAGCCGTCTTACACTCGCGTGCAAAATGGCCAGCTTCTCCGCATCTGAAGCATTTTCCAGTGCCAATCTCTTTTCCTGTTGAATCAGGACTGATTTTACCTGCGATCGCCTTAAGTGTTTTAAGCATTTCATTCATTACATCCGCTGATTCTACTTCTACTCGGTGTGCTTTATATGCTGGACCACTTAAGAGCGCTGCTGTTTCCTGGGTTTGGGCATATGAGACAGTTTCAGCAAACGTTGTTCTCGGATTCGCATATGTTGCTCTCTTGGTATATGTGTCTCGTATTCCATTGACAAACTTCTGCATTTTTACTCTTTCAAGGTATTCTCCAGATGTATCTCCAAAAGCCAAATGAGCCAACCTCTCAATTTCGGAAGCAAATTCTTGCAAAGTCTCGTTTGTTTTCTGGAAGCGGTTCTCCAGCTCCATCTGGTAAATTTGTCTCCTATGCTTGCTACCATAACGTCTTTCTACGGCACCCATTAACGCATCGTAGTTATCCCTTTCACGCTCGGGAACAGTTTGTAGGATCTCAGCTGCCGGTCCTTTTAGTGCTACGAATAGTGCGGCAGTCTTGTCTTCCATGCTCCAATTGTTTGCTGAAGCCGTCTTTTCAAATTGGAGCTTGAAAACCTGGAAAGGAATTGTTCCATCAAAAGATGGAGTTTTTACCTTGGGCCCGTTCGTCGGAGTAGCTGTACGATTCAGCTGCAAATTACGGAGACAACCTTTTAACTCTAGCATCTCAGCGTCAAACTTGTCCTGCCTTTCTTCGAGTTGTTCTTGTTTTTCTTTAAGTACTTCGTTATCTCTGATTAAATTCTCCTTAAGCGATGATATTTCCGACGACACCTGTGATGATATTTGGGAAAAGCGTGCTTCCTGTACTCCCATCTTTGCATCCAATATCTGCGAGATGCTGGCCAAAAGCGAATTTGTATCTAAAGCCGTTGATGCAGTAGCACCCTTGTCCCTATCTTCCACCATCTTGCGTTCGTCTGCCGTTTCCTCAGGTTTAGCCTGGAACTCGTAGTTGCCAACTTCAACTCCTTCCTGCTCCATAGCTTCCCACAATCGTGATACCAATTCAGCTTTTCTCCCAGAAGTTGCTAAATTACGTTTTTCCAGCTCCTGCTTGAGCTCTTCAATCTTCAGATCCTGAATCTTTGTCATTTTCTCCGCTATTATCCTTTAGGATTTATTTAACAATCCCACTTCTGACACCAATTGTTACGTTTTTACCCTGAAACGCCGATGATTTCCTAAATCCTTCAGGTTCGACCACTGGATTGTTAAATAAAACACGCTCGGATTTCCTTAATGCTTACTTTATTTGTTTACAAATAATTGACAACACTTAACAACGCTATTTAATTCACGGATACTTGTACTTGCGCACTCGCAACTTTAAAACACTTAGCTTACAACTTTACAACTTTACTCTTCAAGGTTTAATTACAAACTGAATTACCTAACGGCGTGGCAACGCCTTTTTATACTCCGAGCTGCGTACACTGTGGCAGCTCTAGAACATTATCGATCGTTATCGAAAGTTCTCGATTGCGATTGTTCTATTTGCTTTTTCTCGACGTCTCTATATCTTTCTCGGTTTCTCTTTCGTATGTCATTCGTGTTTCGGAATATCGCCACAATATCATAGTTCAACTAATTACATGATTGGGAGCTGCAACAGAGAGTCGCAATGCAATAGGCTGTGCCGAGTAAAGGGCCGTACACATAAGACTTTCGCTTGGCTTTGCTTCAGAGTTCCGCTTTGACAGATAAGTTGAAGACCTGATTTTATACGAGTCCTGCTAAATACAAGGCGAAAAAAGTAAAGCAAAGCAAAACGAAGCAAAATCATTGCGAACTCTCAACTTTTGTACACTTTGACAACCAACTGTTTACATTTCCATTTTATTTCTGCGTGCATAATATAGAAAAATATAGAAAATTCACTAGTATATAATAATTTTTGCATGTATAATTACTTTTAAAAAGAGAAAATAAGTAAATATGAACCAATAGCAAATGAAACCCCTCTTTGTTAACCACCCTCATCGTTTTCCTAAACTCCCCTTGATCGGTTTTTATTTATTTTGTCGAAAGATGCTGCAAGAAGACTTGTTACTTCTCAGTCTTAATAAAGTATATTACACTCGCGAATTTCAAACATACATACGTAGCTGTAAAACACATTTATTATTCTTTTATTAAACAAAATACTCGGAATAAGCACATATCGCAATTCAAAACAAACTATTATCGCAGAAACTGTCAAAGCGTTCTATGTAGCAAACCTTCTACACCCCATGCTTTGTTGTTAAAGTTTGAATTGTCAAGTAAAGCGAGGAAAGTTGTATGTGTACGGCCCTTAAGAAACATGGACACCCTCTTTTTATATTCACATTAAAGTTATTATTAATATAAACTTTTAGCCGAAGGTTTGGAAGTAGCAGAAATTTCTCGGCACCACCACAACAGCAAGTGAGAGAACCATTTTTTTTTTTTTGTTGAGTGTGAGTGAAATAATTTTGCCATCAAATCGAGAATATAAATCGAAATCATTGATCGAGATGAGTAACAGAGGCGCACTACTGAGCGTGTTTATTTTTACAATTTTTGCTTGCGTGACCTTTTTTTAAAGTAGCTAAAATTATCGACAGAATATCGGCAATACAGCCCTTTTGTTATTATTCTTATTTATTCATATTTAATACCTTTTTTCACTAACTCCAATCATATTTGTTTGCTTAATCATTTCAGATGTCCGGAAGGTTTTATGGGCGAACGTTGCGATCGGAAGGAAGTCAATAATATATCTCCCAGTACGTACAGTAATGAACAAGAATGTGGCGAGAAGAAATTTTACGGAAGTTATTATTGCTAAAATAGGCTTTTCTATAGCATCGAAATTGGTTTAAATTGAATAAATACATAATTTTCCGAAAGAATTTAAAAAGCTACGCAAAAAAGCTGAAAAGCAAACAAAAATGCAATAGTTTTTGAATATACTTTAAACATACACATGCATACATATGTACATACATGAACATATGTATGCATGTAAATATGTATGTATGTACATATATGAAGCGTCATTCGAATCGAATGTTTTCAATTAAATAATCTCCGAAATATACCAAAAAAAAATTTACTCATTATCGCAATCACACACTGACGCATATGCACACACACACACACACACACACACACACACACACACACACAAACACACACAAACATACACACTCACTCACTAATACACTAACATTTACACAAATGCAATAAACCAAAAATTAGTTTTAAACAAAATAATATTGCTTTACACGCAAAAAGTTGAAAAATGCTATAAGAAAAAAAAAACAAAGTATTTATTTCTCTCCAATTCCACTTCAACAAAAAAGTTATGATGAACTCCAACTTTACGCATGCACAGCAAAAATTTTAGCCGAAAGGAAAGTGACATGGTAGAATTTTTCTAAAAACACAAAAATAGTACAAAATCAAATACACACACACTTTGAAGAGCGGACATGCATACTTAGTATATATGTATGTACATATGTACATTTGTATTTGTCGCAGTAAATTATTAAAATATATACTGAGTATGTACTTAAATAAAAATATGTACATACATACATACGAACATGCAAACTTAAATATTATTATTAACTAAATTTCGTTAATAACTTCAAAACACATTCCAATGACTAATATTCTTTAATTAAATTTAACACAAACAAAAAAAACTCTTTAAAATGCTGCAATTTGAAATTTACGCGTAATTACAGGCATAATTTTAAAACAATGAAAAACATGCTGAAAAAAATCTAAAAAAAAAACAAAAAGTACATTAAATTAGTGAAAGGTGAGCAAAGGTAAAATGCTACTCAAAATATATTAAAAATATATATTTTTTTTAACTGTAAAACAAAGGTGCTATAGAAAGTTTATTTTACCCAATAATATTCAATCCCAATGTTGTTTTCTTATTCTGTTCCTCTTACTTCTACTGCTCTTTTGTTGTTTTGTTTAGTTTTTTTATATCATTAATATTACCAATTAATTTTATTTTATTGTTTTTTAAATTATTTATTAACTTTAGTTTATTTATTTACAAACGAAAGATAAAAACAAAGAACACTCAAATAATGAAAAATCAATTCTAAGCAAAACTAGAAACAAATGCATTGAAATATTTCAAAAAAAAAAATCAAAAAAAAAAAAAAAACAACTAAACATCGTTAAACTAAATGTTAACAAACACTGCGATCAAACATGAAATTACGAAAGTAATAAAAAACTTAAACGATAAATGTAGAATTTTTGAACACATAAGAGGCTCTCTTGCTCGCACTAATACATCCATACATACATACATATGTGCATATGTATTTTTAAGTATATAAACTTAAATATACAATACATGTATGTATGTATGTATCTGTATATGTATGTGTATGTTCCAGCACATAAATATATATATACATACATATGTACATACATATGTAGTACATAGATACGCCCACATAATCTCATCAGCACACTTAGCCGTACTATTTATTTCAAGTAGCTCACACTCCCACTTACATACATACGCATATACACACATACATACATACATACATACATACATACATACATACATAATTCATAGACAACAACTAGCCGTAATATTGAAATGTGAAAATGATGAGAATTTGTCAAAAACAAGAACCATTTATTTTAGTACTCACTTAGCCTCGCCCTGATTTTAGTCAATGAAAAAAACAAACATATAGTACATGCCATGCATGTAAAGTAACGGCATATAATTTCGGAAATTTTCAGAATTTTCCATTCAAGAATTGCAATTACAGCTTACATACAGCCTAACTGACAGCCTCAATATAAAATGTTCACCCAGAACTATGTATATATATTTTTTTTTTTATTTGTCATCACATAACATAAACTGAGACGATTTTACTCGGAGCTGACATTTGGTTTTCAATCGATAAAACTCTCCACATTATCTTCTACGAAAAAGTTCGTAAAACATAGCTTTTTTCGGCATTATCAGTAAGTCACGCTAATCTCCAATTAATTAAAATTATTACTGTCCAGTTCTAAATTAAAGTTTACTTGAAATGAAATGAATTGGATATGAAAAATTGTTTAGTAATTTCTTTACTTTTTTAAATGAAATACGTGGCTGAGGAAACGAAAGGAAATACTCATACTAAAGAAAACCACTAAGCTGGCTTCAATTGGTTGAAAAAAGGGTTAAATGTCATGACTTTTCATCAAGAAATCAGATCAACAAAAAAGTTTAGCTAATGGCGCACATCTTTCGTCAGGCCATAGCGAACCTCCAGAGCTATTTGGCCTTGAAAAAATTATGAAACTGTGCCCTTAAAAACTAACTAATCAAAATCAAGGGACTAACAGACTTTTTCTTAACATACCATTATCCATATGTAAATAAAAGGTGGTGTCGTTAGCAGCACAGCTTTCTCCTTGTTAAGTTTTCGGTATGGTGAATTAAGCCGATGTGTCCTACCACAGGCAACGAGAATTTATACAACCTCTTGGTTAGGTGCGCTCTTTGTGAGACGAGTTTCGTTTCAAAGGCATTTCAATATTAAAAGCAGTCGATAGCAAAAGGTCTGAATAGGCAAGATCTCTTTCAAGCAGCCTGTCAATAGTCTTAGTTTACATTTCCTGATAAAAATTTTTCTATATGTCCAGAGTAAAATTTCATTTCCATTTACCAATACAAAAACTCGCTTTGGACGTTATGTTTACACTGGACGCAAAGTTGCATTTTATTGGAGCACAATTTTATAAAAAGCAATAGATATGTTTACTGTAACTGATAGCTAAGGCAATTTTTATGCTTCTTGAGAATATTAATTAATTTTCGTTAAATATTAAAACCGCATAGGGTGCAGAAAAAATATTTCCTTAAATACTCAGTCACTTAATAAAACATATTAGTATAAGTATTTTTAACTGAGTTTCCCTAGCTTTTTCCTTTTAAAAACACATACATACTTATATACTCCTTACGTTATTTAATTTATTGCAAGCGTTTTGATTATTTTCGTTGTATTCGATTTTTGTTTATTGTATTACGAATTAACACTTTGGCTGTAGATGCATTAAAATTTTTATTTTTTGTGGTTTGGTATTTGGGTAATGGCAGCTTTTGTTCTAAATACTATTTTTTTTGAATTCATCTTTTTCAATTTCTAGTTCAATTTTCCATATTTCACTTTCACCGGCGCGGATCGAATGTCCTTACTCGGTGCGTTTATTCTAAGTAGATAATTCACCCTAGTTGCTTAGTTTGTTCTTTTATTACATGTATTCGAACTTTTCAATATTATAATTTTTAATTAAACTTCTTTTGCAACATACACACAGAAAATCAATAATTTATTTTTTTTATGATTTAATTTTTTCACAGATTTTTTGTTGCAATCTACGGCCAAATACCTACCACTTTTAATTGTTTAATTTCTGTTATTTTTTTTTTTGTTCATTTTTCGAATCATGTTTAGATTATTGACTTTTAGTTATTTCTTTTAAAAAAAAGTGTTTAAATAAAATTTGTTTATTTATAAATTTGCTATCGAATTCAACAAAAAAAATTGCACAGTTAAAAATTGTATTGTAAACCCGAAAATTGAACAGAGGAATGGACGGTTTGTGACAAGCTGATAATCTGCACACATACATACTGAAAAAAAAATGTGAATATGAACAATAAACTGGTTGAGTTGTCAGTTATGCTGTTGAGAATTTTTTAAATTACTTACTTGATTTTTAGTTTTGATTTTAATAAAACCAATGCAGCTGAAACTATTGCAACTTATACATACATGTAAATATATTTAAATTTAATTAAAAAGTCCGACAATAGCGCGAGCTCAAAATGAAAATAAAAAATAATAAACCCACGAAATGTAACGATGTTTGCGAGCATAAATAAGAAACAGAAATATATTAAATTATGTTAGCTGTTACTTTTTTGAAAATTTTCGCTAAAAAAAAAGCTTTCGAACTTATAGGTTTTGCACTTGGCAACCCGCCGACTTAGACAACAGTATTTAATCTAAATGATTTCTTAACTAAAAGTTTCCTTCTTACTTTAATTAAATAAATTTACGTTTTATATAGTTTCATTTTATTTTGGTAATTTTAATGTTGAGTTCAATTAAAAAAAAAAAAAAAGAGATTTATTTTTTTTCACCAGCGTAGAAGTTAACATTTTAAATTGTAATTATGTTGTAAATATAAATTTAGCATTGATTTTATTTGTACTAAAGTTAAGAAAAAATCGACTCACATCACGAATATATTATATTTAAAAAAAAAAATATATTATAAAAAATCTTGAAAAACATATTTTTGAATTTATTTATCAACAAAAAAAAAACCTTAATGCGCATATGCAAAATATTTACATATGTTAAACTAACTTTACTTCTTCGTTTACACGACAGTGTGAATATTAAATTGTAAATTGAAAACTCGGAGTTTTTAGATCTTATTTATAATGCAGTTTGTTTTTTTTTAATATATGGCATTAAGGTTACTAAGAAAAGAACTTCAAAAATATTAAATATTATTCATTTGAACTAAACGACTTAATTTCGCCACTCTTTCAATAAAGCAAAAAAAAAAAAATTCGAAATCCAAAAAAAATAATCTAAATTATACATGCACAGCACAAAAGCATTGAAATAAAAAGTGAGTGGACCCATTTTAGTGTGGAAAGCATAGAAATATTATTAAAAAAAAAAATAAAAACGTATACCAAATATTGTAATTTTGTAATTAATTTATTATATTAAGTAAAAATAAAAATAAATGTAAAATAATAAAATTTAGAGCATAAAAAATATAAATTACAAAAGAATTATTTAAATTCATTTAATAATATACATACACACATTAAAATTAAAATAAAAAAACCAAAAGCAAAACATCGTTAGAAACATTACAATAACTCAAACAAGCAATCACGAAAATACCATTTCTATCATGTTTAAGCATTAAAAACATAAACTTTTTGTAAATTATGATTATTTTTTAATTTTCAAGCTAATTTTTTTTTAAGTAAATATAATTAAATATTTGTAGTTAGCGTAGTAAACTAAAACTACTTTAATTTAAATACGACTACAGTTAATAATGTTGCTGATAATGACTATAAAATTGAAAATAATTATTTTATTTTTATTGTTTAAGTGATTTTAGTTTTTAATTTTAACAGTCAAGAAACGTGAAAAAAACTACGATTTAAAAATATAATAAAAATATATCGAAATTCAAAACATTAAATTAAAACAAGTTTTTTTATTTATCTAATTTTATTACTTTAATTTTTTGGTTTACGTCTCATAGTTGCATTGCAAATTGCCAAAGATATTTGAGGTAAGCAAACTGTTTTATTTATTTGTTCGTATCCTATATGTTTGTATGTGCATCTGTTTTTGTATTTCATTGTTTTCGTGTTTGTTGCGGTTATGTTTCGGCTTTTGTGTTGTTGTATTGTTTTTAATTAAATTTTGTTATTTAACTCTAATGTTACACATTTCTGCGCTAATCATGCATACGTATTGCAAAAAAAAGTCTAATCCTAAACGAAATTTAATATAAACTATATTATGTGTTGTGAGACGATTTTAATATTAGATATAGTATATTATTAACATAAATGCTTGTGTAAAGAGACAAAAATGGGCTCTAAACATCCTTAAATATAATTAATTCACATTTAATACCAAACAATATATTACAATGAAAAAACAAAATAATATTTTTAAGAGCTTAGTTTACACTATGAATATTATCAATAGTAGTAAATCCATTTGGAAAATAATACAATTACTTGCTAACTTGAGGCTTGCCAAAGAAGGGTTTGAAAAAGTGTTTGTCTGTAGCCCTCCTGGAAGAGCTTTTCTATTAATGATGAGCGCAAATGTATCATGAATGCCCTCAACGTTAATAATAAAAATATTAAATTGGCACTTACACTATATAGCTCAGTGTTTGGCCGAGCTTCTTCTATCATTTGTAGTGTGCGTCTTTATATTCTGCCACAAATGGAGGGTCCTACAGTTTTGTGCCGACTCCGAACGGCAGATGTACATATTTATGAGGAGATTTTTTTGGCAGATATACCCTCGGAGGTTTGCCATCGCCTGCCGAGGGGTGACTGCTATTAGAAACAACTTTCCTATGATTAAGATTTTACAAGCCCTGGCTGAGATTCGAACCTCGAACTCAGCGGCATATCGAGTTAAAGCACGCACCGCTAACCACTCGACCACAGCGGTCATGCACTTAATACCCAACCAATATTTAGGTTTGAGCTCTATTGTAAATTTAGTTCAGATCTAAAGTATTTCTCAAAATATTCAACGTTGTTTTTTAACCTTACCTAAAGTGGATAATCGTAGCATTCTCAGTAAAATTAAATTTGGTTTTGTTTTCAAATAAGTTTGAGAAAAAGTTTATTCTCAATTTGAACTCAAACTGATCTCAAACATATCTTCATCTTTTCTTCTTTAAGTAGATAAAATCTACTTTTTGTTTTTACGTTTTAATTAGTATATAAATTGTTTATAGTTTTTCACTTGATGTTTAAACTTTCACTTTTCTTTCGCTTTTTTTTCAACGGAATCGGAATGTATAAGTCCTTTATACGCAATATCTTGTTAGTTTCTTTAGTTCTGTGAGGATGAGAACTTATTCTTTTCATTTCGGAAAATCAGAGACAACACTTTAAAACCAAAAAGAAACAAAATTTGTCGGAATCGAAATGCAGAACATAACTAATTACACCTCATTGCGCTGAAATGGTGCCAAATTTACACCTTTCAAATTATTTGACGACGATCCGATTGATTTTCTACTGTAAAAATATTTATAAAATTTATATGAAAAATGGCTAATAACAGAAAACACTCGATGAGTACTTTAAAGTTTTTTTATATATAACATTAAAATAAAAAAGATTCACTTCAAACAGAAGTAGAAATCGACCTTTAAAAAATTATAACTTAACAATATAATACTTTACATAAAGAACTTACAAGCGCACATCTTAAAGCATATAATTTATAATTTTACTTGCATAAGTATGTACATACAAATATATATATATTTGAATAACATCAGTTTTCTTTCTATTCTTATAGATATTAACATCAAAGTGGGTTACATTGCTGATGATCCAAATTCGTATACGGAACCGATTCCAACGAAAACTCCAAACGAAGAAAATCTAAAAATGAAGCATAGTTGAGGTCGACGACGAAATCGTAAGCGAGATTTTAAACTACAGAAATAAAAAAAATGCGCACAAAAGAAATATTTGCTACGATGTAAAAGAAATAAAAAAAAACTAATTTATAAAAATGCTTTGCTTCGAAAAATATGTATGCGTATATTTGAAATTACATGAATGAAAAGAAAGATAATCGATATTCATAAAGACATTAAACAATAAATTTATTTAAATATATACAAAAACAAATAATCATTGTGATTAATGTTTATTAATAATTAAACTTTGTAAGTGCTTTTAAAAACACTAAGTGATTCCAGCCATTAATTCTAAGACATTTACATACATAATTAACGATACAATATTTTTTTAAGCATATGTAATAATTATTTTTGTAACAGTTTAAAATTATGTAAACATTTATTTAAAGTATAATTATTTTATGAAAGAAAATCACAAAAAATCATACCATCTTAGTAAATTCATACTCACAAAATATTATTAACAATAGACTTTAAAGAGAAAGCCAAAGAAACGAAGCTGTAATTTAATAAGAACGAATATTTTTAATCTGCTGATAAAAAAAATGTATTTATGTAGTTGTATTTTACTTTTTAAAACGGTATGATTTTTTGAATAAGCTTAATTCTTACTTTTATATTTGTATGCGTATTTTCATTCACTTGTATGTTTGACAAGAGCTTTGTAATGGGTTGAAATTTCATATTTGCTGTATTCAATATACAATAAATGAAAGATAATATTGCATTAAAATATAATAAAAGTATAAAGCTATTAAAACCAAGTTATTTTATTTTATTTAATACACATTACTACTGTCGAATTAACAAATTTGTGGAATATAAGCAGTAGCGATGAGTTTTTTTGAATGAGTTACAAATTAAAAATTTGCCGCAATTTTTAGTTTTCTGGACAGAGAATTAATTTACGTTAAAATAATTTTGTGTGGCGAACAAATTTTATTCTAGGCTTCATTTTGGCGCGCTTAGGAATTCGTTAGTGTGGAATTCGTTAGTGTGATCATACCTTAAATGTAAAGTATTAAAGCATAATACAGCCCTGCGTTACTATCCAATTGTCAGCTGTTTTTCGAGCAAATCGATTTCATAGCAATAAAACGAATTAGTATATCCATCAAAAATCGAAGTGTCCCAAATTTATATCCTTGTTTTCGACAATTTGAGTGAACCTTTATACCTTTTAGTAATTTTATGGTGTTAAGAACTTCTTTTATATCGCTACTTTGATATATTTCCAATCATCACTGAATACTTACACTTCTTTCGTACGTGTTAACTGAGAATTTAGCGAATTTCACTAACCGAAAACAAGCGTTTCCTCATTTTGCCTGTGTGTTTATCAACAAATATGTTCTAAACAAGTTGGTTTGCTTATTGCATTTAGAGAAAGATACAACAAATTATTTATTGTTTTTCTTGCGTACTTTATAATGGAAGCGATAACTCCACAGCACTGGTCTTATGATTTACTCAAAGACATCGCGGTACGTGAGCCCTCATCACCAGATTTCATTAATGAACTTAAATCAATGTTTATAAACGACATCGCCTCACAACGACGATATGAATGCATACGTACGATGAGCGATTTAATAGACTGCCTCGAGCGTCGAGATGTTATTTCCGAGGGAAATGTGGAACCACTACGCCTGTTAGGTAATAAAAAACTAGACGAGGCAATACGCGCTTATACACCGTTATCCAGCGTAAGTTTAGTAGCATGAAAAAATAATAATAAATTAATTATGTAGTTTTATTTTGTACATATTTTCTGTGCAGGCGCTCAATGCAGAAGGTGTCAATCAGTATCACGACGCACATATCGCCAATGAGTTGTCGCATAAACTTTCTATGAATGACTACGCTACACCGATAACGAACTCATCGGTTTGTAGTGATAATGCTCGTCGTTCAGTTTCAATTGAAACTTCAACCTCTGCCAACTCTTCCATGATCTTTAATAGTCCAAAAAATTATTCACATGCGATAACGGAACAAAAGCGTGCCACTATTTATAGAATACTTTCGCAGAATTTAGGTACCCATTGGCGCACATTCGGAAGAGAGTTGGGTTTGCGTGAGGGTACGATGGACGAAATCGAATTGCAATGCCCCCGTGAGCTAAGTACACGAGTTTACAAAGTTTTAAAAGTATTCGAAGAGGATGGTTGTCATGATCCTAAAATGCATTTACGTATTATGAAAGAGGCTTTGGAACGTGCTCGTCGTAAAGATTTACGTCGCAAAATCGACGATATCATATCGCATTGAAACTTGTGATTCCTTTTATGTAATTCCACAAAAAATTACTGGCGAAAACACAAAATACATATACGATTTTCGTTCAGTATATTTGATATAAAAAAAATAAGGTTGTACCATGGCATATTGATAAATGTACCTTGGGTTGTGTGGTGGTATCGATCATAAGGTTAAAAAATTACGTTTTCTTGTCATGCCATTAATTAAACTTTATTTCAAAGGCCACAAATACATATGCGCTCTTTAAAATTAAAAATTGTCCTCAAGTTTAGATTTATTGCGCAAAATGAACAATGCCATTGGAAATTGCACTTTAATGTACTAAAATAAATGAGTTTACCAAAAATTTCCAGTTCTTAAAAAAAATTTTAATTTTCCTATAAACTTTTTAAAGTTAGTTTCGGTTTTAAGAGCTTTGTACAACTTTGCAAAATAAATATAAATTGTAAACAATATAATTAAGTTTTGTTTCTAATTTATGCCATTAGTGAATAAAATAATTTTAAACACTATTACTTACATGATTTTGTATCATCGCTGAAGCAATTTATCAAACGTATACATCTTTTTCTTTTATCAAATTTATTAGATTTAATTCCATATTCGTTTACATTAAAACACGTATAGGATTCGATAACGACTACGATTCTATGCAAACTTCGCCATATCCAGCCAATTATGACAATAGAAAAAGTTGAAATGTTTAAACAAGCTCTTTGGCTTTCGACGCATATTTACGGTGATATCAAAGCTAAAAGACCCGCTTTGCAAGTATCTTAGCTGCTTTTTATCTTATAGATTTCATTTTGCTCGACATTTCATCATCGATAGTGCGGCTGGAACAAGCATTATGGTGTTTGCATTTGTGTCTACTACTACTTCCAACACTCCCATATGTAGTGAAAGAAATTTGTATCTTCATTTAGCAAAGTTCTCGTGTATAATTTATCTTGCGTGTGTGTTGCTTTGATGTTTGTTTGCGGTTTTTAATTCCGTTAACTCCTTTCCTTGCATATTCAGCTACCTTCTCAAGTGGGTTCGTTTTTTGTGAATTTTGGTAATGTAATTTTTTTTTTTTTTTTTTTGTAGTTCTTCGATTTTAATAAACTGCTGGGATCGTTAGATTATTATAATATATATTATTGACTCGATGAACTAATGTTTTATATCGTTTGTGTAATGTTTATGTTAGAGGGGTGGCGAACATAGTATACACAAGCGCGTACGTACACTTTTTAGAGAACATAAATTGATTTAACATTCGAACCCTGCTTAACCATTGTGTCTTTGTGTAGCTGATATTGCAAATTTTGACGACCCAAACGCAAGGCTTCTCTCAGTTTATTACCAATTTCTAAAGCGGCTTCTTCGTTATTGCCATTAGCTGTCCAAATAGCTATATTTGTTTATAAAGTTTAATACGTTATTCATAAAATATTTTCTAGCATTTAATGTAAAACTTACAAATTTTATTATTCTTGCCACGTATATTAACAACGGCGCCGCAAACCTCATCTGAATGATCGAACGCTTCGCCAATTAAGCACAGAAGCTACAATGGAAGTACAATTTATAGAAGTAAGTAGTTTACTTAAATTTAAGGATTCGAATATGCACTTACAACATCAAGCCACAAATTATCCAAATCTGCCTTGGAGCTTTTATTGAGTGTAATTACCCAGCGACCGCCCTGCTTGTTACCCGCATCCTCCCACATTGGCCTGTAACACGATTATTAAAAAAGAGCAGCAAGTATTTAGAAAACTAATTCATTGTTGGGGACGTATGTATGTATGTAGTAATGTATACCTGATGCCTTTCTTGAAAAGTGAATAATCGCTGCCTATTTTGATATCAGATGGTGGTTTAATGTGATTGTATAAACTGAAAAAAAAACATGAATGTTGATTATAATACAGAGGACAAAGATATTTTTACAGCGAAAGTGTACAAAAGATAATTTCTTCAAAAATCTTTTAAACATCGCACTCTAGTACGCTTGTTTTATTTATTGCTGCTACTCCGTTTAATTTGTTTGAACTGATTTGGGTAGATTTTTGAAAATGGAATCTTTTTAGATTTACTCACCTCCAAAAATCTTCGACCGTATCGAAGCTGGTAATTTCGTTTTGCATATCCTCCCATGATTTCGTACGATCATTCTCTAAATACCACAACGTCCATGTATTTTGCAACGGATGTTTAAAAAGATGTTCCGTGCGCACTTCTTCCTGCTCCTTATTTTCTTCCTTAGCCTCGGGACGACCACTAACGGGTGTTGGCTGTGCAGCAGGCGTAGCCTTTTCAGCCGCTGTGGAGTTCTGTAATCACAAAAAAGAAATATAGGTTTTTTTAGATTTATTTGCAATTTTTATGCAATTAAAAGAAACTACAATTACATACATTGAACAAATTAGGATTTGCGAAATTTTTCTTCCTATGAAAGTCGCTCTGAAACATCGTGAAACGAGTATCAAGCGCAAAGAGTAATGAAGACGATCAACTGTAATGCAGTAACTTGGTGAAGGGGCGCAAACACCTAGTTTGTATGTATAGTAAATGCCCTAAGCAGTTAACTAAAAGCGAAAGTGTGTTGAACGGTTCGCCAATATTGTCTACGATTGCGAAAGTAACACAAATTGCAGACAGAGAGCAGCAACCTACAAAGACCCACTTGCACCGCTGCTCACTGGAACAATTCTATTTCCCAGCTTCCAATTGAAGCTGACACAATCGAATCTTGCACTTCTGCTTTGGCGCTGTAAATTGTTTCGCTGGCCTTTTTTCTTGGTGTTGGCGTATTGTAAGATTTATTACTTGATTACTCGCTGCTTCGATCGGTTGGTTGGTGGCTTTTATAAACAGCAGATGCCTTCGGCTGCCTGTGCTGTATTTGTTGTCACGGGCGTTGCTATTATTGCAGTTTTAGCTCCTTGACGACTATGACTACGATGGTCTCACTCGTGGCTCGTGACTAAATTGTGCGACAGCAGTATTCTCTTATTTTGGCACCATAAAAAATATAATATCGCTTTTATTTTTATTTCCTGGTATAGTGTTGTTTTCCTTTTTTTTGCTTTGTAGTAGCAAATCGGCTCTTGGATTTCACGAATTTTATTTGATCGGGGTTTTTGCAAATTCCAAATCGGGTTTTATATTTTTGGCTGTTTTTTGTTTTGAGAGAAAATTTTTGTGAACGAAACAAACTGAGGTGAAACGAAATTTTTAATTAGAACTTCAATAGAGGATTTTTTTAATAAATTTTTCCACATTTAAACACATGAATGCGAGGCAAACTTGATGCTTTCGAAAAAGTGTTTTCACTCCAACGACAACGAACAGTGAACACCGATTACTGTATGCGCAGTGAGCGGCGAGTAAAGTGATTAAACAGGCCGGCGCGGCAGCAACCAAATGGCGAAACAAGCGAGCAGGCTTCCAGTCGAACGTTTACCCATATGTACAAATGTATTTGTGTACGGAGAGCTAAACCTGCCTGCTAAACTGAATATTAACTGCAGCAACGGGGTAGGGAGACAATACTTGTGTATGGAGAGCGAGAATAGGCAAAGGCACTCCACCAAATTGGAAACCACGCAGGTAGACGAATATACGAAAAACTAACTAAGCTCCAGAGATCGTATATGTATGTATGTACCTTCATACATACATATGCACGTACGTACGTGTATGTATATGGTGGCTATTGTCGTTCTCATTTCGACAGCGAAATCGACTTGATAATTACAAACATACAATCGTGCACGGTGGTTTCGTTTACATACAATACATGGCAAATTAAGATAAATTTATTTTTGCTACAGCAGTCTTCCAACAAAGCAGACGATAGCTCGGTCTACGACAGTCGATTTTAGGATACTGGAACGACCAGCATTTTTGTACGGCTAAGGATTGTCGCTTCACCACGTTTTAAACTGAAACAACAACAAAACAAACAAAACATATCTTCAAATTTGGAATTTAGATTAAAATACTAAGTAAAAATATTTTTTCTAAAATAGAGCATAGGCGACTCTGAGAATGATCAATAGCATTAAATTAGCGTCAATGGATGATAACTGTAGAGAATTCCCAATTTCCATTTCATACAGTGAACAACGGCCTCATGTGGAACATTTGCTGGTATTCTTTTCGGGTCGTGTTTGATAAGGCGTCTGATGAATTTCGTATATTGTGGCTAAACGCCTATACCAAATTGATAAATTTATGTTCACATAGATGCCAAACAAAATAAACGTTTGTGTAATTGACGTATTGCAAAAATCGTTTCAATATTCATGTCCACGAACCACATATTTTGTGTGGTTTCTGCAAAAAAAATATCTTCTCGATTTTGTATAGACAAGTATAGCAAATTTCAATTTTTGCCCATTTTTAAGGACTTTCTAGGGCCGTATTGTATTATCCTGAGTGAGTTTAATGATATCGTGTCTCCTCTATGTCATTAAAGTGACAGCGCGTTTACGACGAATAAATGGTGAATCAAGGGTGGCGTTGTTTAATAAGCTGATTTTGAAATTAATTGTTTGTTGCATGGAACGAATCACTTTGGGAATCACCATTTTAGTACAATTTTATGTGCTACAAAAGTGCATACTTGAAATTTTTTAAAACATCTGAGAAAAACCTTTGCAAATGTTGATGAAAATTTGTTAAACCAATAAAAAACTTGTATAAAATTTCAAACTTTGTTTTTTTTGCGAAGATTGTACTGCAATTAAATAAAAAAATTAAGTATGTACATATGTACCTAAATAAAAGAAAAATTATTTTGCCAAAATTATCCGCTGCTATTCAATTGAACAAAGGGTAAGAAAATATTTTTGAATACATGTGCGCAGTATTTTCATTTATAAATAGTGCAATATGAACAAATATTAAATTACTCAACCAAGACACTGTACAAGTATGTACAGTAGACGCTCACAAATTAGAACTCTTAGTAATTAGAATTTCCAGAAATTAGAATCAACTTTTTGAATACATTACACGCTCTGAAATTAGAATCGAAAATTCTAATTTCAGAGCGTGTTTGGTTTTTTTGTTGGAAAATAGATATAAAAAAGGGAATCCCCAATTTATTCATATTACGCTCGGTAGTCGTTGGATTTTCGTCGCTATCTGTACAGTTTTTGTTAGTTTTTGTTTGAATTCGATACGCGTGCACGTGTTTCGGCATTGTTTGCTTAAAAGTCAAAGTCGTTCGCTGAAATGCCAAATAAACGTAAGAAAAATACTTTGTCTTTGGAAACCAAAGTGCAGATCTTGGAAAAGCTTGACCAAGGTATTCAAGGGAAGCGGTTAGCCCTAGAATTTGATGTGGCGCCATCTGCAATCACCTATATCAAATCTATGAAATCATCAATTTTAAGCGCTGTTTCTAATACCTATCATGAGGCTAACAAAAAATCATTGCATATCGCTGAATATCCAAAAATGGAAGCAACTCTTTATGAGTGGTTTTTAAATCAACGTGAAAAAAGTGTACATTAACTGGGCCAATACTAAAGGAGAAAGCCAAACAAATATTCAAAGTGGAATATCCCGATAAAGATGAAAGTACATTTAGCGCAAGTGATGGATGGTTTAGCAAATTTAAAAAACGACACGGGATCCGTTTTTTAAAAATTTGTGGCGAGATTCTCTCTAGTGATGTTGCTTCAGTCACCCCGTTTATTCACAGATTTCGTGCAAAAGTCGATGAGATGGGGCTAATGGAGTCACAAATATATAATGTAGATGAAACCGGATTATTTTACCGTTGTCTACCTGACAAAACATACGTCTCTCTTTTCGAGAAAACCGCCCCCGGGTATAAAATCCAGAAAGAACGAATTTCAGTGTTACTTGGTGCAAATGCTGATGGATCACATAAATTATTGCCATTAGTAATTGGAAAAGAAAAAAAAACAAAAATGTTTCCAAGGATTCAATAATCCACTCCATTACAACTTTTCAAAAAATGCTTGGATGACATCTCGGATTTTTCATGGTTGGTTTCACAAGATATTTATTCATGAGGTAAGAAAAAACTTTGTTTTAAGGTTCAGTAATTCCAAAATATTTTCAATTCACAGGTGATTCGTTTCTCTCAGGAAAATAATTTGCCTCCGAAGGCAGTTTTGCTAATTGACAAATGCTCTGCTCATGCACCTATTGAGAAACTTCAAAGCGACGATGGAAATATAATTGCATTTTTCTTTCCACCAAATGTAACAGCAACTTTACAACCAATGGATCAGAATCCTATTAAATTAACCAAGCTAAACTACAGAAGTATGCTTCTTTCTCAATTAATTGCTGAAGGAGGTGACCTCAAGTTTCGCTTGAAATCCTTTTCAATCCGAAATGCAATCATGCTATTAAAGCAAGCTTGGGATGATGTTCCAGAAAGAGTAATAAAAAACTCCTGGTCAAAGTTGAACAACTGGGACTCTGATCAGTATGAAAGTGACGACGATGATGTGCCACTAGCACAGCTACTGCAAAAAGATCAAGACTGCAATGGAGCTCTTCAGGCAGCTCAAGCACTTTTAACAGAAATAGAGCCAACTAATAACATTAGCACAGCAGACATTGAAATATGGAACAATGATGTGCTTGATGACGACCCTGCACATGATCTCAATAGTGATGATGAGTCTTCAGGTAGCAGCGAATTTGATGACCGGGAGGTCTTGCCAGTTGTCTCTACTTCTACAGCCATTGAAAGCGTCAATAATTTAATAAAATGGTGTACTTATAGGGAATCGTTTTCCGCAAAGCACACAAGCAATCTACTAGCTCTTCGCAATGAGATTGTTATTGCAGAAACAAATAAAAGGAAGAAGCAAACACCAATAACAGACTACATGCCTGCAAATTAGTTACGAAGTTTTAAATACATGTATGTATATTGGATTGTTACCTTATGTTTTCTCGTTTTTATGAATAAAATTGAATAAGACAAAATTTCATTGTAGTTTTTCAATGCAAATTGACTTCAATTTTAAGGTTTTATTGAAATAAAAAAACGTCCAGGAATTAGAATTTTTCAGAAATTAGAATTACCCTAAAAACAAAGTGATTCTAATTTGTGAGCGACTACTGTATGTAGTTATTATTATTTCAACAATCAAAGCAACTTAAGTGAAGTAAAATCATATTCATGCCAGGCAGGCAGTCTGATGGAATTGAAAGTCTGGTCGGTTAACTGTCTATCTATAAAATACAGTTGTTGCTCTTGTGCTATTAATAATTCTAATAATAACCACACTGCAGTATGAAATGCTCTTTATTATACATAATCCACAACATCCCACTGCCCTCAATAATACCCTCGCCCGTAACGTGTTTGTAATCTTACTTTTGCGGATCTTTATATTGGCTCTCTGCATTGAATTGTTTCTTTTAACGCTATTCATTTTGATATATTTCTTTTCGTTCAAAGTGCGATGCTCTCCAACAACGGATGGTCAAGCGAAGCAACTCGTACACAAACCAACTTTACATACATATGTATGCATGTATGTACATACATATGTTTGTCATGTAGCTATAAAAAAATAGAATTGCGTTCAGTGTGATTCACCTACAGTGAATTTAATTTGGAAACATAGTAACGGCAGAGAAAGAAAGCGAACACCAGCAGGTCGGATTATTGGAGAATTTCTTTGTCGCTCAGTTGAAGATTGGAATCAGACATACATATATACTTATGTATATTCTATGAATGTTTAGCTAATAGAAGGGGAAATAAAGTGCAAACTGGCGAGAAGACGCCTCTAAGTTCTCTTGAAAGTTATAAAGAGCGTATGTATCACACATTTTGATTAAATCAACACCACGCTTTTAGCCTGCGGAGAAGACTTGTAATCATAAAACAATTCGCGCACAATTCGCTCTCTTATCATCTGTTTTGTGTTTTTATTTTACCAATGGCAAACGAGTGATAACTCATTAAAGAAACTGGCATGAATAATAGAAGTTTTTATTTTTTTTACGGACCCCATGATGTAAATTTGATTTCTTGATTCCTGCACAAATATGCTAATGCACTCAAATTTCAAAACGGTTAAAGTCATAAATTAAGCACAAAGCTTTTTACTAAAACATTAATTAATAACAGAATATTAATACATACATATGTATTGTTTAGGTATATTTAATAAGAGTTAGATACGTTATATATACGGAACTTTTAAGAGACACTATTTAAGCACCTACATATTTATACACTGTGGTTGAGGTATGTAGAAGAAAATTATTAAACTTTAGGAAAATTCTTGTAATGTGATAACATTCCCGCTAATGATAAAATAGCCTTATATTATCGGCAATGTGTGATAGAATATATAAATATATTCACTTATTCGTGTTTCTACACAAATTTCATATATAATATACGGCGGGATATTTATGTTATTTGTAAAGCAGTCACAAATTCTCCAAACAAGGTAACACTGCACAATGTGGTAGATTTGTTGCCACATGAATTTGTACATACATACATATGTACATATACATACCTCTCTGATCACAAACTTTTATTCTGCAGCACTGCATCAATGCTAAAAACACCCTGCTTCATGGCCTTACGTGACGTGGAAATAGCACAACATTTACCTACGTTCTATTGCATTACCAACTACAAACGGACAACCAAAATCGACTTGGGGGCGTCTGGCATGTGGAGCATGCTGTCTCAATACGACACCACTTACCTTTTCAGCTTCGGATAATACCATTGCTTCTTTCTTCTTAAGTCGTGCGCGATTTAATTATTCTAAAATAATTCACTTTATATTGTATATTGCATACAAAATACACGCGTTTTAATTAAAATAGTTTTTTTCGGTAATGCAATTTTACCTCGAATTTAACTATTTTCCTGCAGTGCGAATCGTGTTACGCGATTCTTGTTCTTGCTGGCAGCGAAAACGAGATAGCAGAATTGGAGGATTCAACATGACAGTTGTCTTGTGCAACGAAGTTGGATGCGAATGTGTTTTCACAGTGCGATGCAGTTTTTTCTCTACAATTCAACTATTTGATGATAGATGGCGCTCAAATTACTCGTGAGATATTTTTTTTTTTTACATTTGCAACGGGGGCAAAAAGTAGCTCTATATTTCGCTCAAAAAACAGGGGAAATTGCTCGCTGCAAAAGTAGCTCTCGCAAGGTATAAGGCGACGTAGCAACGATTTGATACAAATTACTTGTCAACACCTCTAAAACAAGTAACTAGTTTTAAAAACTCTAATTTTACACAGAAATGCAGCCATACACAAAATACAACAATACAAGTCAGAATTAATTGTTGCTGGCCAATTCGCAATCTTTCCTTTCATGTACCTAAAGTGTTTAGTTAGTCAAGACTTAACTTAACTTAACTTAAGAATTGGAGACGATTACTCAACATGTCAGCTTAATTTTTGATGAGTAATTTTTGTTGCATATTGTTCTTTGAATATCTCCGTGACACATAGTACAAAGTAGTAAATAAAAGCATTTGTGTTATTATTTTTGAATCGCATATTGTTGTAAAAATGTCAAGGAAAATAAAATCGTGTCGAAGGTATAAAATGTGCAAGAAGCAGTCACTTGGTCAGAGGAAAAGGTGGTGCCAAATCCACGCGATAAATATATACTTTTTGTTGTGCCATTTAAATCCAGGGCAGAATTTTTCGTACAGCTCTTTATTGGAGGTTACGATCTTTTCGTCATAAATTTTTATTTTTAAATTTTCTTTTTGTCTATAATTTTATTTTTAGCGATTTGATGTTTCGCCGCCTATGTTACCTCATGAAATTAACTCATTTAAAATTTAATTTTTACTTACATTTATTTTCAAAAATTGTAAATGTCAAGATCTGGTAAGCCTGATTCCCTCACCGTTCTCACCGCTCTCAATTTATCCAAAATCAACAGATTCTTAAGTTTCTTACGGTAAGTTAAGTGTTGACTAATCGCTTGCACGACTTTCCATACATCCTGTTATAAGTCTTGACTAACTGACCCTTAAATAAGTTGCATGGCGTTTCGTTCCCTGTGGCAAGTTAAATGGGATTATTTCACCACATAGAAATCCAACTAGGTCGAATTAGATTATAGGTATATTAATTAACAAATGTCGAAATCATTTCAGTAAAGTGAAAAAAGCCGAGATAAAAATTGCTTAGCGGAACGGAACGGAAATTGGACTTTCTCTGTAATAGGAATTCTTATTTCATCACTCCGATAATATCATCATCTAGACTCCAATTGGATTTCGCTGTTTCATGTCATCGAATTGGTTAAAACGATTAGTTTGCTGCATCATAGATGTTACCTACAATTTAGTCCGTTCGAAAAGATCTACCGTGTAAAATATCCAGCAGCCACTTACAGGAAAGTAACGCATAATCTCTCTTAAATGGAAAATAATAAAAAAAAGTACGCAAACGCAAATTGGCAGAAACTTTGAAGTTTTACGAACAGCTGATTAAATTTTTGTTCGCAACCAAACGAGTACAATGGACAACATTGTATTATGCCGGTTCAGTAACTTGGTATCACCTCAAGTCTCAAAATGAGCTCAAGATTATTGCTTTTTCTCGCTTTCACGTTAAATTCTTTTATTTTAATTTTAATTTTTTGTGACCTGTTCACCAACTGCTTACTGAATACGGGGGTTATGAATGCCAACTCGTCTAAAATTGTGACTATTGTCTCTGTTAGACACTGAGACAGCTAACTGATTTTGGTCATGAGACTGCTCACTGAATTCGGGGGTAAATTACTGAATTCCGTCATAAATTAAAATCAGCTTTCTGTGGTCAGCTGTTTTCTTGCTGGCAAATTAGTGATGGTAAATATTTTTCCAGCAAAAAACAAACAAACGCCCCCACCAGCTCATTTGTCAATTCGTAATCTCAATTTTCCATACTTTACTGAATATTTGCATACTCGAACGAGAACAAGAATTTAATCAGTTCTTTCAGAGAACTTATAAGAAATTTCTTATATGTATGTATAAAAATATAATGCATTGTGTATAATACTATAATTATAAATAATTATATACAATTGTTCTATGTTTGCATTACGCTATGTTGTGTTAAGCCATCTGCAAATTTTTAAATAAAAAAAATATACGCAATCATATATTGTTTATTTCTTTATTTCATTTTTCAATTGTTTAATATTACATCAATATGAATTTCGCAGCGTTTTAATGAACTTTCAGCGTTTTTCAAGAGTATCAAACACACACTGAAATGTTTGTAAGTGTGTCAAACGAATGACGATTTGATATATTGCTAAATTAAATTAAATTAATTTATATTAGTTAGGATTTTTTGACGAGCATAATTGAAAAAAAGGAATATTTCTAATAAAAAAAAAAAAATAACGATTAAAAATGATTTTCATAAAAAGTAAAAGAAAGTAAAATAAATAGTTTTATATGTATACATAAGAGAAGATTTTTAAGTTTATATTAATAAGAAACTATTAAATTATTATCATTTGCAAAATGAGCTGTATATGTATGTACATATGTACGTAAAAAATTATTATAACTAAAACCCAGGGTTAAAAAAATATACTTTTTGAATTAAATTCAAAAAACATAAAAAAATAAATTATGTAGTCGCATGTTAAAAAGTTTTTAAGGCTCTTTCAATCATTTATATTTTTTTTAATATTATTTTGTGGCATTCCTATGTTTCATGCAATTAAATATGTGTAACAAAAACAAACTGACTTACTACATAATAACATTTGTTTGCTGTGGCAATAATAAAGTTTCTAAATACACAAACAACAGTGATTTTAATTGCTTGATGATTTTTTTAAATTTATTTATACAGTGCTAAACTGTTGTTTTGTTTTTAAGTTTGATACGAGTTAAATTTTGTTTCTTGACTTTTTACCTTTTTAATTTTTAAATGCCCACTCATTGCCTTCTACATAATACATGCATACATATGTACATACATATGTACACTTTCATATACATTTTGTAGTATGCTAAATTTAATCCTTTTTCATACACAAAGTTTTTAACCAAATATATTAATAAGATTTTAAGTAAATTGTATAATTCAATGTATTTTTTTTTGTTCTTAGTTATCGATAACATTTATAATTTCTTGTAAATTTTAAGTAAACTAGCAGCTAGTAATTCAAAATTTTTGCTTTTTACATAAAATATTTATTTAATTTAATATATTTTATATTTTTCGAATATGATTAGTTTATTGCTCAAAAGGAGTTCTACGCCTTTATGCTTCGAGGCTGATAGGGTTGCGTAATATTCTTATACATATGTAGACAGACATACATATTTTTTTGAATATTTCAGTTTTTGTAATATTTTTTTTTTTTTTGATTTATAGATTTTTGATTTAAATTTTTAATTTTATTTTTATTTATTTTTTTTGTTGTAATTATTTGACAGAGAGCATGCCACGCCTATTAACTTGTTTTTTTTGGCCACATATATAGACGCCGCTTTCACTCTTACATGAGTCGCTGTTTGGCGCACTCGGGGCAAATGATGTCCGGTCCATCGGTGATGAAACCGCGTCCGACTAGACTAGTCTTGCAGCTGGCACACACGAAGCAATCGTGATGCCAATGGCGATCCTCGAACGAGATGAAACGTGTGCCACCAATACCTGTTGCGTACAGAGTGTATAAGTAAAAAATTAAGTAAATCGATAATTTAGAATAAATAATGTGAGTGATCTTACCAGTAATAGGTTTCTCACATGCTGTACAACGCTTAGCGAACAATTCACCGAAGCAGTCAGCACAGTAGGGCTTCTCGTCCCGACTGGTGAAGCGTTGCCCGGCCAATGTGATGTTGCAGTGGGTGCAGGTGAAGCATTCACGATGCCACGGTTCGTTCTTGTAGGTGACACCACCCGAAGTGATTACCTGGAATGTCAGAAGAAAAAAAAAAAAACAGTGAAGTAAAACATATGCGAAACCCATTAAGTTTTAATGAAAGAGGTATGTAAAACAATAATGGCAAGGGTTTTTTGGTTATTTTGTTTGAAGTTGCGTCAATTTGGAAAATGCTCATTTTTTAAGTTAAACGATTGTTGCAAAAAAATATTCATATAACATAATTAGAAGATCGGGCTTTATTTTAGGCAGACTAACATTTTTCAAAGTAAATTCGCTACATTTCCTTCTCAATACATGCCTCTTCACTTTAGCTGATTCACATTTAAATTATAAGTCAATAAGCAAAATAAATTCTAAGAAATTATCAATAAAGGCATATTAAAAAAAAAGAACAAAAAAAATAAGAAGTTAAGATAACTACCGCCGCCATTTTGGATTAGAAAAAATCTCAATTGCCGGTTTTGAACCAACTTAAAAAAAAAATTAGTTTATCAACTTAGTCACTTAATAACTTATGACTCCGAAAACCAATTACAATAATTCTTGCTTTATCGGAAAGGTAGAACCTTAAGGGCCGAGATCTCAAGATCTAATATCTGGAACTGAATCAAATTAATATGGGACCACCCTTGAGAGTCCAACATCCCGTAAACCTACGGGATCGGAGTCCAAAACCTCCTCGTTTTTGAAGTCGATTAAAAATCGCAATTTGCAAATAAGAAGTAGTACTTATTTGGAGAATTTTTCAATGCAAATACATATCGTACTCGATATCTTATTACTATCTTTTTGGCTGAAGTAGGCAAGTGACTTTTTGCGCATTACTATTATTTCGAATAAACCATAATTTCACGATTCTTTTCTTAAAATCTAGGTACAAAAAGTAGGTACATACATATGTATGTATTTTTTCAAAATTATTTATACATTACCTTGTTGCATTTAATGCATCTAGTAGCGAATTTCTCTTCATAACAGCCAGCGCAATAGATCTCCTGCTCTCTGGGGATGAACGACTTGGTGCCAATGGCAGTTTTACACACGCAACAACAGAAACAATTCTCATGCCATTGACGTGTCTTATATTCCATTTTCTTGGTGCCTAAACGAATAAAAAAATACATACAATTTAGCAAATCAATTGAGTTAATTAAACGCAAGCGCATGGATAACATGATAGCTAAAGTTTATTAAATTTGAATTAAAAAAAGTTAGAGTTGCATACTTTTCAATGGCGCTGCAGTGGCGCTCACCTCGTACCATTCGCTGACTGGTGAATTAACAAAAGTTACATACAGTGTTTGACTGTCATTATTGAAGGTCAATATTAAATTCTATTCGATTTTGTCTAGTGACAGCAGTGACGGGTGGTGTCAGCAGTGACGGGTAGTGTCAGCAGTGAAGGTAAATAAATAGTAAGTAAATATCCTTTATAGCTTTGTTTTAGGCGCTCTTAGTGGGCTTTGTTTTCACTACCGTTACGTTGGTTAAATGTGTTTTCCCTTTACTTTATTTAGCCGACAATGCAAACATGCAATCGTTATTTGCTTTTGGTTAGTCCAAATGCGAATTTGGTTTGACTATTTTTTTTCATTTTTCTATTTTTAACAGTGAAGAGGTTTGTAATATAACTTTGACATGCAAACATAAAATATGCATCTAAATTCGGATGTAAGTTCATACATTTTTTTTATTCCTTTTCTTTTACTCATTTTACCATTTGGCGATCAGCTTACTTTCCGTTTCTGACATTGCACCATTGACACAAAATTAGCATAAGGAAAAATTGCCAATGAATTTCAGTAATATTTACTTACATACATATGTACGTGCGAATAAAGTAATACTTGGCTCGTAAATTTGGAAATATGTTCCAGTGAGAAAAAGTTAGGTTGAATGCTTCAATAAGCGTCCAATACACGCACATATTTCTCGTTCGTTCAGTTGTATAGCGAACTGAAGAGGTGGATAAATTTTCGTTAAATTACTAAACAGAAAAATCTAAACATATCCGTTATAATCAGCAACACGCTGGTATGACTTTAATGAATTGAATAATGTGTAGCAGCTGCGGTGAAGGGTTGAATATCTCTATTATGGAATATAAGTCCATTGTTTATAAAAATATTGGTAGAAAATTTACGAGAAAATAATAAGAGATTTTCATGATGTCGTTTTCTAAGTCAAATTGTGTCATCAGAATCTAATGCAACCATACTAAAATATCTCTATTTTCTTCTTTTTAGTTCTGGTCTCAAAAGGGCATCGTAAAATCGTTTGAAAACAGTGTGAATTACTGCGGAGCTAAAACACTCACTCACGAATTTGCTAAAGAAAATTGCGAAAAATAGATAGTTTTCGGATGTTGTTATTAAACCAGAAAGTGCCTTTATAATTTGACTTAATAACAAAAATTTCAGCGGCATTTTCAAGTGAGTTAATGCAAATGATACTTTAACTTCGAAATGTACATATGTATGTATGAATTTTCATTAGAGTGTGTCGGAAAAAAGTTACAGGAGGATTTAAGTTTTATAAAATTACGCGCTCTAGCCGAAAGGCATGATACAATTTCAAACTGTTATACATCTACATATAAATAAGAAGTCTTCTGTGATCGTGTTGGTCTGATTTGAAGTATAAATAAAAAAAATTAAAAAAAGGCAAAATAAAAGTCAAAAGTTCCCAATATGTAGGTGTGGTATAATTCGTATATGCAAACAAAATAGACTATGGATTTAACCTCACTAGAATAAACTATTTTACAAAAAAAATGTTTCCTTGAATAAGGTCGTCAAGTAACTGAAAGCGCTGTTAAGAATTCCACGTTTGACGGACTGAAAAAGAAAAAAATTCAAATACAAAATACAAAATTTCGCACGGATGTTTTTAAACCTTGCTCATTATACATTAAATCTAACTGCTCGACCACTTATTTATTTTTTTGTTTGTTTAAAAGTAGACTATTTTAAATAAAAAAATAATTTGCGTGAGAATACTCACAATAATTTTTAAATGTTTAAAAATAACGATGCTAGTATTACACATTTGACAGTAGTAAAGAAATTAAATTATTAAAATAACATTTTAGTTTTTTAAAATTCAAACACAAAACTTCGCTTAACCTCACAAATTGCTCAAAATTTTCGCAATTTAATAAGCAATTATTGCCTAAGACACAGTTTAGGAAATTATGTCAAATTGTCACGCATTAAAATAAAAGCGTTCATAATTTTACATAAAATTACATACATACATATTTGCTTCTGCGAAAATTGTCAGAATTTTCTGAGTTTTCGTGCAAAGATTTACTATGAATGTAAGTATGTAACATACATTTATGTATATATGTAAGTACAAATGTATGTAGTTAAAATATATTTTCGTACATATCAAGGTGCCTAAAAAAATTATTGCGATGAGGTTAATGTACAGCGAAAGAAAATTATTTTCTTTTGTGAATTCATAATCGCAGTTAAATGTATAAACGTTGATATAAATAATACATACATATGTGCATACGTATGTACAAGTAAGCTGTATATATTTACAAGTAAAACGGGAATAATGTGTATAGTTTTTAGTGTTAAAATTTTGTTTATAGTCCAAACGAATACGAAGTGATCTCATCTTAGTTATAAGCGTTTTTTAACCACTTTTGTTCAACAAGCGTGTAGTTATAATTATTTATCCGAACAGCATTAGTCATCATTTTACCACACTTTTTTGGAATAAGTATCTATTCAATGATTTCTATTGTCTTGGTGGGCGTATTCTTCGTTTTTTCTTTCTTTTTCGACAATTACTTAAAGTTGATTTGGCAAATTTTGGTTCGAGAAATTTAGTGAACAGCGTGACGTTGTTCTTAAGCGTGTTGTACATACTACATTTGTACATACATACATACATATGTATATACATACATATTTAGCATACAAGTATAAACACGAAAAATATTTTAAATATTTACTTGAAGGCATCAGTAATGATGTCGTTAGGCGGTCATCGGTTTTGCCAGACTTTTTTTTTACAAAGTAACTGTAAATTTCCCAAAAAAAAAACTGTAAACCAAAAATTTGTGGCATCCAAAACGAACAGTTTGTTTTAGAAAATTATAGTTTTAACATTATAGTTTAACTTCTTTAAGGATAAATAAAAAAAAGCAAATCATTTACAATAAAATAACATTTACACTTTTAATTATACTTATCTTAAGAAAAACAATATTCATATATACATATAGCTTAGAATACAGCTCTCAAGAAAATTCACAAGAAATATTTTTCATTATTTCTATTGCTTGGAGGAGTACTTTGTCGTTGCTGTAAATTGTTTTAAATAAATAAATATGCGGCATGTTTTTCTTAAGAGCTTCAGACTGATTTAAGAAGCTTTTATAGGCGACAATTTCTTTTTCATTTCTTGAGTGGCTTGTTAAGCAGTGGAATATTAAAATCCCATTTCGAAATTCAGTTTCATAACATTTCGTAAATTGATTGTTATTTGTTTTTACACATTTCATTTGATACCACAAATTTAGTACAACCTGAGGAATTTTTTTTTAAGAAATTGTTTGTTCTCAAAATACCAGAGAGTTCTGGAATTTTTAATTTATTTCTTATTTCTGTTGTATTTAAATTGTTTTGGGAAAATATTCTTTCCATATTTTCTGTAATTTATTATTATTATGCAATTTATTCGTTCAAGTCAGAAATTTCGGATAAACAATATTTTGTAATAAAAGGTAATATACTCGTAAGAAAACTGTAAGCTTGTCTAGAAAAATGTAATTTACAGTTAATAATATGAATATGGCAACACTGGCGGTCATACATAATAGACTCATAGCAGTCGAATTTATAGCAACAAAAAGTTGAAATAAAGTTTTCGCGAAAGAAATTATAATTATATAAAATGAAGTCATTATATATCTACATATATGTATGTATGTATGTTTGTACATATGCATATACACTCGGTTCACAAATTATAGGACAATTTATTTTCCAATTATTTAAAATTATTTTCCAATTAAAATATCGTTAATTCTCCAACAAACACTATTATAAACAACTTTTAAAATTTTATTAAAAATTAAAATTTCATCAAAATTTCGAACTTTTTAAATTTTGTTTTCGAGTTTTTGGGAATATGCAGATAGATAGCTCATACAATTTTAGTACAACAATATGCAAATTTCTAGTGGCGACGAATTATCACTGATTTTGACCTTTTTTTACTGACGCTCTTCCACAATTCCTTCCATACGAGTATAAAAAAATAATCGCGGGTTGGCGTTGCATGGACTAAAAGTACCAGTTAAAAAAATTGTCAAAAATCAATAATAACTTGTAGACACTTGAAACTTGCACTTTCTCAGAATAAAATTTAATGAGCCAAAAAACTGCATACTCGAAAAAAAATTCAAAAATTAAAAAGTTTTTTTTTGAAATTGGGTGTTTATGGCTCTTCTTAGAGAGTGAACCACATCTTACTTGGACCATAATTTTAATTAAAAATAAAGCAAAAATAAAGTGCCAAATCTGTAAATATGGTGTTGTGCTTTAATTTGTGAACAGAGTATATATTAATAAGCGAACTTCGCTTAATAATCTTGTCTCAAAAAGTTTCAGCATTTCAAAGCTGAGTACGTTGTAGTATGAGCAACTATAATTTCATATTTTAAGGAGAGGTAATGTCTGTCAGACATATTGACTGACTGCAAAATATCATTTCAAATGCAAAAAAAAAATTTCAAATGCGACCATTTTGATTTTTTGACGCACGGAAAATCGCTCATTTTGCCCAACTCATTATACTACACATAAAGGTTTTTAGCAAATAAAATATTACTTTAAAATCCCTCGACTTGGACACATACAAACAAATGACACTTTTCCATTCTTCTACCTTACCTGCTTTTGTGGCGCGTGGATCCCCCAAACGGCAATAATCGCCGAGGGCACAATTGAATTTGCGATTCTCCTCCTGCGCCGACGCATTTGGCAGGAACATACTCAACACCGCAATATCCTCATTATTCTCCTTGGCCTTGCGTATGCGATCGGCACCAATTGTTTTCGTTTGCAAATGCAGGCGCGATTTCATTCTGGACGATAACTTATCAACGTCGGTCATTTTACTTGTACGAGTACGACTACTATATTGCACGCGATCGATTTGAGGTAAAAGCGTTTATGCTATTTTGGTGTCGATTTGTAAGCAAACACTTGTGGCTTTATAAAAGTGTTCAATTAAGCCTAAATGTTAATGTAATATTTGTTGTTGTCTTTTTTTGTATTTATTATCTATTTAATGCACGAAAAAGTAAATACTAAGTATAGTAGCAAAAAGTGTTTTTTTGCCGGTAAATCGATTGCGTGTTAATCGTTTTGCATTACTAATGCACGTGCGCGAACAAAGCTGGTATTTATGTATATTTGTACGTAAATAAATACTTGATTGAAGTGAAAACAGCATAACGGTAAATGTTTTCATGACCGAAACTGATTTTTTTTGTGTGTCCATACGTTAGCACATAATTTTGAAAGAAAAGAAGAAAAGCAAATAAAGAAAAAACGCATTTAGCGCAGTGACACGCTAGTCAAACAACTCCAACCTTTTGCAGGAGCTGTCGCAGCCACTCTCGCTTTTCCCTCTTTCAAGTACAGCAGCGTTCAGATAGCCATGGAAATGGCAGCAAGTAGAAATCGGCGAAATATATACATACAACGGGCGCTAAACTAATGGCGCCTCTTTTTTCCTAAGAATGCGCTTGAAGATGCAAGTTATTGTTTTTTTTTTGATTTTCCTTAACTTTTAGTTATTTCCATTCCACCAATAGCCAATTAAATTGGTTAACTTTGCAGCATTGCTAAGTGTATAAGTAGCATTACTAAAAATGTGTTGTTGCGAGTTAAATTTTGTTTACTTGCATTTTTTTGTTTTTGTGTCTTTGGAAAACCATGTAGCTGTAATAAGTCACGATTTTATTCGTTGTTCCACATTTTCCAAATGAGACAAATGCAAACTGCAATCATTCATTTTGTTGGTTTTCTATGTAAAATGATGGCATGCAAAAGAGAGTAACAATTCGATAGTTCAGTTGGTGTTCGCTATTTCCTGATGTTGATTAGTAATGTGAAAACAAACTGAAAGTGAAAACGCGATTTCGATAAGTGGAGGAGTGGAGTGTTCATTATGCATATTTGCTTGCATTGAAGATAATTAAGCACGATTGCATTTCTTATAGTCAAAAATTTAGAATTGCACTTTTTTCGTCTCGTCGTTTTACCACTTAGAGCATGAAAAAGTGTAAAAAATTAAATTAAATCGAACATATGTATATAAAGCAATATACAAAGAGTAATCCGAGGTATCGATATCGAAAGTTCGAAGGTCGCGAAACGCGCTTATTTTAAAAGAATTAGGGCGAAAATGGTTTCAAAATGAATGCAAGCAAATAAAAACGTGCATTATCTATTTTCGTTTCGGTTCTCATTCAATAAGTAATTATTTTCTGAAGAGTACTTTCAAGAAAAACCATCTGCCGATCAACGATAAGAAACATCTGTTTTTTCTGCCTTAAGCGCAAAAAGCTGAGGTGGTTTTATTTGGACTAAAATAGTTTCATTGATTAATTCAAATTATCCACTTTACTCGTTATTTCTTATTAATTATGATCGATTGATTTGGTGTTTCTCTTTAAAGAAACGTTCAATGCTGAACTCTTGTTCAAACTAGAGATGAAAAAATATCGATAGTCGTATTACCGATAGTTCTCGATGTTTTAAAATAAATATCGATATTATTGATAGTACTATCGATACTACCGGCAGTGCTGTCGGATTCTAGCATTAAACGTGTACAATCGCATTTAAATTTTCCAACACATTTTTGTTTTAGTAAAAGAAGATAAATTGATGGTATATATTAAACGGTGTTTCCACAGCAAGTGAATCACGTGTTTCACAACTTGAATTACGAATGGCGATTAACCCCGTTTACACGACACATTCGTAATTCGTTTGGCATATATGTATGTTGCTGTTGTAATACTTACTTCGTTCACTCAAGGTTTGCCCTACAATCTCTTTCATATCAAGTAGATTAGGTTCGTGATTGGGTAGCCAATTACGAATGAGAGAGCGAATCATGTGCCGTGGAAACATAGTATTAGATTTTTGTACTTATGTATATCTTGAGATTATACCAATAATTTGTGTAAAATAGGCATTAAACAATCGCAATATTTAACTTAGCCTATGCACGTCTGATAAAATGATGCAGTCTCCCGTTTTTGTCTAATTATTTTATTTTGTTTTATTTTTTCAAATTTATTTTTAGCTATTTGTTTTATAAAAATATGTAGCTCGTTATTTAAGAAAATCCCTAGTAATCTAAATTTCAAACTTCTTACAAAAGTCAGGAAAGTTTTATTAAAATTTTAAGCTTTTTTTTCAGAAATAATAGAAAATTTTAAAGTGTATGTCTTTATAACGACATTCTTGTAAATTAAAAAGCAAATTTGAAATGTATATGAAACACAATTAAAATTAACACAATTTTGTTGTTTTTTCTTGTGCTGAGCATTTTCTTCCACATAAATTTTCGTTTTATGAAAAAACATTCTACCATCGTTCATAAAAAAGTTCAAACTTACACCAAGCGTCAGCGTCAATTCCAATTAAATAGTGCAGAAACATTTCAAAACTATCGATAGTGCAGAGAAACCATCGATAGTTTTTAAAAATGAAAACAATCGATACTATCGTTAGATTATCGATTGTTTTTCCTACTCTAGTTCAAACAACAGTGCGAGTGCAATGACGAAATATTGGAAAACTGATTTTAACATCCGTTTTGATGAAAAATTTAGCTTAAAAATGTACACTCTTATTCAGGCTACTTCTTTTAATGGCTCAAAAGACAAGAAAAAAAATTTAATGAATACGGTTAAGATATACTCGTACTCATGTATAAACTTGTCAACGATATAGTTTCTTCATTTCTAAAGCTCATTTTGTACGACTTAAAATTTCTTGTAGGTGCATATTTGTATATAATATTTGTACATATGCACATACGTACGAGTATATGAATAATAACTGTTTGCGTCTTTACGTACAATGAAATATGAGTATTTGAGTGAGAGGAAGACACTTTCAAAATATTCGTACATAAGCATTTGTGCAGCACTATTAAGTCACACTGTAGTTTAGCGGTGAAATACCGTGAAAGCGTCTGCGGTTGAATCGTATGAAATATCATATTTCAATAGATTATGCGTCGATTTCTACAACATGTTTTTCCATTAATTTTTTATTTATTGAAATTTATTTAAGTTTTATGGCTTGTACTAGACCTGCATACTTCCATTGAACGAAATAAACATTTACTTATGTATATAAAATCAAGTTTAAAACTTTGTAGAAAACTAAAAAAACTTTACAAATTTTAAATAAATTTTTTTGAGTATGCAGTTTTGTAGCACATGAAATTGTATATAACAATATGAAAATTTCAAGTGCCTAGCTAATAATTTATGAACATTTTTTTTGTCAAGAGTGTTGCGACTTTCTTGCATATAAAAATAAATGTTGCTTATACTTCGTTACATAGAAGCATATGCGACCAAAAAAATTCGAATAAACCAACGGTAATCCCTAGACACTTGAAACTTTCACATTGTTTTATTAAAATTGAATTGGCTACAAATCTGCATACTCAAAAAAATTCTAATACATCTGAGAAAAAAATTCAAAACTTAATTATACATTTGTTGAATGGTCTATGTTATATAATGAACTGAGAAAATTCTTAAAAATAAATAAATGAATATGGAAATCAATGTCATTTTGAATATTGTTGCTAATTAGTTGACAATCACCGTATGTATGTATGTATGTATGTCTACAAATTATGCGAATCTCTTTCCCATTGCAATCGTGCAATTTATGTGTATCGTTTGTTCAGTGATTTATTGCAATTGCCAATGATTGGAAGATTGTGGAAATAAAGTAAATCTTAATTGTCCTTTGTTTTTTGTAATAAAATGCGTGAGCATGAACTAAAATACATAAATACATATGTACGTCAGAACATACATACATATGTATGTATGGCAGTAGTGTTGGCATGAATACACTCTAGAATGCAGTGACGGATTCAGAGCGTAAGATGAAGATGTGACCGATTAATGTTATCTTCAATTCCCTGACAATATAAGAGTTTGAATTGATATTTATCCAAAAATTTAAATAAGAGATAAATAATTTTGTTTCTTTTTTCAGGGATCTAACAGAAACAAACAGCCAGTTTCACGAAAGCAATTTGAATACAAGTGTTTTCAATGTTGTATGAAAACTGAGAGAAAATACAACTTTAAATTCCATTTAAATTGCTAATGAAACCGGCTGTAATTGTTATTAATCATTGAAAAACACACTACGATGGTAATATACTAATCGATTGCTTTTTGCACGTTTAATCAAATGTGATAATAATTTCTTTATAATTTGTATGCAAAATAAAAAAAAATATCAGTAACAAATTATAAATTTTATTTTAAATTATAAACATTTTTTTTTTTAGAATTTTTATTGAGCTCAAGGCCAGTTTATGGAAGATTTTTTGTGAAAAAACTGGCCTTGAGCTCAATAAAAATTCTAAAATATTAACATTTACTAGGCCAACAGAAAAATGAACAACCATTAAATTATAAAAATTAAAAATTTCATTCACTCCTCGGTTCTTATTTAAATGTAAATCAATTTTTAGGTGAATTTTACTTTTTTATAGTGTATTCCATCTTTTATTGATAACAGTCATTGAAGACTTCCATTTATAAATGTCATCAATAAAAATAAGTCACGACTTTTACTTATCAAAGTCATCAATACAAAATGGTCACCGAATTTATTCTAAATAATTATTAAATTTAATACTTAAAACATAAATAAGCTCACATTTTTCAACAATTTGTGAAAACTTTAAGGTAAAAAAATAAATATTTGGAATAGAACTATAAAATTTAATGAGGCAATATGTAGTGTTGCCTAGAAAACAAAAATATGTCCCTACATGTTTTTTTAAATTTGAATTTCTTTAAAAGAAGAGCAGGTTATTAAAATTTTTTTGTTTTGACTTTTTCTTAACCTTAAAAACACAATTAATTTCCTGTCATGCGCATCAATAATTTCCGTTTTATAAATTACTATTTAAATTTATTTCATTTTATTTCGCTTAACTCATACCCGTTTTACTTTAATTGTCGTATCTAATATTTTCAGACACAGACTAAAAACAAGTAATAAGCGCATGATTGCTATTAATTAAATTTGTTTCTTAAATAGAAATACAATTTTTTTGCTTTTCTTTTGACAATTACAGATGATAATTAACACTGATGACTGTTTGCAAATATTTTTTTTTTTTGGATTAGAAACAGCTCTAAAAGAGACAAAATAATTACATTAAAAAAATACTACGAAAATTAATAGATACTTTTTGGTTTACCGGTGAAACTGGTCATTGCGTATTGGTGAATTTGAAAAAGTAAAGAAAGAAAAAACACACACACACACACTCAGAAACCATTTTTGGCCATGATGTCATGATCAGCTTGAGACGCAGCGGCGCTCTACTAGACTTAAAGTCGTCGCCATGGACAATAGCAATTTTTTTTTGCTTTTTCTCTTTCAAAGTGGTTATGTGCTTTGGCTTTGGTGCTGATTTTGATTATAACGAATTGAATAATGATGATTTGGCATGTTGATTTAAAACATGGATTTTTTGTTTTGTTTTTTTTTTTATTTTAAAGCGCTTACAAAATTTTTTTACACTGAAGTGATGTACTAACTATAAAAATAACATAATTTTAATTTTTCATACATTTCTTTATATGCTGTTTATAGTATTTCCTCATATCGAGTTTATTTAAAAATTATACATTTTATTATCAATTTTAGTAGGTTAATCCTATTTTAACATTTTGGCAAACAAACACGATTTTTTTTTAATTGCATATCGTTACAGGTTTTGGGTCATAAACATTAGTTTAGTAATATAAATAAATATTTTTTATTAAATTTTGTACCGGTTTAAGGTGAGAAAGGAGCATTTAAATTGACAAATTAGTAACGTTGTTGGCTATCGCGTTTGACCCGTTTGAGTCGACTTAATTGAAATGAATAGATATTTGTCAGTAGTAACACTGACGTAAGGTTTTTTAAAAAGATTTTAGTTATTTGTACAAACATATGTATGATACATACTCGTTTGGTTGTATCATTTTCGGCAATTAACTCGCCAAGCGAAACTTAACATCAAATTAACAAAAATAGCAGTGACCGAGGTGACGAGATGATTTCATTTTAGCTTTCTGCATACATAATTTTAAGGGGGTAGTTTTAATACAATATCTACTCTCCAGTGCTAGGGAATCATAATTTTGGTTCTCAATATTTTTTAAACGTTAATCCGTTTTGTGGTGCCTAAAATTTCCACAGACCACAAATTAAAAAAATAGAAAATATGCAGAAAAATATTTATTTCTCTTCATTCACATAAAAAGGCAGTGTAATGCTGAGCTTTATGTTGATATGTAAGTATGCATGTATGTATGTAATTTCAGAACTATACACCGTTCTTCTACATACTATACCATTCAACAATCATCAATATTTTGTGCATTAAGTAGTTTTTCGGGAAGCGTCATAAAAATGTATTTCTTAAAACTTCGCATCATCCTAAACAACTGATCTTCTTTCTCTCCTTTAGTCACAATCTTGATCACGGAAATGAAATCGGAAAAACTATCGAAACGTTTGTACAGTAAACGTTACATCTCACAAGTAGGCAAGTTGGATAATTTTGCTCTCCTAAGCATATTTTCAGAGACTGTGCGATCGATTCGACCACCAAGCTTAATAGAGTGTGGAGCGGGATAACTGATTCGCAAAAAAAAATGTAAAGTATGAAAAATACATGCTAGTTATTTCACAAAAAAAACAGTGACAAGTAAAGTTGTTGATGGTGAGTTATAAAACCAAATAATCAAGACTCCTAATTTCGTACAGCAGCTTGAAATGATAGCTGTAGTTTATTGGTGTAGCCAGCAAAAAGTTGGCAGCAAAAAATGGTAAAACAAATGCAGAAAGCCACCTACTGGCATTTTTTATTTTATTTTTTAAAAGAATGATGAGAAACAAAATTTCCAGCATACATAAATAATCAGTTCCAAAAAGGACCATACAATTATTGGGTCTTAAGTTATGTCTTTACAAGTTTTTAAGACAAGGCGATTTATTAGAAACTACTTTAACATGTAAAAAAAGCCGTATCTGAAAAGAATTTCAGTGTCTTTATTTCATCAACGTTATATATGTAAATTTGTTTATTCGAAAAGTAAACGCTGCTAAGGAAGATCCATGCAACAATAACAAGTCAAACTTTGTTTACAAAACAAACTTTTTTCAAAAAAAAAAAAAAAAAAAAAACTTTTCAAAAAAAGGTTGTTTGCAAAAAAATCTTTGTTTACATTTTGTATATTTCTAATTTCTAGTTTATACAAATTTTGCGTTAGCGTATACATACTCAGAAATGGGGCATTGTGTTTTAAAATACAGGGAAAGGCCGGAACCTGTTTTTAATATACAATCGGAACAGAGCTTACGCATGCCGCTTCTGCTTGAGAGCGTTCCGACCATATTTTGCATTTTTGAAGGTATATCATGTGAGTCTCGCATATACCCCAGGGTTGCATTTTATTTAATGCTGCTACTTGTTTAATGTGCCTTGGGAAGACCATACAAAGTATGGTATATTTCAGGGAGATATACTTTTCTTTTTTTCTGTTGATTTTTAAGTTCTTTGCAGTAAGATTTCGTCTAAGGATATCCCTTGTGAAATTTGACGGCAAATATTTTTCTAGAAGATTAAAACTATCCACACAACTTCCAAATGGAAATTTATTCAGACTCCGCAAAAATAGGGTCAAAACAATTCCTCGTGAAATTTAAATGTATGCTTTTAAACATAAACTGCAACTTAACTGTCACCGTGATCCTCTTCGCTAAACCTTTTTTTTTTCTCATCAATATATCAAAATTTCACAGAGACCTTCTACATACACGATGTATGTACATATGTATGTACGTAGATACATACAAAAGTACAAAATTATAAATTTCACCTTCAAAAGAATTCATGATCACGCAACAGATCAATTTAATTTTTTTATGTTTTTAAATGCAATTGCGTTGTTTACCAATAATTGTCAATTTTGAAATTATTTTTTGCTCAAATCGGCCATAATCAATGTAGGCGGCTGTCGTCTCAAGTTAATATTATCTTTTAATACTTATTCAATATTTTTATTGCTCAACCAACGCAATTTTGAGGTCAACTTTAACTTAGTGAAATAATAACAAAAAATGTGTGCGATAGTAAATAAGCAATGCGCAGTTGCCATTTTTTTTTTCAAAGAGTTCAAATCATTTTCTGACAATTATGTATGAAGTACCGAGACAAACATTGATTGACTACTCTGATGATTGCCAATTAATTGGCAATTAAATTAATTAAAAATGGTAAAAAACGGCAAGAAGAAAATTGCGTTAAAAGTGATGAACGCAGCACAAAATAAATAATTAAGTTTAATTAAAAGGAGAATGGCGAAAAGTTTAATTAAAATTACGTAAAATACTTCAATGTAGTATTTTATGAAATTTGCGAATGCTCGCGAACACATACCGCCTTTGTATCAATATGATTATTTTTAAATAATAGAAATATAACACAATGATTCAGTTGGTTTTTGTGTTTGTGTGTAAATTTATGAATTTGGGCGTGTGGGGGAGTGTCCGTGTGCCGCCATCGAAATGAAAGTGCAAGTGTGACGTGACCACAAAACTGACTTGAAAGTGATTTCTGTACTTTAAGTGCAAAATACTTTGGCATACAAAATGAGTACTGGAGTGCAATGTTGAATATTAACATTTTTATATACAAAAGTATGCACACAAATAGCAATGTTGTAATAAAAGTTCACTATTGCACATTAACAAAAATCAAAAGTAAATTAAAAAAATATAATACAATTATTGATTCAGCTAAAAAAAAAACTTAAACATCTGGTTTCGTTTCTCTTCTAATCAGCACCCATAACTTTAATATTTATTTTTAATGAAATTTGTTAATAAAAATTTGAATTTTTATAATAATTATGGTATATACTATTTCACGCTTAAATGGCAAGGTTAGAAAGGTCACACAGAGTCAGAAATTTGCAACGTACTTGACCTGTTTGGTTGTCACTTTAAACATCTTACAGTACATTTTTTCTATTTATAATATAAATAAACGTAACCGAGCAGAAAACCAAAATGGCTACTTTGAGAAATGGCAATTTTCATAGAAATTACGTGAATCTTCTTTTACTTAGAATATATTTTTCTGAATTGATATGCCATGTGTATGTATTAAGAGAGAGAGAGATAGCCAGTAAAGCAATAAATATTAACAGCTGCTTTGCGACAACTCAAAGTTATTGCAATAAATTAATTAATTTGAATGCATAATAAAGTCAAACATTTATTGAATGCCCATTAAAAAACACCTTAACATGCAAAAAATTTGCATATCAACAGTCTTATTGAAGCAAATAATTTAGTTGTTGTTGTACGGATATTTACAATTCAAATTTCGAATTCATTCATTTTTTGTTCAGCAACATTTGAGAACGCGTGTAGAACGAGTTGCATAGAATTTCCAATTTGGGAAAAAAATTATTTATGCGAATTTTATATATGTATACATACATATATACATATAATGCATTCATTAATATGTATGTCTACATACATACATACATATATACCTATTTTCGAATAATTATGAATGTATAAAGATACCAGCAAGTAATAGCCGCATTGTGGTCGTCGCGCAGCCGCCTACAAATTATCACCGCTGTATAAGTAGCTCGCTTCCTACTAACGCACACTCACAAACAAACATACATACATACATACATATATACATACATGCATACATACATACATACATACATACATATAAATAAACGTAATTGGCGAGTAGGCGCGAGTGAATGGAGTCAGGCGTGTATAACAACTGACATTGAAAAAAAAAAAGAAAACAATGAAACTATTTATGCGCGTAACAATTTGTAAGTTCGCAAACAAGTAATAAATAAATATTTATTTTGGTGTGAATATTTACATTGCTAGTAAAACAATTATTATTGTCTAAATTATATTACCAACAATTAGCAGAATTAAAAATACATCAAAGCATTAGATACACATCAAAAATATTGTAGTTGAATTAAGATTTATGACCCACTTTTGGCTGGCGAAAAACTGAAAACTATAAATTTTACTTTTCACTACAATACTTATAAGGTATGTACTCGTAGGTAAAAGAAAAAAAAATTGTTTACTTTATTTAAATACAATTTTACTTATTGCTGTAATTGCATATTGCGGTTTATTGTTGAAGCCAATCAACAACAGTTGACATGCTTACAAGTTGACGGGTGTTAACGGTTGTTAGGGTTGACATGCGGGTGTCAAAAATCTAAATAAAAATGTGTGAATGCCTAGTATGTATGCATGTGTTTACAGTGTTAGTGCATATGTTTTTGGTGAGAATGTACCCAGTAAACATTGCAAAAATAATCTCAAACGTTTGAGATTATATTTAAAGCATTTTTAATCATTTAAAACTAAACATTTTCTCTGATTTTGTTAAAAATTTTCTTCAACTTGAAAACGATTTGAGAAGCACTTGAGATAAAACTTTTAGCGCTGAGTTTCTCTCTGAAATTGTCCAAATCAAAACTGTATGTTTCATTAACATCAAATGCAGTTGAATATTAATATTTCGATTAAAGTAACTGGCTAACATTTTGTTCTGCTCTTCTCACGTTTGCGAAAAAGTTGAGAATTCTAAATTTTCTTAATTTGAGAACAAAGTAGAATTTCATATTAAAAAGTGCTGTTTAGCTTGAAAACGCTATCAACGATTATTTGAGATGCATTTGAGTGTAAACCTTTGAGGTTTGAGAGAAGAATTTTTTTTTAAATACATTTCAAATTGAGTTTTAAGAAAAGTGTTTATTGGGTATGTACATCATTTTATACATACACACCTTTACATGTGCATCCATTCAATGTCAACATTAACATAAGTCACTCTTTTGAGTAGTTTCTCATGTGCCATCATCTAACTGTAATTAGACCTATAACTGCGAACATGCTTCTACATTAACTGCTAAAAGGGAATAAGAAGTAAAGACGTTGTTTCAAGCTATTTTGAACATTAGTCATGGGAGATATTTCGAAAGAAATATAATTTCAAATTAAACGGTTAACATTTTTTTTTTTAATTTGTTGGTATAAAAATTATTCAGTTCGATTATGCTATCCAATCCATAGCAGAAGACCCGAAAACCTTTGCATTCATAACACAACATGGATGGCGTGAAAAACAAAATTTTTTTAAGTTTTTGTTTAAAACACATACATATATTAGCCATATTGTTATGCTTCGTTTAACGAATGTCTAGCTTTTTGATATTTTATTTTAAAAAATATATTTATATATGTAAATTACAGAACAAATAGCTACTTTATAATTAAAAATGTACCACAAAAATATTTGTCTTTTAGCGATTATATCAAATACTGAAATATTTCGGAAACTTTTGCTTCGAAAAACCTTATCTCGTGATTTTCAGATGCATGAATTCCTTTTAAAGATATCATTTAAACTCAATATTTCCATTCTAAGCCAATTTAAGCTTTAATTTAATAATAATTAAGGAGACAACGCTGTTCTTTTCTTTATTTTGACAAAGAAACAAAGTTGCTTATTCGGCAATTTTAATCAAATTTGTTGAAATCGAAATACAGAACAGGCCTGAAAGTTATTAAATAATTTGCATATTATTTTTGGTTAATGTTTACCCTCGTATCGAATGACATTTTACAGCTGATAAGCGAAACTTAGTTTTACCACACTCTAATGGGCGTGTAAGCTTTGAGTATATTTAGTCTCAAATTAGTTTAATCTACACATATTTCATATTATATAAAATCAAGTAAATTTTTTATAATATGTATGCATTATATAAACATGAATTTGCAAGTTATAATTTAAAAAAAAATGTTTAATCAGCGCGATTATTGAGCCTATCAGACTGCAAGGACAGATTTTAATTATAAAGATCTAAATGAAAAGTTGAAAACTTTGTGGGTATTTGTAGACATTTTTTTAGAATTTCATTTAAATTGTGAAATTACATTTAACCGATTTTTTTGAATGATAAATGCTTACATTAAACCATGTTTATGTTATATTTAAGCCAGATATGCACATAGACACGCCCATTGGCATGCGTTGCATTCATTGCTTATGCGCTTTGTTGGTATAATTACATACATACTCGTACATACGTAAATGCATAAATATTAGTTTTTTTTAACAAATACTCGTACTTCATACTTCAGCTTGCGCCGCGGTGTGTCGAAGAATTGAATGCATTTCCGGTTAGCAATTTACAATCACCAGTCATGTTTGTATGTAATGTAAATAAATACAATTCAACAGGTTAGAAGACCAGTAAGTGACAAACATTTTGGGTTACCTCTGTCGCTACACATGCGCTTGTACTACGAGTAAATATGTACATAGAAATGTAAGTTTGTATGCAATACGAAAGTGGATGGCTTTTCAATTAATTTCATTTTTGTTTTAAAATTTTTTTGTCTAGCCAGTTATGTTTGATTGGCAACGGCTGGGCGCCAAATGCAGATTCGTTTTAAATGGAATGCTTTTACGCAAGTTGTTATGTAGAAATTTATATGCATACTAATGTGAACAAGCCCAGCTGGAAAAACTTGAGATTGTTAAAGATAATGTTGCCCGCAAAATAGCAAAAATTTTACCGAAAACACATGGTCACGCGCAGTGACCAGAGTTTAGTCAAAAGAGAGTTTTGCATTTAATTTTTTTTAAAGAAGTAATAATTCTCAGGCGGTTTTTGTTTTTTCAAAAAGCATAGAGCTTATATGAGAGTCTAACTAAAAGGTAGAGTATCCAAAAAGCATTTTCACAATTGCATTAGTTTGAGTACTGTTGCAAACAAAACTAATACGTTCGTGTTTTTCAAAAATGTGGCTTATAAGAAAGAAAAGTCATAGTAAAAAATATTAAAGTAATATTTACATTAATTTTAATAAATGAATTACAGAATTGCTTACTTCTCAATACGTATATTTATTTTCGCAAATTTTTTTTATTATTTAAAGCACGTATTACGAGCACTCTGATTATTTATTGTCTAACAGTAAGAAAAATATTGATTGAAAAATAAGAATTTCCAGCAGGGCATGCGTTCAAACGCAACGGCCTGCTTATGTATGTATATACATATATTAAAAGTGTGGTGCATATTTTCCTACCTACTTATCTACTATACTTGCGCATGACCACTTGCCGCATAAAATGCATAAAAAATTATTGTCGCAAGTGCTTAAAATTAATCGAATGAACATAAAAGTTAATGTGATCGAAATGAAAGCGTAAACGCTTTTTGTTTTGTTTTTTTTGAAGGTTAAAATCGACAAATGTAGAAAGTTATGGGTATCATAAGTATGTTTTAGGTAAAATAACTTTTTGATACTGACGAAAAAGGGGGGAATATCTCTACATAATGGTGAAGTAAAAAATGTTGAAAGTAATAAGAACTGCAGAAAATTATTGCAAATTAGCATTTATTTATTTATTTATTTATAAAATTATTTATTCAAATTTTAAATACATGTCGTTCATCTGTTTGTAGATGGAAAATATTCGCCTATATATAATGAAGAAAAAGGCGTTTAGATATTAATAAATTAGGGGTTTATTTGTTAAAAACCCAACTTGATTTCTCAATTTAAAATATTTTTACATAAATCCGTACATAAATTACACAGTGCGATTAATTTTAAAACCCTTTCTATCAACAATAAAATCTTATTTTTTCATAAGAGCGCTGACCTTGGTAGGCAGTGCTTAAAAATCTATTTTAGTAATTGTATTCATACCAGTTTCTAAACAATTGCGAAAAAGTGAGAAATTAGTTTAAGTGTTTGGATCGGAAAATTTAAATGTTTATTGAAAGACAAGAACATCAAAAAAATAATATTTTTTGGGTTGGATTATAGTTATGAAGAGAAAATTTTAACTCTCTTGACATCCTCTTTTTATTTGACATCTACATGTCTCTGTCTAAACTTAATAAATATTTTTTTTATTTAAGAATTTTTTGTCAGAAACTTAACATTGCAACAACAAGCTAATAGAGAAAATTATTATAGGCTCAGAAATATCTGCGAATTTAAGAAACGGGTAACATCATATTTATTTAGAAAACGAAGATCTGGACTGGCATTTATAAATAATATTTTTTCAAAAAAAATTGCTATATCTTTTTCTTTTATCATGGAATTGATACATATACATTTATATATTAGCTCAATTTAATTATTTTATATCCTAACACTCACATGCCAGCGTTATAATTTGTTTAGATATTTTAATCATACAAAAAGTAATTTTTTTTTAAGAAAAAATTTATTTAAATTTCTTATTAAATCCATATACAAATTTTTAATTATACAGCAATAATAAAGCGAAAAAATAATGTGTCGCGTACGTTTAGATTTTCTCGTGTATGAAAACTGCGCTGTATTACAAATTATTTTGAAGCTCCTGTTCTAAATTCAGCTCATTTCAAGATGTAGGAGAATTTTCTAACACAAATTTATAAAAAAAATCGTATATGCTTATAATTTATTTTTTAATGTTTGTAGTATTGTTAGTGGTCGAATTTTTCTTGTGACACTCGCCAACTTAACATGTTTGGCCTGCATTAAATTTTGACATTTCCGTGAAAGTTGCTGAGTTTAACTACAACTCGCTCTCATATTATCAGTTATAGTTTCCTTAATTTCCTACGATCAACTCAATTTCACACAACTAGCAGTCACTGAACAACAGTCTAATGATTGCTTTCAGCATTTGTTGCGTCTTCAAGTAAACAAAAGAAAAACAGCATTAGACAAATAAACCAATACATAAAAAAATGTTTACTCTACATCTAAAAACGCTCAATTTGTTGATACTTGAATCACGCAAAATTTATTCTTCCTTTGTATTTCTGCGAATTTTTGGCTTAAAATCGTACATAAATTAAGGCAAGCATTTGCATAAGCATGCGTGCAGCATTTGCAAATATCTACGAGTTTGCCAAAAAAAAAAAAAAAATGTATGAACTTCCACATAAAATAATAAAATGATTTAATGAACGAACAACGTGTTGGGTAAACAAATGATTTCACATGTTTAACATAATTATTGATTTGTGGTGCAAGTATGTACTAACTACTAGTATTTGATGTAGTTGATTACTCATACGCCATAGTGCGCCGCAGACGTTTTAACGCACGCCGATAACCTTATAGTAGCTCAGGAGAGAGTCACTTAGTTTGTTAGGCAGTGATTAAGAGCATTTGGCATATGGGTAAAATGTATTTTTTATTAATGAATGCGGCAATATTCGACGGTATTGTCGATAACCAGCTATAGGCAGATAACTGCACATCAATCTACATATTTACATCTACATATGTGTATACAAGTGAAGTTGTACATATGATTGTATGTACTAATAACGTGGGAATTGTCTAGCAAATAAAACGCGAAAAAATTGTCATGAAATGAAAATTGTGTTGAATACAACACAAAATTGGTATATGGAAAGTGAAGGTAGAAAATCAATCGAGTCGCAGCTGTTTGCTGATAAGAGCATACGTAAATACATACTTGCATATGTTTGTACATAGGCATATGCAGAAAAAACTTAAGTAAGAGTATATTAAATAAAATTACTAGATAGGTATATAAAATATTTACTAATTATAGAATAGAAATAACATTTTAAACAGTAAAAATAAAATGCCGGTTTTTAAATAGAGTAAGCCTCATACTGTGGCCGCTGTGGTCGAGTGGGTAGCGGTGTGCCGCTGATTTAAGAGTTTGAATTTTAGCCAGGGCAAGTAAAATCTTAAGTGTTTTTCTGAAAGCGGCCACCCTTCGGCAGGCAATGGCAAACCTCCGAGGTAATTTCTGCCATGAAAAAGCTTCTCATAAAATACAACTGCCGTTCGGAGTCGGCACAAAACTGTAAGTCCCTGGATTTGTGGTACAATAAAAAGACGCACACCACAAATGGTAAGAGAAGTTCGGCCAAACGCTGAGCTATATAGTGTAAGCGCCAAATTATTATTTTAAGCTCCAGGTTCCCTAGCTAAGCAAATGAAAAACCGGGGGAGCGTAACGTTGGTTTGGCTGGTTAAAGAAAAGATCGGTAAAATTCTAAAAAATGTGAAATTTTGATGAATGTTCGCAGCACTATTCTTTCTGTATATTTAGATAAACAATTAATGAAAATTAAAAATATAATTTTTAAATTTTTTAACTGTTTGCTGTGAATATTTTTGAAAAATTTTAAAATTTTTCTGAGAAGTTTCAGAAATTTCCACCAATCTAAGGTTAAGAACTGGCACAGTTAGTATTATTTAAAAAAAAAAAAATTAATAACCAAAAAAATTTCGCATTTTTTAATTTTTTATTCCCAAAATTTTACCCACTGAACTGACCGCAACTGAACAAATTACGTAGTAAATCAAGACAATTGAAATGAGAATTTAATGAACAATAAACTTTTAATAAGCTTTTTGTTATGACACTGATTGTCAATTTGAACAAAAAAAAAACTTAATAAAAAATAAAACGCAATATGTAATTTATGAATTCCGTGCAAGTTTTCATTTCCGCTGCTGTTTTCACACTTCGCCAAGTATTCGTAAGCGATAAAGCTGTCCAAATAAAAATTACAATGCTTACATACAAAATAGCTACTGTGTGGTGCGTTTTAAAGTTTTAAATTAAAAAAATTGGTTTAATTTATCTGCTTTTTAACACGCATTATTTTTTAATATTAAATTCCGATAATTCAGATTAAAATTTCGCTGAAAATTACGTTAAAAAACGTATATTTCAAAGATTAAGTATTACAAAATTTTTTTGTCTGAATTCTAACACACAAAAGCATATAAACTTTATATAAATATACGCAGTTTTGAAAAACGCGCAAAACACTCGCTACTTTTTAAAATTCACTGCCGCCTCACTTCTGTTTTAACTCATTCAAAATACTTTTTCGCGCCGCTATCGTTTGTTTTTTTTTAAATCACGAAAAACTTTGCAAACAAAAAAAAAACATGCAGAAAAAACTCCAATTTACTGCCGTAGCATAACCAAACACGTTGAATGTTGTTTTCTTACTGAATTGAGCTTAAATTGTGCTAGCATGGAATTGCCAATCGCTTCGATTGCTAAGCAAGCAGCAACAACGTGGAAGCGCAAGGCAAATAAATATTGAAATTAATGAACGAGTTGAGTGTACTTGTGCAGTTGTAGCACAACCAAACAACCAGCTCACCAAAACCAAACATCAGTCAGTCAGTCAGTTGGTGAACAACAACGACAACACATAAACAACAAATGCCTCTCATCATTATTACAGCGCGGCAAGTGAGATTTCTGGTTCTACGTGTAGCTCTATTTACATTGTTGTTTATGGTAACCAGTAACAGACTGTCGCACAAGTACTCATATCTAAGTATGTATGTACGTACATTTGTGGGCGCACATGTGGGCGAGCGCACTGCCTGCTCACTCTCAATACTCACAGTTTTTCATTTTGTTTAGTTTGCACTTTTAGCTCACTCAGCAGTTAGTTTTTAATTTCAAGTTTATCTCGGCTCAGATGGCGACAGCGACAGCGTGAACGCCAAGATCAAGTCTCTCAGCGAGCTTTTTTAATTCATAGAGCAACATGCTCACCGCTTGCTGCTCTCGTATTGGCGATCGCTTAGCATATGCGTTCAGTCATGGTGAAAATTACTCTTGGCCAAGTAGCTGAATAGGCACAATCTGTACGAGTATGCATAAATAATAACTGTTAAATTAGGAGCGGTGAAACAAGTTGCCACTGATCGTTTTCCGCTTGTTACTTGACTGTTAAGCAGAGCTATTAAATATGTGATCGAAATGTAAATAGAAAATATTAAAATAAAACATTTCATTTAAAAAATTGATATTCGTGCAAAAGGTACTTAATAGAAAATATCCGTTGAAAATCAATAAGCACTCTCTATTACTCGGCAAACGACTTTAAGTATAATTTCTATTTTTTTATTTAACCATTTTTTAATATTAAATACATACAAGTATGTTTATGAGTGTCCCAGAACAAAAAAAAAAATGCAAAAATGGAAAAGATGCATTAAAAATATTTGTTATATATTTTTTTTTTAATTTTTGGCACGACTGGCAATATTTTATTATTGCTCTTTGAAATCTTCTGAAGAGAAACGCAGTTTGCCGATTGAACATTATTGCTTTACAAGTATTTTATATCATTTTTACAAAGAAATTGCTTTTCCATACAATTTCCGAACCACCCTTATGTATGCACATACACACATTAGTTATTGTGTACAAATATGGTTGCTGCTTGCTACACTAATTGCAGCTATTGTTATCACCTACAAGTACATTGCTACTGCGCATGGGCAACATTATGCAGCGATGCTCAGAACTTACAAACACCGCGGTTTCATAGTGGCCAACGAATATTTGGAAGAAGAATTTTGCAGCCTTAACGAGTAAGCAATATTTATACATGCAATTATGAACTACATATGCTTCAACAACAAACAACAACAAACGATAAACAACGATATGCAAGTAAAAATAGAGAGGTTTTTTTTTTTCTTAGTTATGCATGTAGCAAAATTTGCCCGATGGCGAGTGATGAACGCGAGATATGTCGTTGAATATTCAAATTACATTTTAAACTTGATCAGTGGCGACGAAAAAAATGTGTAAACATGGTTGCAGACATAAAAAACATAACTTCGTGGGTTCAACTGCTGCTGAAGTTTTGAAGAAAGAAGTCTAATAAGCTGATGTGGTGATCGCCGAAATAGCAGCAATAAATTCTTTTCTCAAATAAATTTTTTTCTCTAATTTTTTTTCAACAAAAATTTAAATTTAGCTCAGCTAAATAAAAATGATATGAAAAATAGGTCAAAAATGGAAAACTAATAACTGCGTTTAATTAAAGAAGTGACCTTTTGTGATTATCTCGACTTAGAAATTTTTTGGAATCAAGTTTTTTTTTGTTATGGTTGCTATACAATTATCGTACAATTTATTAAATATATCTGCGGTTTAAAACCCCATCAACAAATAAATTGAATTACAATTTGTTAGTTTGTTTATGCTAAATTAAAATTTATGCATCAAAAGTAAAATCAGCTTAAGTACAATAGGTGTTTTTGCTAAAATTTCATAGATATATGTTTTTGTATTAGACATTTTTCGTGCATTTAAAGCACCGATTCTCACCTGGTTTTAAAACTAGTGGTAACGCAAAAAAATTTGATAGAAAAAGCAAAAAAAAATATTTAAAAAGTTTTTACAAAAGTAAAGAAATTAAATAAATTCAGAAAATAATATTCATTTTTTAGTTGATATTTGTTTAACAAAAATAAAATTGAAGTACGGCTTTTTCCACCGTTTATGCTTTTTTCGGGGTCTGAATACCGGTTTTGCAGGAACCACTTTCCGTTTTTTAAGTCTTTCGAGTTTATTGAGACCATTTTCTGGTTCTTTTAAATTTAATTTCTGTTGTCTTGGTATCGTATTTTGGTTATTCTTGCACCGTTTTATTTATTTTTTTTGGTCTTTCCGAATCGGTTTCGATTTTTTTGACACGTTTTTTTTCGGTGTTTGTTATGAATGATTGATTTGTTATATCGCAAGAGTTATCATTTGTCGCGTCATTTAAATTGTAAAAAAAATATTCCAAACGGTTATTCCCTCCATACCCGCCCGACCGACGCGAATTGTGCATCCGCATGACGCCCGGATATATAAATTATTTTTATGTTGCTCCACCGAGTCATAAAAGACAGGGGATGGACAAATGAAAAATTTATCGATATTTTCAAACAATATCGAATAATATTGAATAAACATAGTAAAATATATCGATTTATTTACCTTAAGGCGCAATTACTTACAATATTGTCAAAATATTATATAGTGAAAAAAATTATGCTGGCAGTTTTATAAGTTAAATTATTATTAGAATGAAAATATTTTATTCAATGGTTTCATTTTAAAAATTTCATCAAACCAGTATTCGTCGGATATAAACATCAGAAATACACACGTTCTTTGATATGCCGCCCTGTCAACCTGCTTCTATTATCCGGCACAGCTAAATTAACAGCAGAAGCAAGCTGTCGATACTGAGAAAGCTTGAATAATTTAAATAATTTTTGTTAAATATTTTAAAGAGGTTTCAAAGAGAACCAATGTGATATGACGAAAATTCGCCCAAAACTCTATTGGCTTCACAAACTACAAAAGGATATTACGCACAGTTCAAATCAAATCGAATTGAGCTCTTAGAGAACTTAAAAAATATCTGATACAAATTTGATATTCGGAAATAAATATCGAATATCTTTGCATCGAGATTAAAAATATCGACGTAAATATCCATTATTTTTTTGAAAAATATCGATAATTCAATATATCGATATCTTTTGCCCAACCCTAAGGAGTTTGTTAAGTGTCGAGATCTTAAACTGTTCATCTATAAAACGAATGCTCTTCAACTGATTATATAATAAAATACAGGTATGTATCATTTATTCAGAATATTGAAATATCAAACGCAAGGAGTGACTCGTTTAGTTTAAAATTAATTTTGCATGGCTTTGGAAAAATGAGGCCGGAAATGCCTTGAAACGCGGGATGGAAGGTTTAGCTTTATTTCAGCAAGAAGAGATGGCCTAGAAATCAAGCCTGCCAGTAACTTGGCCAGTAATATTATTCCTAACATTTCTCTGCGGCTAGCAAGGGTAGGAAGATCGATGAGTTTTAAGCGACTAATATATGGTCGCAGGTTAGGTTAAGAATTCCAGAGAAAATTTCTTAGAACAAAAAGCAGAAATTATTTTTGAATTGACTCAATACGGCCGGCATAAGGTTTATAGCGCGGGTTCCAGACAACAGATCAATATTCCAGTATTGGCCTCATTAACTTGTAATGTAAGGGTCACTAAAATCTTTTGACCATCGTTTTACGAATGCAAAAACACAAATTTTTCTTTAACTGTAACATTGATATGAAGATTGCAGTTGAGTCTTGGGTCCATTGTTATTCCAAGATCAACAAAGTTAACAACTTTATTTCTTGTTTGTAAAATAAATTAGTGAAAAAGCACTCAAAAATCCCAAACTAGAATTATCGTTTTTATAACTGAACGCTGTGGAGAAAATATGAGGGAAAAAACACTATGGAAGCTACATTGCAGCAAATTTGTTTACCATGAAGCAACAGAGTAACTTACTTATTTACATAGTAAGTAAGTATTGCTAGCCATCGGCAAATAAAGAACGACGGACAATATTGATGGACAGACTGTCACTGTTTTTGTCGACGCCTGCTGTTAGTGTTGTTGTTGAGGTAATTGCAGTAAGCGCTGATATTTGACATATTTATGTACATAAATATGTACGTAACTATAAAGCAGAGCAGCGCTTTGTATCAGAAGCTGAAAATTCACATACAAACTACCCAAATATGGCAGTATATAAATATGTCGATATGCATGTGAGTAAACAATCTTACATAAAGCCACTTGTTGTCTGTACGTGGGTCGTTTGAAGTGAACTTGAAATTGCAGTGCTACGACTTACTACATATTTACTATGCTGCATATAGTAAATTTTTTTCTGTAGTTTGTCAATACATAACAACAATGCAAGTGAGTATTCCTACAATATAAGCGCTAATGAAAATGTAACCTTCTCAGCGGTTAAGAGGTAGCAGGTTAAAACGCTTGGAAAACGCCCAAACGCCAAATATTTACAAGTCAGTGACTAGTGAGATGAGAGGTTAAATTGGTTTGCAGGGTCCGTACAGTGAGTTATATGTATATAAGTACCTATGTACGTATGTAAATACAGGTTGTACATTGACGTACGTTGGCGCTGCGTTGGTGTTATTGACCACCACCAATCAGCTCTTGCTTGCCTTTTGTGTGTAGTCTTTATTAAATGATGTACTGTTGTATCAATATTTTTCAACATTAATTAACTTAATTTATTAGTAAAGCTATGACAAATTTCCAAAACAATGTTTTGTGTGCCAGTTTTTAATGGGTGTAGTTCTGTCAACTGCGAAAATATTGACATTTAACATAAAAGTTCATATTTGGAAATTTTTATATAGCGAAATAGAGCAGTTAACACTATTTTGGGAACGTGAATCGTTAATTCAAAATACTTTTAATACTATTTGCATATACAAAGCCTGTCAGAAGAAGTATTACCACTCATCTTTTTAAATTATTGGAATTATTCATACTACAATAGAAATTATAAAAAAAAATCAATAAATCATTATACAATTTAAAATTATCTAATTTTAGTTTTTGCACAATTTTTAGTGTTGTAGTTAAGTTTTTGAGTTTATATTCGCTAAAATTACCTTTGACTTTTAAAATGTGCTGTTAACGATAAGCTCTGACTGAGATTCAGAGCTTCTGGAATTAGGAAGAAAAGTCTTGAACAGTTTGCTACCCGATTTTCGAATTAAATGCCACTTATAACAAAAGAAAATTTAAAATTACTTAGAGTAACATTATTCGCTACGTTGGCAATGGGAAATGCCTCGTCACTATATAATCTAAAAACGTTTTTTGGGATATATTTTTGTTGGTGTTATACGATTAAATCATCCAGCGCATTCTCGTCCTGGATGACAGTTAAAATTTGGAAGAAGTAGAGAACTTTGTCTTATTTGGAAATATTTATGTATGAGCAGTAAAGTTTGTACTCTTATATGTATATCAGATGACATGAGAAAATTAAGCCAAACTAATTTAATTTGAAGACAGAAGACATTTTAGTTTAACATCCTACAAACATTTGAGGTTGGTTTCTTTGAGATCCAAAAATTATTTAATTAAGACTTTTTGAATACAAATATTACTTATAAGCGCACCTGAATTGGTCTTAGTTTTAGTTATGGCAATTTATCGAAAAGGCTTTTCAAAAAGTTATTTTAAGATTTCGAAACATTAAGAATAACAATACAAATAAAATTACCAATTAATAATGAAATTTACTTTATGTGTATTTCGTCATTGTTTAGTTTAAGTTTTTATATTCATCTTAAACCAGACGTTATGAGTAGAAAATATACATATTTATAATAAAAAATTTATAACTTTTTCTTACGTATGGAAACTTTTATTGATTTTCATGTTTAAACATACATACATATCTATGTACATATGTACTAGGGTAGCTCTATGTTTTTCTTTATGGAATTTTAAAATGTTTCTTTGGCCAGTCTATGTTATTATAGCAAAAGCTTTAGCTCAATCAGTACAAACACATTATTCCACAATTTCAATGGAGTCTTGGTAATTGTCAAAAGAGTTTTATCATTCTAAGAATTAGTTTCATGGACTTTAATTTGAACACGTTTCGCATCTGCGCCAATTATTTTAAATTATTAATTTTTTTAACAGAACTGAAAAGTGGTTCACTCACATTTCAAATCGGACAATTTCTCGCACATTTTTTGGTTATTATGCCATGTTTCGGAAAGTAAAATTTTGACCTCGTACGAGTTCTTAAGGGGATATTTAGACGGTTCAAAAGTTTTATTTTTTTAAATTGCATATTTTCGTCGTGCATTATATGTAAAATATGTCTGCAAAATATTATAATTCGATCTTAAAAACTTTTCGAAATACAAAAGCCATAAATTGAATTATGCCGGTGGGGTTTTCATGAATCTTTTAACGTGTTTTTCTCAGAACCATTATTTTTAAAACGGTCGCCACGATAACTAGAAAAATACTAGTTCGATTGCGTTGAAATTTTTACAGTTTACTGGGCACCGGCAACATTGAAGCAACGTATGTACTTCTGAAGGTTGAACTTTGAAGCGCCACTATTATGATTTGAATAAACCTTTTCACAAAGTAAATTTATTAACTATATCCCGTAGTTTAACATGCAAAATGTAGGGATCAAAAATATTTTAAAGTCTTGTTTTGACAAAAATTACAAAAAAGGTCATTTTCTGGTCTCTAAAGTAATAAACCCCTAATGCATATACATAATATATGTATATATATATAAATATATATGTTTATGTTCTTATGTATACAAATAATTAGCAATTTGGCAAACACCATTCTACCACATTCGTGGCTATGTGTTTATTATAAGCAGACTGTGTTTATGATTTTATGAATTTCACAAATAGTTACGCAAGACAATAAGCGGAAAATATGCTAAGGGTGGATATGAATAAATAATTTTAAATTCGCAAAACAATTACGCTAAAATCTAAAGACAACATTTAGCTGCAAACCTATGGTAAACATAAATTAATTTTATACATACATAGTATGTACATATAGTATAAGTAGCTCTGTGTGTTAATGTAAATAAGAATAAGTTTTGAAGGACGATGAAAAGTAAACGGAATGCCAACGCAAATATTATTATTTTGTCCAATGCATGCTAAATATTCCACAAACTTGAATAAATGTATGAATGAATTTACATACTCAGTTATGTACGCGTGTATTTGTAGTATGCACAAATTGTGGGATTGTGCAAATATGGGCGTAGGTATGGGATCTGATATGTAAATACATAAATTTGTTAGCGGAATGCCTCATTGGATATTGAATGACACTGGGCCGAGAGAATATTACACAATTGATCAAATAAGATATAAATTATCTAAACTGTTTGTTTTCTTTTCTGATTTCCTAATGTAATATATACAGATGTAATTAAAATAATAATAATAATGTAAAAAAAAAATAACCCAGCGCAAATCAAAATCGTATTCAATCAATAGTGCTAAGGCTGAGCTGAAGTATATTTGTAGTTGAACGAAAATGAGCAATTTTTTTTTAAAGCTCAAGCGACAGTTGACAGTTTAACAATTTAATTTGTGCGTTTTTTTTTTTTTTTTGCTGTCACCGTTTATATTTTCATTTAATACAAATAAACCTACACTAAGTAGTTACCTACTATATGCTAAGTGACTTTAAAACAAATGTCTGGGCGGCGGACTTCTATGCATGACAGCAAGAGAAATCTATAGTCTGGCGCAAAAACAACAATATTTATGTATTTCTCTATTAAGTGGCCAACAAAATGTAAACATGTAAGTGTTTTTCAACTATGTATAAACAAATTTTTTTTTTTTTTTTTTGAAATTAATCGTATGTTAAATTTATTCAAATGACGCCTGAGTACAAGTGTAACTGACCAAAGCAAATTTGGCAAAGTTTCACGGAGCTTTGCGCGCGGCAATTACATTTAAGGGCCGTTGATTTTAATCAAGAACAAAATACAACAAATGAGAAAATGTCAAAATGTCACAGTGATTCGCCCTAAATGGCGGTTGACAATGACAACAATAACAAGGAAATAAGAACATATGCTTTGTTATGCAAAAAAAAAGCGATTTTTATTTAATAAACGCGTTAGCATTTGAATGACTAAAGATGAAAAAGAGATTATTAAATTTAAATTTTATATAATAAATTAAAAATATTTCTGTAAAAGTTAACAAGAGAGTTATTGAAATTTATTGATTTTATTTTACTTGTTTTTTTAATTAATAGCTTTTTAATGACTCTTTAATGCTCGTGTTATATGTAAGTGATTTAAATAATTTGAATGCAAATTTTTTGTATTAACAGATGTAGGCAAACTTATGTATATACATATATACATACATATGTATGTTTTTTTTTTACGTATAAATATGAGTCACTTTTCCGAAATTTATCTCACATGGCAACGAATTTCGACTAAGCATATCGCGTGGGTTACAAAAACTCGAAGAGGATTTAGATAAATAAAAACTAACAAAATAAAAAAAAATACTTTTGTATAAGTATGTATGTATGTACATATATATGTATAATTTATACGTTCGCATTAGACTGGCTGCAGCTGGTTCGAAAAAGTAATTAATTTTGGAAATCTAAAAAATTTCGGGTCTAAAACGAGACGAAACAAATAATGTCCATCCAAAACCGATGTTGCAAAACCGTGCCTAAAAGAGACTAAAATGTGTAAAAATGAAAAGAATCCTAAATCCGAATTAAATTAAAAATAAAATTCAAACTTCATGTTCGCGGCTAGTGCGGTTGGTTATCAACAGATTTATGTGAAAAAAGAAAACATTTCGATTGCCAAAATTAGTTTCATTCTCATCATGAAAATGTTAGAAGACGTAGTAAAAGAGCATTGTTAAAAGTGGGACAAACCCTTCCACAATAGAACTACGCTTTAACTCATTCTTGAGTTCCGAACTCTAACTAAGCTCTCTACATATTTAATAATTTTGTTAGAGCATTTGACTACCACATTAACATGTTTCTAAAGTTTACGGAAAGCCTTGCCCACTTGGATTAAAAAATGTGATAGGTGTTGACAAAATGTGTGCTAAAATCACAGGAACAGAATAAGATTGTTGACTGGCATGACTCTTTTGAAATATATATATGCAGTTATGTCGCATTTAAAAGCAACTAATACCATTTAAATAAATATACAATTAATGTGGGTATGAGGAAACATTAAATGTGTACCAACGCTTTTGACTTGGCGGAAATTTGAAACTGTCTTAAAAACCTGCAAGCCATGTAAATAAAATGAATGTACAAGTATATATGTATATACCTAAACGTATATGTACATATGTTTTCACATAGTCGTATATGCTTGCACCAGTATTTAAAAGTGAAAGTATGACATGAATGACCAAATACTTATCGGAAGTTTTTCGGTTGTCACCCAAAGAAGGAAGTTAATGCATTTTCCATATAATTTGTCTGTTTCGATATTACATTTTTTTAGAGAAATTAACAAAAAAAAATTAACGACTTTAATTTGGAAATTTATTTACAATTTATAAAAGTTATGGTGGTTCCTTTTCGTGGCTATTTCTAGAGATTATAAATTGCTTAGCGAAAAGTATGAATATTTTTATTGTAAGTATAGCCTCATAACTTTTTAGTATTTATTTCGAAGATTATCACTGCTTCTCATCACACATATTTTCTAAGCTTTACTGGTATCGTAACTCAGTACTCTGCAATACAACGCCAATGGGGCTGGTATTTATGTATATCTGCCGGTCGCGTCTTTCAGACAGAGCTGGTTATTATCTTCAAAACCGCGTCACTGAGCGGAACTGGAAATATGACGACCTAATTTATTAAGGCGCCGCTCTTCCTTATTCAGAAATCACGGATTTTATGAGCATAAAAACCTTTGCAGACCTGGAATTTTTAATAAATATAAAAATATCTCTGGAATAGCAGCTCAGAGGCAGCAAGTGGAATAAACTAGATCAGGAAACTTATGAAATACCTTCATAGTACGCATTCGTTTAAGGGGAACGTAGGGAGGGAATTCTCTTATTCGGTATAAAAAGAAGACCAGGAATACGCATTTTTAGATCAGCCCCACCAAGCGCTGCCAGTAATTATACTAAGCTATTAATGAGTGAAGCTTTTGCATAGATATTTTTTTAAGATATCGCCCAGATGAGATGAATTTTTACTGTCATTATTCTCATTTGAAAGTTCTCTGTGATCTATTCAGATTTTATTTGTTCTGATGACATTTTCTAGGAGAATTCAATTTAAATACGAGTATATGGCATAGTTGCTTGGTTGTGAATAAGTATTGGTAAGAAATAGAGGTGAGTTGGCGTTGGTAATATCGAAATAAAATGGCTGAATATGGAAGTAATTGTTTTTGAACTTGGTAAATAGTTTTTATATATTGCGCTTAGAGGCAAGAAAGTCTCTTAGAACTTCCAATCAATGAGAAAAAAAATACCATGAAAATAAAGAAAGGAAGGGAGAAATGCAAGAAAATCGTACAGAATTCAGGCATTTAGCATTTTCAGCACAATTCCTGAAGTCGTATGCGTGAATTGCAAGATTCTGAAGTAACAATTTTTACATTAATTCCTAAGCAAATTTGTCAATCTTCTGATGAAAGCATATACATACGAGTATATGCCATGTTGCCATTCATACGCTTGTAAGTCTTCCACTTAAATGTAATCGAAGCCATTCACTCGTTTCTATCAATAGACCACATCTTAATCGCTGCTCAACACATATGGCTTAAGTGGCATAAATACTTATGTACTCGAAAGCAAAAACATACATATTTACATACATACTATTGATGTGTACATACATATCTATATAAATATATTGAGGCATGCAACATCTGCTCGTGGCGCTTTAACATAAAAAAATTCACTTTAAACGCCTTTTTTCATTCAATTCATTTGGAACTCCACCCCAAAGGAGATTAGCACACTTATCGATTGACTATCTGTATGCACGAGTATTTCTGTATAGTAAGCTTAAATGGCCTTACCGAATGAAAAGTGGAAAATCAATGTGATAAACATAGGCTGGTGAATAAAAAGAAAACATTGCAAATGAAGAATTGGAACTTCAGCTGTTTAGAAAAGGTGTAAAATACATGCTGGCACGCGAGCGTCAAATGATCGGAGACACGCTTGTGACTAGTTAACGAGTTTGCTAGCTAGCTGGCTGGCTGATTGGTTGGTTGGTTGGTTGGTTGACTGACTGGCCTGCCAAAAGGCGAAGTAGATAAAATCGTCTTTATACGCTTCATTTGGCTAGTGGGCAAATACCGAAATAAATATGTATGAATGTAAATATGTCAATGCAAACATACATTCCTATGTTTATGTGTATAACGTCACGCTTACCAAAAATCTAACTGCGGCACTGGCGCGCTTGCGCAGTTGTTCTTGCTTACCAAATAGGCGCAACGGGCTACGTATGGAGTGTGCACAAAATACTTGTGCATATTTACTATAAGTACTCCATCTCAAAATTATAACCGCACTGCATATTGACATGTTTTGGCCGCTTATTTGTCGGGTTAACTGGTTAAGCGATTATATTTATTTTCAGTTTCTAACAAAGTACTTACACAGCTTTTTTGATTTTTTTTACTTTCTATGTACTTTGTTGTTGGAAACTAAAAAAATCTAACCACAAAGCACTTGGAAGGCGTGAATAACCAAAATATTCTCTTCATTGCTCATTATCGAACAAAAAAACGTATATTTTTAGGTCCAAAATTTCCAAGTTTCTTGAAAATTTAAAAAATGACTGAGACTTTCATTAAAATTTTAATATGTTTAGGATCTGTTGAGTATGCAGTTTTGAACTTAATTCAATTTTGGTATAAAAAAACGCATTTTAAATGGCTTTAATTGATTTTTTTTACTGAAGAGCAGTCTCGAATGGAAAATATTTCGCAAGAGTGTCAGTAAAAATATTATCTAAAAAACAATGATAACTTGTAGCTACTTGAAACTTGCATTTTACTAAACTAAAATTTAATTTGCTACACATATGCATACTCAAAAAAATTCAGAAAAAAAATATTTTTACTTTTTATGAAAGTTTACTAATTTTTTTTAAAGGTTTTTTTTTTGCACTTTTTTGATTGTTAAATGATAAAAAATAATTTTCATAAAAAAATTCATTGAATTTGCCATACAACTGCATACTCAAAAAAATTCTGAAAAAAATTGTATTTGTACTTATTGTGAAAGTTTATGGAATTTTTTTTTAAGTTTGGTTAGAGGGCACTTTTTTGATTGTAAAATGATAAAAAATTCATTTTCAGAAATTAAATGTCTATGTGGTGCGGTTATAATTTTGAGATGTGTTGTACATTACTTACTATCTATATCTATGTATGTATGATATAAAAGCATGCAAGGATGGTGCCACGCAGAAATGCTTTTTGCATATATGTACATACATACATACATATGTACATCAGTCAGTGCGCAGTTACCAATCGGGAGTTGGTGGACCAGTTAGCCAATTGGCTTGCAAGTGGCCAACAACGACAAGGCGACAAAATAGATTCGCAGCAATTTATGTTTGTGGAACAAAATTGAGACACTGAAAACGCATACAAGGTACATGCAAGTTGCAACTGTGCAACTCGGACGTTTATGGCGTTTTTGGTGCCTGATTGCATGTCAGTAATTAATTGCCAGAGGGGCTGAGTTAAATTCAATATGTCAACAAAAAATATAAAAATAAATAAAAACTGTAGTAAATGTACGAATGTACGAATGCATGTAAAATCTGGAAATCTAAGAAAGTGGTGCAAAAACGCAATAAACAAACATACATATTTAAATTAAAAACTAGTTTTGTCTTCCAGTGGGATAAAATGGCTTGCGAAGCAGTTATGTACGTATAACAATTTAAATATTTTTGTTTCTTTATTTTTTTCTTCACAAAAGTAAATGTATGATTTTTTATTGCTGCATTACAGCGCTTTCCAAACACTTGCGCCAGTCATTTATTGCTTTCACGCGTTTAACGCCGAAAAGTATGCAACATTCTTTATGTTTACTTCTTATTAATATTAATTTAACTTGAGCTATGTATGCGCTATTGTTAAAATTTGATTGTTTAACTCACCTGCTCGGAACACTTCACCGCAGCCATCACAGCGCGAGGCGAATTGCGCATCATAACAAGTGCCGCAGTAGATTTTATCGGCCTTGGCGCCAAATTGTTTATCGACCAACGACAAATGGCACTTGAAACATAGGAAGCAGGCCTCATGCCAATGCTTGTCTTTGTAGGAAAGATCCTGGGAAATAAATGGAATTATAAAAAAAAAATTATATTAATTTGTTAACAAAAATAAACGGCAACTCTATCTTACAATTTAAAAGATAATAATTAAAAGCACAGCAAAATTAACGACAATTTTTAATAACGACAATTTTATTTTACTATAAAACTCGTAAATACAATTTTTAAGAATAAAAACTTTTTAAATCAGAAATTTCACTTGTTAAAATATTTTTTTAACGACAGTACAATTAAAAATGTACTAGTTCATGTGTATTTTCGTGAAAGTAAATTATTTTCTATAACACAATACTACCAGTATGCATCTGCAACTTAATTTCCTTCAAATTAAACAGTGAATCAACAAATTTTTTGCAATTGCAGGTTTTTTTAACAATGATTTAAATCATATATTATTTATATAAATAATTCTCAGTAATTTTCAGCAATTTCAAACTTGAAAATGTGTTATATTTTAATAGTTACAGTGGGCTACAAAATTACATACTTAAACATTTGTTAAAAATTCTAAATGAAAAGTTGAAAAATTTTATAAAAAAAAATATGGGCGAAAATTTTCTTAATTTTTGTACAAAGTTTCAAGCTTGGATTTTTGTTAGTATTTATTGCCAAGAAACGAAATATGTTTTCATAAAACTTTGGCAGTTTGTAAAAAAAATATTTACACTAACAGCAAAATGCGCTGTGACAAGAAATTAAAAAGGTATCTACAGTCTGACGCTAGTTTGAATAAAATAACTTTTAAGCGATGAAGTTGATTTTTGTTAAGAAACGACGTTTTACGGCTTCTTACTCTTGCTTAGAGGATTAATACTGAATCAATAAAATTGAATAAAAAAATAAATTTATAACTTGTACATTTATATATGTATGTACATATGTATATTCGACCTTATATGTATGTATAGTGCAAATTTTGTCTATTGTTTGTTTTTTTACTTTTTAATATTTTTCACTTAAAATATATCATACATTATAATTAACCAAAATAAATCCAAGTTTCAAACTTAATATAAAATTTATAATAATTTGAAAATATTCGTGCTTGCATTGTATGAAAAAAAAATTTTTTTGAAAGATCCACGGTAATATCCAGCTCTTTATATTTGCAATTGACTAAAATAAAATTAATTGTACCACAAATCTTCGTACTATAAAAAGTTTTAATAAAGAAAAAAAAAATTTTTAAGCGCAAAATTTCTATGTAATTTTGTTTAGTTATTTAAGTTTTGTATAAAACTTAATAACTTGGATTGTATGGGTTTTGGTTGGGAATGAAGTGTATTTTTTTTGTAAGGTATTAAAAAATAAATAAACGAAAAAAGTTGTCGATTTGTGGGTGTCGAACAAATGTGGCAAACCATATAGTAGTTTGAAACTTTAATTCTTAAGTTATTTTGACATAAACTACAATTTACATAATCACTCGGAGTACGTTTGCCTTTTATTTTAAATTTCACCATTATTCTTTACTGTTCAAAACAATTTGTTTACCAATTCTATATTTATATTTCTTAATTAGATATGTACATAAGTAAATACGTAAATATTTTATTAATTTTAAATCTAAGCTTAACCACTACCTTTTATCACCCAAAAACGTATGTACATATATGTGCTCGTCTATGACTTTTGTACTCACCTTCGAATCGATACCGATGATCTTGTTGCATTCTTCGCATGTATTGGCGAAAACATTTTCGTAACATTTAATGCAATACGGATGATCGTCACGAATGACATAACGCTGTCCAGTTAGACTTTCGTCGCATTGCCAACAGCAAAAATGGCCCGAATGCCAATCCTTGTCCATGGCCTTCGTATATTCGCCACTGAAAATCAACTGAAAAGGGCAATAATTGATTGACGCTATTAAAAATTAATAATATTAATTTATTTGAATTATTATTATTTTTTTTTTCGTTCAATAGTGTAAAAGTTACATATGTATGTATGTGTGTGCGTGTGAAATGCTCTTAAAATTTTCATGAAGTGTTTTTCATTTAAAACTTTTTTCATTGCAAACTCTTTTTAAAATCATGATTATGAATTTCGTATTGTATGTGTTTGTGTCTGAGAAATTGGTTTGTTTTTTTTTTTTGTTAACCTTTTAAGTTTAGTTGAGTTACCAATTTGTTTTTGTGTTAAGTATTTTGTGCAGTGTAACATTCTTCAAAAACATTGTTTTTATTTGTAGTCATTCTTTGAATAGCCGTTAGTGTTGGTGTTGGTGTTATTAATATTTTTTATTGTTTTTATTATAAAAAGCACTTTGGAATGTTTCACTTGTTTTCGAAAGTATTCCTTTGATATTTTTCTAAATGCGTATGTTTTTTATTAAGTACACTTAGAGACAATATATGTTTGTATGTAGTAACAAATTGTGTTACCTTTTGCGTTAATCATGGAGGAAAGGAGTAACGTGTCGGTTTGTTTGTGCAAAATGCATTGCTCGAGTAACTTTGGATTGCATTAACTATATATTTTATTGATTATATAAAAAAAAATTTGTTGTGTATTCTGTTTTGGAATTCATTTTGTGTTCTGCATAAGTATGTTGACATTTTTTCAACAATTAAACAACTTTGATTTTTATTTTGAATATTGCCGCAGCTTTTGTTCGCTTATTATAAAAGTCTCTAATATACGAGTACATGAATTCGATATGTATCTTTTGGTTTTCGTTTCTTGTACGAACTGTTGTATTGGTGAACATGAATTCATCGAATTGTTTGTGTTGGTAATTTGAAAATTTATCCGTGTTTATTAAAAGCCCATTAATAAAATTAAATTACGACGATGAAAAGATTTGTTTAGACTTGCGTTGAGCTTATTTATAGCTCAGTCAGTCCGCTGGGCATAAAAATGTTTTCTTCTGCTTCATAGACAAAATTACATTTTTATACACTTTTGTATATATGTTTGTATGTATGTATACATAAATTTACTTGCGTGAATACGCACATGTGTACATACACTGAGCGAAAAAACTTTGCATAACCTACTTGCTTTATTTTAAAATATGAGCTACAAGACAATTCTTTAGAGATTTCTAGAATGAGTTTTTTGTAAAAAATTAAAATTAAATGTATTTCCAAAATATGTAAGTAAATATGATAAAATGCATCATTTTGATATTTCCAAAAGAAAGATGGCAGTTATATTTTTTCAGCGTTATTTTTTTTTAAATACCAACTTTTTGTAATATTTAATTTAAGATATTTTTAATATACGCATTTGTTACTTTAGTTTGATAAACAAAAAGAGAAAAACAACATTTTTTAATAATTGGACAATCTGTTAGTCAGAAAAAAAACTTTTCAGTTTATAATTTCCCAATAAAAAATGTACTTTAATATTGAGAAATCTAAAAAAAAAAAATTTTTAATTCTCGAAATGATTTTTGTTTGAAGCACGTTTAACTTAAAAACTTTTAAATCTTTTTAACTTTTAGAAACTTTTATTAAAATTTAACGCTACTTCGAAATATTAATAAAATTTCTGTACGCACATTAAAAACAAACAAATTCTAAGATATATATTAAATTATTTTTATTTCCATTTTTTTTAATCATATTAAATATTTGAATAATCATGAAAAATATTATAATTTAGTTTAAACTTCAATTTTTTGTTGGGATTTTTTTTAGTAAATGGAAGTCCCTCTTCAATTGGCTGTTTTATTGAAACAAATTTTTTGTAAATATTCAAAATTGAACAAATCAATGCCACATTTTCAAAGCAGTAGAAGAGGAAAGATTTTTTTTTCACAGATTCACTCAAAAAATATATTTTTTATGCTGCTCTTTCATTAAATACTTTTTTGTTAAAATAAATTTTCATAATATTAAATAATTTCCTACAATTTTTTTGGAAAAATGTGCTTCAGCTGTATTTAATGCCAGGAAGACTTCATAAAAATTGTATTAGGTGAAAAACACCATATGTGGACAAAAGAAATTCATATCAAAAGGAATCAAACGTTTCGTTTGATTAAAACTTTCAAATACACATCGACCGATTTCCATTTCCACCGAAAGCCATTCACTTTAAATTCGGAGAAGTTTATATAGAATTTCCACAGCACAACTTCACAAAAAAACCGAAAAAAAATGTTCAAAAACTTTTTTCTTTTATCTCGATTATCCAACGCATATGCACTTTGCCACAAAACCAAGACGACGACACATACCCCTTCTCCTCATTTTGATCGGTTTGCTCGACTTCGGTTATTTGAACTTCAGATTCACGTCGTTTTGTTGTTTTCTTAACTTTCTTCGTTTTCTTCGTTTCCGAAACGGTTTGTAAAATTTCCACGTCAGCCATATTTTTTTGTCAAAATGTTTCCCTCACTTTCTTTAAATTTCTTCTAAACTCTACTAATCCCCGGTAATAAATTCACCGAAAAATAAATAAAACCGTTTACAAATCGCGCGCGGATAATACCGTCAATTACGAATATGTATGTATGTATGTATGTATGTATGGCAGTGTATATTGGCAAATGAGTAGGTAGATATGTATGTATGCAAACGCTATAGATATTTCGAAACCGTTTCACCGTCTAGCAAATTCCAACGAATGCTCGAATTGTATTTCCGTGCACGCCGATTGACCGACTGAACTTCAGCTGCTCGATTCAGCTGAAAATCGCCCGTTTCTCAATTTCCAATTTCAATACAATTTTACTTTAAGCCAAAATGTGTGCCGTGTGTAATTTGCCGCCGATGTTACACTTTTCACTTTACGATGCGTTTCGAGTTTACTCAAAAACGTTTTTAACTTGGCCGAATGAAAATATCAACTGCTGCCGTTCATGAGCAAGGAAATTTTAATTTTGAAACGTTTAGTTTTTATTTTTGAAACAAATTGAAAATGAAAAGTGTGCACACGCATACACACACGTGCGATGCCGTGAGAAAATGTATATAAATTGTTTTAGTAGCAGAAAATAAATAAAAACAACAAGCATCTAACTTGTGCCACTGAAAGGGCGACGAACGTATTACCGAGCGTAGTGGAAATTCGTGTCCTCTCATTAGCGAGAATGCAATTTCATGAGAGAGCTTAAAAGAATTTTCCGATCAGTTGATATCGTGAGTACGCACTGCAGCGATCTCAGTAGCAAGAAGCTAAAGCGACTCATGTATCCCACTTACAAATATATGTATGTAAATACAGATGTGTTCCACGAGAGTGAGTGCGGCACAGTGGGATGAGAGTCGAAGCTTTTTCGAATGCAAATTACTTAAGTGATTTTAAAAAAAATATTTAAACCTCGAACTCAGCGACATATCGAGCTATAGCACGCACTGCAACCCACTCGACGACAGTGGCCAGCACGTGCCTTCTCTTACCTTTCAAAAACTCGCCTATTCAGTTTTTATGGATGTGAACTTTAACCATTTTCTCGATTGTTCTAGAGTTGGAAATTGATGATACCGGAGTAAAAAGAGAAGCTTGTCTGTCGAAAAGTTTATGCATACATAGTTCAAAGGTTCAATTCTTTAGAGCTAATAGAAGTTAATGGCAAAGTTAAGTAATATACAAAAGCAATAATTACTCATTCAAAGAAAATCTCTGCCTTCAAATCGTCAATCATTTCTTAACCTTCCATGCGATGTGGAATCCTTTTCAATTAAGAGGTATTTTTATATTCTCTCCTATATAAAAACTTGATCTTAAATTCTTTTTAAATCCCTAGCAAGGCAAATATGTAGCATGATTCCTTTTCTAGTCCAAAACCTTGCCATTAAATTTGGCCTTCGTACGGCCATTATTGTACATTCATAGCACAAGCTTTAGTTGATCCCCAGTGTTTATTGTACTTGAGCCTGTCCCATTCGACTTTCTACGGGGAACTACGAGCATGGATGAAAGTTTGCTACAGTTAAGTTTCTTAGGTTATAAGCCTGATGCCAAGTAGTATAACCTAGTTTTAGTTAATTTTTCGTAGATGGAAAGATAATAACTGAGTCTATTGAGGCTACTACCACTTCGTAAAGCATAAGCGAATACTTTTGCTCGTCCTCGGTTGAGTTTCAGTAGCAGAGATAAAACCCCTTCCTTGTGAATAATCCTTTATTCGTGAATCGGGTTTATGTCACATGACAAAAAATTAAATTTAAAAAGTTCATGAATATTAATTATCTACATACATACCTACATAAAAGCAGTACCCGTATATAGCCTCTCACCCTATAAAAACATTTTGGTTGCGCACCTTGCGTAAATACTTTATGCGATTAAAATGATATTAATGTTCATCTACATTTATTAAATTCAAACCCCTAAATTATTTTGGACTTTTGTAGCGTACGCGTACTAGAATACCCATTTTCGGCATTTATGTAAACCACCAAAGCTCCTACTCCAGTATGTCATTTTGAACAGTTGCGATGTGTTCTGACATATTTATTTTTAAAAGCTGAGTGCATGTTCCTAAATATGAGTGCACACAAATACAAGTGTAGGCCCACCAACCACATGACCGCCTTCTTGCATTTCTTTCATTTGCAGGGGGCTGTGAACCACGGCATGCGGTGGAATCAAATGAAATGAGAATCATCAATTTTTACAAAGAAAAATGAGCGTACGAGTATACGACGTCAACAAATGGGCGTGTGGCGACGCGCCAGACAGTGTAGCACATCGTCGAGCTGATGGACATGCAGACGCAAAACTAAACAAACGACTGTCAATCGTGAACGTCAGCGACGGGGTTGGCAGGCACTTTAAAGATTTTCAATTGAACGATGCAGGCGCGGGAATTCGAGTAAAAGCATTAATTTACGCAATTTTGTGTGCCAAAAACTTAGGTTTGTATGTACTCGTATGTTAATATGTATGTATGTACGCACATTTTTTTATATTTGATTGTATACTCGTACGTATAAAACAGGAAATATAAGAAATAAAAATATTGAAAATTGCAATTTGAATTGGCGAAAAATTTCCATGACCACATGTGAGTGAAGCATGCACTACAAAGCGGCTGTGGGTGGTATGGTTTTAATAGAATTTGTAATAAATCAAACCGCAGATCGCTCACTTGTTACTTTGTTTCAAAGGTGTTAACGGAAAATTATGAAAGTGAAAAATTTGCAAGTAAAAATTTTGAAAAAAAAAAAAATGCAATCAATGTAATAAATGTGTAGCAAATGTTTCGGCATAAACAAATCGCCACAAATATTGCATACAATTAAGCTGTGAGCGAAAAGATGCACCAGAAAGATGTGTACTCATACATTCACTGACGGCTAAGATAATAAATATTTAGATGTGAAATATTATGACTACTTTTTGCACAATTTCTAATATTTTTGTATTGAAATTCAGTTCACTTTCTCTTGTAAAATTTTAACCTTTATACAAAAATGTATAATAGTTCAACAAAATTTAAATAAAATTTTGAAATTCTTAAAAAAAATTACAAATTTTTAAGTATGCATTTCTGCAGCTCAAAAAATTGTTGTAAAAATTTCATTGAAATTTTGAACCTTATTTAAATTTTAGTATTTTTCGAGTTAGCAGTTTTGTAGTAATAGAAAAGTCGCTAAAATTGACCGCAGGTTTTTGAGATTTTTTTGTCGAGGAAACTGTGTCCACATATTTTCCATATAAAAAAATGTTGATACAAACTTTATATGGAAGCAAATCAGGCAAGCAAAATTTCAAAAATCAGTTGCCAAGTTTAGCCACTTGAAACTTTATCTCACTAAAATGGGTTGACTACAAAGTCGCGTACTCAAATAATTCTCAATAATTTTTAGCAAGTTTGAATTTTAATAAAACTTCTCCGAATTATTATGAAAATTGTACTAAGTTTAAAATTTTCGGGTTATAAAGATTTTGTTAGAAAATTTAAAAAAATAGTATTTTTTTGCCGAATCCGAACATCACATTTATATAATGAAAAGCCTTTAATGTCAGGAGTTTTGCCATTGCCTGTCAAGGAGCGACCGCTAACAACTTTTTCTACAATTTAAAATTTTCCGCACCCCGGTTGAGTTTTGGAATCAGGGATCTCAGCGGCATACCGAGTTATAGCACGCACTCCGCTACACACTCGCGCGCTGCCATAAATCGTAAAAATTCATTAAAGCCTCCCACGAAAACTTTCACGCACGCTTCCATTCATACCATGCGATTAGTTTTGTCTGCCATTGCAATAAGCGCCACATCACCTTAACCCACCCCCCGTCTGTCGCCTCATGTTCGTCCATTTCTCCATTAATACCATACTGATGCGCACGACACGACAGTATCTAGCCTCGCGACACGCGAAATCAGATCAAGCATAAATGAGTGTGCGAGTCGGTGGGTCGACGACGGTAGAGATCAGCGATCTTAAAAGCGTTGCGAACGCGTCCACGAATTTTACTTTGCACTCGTAATTACACATACATATATATATACGTAAATATATATGTACACGTATGCTTCAATTCTTTTTACTCGCTGGCATAAAGTAAGGTAACATTAAACAATGTTTTTGAAGCCAAAAATTTTTGCTTTGAAATCTCACTGACATTGCGTGAGTTCTCATATTTTAATGCAAATATATTTGAAAGGTATTTTAATTGCACATTTCTAGTTCTGGACGAACGGACGTAGAAAATATGATCTAGTTAGACATAACATACTTACGTAAATATATGTATGTATGTTAGTCTGTGGCGATTTGTATGGCAGACAATTTATTCATACGGCGCCGTCAAAATTACGATTTATCTTATTAATTTAAATAAAAAATTATTCTACGCCAGTGGTCTAAAATGAATTTTGAGGTTCCGGAATTCAATTTTTATGGGACCAGGTTAAGTTTTAGAAAAATATAAATGTACAAAAATGGACAAAAGACATAGTCTGGCCATTATACATACCAATTTCAATCAAAATTTTATGTTGAATCCAAATATGAAATTAGAATGAAAAATGGGTAAATCATATTCGAGATATAGCCGAATTTCGGTTTTTGAAATCTGAAAAAAGTCCACTCATGCAGGTGCATATACATATGTATTATTTACTATATATGAGTTATCTTAAACTTTTCTTCAAATTACTAAAACTAATTTAATTTCAATATGGTGACAATATTTTAAAACTAGATTTTATTAACTTGAGGCAAAAAACAGTTATGTATACTCCAAAATCGTGTTTTCTGAACGATCGGTTGTATGGGAGCTATATGTTATAGTCATCCGATATGGGTGATTTCACTGACAAAATTATATTTTTGATAAGTGTACTAAATAAAAAATTTCATATTTTTAGCTGCATACATACATAAATGGAAGAGGTTTACCTAATTTTTTTTTTTTTTAAGTGACTAGTCTCTTCATGGGACATGCTCGAGAAGGAAAGGCAACGATAACACCGGCTACAAAAAAATAATTCTCATAAAATAACTATCAATTCTAAAAACACATTATTATACTAAAATCCGAAGGATTATAAAACTGCACATTCAAAAATGTATAAAAAAAAATTTACAGTTTTCGTTAAAATTTGATAATTTTTGTTTTAATTTTAAAAATGTTTAAAACTTATATACACAGTTTGTTAAAAACTTAAAAACAAATTACATTTTTATACACAAATATATTATATTTACGCATACATACATACATATATGTTTAGTTGACAGATATATAGTTTTTTTTGTTAACCAGAGTACATACATTGTATAAATGTATGTATGTATGTACATAGTTTTATGGAATATTTTTTAGTTTAAAATTTTTAATTTTTTAATTTCTTAGCGTGCTTTTAAATTGCAAAAACCTTGAGTGTGAGAGAAAATGAACAGTTTGAGTCACAAAGACAGTTCTGTCAGTGGAATGCCAAAATAAGTGTATATCAGTTTACAAAAGCAATTATACATTTATTAAGCCGAAACTATTTTGTATATGTGTGGAGGGATAATATTTTACGAAAAGTTTTAGTCAAAAATTGTAATAAAGAATCAGTGATTTTTCGCAACCATTCTTCAATATTATGTCGGCTTGTGAATATTTTTACAAGTAGAACTAAATTTCAAGAAGAATTCGTAAATTTTTTGAAGATTTTTAAGTCCGGAGAAAGCACTTAAATATGCTAAGAGCCTGTTATCCAACGAATAAGAGCAAAAATAAATTCAAACTTTTCGGATTAAGAGACAAAAACGACAACAGAAATAAAAAATCAAGAACAAAAAAAAAAGCTTTGTAATAAAAATTCGTATCTATACACGGCTTCTTTCATAAAATGTGTCGAACATATACGAGTATGTAAAAAATTAAAATTTCGATTATAAAGAGTGTTCTGCTTCTCATAATATTAATATAAATAAATAAGGTTTTAATAATAATAATAATAATAATACTAATGATAATTATAATAATACTAATGATAATAATAATAATAATAATAATCCCAACGGTTTTTAACCTCCATTCCCGCTCAACCGACGCGAGGGGTGCATCCGCATGACGTACGAATTTATTTATTTTTTTCATACGCAGTGCCCAGTCATGAAAGCTAGGAGTTTGTTGGATGTCAAGATCTAAAACTGTTCAGCTACAAAAAAAAAGGTTCATCAGCTAATTTTAAATTTAAATTATTTCGGACAGTAAAAGTTGTATTAAAGCGTAATTAATACACAATCGTAATCAATCACTTATTGAGAAGACAAAGTATAGTATTTGGGAAAAAAGTGAATCTGAAATACCAAAAGTACCGGAGTGATAGTTGAAATCCATAAAAAGCATAAACTACGGAGTGGCTCATGTAATTCAAAATTATTTTAGCAAGGCTTCAGAAGAATTGACTGAATCTTGTTTTGTAATAAAATACGTAGATCAAACAGGTAGCAGCATCGAAGTATGTAGTTGATAAAATATTTTTGAATATTTAGCTTTCAAAAAGCAAATACAGAGGTTTCTAATTTTTTTTTTAATTCTCTACTGCTGATATCTATTAAATATGTCTTGAGAGGATTTAAATAATTTACGCTCCAGGCAAACAATGTAAAAACTATCGATTCTATATTTGGTAGATTACGATTTTGTTTTTCAAGCTGTGGCCGCTGTGGTCGAGTGGATAGCGGTGCGTGCTATAACTGGTTATGCCGCTGAGTTCGGGGTTCGAATCTCAGTCAGAGCAAATAAAATCTTAATCATAGAAAAAGTTTTTTTCATAAAGCGGTCACCCGTCGGCAGGCAATGGCAAACCTCCGAGGGCCTTTCCTCCATGAAAAGGCTTCTCATTAAATACATCTGCCGTTCGGAATCGGCACAAAACTGCAGGCCATTTGTGGTAGAATATAAAGGCGCACACCACAAATTGGAGAAGCAGCTCGGCCAAACAATGATCTACGAGTATATAGTGTTAGCGCCAAATTATTACTATTATTTTCAAGCGAAATAATAAATTTATAAACCTTCTTTCACTTTTTCTGCAAAATTGGCCCACCATTAATATGTAATAAAAAAAATACTGCATTCAAGAAAATTTATTTAAAATTTGGAAACTAAGTATATAAGATATATCTTGTAGCTAAATTATTGTTATCACCAAGCGTAAATTTTTCTAAAATAATTAATGACGCGTATGTGCCTATTTACATATTAACATTTGTATGTGCATCTATACATACATACATACATACATACATACTTATATCATATGTTTTACACAGTTTTTTGAAAACTGCAATTTTAAAAATGGAAAAAAACTAGTTTCTAAACCTAAATAAGACAATGTCACCTTATTTATACTATAAACGTACATGTACTTACATAATAAAGGCATTTAATTACATAATTTACAATTGAATGACAGCGACAAGACAAACAATGCAAAACTTATTTTACTCGAAAAGACAAAGCAAACTTAGAGGAAGGCAAGTTTATTTTCTAAATAGCTAATGCAAACAAGCAAAAAAAACATAGAATGTTGTACTTTTTTTGCACGTAGGATGAAGGAATATTTTAAAAAGTTGGCAATCAAGAACAAAATATAAATGAGATACGACAATTAATGGCGATTATTCGTAGAAGGAATATATAAATTATTGTGGCAGCAACTGAAAGGGGGCAGAGTAGAAAGTAGTTTTAAAAAACGATTGTGACAATTGATAATGGCGTTAGTGTGCACGAATGCAATTAAATATAAATGTCATATATGTACCTACAAATAGAGTGGACTGCTGAGACCCTGAGAACGCCCAATATCGGTTGTTAGTTTTACATAATTCTTCTGACAGCAGAGGTTGTACGTAAAATATGAGATACATATTTATATGTATACTCTGTTCAAAAATTATAGCACAACCACATAGTGACAAATTTGAGCAATTTTTTTTCTTCAAATTAATTAAAATTATTTTTCAAGTATTTCACTCTCTAAGAAAACCTCATCTTTTAAACTGTTTGCAAAATGTACAATGCTTTAATAAAAAGTACCATCAAAATTTAAAAATTAAAATAAAAAGTTTTTTTACTTTTTTTTTAAGTATCTATGCAGTTTTTTGTTTCATTAAATTTTAGAGCGAGGAAGTGCTAGTTTCAAGTATCTACAAGTTATCACGATTTTCGAAAAGTTTTCTTACTGACAGTTTTTAATTTTTTTTTAAAGTTCGAATTTTTTTATAAAAATTTAATAAGTTATTTTTTTTATGGTATTTGTTACAAAATTAACGTTGTCTTAATTGAAAAAAAATTTTAAATAACTGGAGGATAAATAAATTTTGAACAGAGTGTTTGCAAAAAAATGTGCTTAGTTACAGCAGCGCTAATTTTGACATATACAAATAATTATACAAAAATACCTACCGACTAGCATCAAAAATGCGATTGTAAACAAATTCGTCGTTTACATACGAAAAAAACATAAATATTAAAAAAAAAAATAAAGTACTCAACAAAAATACGCAAAAACTGCGAAAGCGTAGGACAAAAAATTGCAATTATGAGAAAATTAAAATTATGATCGCTGACAATACAGAAATGCCACTCAATGGCTGGCATAAAAGCGTATTAAAAAAATTTGCTCACACGCAATAAAATAATTACGCAAAATATTTTACAAAATAAAACATAAATAGCATAAATTGTAAGTATGTATGTATGTATGTCTGTCGGTATACACATATCGGATAGTAAAAATAAAAGTGACACAAAAATAATGAGTATGTATGCATGTATTTTTATGATCACATGCATGCGTCTTGGGTTGTTATTTTTTTTTCGTATTTTTTGGTTAGCAAAATCTAGAACACTTCAAATTTAATAAAAAAAAATAATTGAATAACACAACAGCGTAGAAGTTTATCTTTCACACATACAGAAATGCATTTGTATGTATATATATATATATATGTATATATGTATATACCATATTTCAGCCTTAGTATGTATGTTCGTAACGTTTTACATACCTACATAAAATGTAAAAATAATGGAAAACTGCTCAAATGTTTCTCATACGCCTTGTCATTTCGCATGGATGCAGTACGAACGAGTTAAATTTGCATTTTGGGACTAAAAATAAATTTTTGGCTTTACGTTGAATATCATCAGTGTGAATTTCATTCGCTTACATCTTGCATTTAAGTTTTAGTTTAATTTGATTTTTTTTTTGTTTTTTTCGATTATACCATGCTTCCTTTCTTAATCACATACATGTATGTACGCCAATGTCTTTGTAGTTGCATTGAACAAATTTGTTGTGTCGAAATCGTAATACCCATGTTTTCTTCATAAATACTCGTACATACAAGCCTACACAGAATATATTCATATTATTAGCTAATTGGAGCGTTCGAAAAAAATTAAAGTGAAAAACAATTTATTGTTTTGCATCGGACAGAGTCAAATGTACCGAAAATGTATGCATTAATAAAAGAAAATATTTTGAAATTTGCCACCTTTATTATTTTACGCTTTTTTATAGTCACCGTTCATAACATATACACACATACATACATACATACATTGAGACAACGTTTTTTATATAAAATTGTGTTATGTATTCTCTTGCATGAAACTCAAATGGGAGGTTTGATGAAGTAAGATCTCTGTGAAATTAAAGTTAATTTATTAAAAAGTTTAAATATCTAGGGGCTGCTAAGTAGAAAATAACAAATAAATTTTAATGCGATATCTAAATATGTAGGTACATACTAGTGATCTGCATCGAAAGGTATTTTGGTATAACATTTATTAGCGAATACATTTTTTTTCTTTTACTAAGGAAAGCACTCTGACACAAATATGTTCCGAAAAATAGAGCACGCTTAATCCGAAAAAGTTTCTTTATGTAAATTTTTTAAGTGTTTTAATAAATTTCTAGACCCACATCGGGAACAGTTTTCAGTTAATTCGGAATCATTAAGGGCCTTGTTCGAAATTATTAAAGGACCACTATAATTTAAAGTCGATTCGTGATCGATTTTGAACCAGATCGGCGTTGATTTGCGATCCATCTCGAAAAAATGCCTCATTGGCTCAACACCAAACTGATTTTCGTAATCTTTATTAATTTTACATTATTACCCATGATGATGAAAAAGATGAAAAAAGATATATGAATATCAGTCACACCAATTAACATACCTTAATACTTCATAGTATTTCCAAATTTAAAGACAACCGTACGCAATTTATAAAAAAAATTACAATGACTTTCAACTATAAAATCATTCATTTGATGTGAATATTGACGTCTAAAATTAAATATGAGTTGTTTACGTTTTCGCACGTCTTTAAAATAGTGGATTTAAAATATGTAAGGGTGTATATTTTGTAGAAATAAATTAAGAACTTTTAAAAATATAACATGTCAGCTATAATAACACTTTTGTGATTAAAAATAGACTTCAAGAAATATATATGCACATTTAAACATATTTACAGTTCAATAACAGAAAATTAATAAAACGAGCGACAAAGTATTCGAATGCGAAAGAAGTAAGCACGCATAAAAATACCTAAATGATAAATAAATTTGCGTCTATTGAATTTTGTTCTGCTTGGATGCCATTAATATTTTTTTGCAAACGCATATACATACTTATGTATATTGAAATGCTCGTATATTTGTGCAGAATAAAATTCTTGGCAGTGCCACTTTTCGTATTCACATTTATAATTTCGCTCGATTACAAACCAATGAAATATTTAATTGGGCCGCGACAAGTTTGATTAATCGAACTATGTAAATACATTCATACAAGCATACTCGTATATACATTTATACGTACATAGATATATGTGCGAATATCGCACAATTAAAAAGTATATCTTAAAATATGTCCCATTGTGGATTTCAAAAATAAATAAATGGCATATTTTCTAGCTAAAGAAATAAATTGAAGTTTTCATTTGTGATGTGATTTTTGGAATTGCTTTATGAAAAAATATCGACTTAAACAAATTTTGAGCTAACCCTTTTCATATTTAGCTTGCTGATTATATGATTTATTAAGAATATCTTTATTTTGTGTATTTGTCGGAAAAATCTAATTTACTGAAAAAATAATTATGCGCGATTAAACACAGGACACTGAAGTTATCACAGCGTCAAATTGGTTTATTTTCTGACCAACATTTTAAAACAATACACCTAAGCAAGTTAAATTTAAAAAGTAGCAGTTGTAGAGAAATTGCCAAAAAAATAAAAAAGCTCTATGCATTTTGTTTTTACTTTTATGAGCGAAAATTTCAAAAATATTTTATTATCTATCTTTAATTGTATTTAATGAAATTTTCACAATTCAAATTAATATAAAAAAATTGGTTTATTTTCTTGCTGCTACTAGTTTGATGTGCCTTTGATCTAGTAATTTACATAAATGCTTATCGATTCGAAGAAAAATTGAGCGTAGCTTGGCAAACTATCGAGCTTTTCCGGATTAAGTTAAGATATCTGTGCAACGTCTAATTTGCCTTCGAGCTTTAACATAGTTTTGTTGGATGTTATGGAAAAAGTATTGATTACCTAGCAGATTTAATTTTTTTTTATTAATTCTCTTGGCGCTTTTATAGAGTATCCAATAGTCTTCACAGGTATCCAAAACTTTGGTTTGGATTTTATTTGCGTAGTTTCAAATTGTACTCGTAAGTATAGTTCTATTGCGTTGAATTTACTAAACTCTTCAAAATGAGAAACCAAAGGATACTTCCCTTATTAAAGCAATAATTTCATTCATATAAGTTCGATAATGAAGACACCACTTGAAGCGCGGCAGGTGAGTAATTTCTAGTCGATTTCCCGTCAGGGATGGTATGAATGTATAAATACTAGCACATAAAATTACAATTATTAATACGAATCATTGATGTATGCAAATTTTGCGCAAATAATGCATCAAATATTTTTGAAATCAATTTAATCCCAATCCAAAAATACATAAAATAAAATATTGCATAATTCACGAAATGAAAAAGTACATTTACATGCAAAAATACTACTTTGTTCTACATTCAGCGCTGTTTTCATATAAGAGTATATTCTATAATATGAAAACATCAGCTATAAATGTTATAAGCGTTAGTGGTGAATAATTTTAATATTTAGAAAGAAAAAAATTTCATGAAAAGTGAGTATTTAACATTGTGTTATCAGCTAAACGTTGTGAATAACAGTTTTAAAAACTAATTTTTTTTTAAATATATTTGAGCTTTACTGGAAAATTATTAGGAAAAAGCAACAATACATAAAGCGGTAGAAGTTACAGTACAATTTCGGAAGTCACCACATTTCCTCATCAGACTTCTTTCTTCTTGGCTTCTGCGGGAGTTGAACCCGCAACAACATGTGCAATCCTTAAGCCGGCAGATAAACGCATTCAGCTAAGCTTACGCTGTGTGACCTGTTTTTATTTTTCCTGCTTTCCCTTCACAACTTACTATAATCAAGTGCGGCTGTACTGCCGCTATTTCTACGTGACTGTGTAGTTGTTGTTTGTACAATTTCTATTTTGTTAGAATTTGTTTGTATAAGGCTGGCTCTTCCTTTTATGCATTTTATTTGTTACATTTTATTGTTATCTTTAAAAGAAAAAAAACGTGTTTTTAAATTAAATAACACTACGCTAAAATAAAATAAGCGCTTGCAATTTATGGCCACTTAAGTGGCTTATCAACACAATACTAATTGCAAATTATTTAAAGCGAATTTTTCCTTTAAACAAAAAAAGAAACAACTGCCAATTAAATTGCTTGCAGATCAGATTGTTCTTAACATTTCTTCCAAAAATTTGCACACCATTCAACATACATACATACGTACATACATACATACGTATTAGAGTATACGGATGTAAAAGTTGTTGTCGATTCCGCCTGAGAAACTCATAAAACGCCAACGCATTTTCAAACGTTTTAGTATTTGCTTTTAATTATTGTATTAAGTATTTAATATCGAGAACGTTTATGAAGCGCGTTGGTAATATACATAATTGAAATTCATTTTTAGCGGATGGAAACCAGACAATGTTGCTAAGATATTTTATAATAAGCATTGAATTTGGAAGAGGGCATTAAACATTCATTCATACGTGCATGTGTACATACATACATATATTTCGAAATTAAAATAAAAAAAATAACTGAATTCAATTGCTATCGAATTGTTTGATTTCAAAATAAAAATTGAAATATTGTCCATAATTAAGTTAAGGTAAACATTTTTCAGCTAAATTTCGATAGTTTACTAAAAATGCGTGAATAAACAAATACTAAATATATATTTATGTGCATGCATAGATGCCTGCGAATTTAAATTTAATTATTTTTTAGCTAAAACAATGAAAATTGATTGTATATTTTGGATAACAGACCTTCAGTTGGGGTGTTTCTTCGAAAATATTGATTTTTTGGATCTTAAAATATTTTCAGTGCAGCAATATGTATGTTTACCGAGCCAACGGAGAAAAAAATTCGAAATATCTAAAACTAGGTTGTTAAAGGGCCAAAAATATCCATGACTTTAACGGTATTCAAAATCACTCTGGAACTCAAGCACTGAATGCTTTAATATAAGTAGAGGACAATTTTCTGACCAAAATTGCTCCAAAATCGTCCAAGATATTACAGAGATAGATAGACGTCTCCAATTACTTACTATCAGTATTTAATTCTTTTTTTTCTAGAACTTGAAACCAGAAATTTATTTTGAATTACTTATGACGTTTTCTTTTCTCGAAATAGTGTTGCCCCGATTGTTTTTCTCAGTCCTTTCAAAGCGTTGATTGTCAAATTTCAACTTTATTGGACTTTGACCAAACAAAGTTGCAACAATTTCTACTAATACATATGGACGTTTTTCTGGAACACAGACAGCTTGAAGCAAAAGTTACAATGTTAGAAGGTTATATTTTTTTCGAGAAAAGAAAACGCCATTACATTTTTCTGTTTTTACTGCGATTCCCGGGTCCACCAAATGGAGGTCACAGTGCTATTTTCGAATCCGTTTTCTATTTTTTTTTTTAATTTTACTCATCATTTTAGTTTTTGTTTTATTAATTTTTAATTTTTTTTTTAAGTTTTTTAAGTTTATTTTTTTGTTTATACGTGTTACGCCATTGTGAATTGTTCCAAGCTAACTTCATAAGTGCCATCGGCTACTCGAATACAGTTTCACAAAAATTGAACGATTGTTTAAAGTAGCTCATTGTATGAAGTTTCATTAAAATCGATCAATTTCTTCATAATTTGAAAAAGTTAACAAAAAGTATAGTTCTGCAGTTGCTAATTAAATAGAAGCAATTTGACAGATTTTGTAGAAATATTATAAAACCGATATGCCTTAATATTTAGAGAAAGTTTTTTTTAAACCAAGAATTTGAAAGATCAAGTATGTAGAAAAGAAGGTGTTTCAAATTAGCGCCAGCTCGCGTTTGAAAGAATTCATATCAAATCCATAAAATGCATTAAATTCTAATGTTTAATTAAAACGTAAAAATTTGCTCATTTCTTTTATAAATTTAGTTTTGCTGACACATTTTGGAAAATTTAGCGAATTAACGTTTACAATTTGTCATACATATGTAAATATGCACAAATACAAGTGCATATACATATATGTATGTATGTATGTAAGTGCATGTTAGATGTAAAAATATAAAAGCATGATTTACACTAACAATTACTAAAAGCACCAGCAAACACCCCCGCTATAATAATAATAATGAGATGCGCCTTTAAGAAATTTTAAATTTTTGAATGACTGTGTCGTTGCCAAATGAAATTGTAATTGTATAAATGTTCCTCATATGTATATACACAAAATAAATATATTTATATAAATAGGGTAAAAAAAAATTGCCGGCAAATTCAAATGCCAAAATTCTTATTTCGGTACGCTCATATAAATATGTATGAATGTATGTATGTATATGATAAAATTATGTAGCCATCGCTAGAAATGCATTGGTCATAGCCATGTTTCAAGTGCGTGGAGCTTATGCAATTCTGACCAGCTAAACTCTGTCCACATCACTACTGCCCTACTAAACATCTTTCCCTCATAAACATGACTACAAATTACACAAGTACACACATGAAATGAAAAACACTTTGGCAACGCCGAGTATCTAAAAATATGTGTCTTGCGACCGAAATTTAAAATTTACTAAACAAATTGCATGGGTGACACAATTTTCTGTTCAGTGTCAGAACGTATTGATGGTAATATTTGAAATTGAACAAGCGAAAGTACTACAACCAAAAATTACAAAAAAAACCAAAAAAAAAAAAGAATTAGAAATGCACGACCAAATATAATGAATTGCTAAAAAAATTTTGCGGTACTGAAAATCGTTAAATTGATTTATCTGTATCAGAAGTTAAGAAAAACTCAAAGTTGTCAAGCTGCGGTACTTGCAAGCTCATTCATATTGACAGCATGAAAAATAATGTTTTGCGCCATTGTCTTTAACAAATGCGATATTTATTATGGTCAGACAAATATGTATGTAAATACATATGTACATGTATGTTCGTTTAAACAAAAAGCCAGCAGAGCGAATAGAGCAAGTTTCAAAAGTTGAAAATTTTTAACTGAAAAAATAATGCACCCTAACCAGGCACTTGCTTATGATCTTTTATACATTGTGCTGCTTTGCATGTTTTTAGGCGCAAAGTTTTGTGCTTGTGCTATAAATATGTATGCTGTAAATATGTATGTACGAGAGAACAATGTGCCAGTAGGAAATTTCGTAATGTGTTCATAAACGAAGAAATGCGCAATGGTTAACGAAATTTTTATTCAAGTCTCCTGACAGAAGAACGGACGGCGCTCGGGTATAAAAAATTCGATTGATAATAAAAAAAACGTTTCTCTCATACCTCCTAAAATCGAAAAAAAAAGGAACGATATTTCAGTGTATGAAGTGCCTGCGCGTTAATTTTATTATATACTCATTTACTCATTTTCTAACTAAGCGATATAAACACTAATTTAATTTTACATATAACCAAGTTTTTATTGTCTAAATATTGCTGTTTATTTCTTTTGACATTTTCTTCTGAAGCTCTTCCGCATTTTTTTTTATAAAACGCATGTCCGAGATTTTTTTCTGAAGCTCTTCCGCATTTTTTTTTTATATAAAACGCATGTCCGAGATTTTTATTTCAGAAAAAATTTAGGAAGAGTGTCAGAAAAATATTTGTTAAAAATCAATGGTAATTTGTAGTCACTTGAAGCTTTCACTTTATTATAATAGAATTGAATGTATTAAAAAAATGCATAATCAAACATTTTTTTAGAATTAAAGAAATCGTATATTTAATGAACGATTTTTGGTATTTTTTTACAAAGTTTGAAACTTCACTTTGTATGGGGTTTTTTAAGAGAATTATCTATGTTTTCATTGAAATATAATTCAAATTAAATAACACAACATTTTTGGTCAACTTATGGGGGATGGCTGCCTCTTAATTTTTTTTTATTTAATACAGGGGTTCACAAGTTGTTTTACATGCTTTAAGCGAAGTTAATTTTAAAATGAAAAAAAATTGGAAAAAAAATTAAATAAAAAAAATGTACACCAATTTTTGGCCACCTAAAACTGGCACCTTATTGTACTAAACTAAAATGGGATATGAAATTAATAAAATTTTTATTATTAAATGAACGCATATTATGGAGATAAAATTAATTATATAAAATATTATGGATTCAAAAAGTGAATGACTGAATATATACATATATGTACATATGTACGTATATATGCGTGCGATGCGTGCAAACAAACTTGCTTAGTTTATTATAAGAACATAATTAATTAAATTCTCGGTAGAAATAATGAATATTATTTAAAAAATATGCGTTCACAATTTTATGTTTTTCTACCTTTCGCAACGCATTCTTTCCTTTATGGGTTAAAATATACAAAATATAATTTTCTACATTATAATAATTTGTTTTCTAAAGTACTTACACATACATGTATGTAAGTAAATATGTACATACGCGAAGCAACAAAAACCTGCTTGCGGCTGCCAATGACACCACAGTTGATATTTTGGGAAATGATATCAATGGCATTGAGTAACATTAACCCACTCACGCTCTTAGGCGGTCACAAAAGGATGCATGTCATCATCGTTTCAATGTTTGCAATGCCTTTAAACGCAAGCAATTCACATTCAAATACATTTTTTGCATTCTTTTTTTTTGTCGATTTTCTTCTACATTGAGTAATCTTAGGGTTTGCTTACTTTTACTTTGCTTATTATACTTTAAGTGTGTCGAATATATTTTTAACGGCGCAACTAAGTATTTTTAGGCTTTAGAAATGTACACACCAATAAACAAATACGAAAAGAAATACTGCATTGGTTCAACTTGTACAAACATTCATACAATATGTATGTATTTATCTGTATTATTTTGTGGTTTGACAAATTCGCATTTGCCTTGAAAAAAGATTGCTTGCCAAAAACACGTCATTGTTGATAATTAAAATATTGAAAAGCATAGAGTACTTGAGTAAAATATGGCAATGGAAGAAATCATATGGTTTTTAGTAAAAAAAAATAACAAATGCTTTAACTGTTGATTTCGATTATAAATTGTTCTCACAATATTATTTTTTCGAATATAAATATTTTCATGATATGAGTCATGAATTTGATTAATTCATTTTAAGCGAATAGAGCAAACAAGTTGAGTAATCAGAAATAAAGAGAGGAAGAGAGAGAGTTGTAAAAGTCGAGAAAACAAAAGACTTATGCTTTGAACACTTAGACGACTGCACTTCACGACGTAACGACAACGAAATTTGCTTGTCTGCAAATGTCGTCTTAAAGCCAGCCTCTTCAATATTTTGAAGACTTCAGCGACATATTCAACAGCTTATTAATATTTTATTTAAATTGAAATTTTTTGTGCAAAAAATAAGTAAATAGGTCGTCGATTCATTTGTTTCAAATGATCGATGGTTATTAAATATGAAATATTTGAACTATTTTATGCCTTTGTTAGTAAAATAATGTAAGGCTTGTTAAAGCCTTAAATAATTTTACATTTTACATATTAGTGGCAGCACTACAGCTGCTCATTGTCGTTGACAATATTAGAAATGGTTTTAATTTGGCGACAACGACAACTGCAAGCCTGCTGCCGTGAAGTGTTGTGCTGTTGTCTAAATAACTGTAGCCTCAAAAAGTGCTGCCTGTCGCTTGCTGTCTCCAAAGTGTTCAAAGCATTAAAAGAAATACAATTTAAATACGATTTTTTATTGCAATGCGTGCTCTTAGTTACCGGCAAAGGTCCTCACGGTTTACTACAATGGCGAAGTAGGGCGTCTATTGTAAAGAATGGATTTGAGATTTTTTTCGGAATTGTTTCAATTCCATAACTATCGACGGAATCATGATTAAGTTTTGCATGGATTCTTAAATTCATTTTCACTATGATTAACAAATGTTAAATGAATCGGCTCTGCTGGCCATACATTAAAGTTATAAGATTAAAATACTCGTATTTCATCTTTAAGGATCGTTGATGCAGCGGGGATCCAGCTAGGCTTGTACAAAAAAACTCATAACATTTTTATAACTTAGTTTCATTCAAAACAAAGTCTTTTTTTTTGCAAGCTAATTATTTATTTTATTTCTATAAGAACGTAAGTACTTAAGCTAAGGGACTTGTAGAACTGATGTTTGTATGTATGTAGATATGTATTCGTAATAATTCAGCAATTCGTCGTTATTAACAAAATACTATGTATATTCGAATTTTCAGCAAAAATAAAGTAAACACATTATGTACATACATTAAATAAGTAATAAAAGTAAAGAAACCGAAATGTCTTTTGGCAAAATTTTTGTGTTCGCTGATCGGATTTCGTTTAAAAGCGCAGTTCAGTTCGGGGATGATTACTTGATGACTCTTGCGGCGATTCGTTATGAACATAACTCATAAATATATGTATATATATTTATTATATATATTTTTTTAAGGTTGCTGTATGCTAAGTATGGAGTAGATGCAGGTGCAGGTGCGGGTACATTTTAGGGCAATAATAGTTTTTTGTTTGGATATTCTTTGCAACTATAAGTCTGGCTAAAAAAAGAAAAAAGTAGAAATAAAGAGAAAAAAGTTGAAATTAAAAAAATTTGCATTGGTAAAAATTCAAAAAACAAAAATGTTTACCACATACATATTTAAGAACTTAAGGGTAAGTACGAAACGGCGAAACAGTTGTGCAAAAGTACGAGTAAGCAAAAATAAAATTAAAATTAAAAAATAAAAAAACACTGAAAGAAAACCACGTAAAACACGCACAAACCTACTTGCAATGTTATTTAAAAAAGCGGATAGAAATTAGCGTCCTTAAGTATATCGAAAGTATCCACCGTTGTTCTTGTTGTTGTTGTGGGTGTTATAGAGGAGCGCGTGGCAACAGATACCACAGCAGCGGCTGCTGACTTCGGTGTTGATATCAAAACATCAGCAGCAGCCGAAATTCTCGCTTCCACTATGTCACCTTCACTTTGATGTTTCAACGGCGAGCCTTCCGCCGACGAAGAAGCGCTAAGCAACTCTTTCAGCTCAGGCGTCTGATAATGAATGGAGCTACGGGGTGTGCTGATACTGTTTTGGGGACTCAATGTAGCGAGCGGATTAATGCTAGCTGTGCCGGGTGAGATTGCCGCCGAGGCGGTGGATACATTAACGCTTAGATCCAAGTAGGATGGACGCTCGTTGAGCTCACTCGCCAACTCCTCTTTGATGTCCGATTCGGTTGCACCGTAAGTTTCTTTTGTCTTCTTGCGCTTTTTAAGCTTCTTCTTGCTGCTTGTCATTGCTGTTGCGCTGCAATCTGGCATGAGACTAGCTGATTGGTCTTCTGCGACAACGCTACGACGTGGTGAAAATAGACTATCGTCGTTGTTCAAGCTATTTCTAGAGTTGCGACGCGAACGTGACTTGGTGCGCTTAGGGGAATCAGTTTCTATTTGTATGCTGCTACTGCGGCGACTATACAATTGATTTTCGGAGTCATCTTCATCTTTTGCATACTGCTCGGTGCTATTGTTTCTAGAATCTTTGCGCAATTTCTTTTTACTTTTCTTTTTCTTTGGTTTCTCTGCCGCTTCTTCTTCGTATCCTGCCGCTGCGTCCAACTCTTGTGGTTCCGCCAACCCAATTGCGTTCTCCTTTTCCTCCTGTATCGTGTCGGTGGTTTGCTGATTTTCATCAGCCATATAACAAACGCCACCTGCATCTTGACTAAATAATGTTATGCTCTCCCCACCCAAACTGAATTTTCGCAAATCTATGCATTGTTTATGCTCTTCGCCATTGGTATCCGCTGACTCATCGACGAGCTTTTCTTCTTTATTTCGTCCCGTTGCATCATCGTCGATTCTAAAGTTCTTTCGCCAATTATACTCTTTCTTCGGCTTATAAGTGAGGTCTACTTCGGCATCTACCTCCTCCACACCGTTTCCATGCAGCTGTGGCATATAACCGTAACGTGTGCGCAAGCGCGTCGATTGCCGTTCACTCACATTAGCATCGCCCAAGTAGCGCAGTTCATGTTCTCGACATTCATTTTTCACCAGCTTCAGCGTTGTATTACTCTCTCCTTTTCTTGCATCTCTGCTACCTCCGCTTTTCCGATCACTATCGCTCGCCGCACTCATATCGGCCTCACTGCCATCAGTTGTGCTCGCATTGTTCAAGTAGTTCTTTTGCATTTCCTTTAAAATGCTATCGTAATCGCGTAGTATGCCTGACTGCTTACGATTTTTAATAGCCTCATCGTAGATCTCATCGATTGCCACCGAGTCTGAGTCATAGTCCAAGCTGCTTATGCCGCCTCCACCACCAATGGCTCCTTCTTCCCCACTCAACAGCATTTCATCGGCCAATAATGCATTGATATTCTCCACGTGCTGCCAATCATTTGCCTCTCTATCGGCATAATGATCCATTTCACGTTCGGCTTCTTCGCATTCTGATTGTTCGTGATGCGACTCGTCGGCTGGGCCCCGTTCATTGAAATCGCATATGTCCTCGTCTATTTCATCCTCCACCTCTACTATGGTTTGTCGTTCATCTTCGCTACCGTCAGTCTCCTCTTCTTCGCCACCGCCTAGTTGCTCTTCGCCTGCTTCATTTACAGCATCTAATGTGAGTGCACCACTTGAGGCATGTTCATCGGTCAGTAAATTCAACTGCTCGAAATCTTCGCTGTAATAATCCTCTCGTATCCATGTGCGCGTGCCGCTTGGTGTTTGCACTTCGATTTGTGACACGAAGACATAGTCATCATTGGGATATTCCTCAATCGACTGCTCCTGATTCAATGAGAAACGTCTGAAGTGGTGGTAGTTCTCAGGTTCCACATCGAAATCCTCTTCAAGCTCCTGCAGCTGTATAATTACTTCCGGTTTCTGTATTAAGGCTGAATCGGAAGCTCTGCGTTCGTTATCTAAAAAACCGGCATTGAGATAGCGTGAGAACTCATCGAAGCTAAGGCTTGGCTTCTCAGCACTGTTCAATCTGTCCTGCAATTCGCGCTTTGCCGCTTGTTTCTCGATTTGTGCCACCTCGTTAGCCTCTACCTCACCAAGTGGCGAACGACTCTGGCTACGCGAGCGTTGAAACTCTGCATTCAAGCGTCGAAGCTCCTCGTATTGTGTCTCTTGAAAATCTCTTGACAAAGAACGCACTTCTTTCGGTTTTGCACCCAAACGTTCCGCATCAGCAACTTGTTCCGATGCTGAAATAAGCTCGGCTAATATTTTATCTTGTACCTCACGGCGTTCGGTGGCTACTTTGCGTGTCTCGTTAGCAATGAGAGAGGGCGAAGGACTGCGTGAACGCCGAAAGTGTGCTGTTTGTTCGCGCAGCGGCGCAAATTCAACACCAAGGTCTAAGGACTCGCCCACATAAGTGGAACGCTTGAATCCACTCGTCAACATTTCATTCTTAATTCGTTGCACATCGCTCCACTCCTGCGATATAGTGCGTTCATAATCCGGTGTCGTCGGTGAGCAACGCAACTGACGCAGACGTTCGTCGGTTGACATGCTGGCAAGCGTGTTCCGATCTTCATTCTCGTTAGATGCAATTGGTGTGACGGTACGTAATTCAATTTCCTCGCTCGCATTACTTAACTTACGCAAAGCCTCTGCGTCGACCTGTCGCTGCTTCTCAGCCAAAATGCTCTCCAGTTCTTCACTGCATTTAGAGAGTGTTCTATTTTGTGATGCCTCAAGATTTAGCAACACATGAAAATCGCTCTCGTCTTCAGTTTTTGGCGAATTCGTTCCAACTCTGGTGGGTGATAAAGATACAGAGCGCGATGGTGTACGAGATCTACGCTCATGTTCATCTTCACCATCACTTTCCTGATCTGCTTCATTTATGCCGACGCGTAGATTGCTCGGCTCTGGTGTGCGCTCACGTTCGAGGCGTCTCATCGGTGATTTGGAGCGTGATCGTTGTAAACGTAATGACTCCACTAAACTAGTCATGCTTTCTAGAGAATATTCACTCTCTTCTTGTGCCTTACTCGACTTCAATTCTGCTGAGTCTTCGTCATCGCAACACTGTATCGATATTATCGGCGCAGAGATTGATCCTACAACTGAGCTAATAGATGCTTCATCTGTTGGAGGTATGATATTTATATGTAACTGCTGAAAGAGCGCGTCGTTTTGCTGAATCTTTTTCTTCCGTCGTAACTCTAAACCGCTTCTCAAATTCTCCGCTGTGGGCAAGGGTGAACGAGAGCGCGAGCGTGAGCGTGATTGCGTTCTTTCTACGCGTAGCGACTCAACTAAAAGTTGCATACTCTCCTTTGAGTACTCACCCTCGGGACTTATAGGGCTTTCGACTAAGCTTTCGCTCTGCGAAGTGTATACGCCACCGAGACTTAGGGGACTCTCAGATGACGTTTCACTCTGCAACTCTATTGGACTTGGCGTGCGACTTGTATTTATATCCAGTCCAAGCTTTTCGATGAGCTCATCATTTTGCTTAATGCGTCGTGAACGTCGTGATTCCAAGCTACGCTGAAGATTATCCGGCGTCGGAAGTGGCGAATGCGAGCGCGATCTCCGGTTATTACGCTGTTCTTCAACCAACAATCTCATGCTATCGCGGGCATTTGCTTCCTCTTTAGGGCTGGTTGAGGACTCAGCTTTGGCCTTTGGCTGCTCATTTACGCTACTGACTTCTTCTGATGTGTGGAAATTTATTTTTTCAAAGAGTTTATCGTTTTGCTTAATCAATTTGTTGTGACGATTTTCCATGCTACGTTCGAGTTGATCGCCAGTTGGTAGCGGCGAGCAAGACCGCGATCTAGATTGTCTGTCGACGCGCAAGTTTTGCACAAGCAAACTCATTTCTAGTCGCGAACTAGTGTTCTCTTCGTTTTCCTCTACACTTGTGTTTGGTGTATCGGCAACATTTTGCAACTGGTGATCGCCTATAGTTTGCGACAACTTCGCACAGTCATACTGCAGACATTCTATTAAATTAACCACATTTTCTTTGGTAAGCTCCGACTCCATTCGATTTCCAGTGTCGTCGTAAATGTCCAACCTAAGTTCACTATTACTAACACCTTGAAAAGGCAAAAACTCCACATTCTTCGGCACTGGTGTACTCGGCTGCGACGATGCAGGCGATGGCTGGCGTGATGCTGAGCGCGAACGTGATGGATTCACTGAAGCTGTGAAGTCATAAAAGTCGCTGATACCCTCCATCAGCAGTCCGTACTGATCGCGCCAAGGCGATGTATCTGGTTCTCGGTTAATAACGATGGACGGTGTGGAGGGTGTAGTGGGTGTAGTTGGTATGTTTGCTGAAATCGGCTCGTTCGTCTTGTTCCATAACTCTTCATATTGATCCATTTCGTCGATGCGCGGACTGCGACGCAAGCGAGGAGATCTGCGGCCTAGCGGGGAATTGGGTGTCACAGTTGATGCGGCAGTGTGAAGCTAATAAAGCAAGAATATCAAGCATGTGCGGATGGTGTTCGTGATGATTGTGCATGTGTGTGTATGAAAGAGAGTGAAGCAATATAGCGTGATGGTTAGAGCAGTAAAGAGCTTTGCGGTAATAAATGGTAGTGCAATTGGTATTTATGAAAAAAGTGGTTTAGCATGCAAGACTTACATTTGGTTGTATGTCACTGCGTGCTGGCTCATCCGACACAGGTGGCAACTGCTGCTCCTCAATGATTTCCTGAAAAGTGAAAATACCATGTTAAAACGTGTTCGGCTTTTATTCGATTCTAAAATCACTTACCTGTTCATCTTTGGTCCGTTGCCGTTTTAATGTCGTGATAGCTTCTTCGTTTTGTGTATGTGTAGCATCCTCAAACGCTGATGCATTCGGCTCGTTTCTAGCATCGAAATCACGCTCTTCCTCTTTCTTCGCTGCTGGTGATTCAATTTCGATCGCTTCCTCATCTATTGACATGGACTTTTCACGCTTCCAGAAAGCCATATCCTTGTAGTGCTCTGGCTTAACTTCACCCCACGGATTATTATTGGCTTCCTCATCGAGCATCTCTAGAGAACCTCGTATACTGCTTTCGTTCTGCTTGGCATCCTTCGCTGGACTACGCTTGTGACGTCGACGCGGCAGTTTTACCTTCAACAGCGGCTCGCTAGCATACTTGATTGGTGTGAAATCACTTTCGCCTTCCTTTTTCGACTGTAATTCTTCCTCTTCCAATGAAGTGAACATCTTTAACTCCTCGTCACGTGAGGCACGCGAATCGAACGATGAGTTAGAACTGCCACTTGAACGACGCTTCTTGAAAGCACGCCTACGTCCCGAACCATCTTCACGCACCAGCGGACGCTGCTTGATGCCATCGAGTGAGCGTAAATAATCTTCGGTGTATTGTGTGGATGCGCTATTGTCATTATCCTCGCCATCGGGTGCCTGTCGCTCTAACTGCGTGAATTGTACATCGATGGTGTTGCGTGGTGCACCATCGGCGTCGGTGCCATATTCATCGGAGGGCTGTGGACTCAACGAACTCTGCGGCTCAAATGATGGAGTATCATCGGATATACTCTTGAAGAGCAGCGGCTTCGTTGTCAACGAATATGGTTCATTGCTGGTTTGTCCGAACTGTGTCTTAACAGTTTGTATCAAACGTTCGCCACCACTGTCCGAGTTATCGGATAGTGGACTTATCGTCTTCTTCAGGCATGGCTCCTCCAACACTGGCGATTGTGGCGCACTCTCTGTAGCTGAGAGACGGCGTTGCGTTTGCACTGACTCCAGTAGTTCTTCCATTTCTTGATCCGCTTCGAGAAACTTGCGTGCATTCTCTTCGATTAGCCGCTGTCGCGATGTGCGTTCACGTGTCGCTGTCTCTTCGAATTCGCGCTCACGCAGCTGACGATCACTCTCAGCATCGAGTAAATGCATTATGCTATCCAAAGTTTCCGTTTCGCCTAACTCTTTCGGTGTTTTGCTCGCACGAATTCCAATTGTGTGCACGCGACTGAGTTCCTCTTCTATATCTTCTGGTGAGTCTTCTGCTTCTTCATTGTTTTGTGCTGCTGCCTCTTCTTGGTTTCGTTGTTCTGTTTCGCGATTGTGTTCAGTTTCAAATAATCTACTCTCATTTTCAGCTGCTTCTTCCTCTTCTTCACGCCAACGTTCCTGCTGTTCACGTTCACGCTCGGCTTCTAACAACTTTGCCGATTGCTCTTCAGCTTCTCTCGCCGCCTTTGCTTCTGTGGCATTCAAAATTTCAGCTTCACGACGTCGCTGCGCTTCTTCTGCTTCTTGTTCTGCGCGTTTTTGCGCCACTTCTTCTTCGGCAGCCCGACGCTCCAGCTCTTCTTGTTCACGTTTCTCTTCTTCTTCTGCAACACGTTTTCGGTTCGCTTTTTCTGCTTCTTCCTGCTCGCGCTTGAGTTCCTCTTCTGGTCTGCGTGCTTGTTCTTCTGCTTCTCTCTTTCGTTCTTCTTCTTCGCGCAATCTCTCATTTTCTAACAATTTTCGTGCTTCCTCTGCAGCTTCTCTCTCTTGCTCTTGCCTCCTCTCTTGCTCTTCACGCGCACGCTCTGCTTCTAATAACTTTTGTACATTTCGCGCTTCCTCTTCTTCAGCTAGCTTACGCTGTTGAGCTAACTGTGCTTCAGCTTCGGCCAGTTGCTTACGAGTTTGCTCTTCGATTTCACGTTGTCGCTCCAGTTCTGCTTCAATCTCCTTTTTACGTTTCTCACGCGCTTCCGGCGTGTTCTGCTCAGCCTTCAAGCGTTCGTTTTCCAGCTTTTCAGCATCTATTCGAAAACCATCCCTATAGAGCACACCGTCCTTCATCACTTGGGTACCAGCATGTAACTCTTTAGCTTCAGCATTTGCTAACTCATTGCGCATACGCTCTTGTAGACGCTTTAGACTTTCCGCATCATTTTCCGTGGCCATATGTCCACAGCCCCAGTGATAGAGATGACGCGCGACATAGAGGAATTCCAAGGCGCCGGCGTAGCCGATGAGTACTGAGAAGAGGAGATCAGCAAGTGCTGGTAGAAGATCGTCGTCCATTTTCGTTAACTAGCTTCTGTATTTCGTAAATCGTCCAACTTAAAGAAAGTCAGTTAATGACTTAAAAGAATAGCGGAGCACACTTCAAAATTGTGTGTATAATATACAATTCGAATTTTGCTTTCAACGACCTTGAAGGGCGTGTAAATTTTCTTTTCTCTATATTATTTTTCGTTGTACTTGAGAAATGCACCACACCAACAATTTATTGGCGAATCGGGAGAAAAAATACGAAAACTTTCGCCAACACGCACACAATTTGTTTTGAAGTGGAGTGCACCGAAAAGCAGCCGTGGACCGTCGAAAACCAACCACAAGCGATGCGGCGGCCAATTGGCTAAGCAAAAAACTATTCACCACTACTTGAGGGAATATTTCGTTTCAGAACGTTTAATCAGCACTCGTTGTGAGGAAAAGAGAAAATTTCGCTCGAAATTAATTTTTCTTAAGATTTGCTTCTGAGCGGCGCGACCCTCTATGGTGCCCGTCAAATCGTCACTAGCGATACCGGCTGGCTGGCTGTCTGCTCAATGCAAATCTTCACTGCTCGCCGCACGATCGTGCGCGTTGATATTATATAAATTTCACCACACCAGCTTCGCACTTTTCACTGATTGTGTAATTCACCAAAAGAAAATTTTTAATTTTGTATTTTCACATATATAAATTTGCATTATTTTTTCCGAAATATTTACAAACACATATATATTATATGCATATACATATTTGTATGGCAATTTTATTTATTTTTGTAGAAAATTCAAGTGCGATTGCCTTGAAATTAATTTCTTGGCACCAGACAAGTAAAATATGGACGCGATTTATGTGTGCACTAAAATCAAACACGCCCCTGTCGCACCGCGCACGCATTCAAGGTTAACAGTCCGTTACAAATTAGCGAATATTTTATGAGGAATATTAAATTTTTTTTTTTATTTCGATTTTAAGATTTTTTTAAGAGCGCTTGTAAATCGCGGACCAGCTACGGGCACTGCCAATTGGTTAAGAAATCACACAACTGAGGAGCCACACAGCTTCGGCTACTTTCGCGTATCACTAGCGGCAGGTGGATGCAATCTCAATTGCTGTTGCACTTATTTGCGAACCGTTAAGTGGAATGAGCAAAATAATTTGTTAAATCAATCGAACGATCTGTGTACTAATCAAATGAGCGATGATATCAGCATGCGACGAAACAAGCGCGCGGCCCGCCGAATTTAGAATGCTGAGCGCACACCAGTTGAGCGGTGCGGCGAGTTGCTGCAAACGAAAATTCAGCATTTTTTGTACTAAACAAAAGCGCCGCCTTTGAGTTTATTTGGAGGCTATTTAATTGTATTAGTATTTAAATGAAAAAATCACAAGAAATGAATCACTTCGCTGCTGAATGAAATAACAATGAATCAAATTTTTTTTCCGCTCGCTTGCTGAGCTGACACCGAACCGATGCGGTGGCAAGTCTTAAAGCAATTGCTGCCGCGCTGCCGATGCACTTCGCTTCGTCTCCCTAGCGTTGGCAATGATGCGGGGAATTCGAAGCATCATTAGCGACAACAACAGCGCAAATGAGCAATTAATTCACATGCTGCTGAGTTGTTAAAAGCGGCGCTAAATCTATCAAAAAAAAAAAGGATAGCAAAAGATTTAAAATCTCTTAAAAATAGCTATGCGCACTTTCCGCGAACGTGGTCAAAATTCGTTAACTACGCGTTTCAACTGACTTCATGCGATTGCCAAACAAAATCAAAGAAATTAACGCTTGATGAAAATTATGTTGCTTGCAATGCGTCATCAACAATAGTAATGTTAAAAAAAATAAAAAAAGGGTGTCACTGCAGCGCGCAAAAGCGAGCGTTAACGTCATCATCATTGCGCGCCATCAACACACATCGAAACGCGTTCAGCTCATGTTAGGGGTCAGCGCGCGATGAGCAATCGCCGCGCGGGCTTGTCAGCGCACAGCTGGTTGGCGTCATCGTTGGCTGTTTTCGTTTCCCAAAGATTTCTCTATTTCATTGAGCTTTTTCCTTTTGTTTTTAGTATCAAATTTTGCTACAAAGTATTTTTTGTTGACTTGTTCGCATGCTTTTGGGTGATTCGTTTTACGGTTTACTTCTTAACGCTTGCCATTTTTATTTTTATTTTGGCTCACTCATACTCATACTCACTCATGTACATATGAACGTTGAATATACTCGTATATCTTGTTTGGACTGTTTGCGGTTGAATGCTAAAACCAGTCCGTGTTGGAAATACCTATGCGTTCTCTAGAGAGTAAGTATTGTTTATACTCTGTTTCAGGTCAGTGTATTGGCAGGAGAAATAACACTTTAAATGGTATTATTGAAGATAGTAAAAGTTATATTTTGCTGCTTGCTACCCTAATATAAATTGTGAGTGTTTCAATAATACTCTCACTATCAGGCGAATATAATGTTCTAAGCCCCGAAAGTATTTGACATGGCACTCGCTGGTGGTAGCAGAGGAAAAGAGGCCTCCCGCCCTCCCCTGCAATTGTACTTGAAAATGGACCGAAAGGGAAAGGAAGCTGACTGACGGATTTTTTATTATTTCCTGTACTCATTTATCAAGGCTGGACTTATAGAGAATAAATACCATATAATATGAACCTTCATCATTCAAGCAAAATGGATTCATTATTTGGGCCAATTGTGATTGCTACGACGCTCTGAATAGTTTCTTATAAAAAACATTGAAATGAATGTGTCTCGACTTTAGATCCCAGCACTTTTTTATTTAATGTTATTATTATAATTGACAATTTTACTACTTCAACTCCGAAAGAAATAAATTAAATTGTTTAGACTTTTAACAAAAATACCCCTTTTATTCTCAGTTTTTTTTCATAACAAAATGATGATTAAAATGATGATAAAAATGCTTAACAAATAACGAGGTATACTCGTATTTTATTAACCAACTTGAAACACAAGTTAAACATTTCCAACAGGGACTTCTGGAGGTGTGAACACGCATTTGTATAACGAACAAGTTCAATGATAAATTTGAAAACAACAATACTTGCACTATACTATATGTAAACTTAAATAACTACAAGTGGAGCTAATATTTATGCGTTTCGACATATTATGCCATTGAAATACTGTATCTATCCAAAATATATCTTTATGTATGACCTCATTTGCTTTAAGTGAGCATTAAAAACTGCGCACAAGATTTATAAGCGGCAATCATGCAGTCAAAACTTCATGGTCAACAATGTTGTGGAAGACTCGCCGGCTAACTTCTGCCGGCAGATGCACACAAAATGCACCCACACAAAAGAAAATGCGCGCCACTTCTGCGAGACTTTAAGTGCAATAAAATTTTAAATTGATTTTAATACAATTTTACCAAAATGATATCATACATTTATATGTGTAAGTGTGCACAAGATTTTGTATGTATATGTATGTGGGCATGTGCATGTAATTACCGCTCGTAAAAACAAATGGTTAACAAAAGTGTTGCTAAGCATTCATTTAATTTTTTTTTTTTCCTTTGAAGAGGGCAACAACAGCCAATAGCAACATGTTGCTGACTCATTCAAGAACTTACACACAATGTTTATATTGTATTTTTATTATTGTAGCTACAAATATTGCCGTGGTGAATTTGACTAAAAGCCAATAAATGCTTTTGTTGTTTCTGTATTGTTTCTTCATTTCTTTTTTACTCTTCGCATTGAGTAGTGCTCGTTTTAATTTAAATAAAAGCGAAGATAATTTCAATAAGCAATTATTTGTATATTGACAATTTGTTTTGTATTTCGCGTATTTATTTTGCGCAAAATGCTAATCATTGTCAACAAGTGAGAAAGTCATTTGGCGCGGAAAATAATTTTTCGATAAATAAAATTATTGACAGTATGAAAATATAAAAATAAGTCTGTTTCATTGAGCAGCAAAAATGAACTTTTAAATAAGATGTTTATTTATAGATTTTGAGCTTTTATGTTCTGACATTAAGGGATTATCAATGTTTCTTTTCGTTTTACTTAGAAAAGTGCAATTACCTACATACATACATATGTATATGTAAATTAATATAGTTATATTGTATATAAAACTAAGAGAGGCGAATAATCATTATCTATAATTTTCATTGAGAAATTGTTTTCATAAACTTTCAAAGAAAGTTGAATCTAATATACTCTACCACCTATAATAGCCTAGAGCTAGATATTCGCTTGCCATTGTTTCTTAATAAAGAAATACGTAGGAATAAAAATAATAAAACACTTTTGAAATAATTAAAAAACAAAAAAAAAACCGCAAATGAAATATAATTTTATTGCACTAACGTTCTAAGGTGTTCTATTAATTTATAGACATTTTTTTTTTAATAACGGCGGACCTCTGTACGTTTACCTGATTTCGTATTTAGTTAGTTATGTAATCTGCATACCCGCCCAATGGTTTAAAGTTATATCTGTTCATATGAATAATATAATTTCTAGATGCGCACCATACTGGCGCATATTTGACCAATATTTGTATTTTGAATATTTACAATAACGTTTGTACATGCATTCTTTAGCAGTTAGTAAGACAATACACTTCGCCGCGCATACCCCATTTCATAATCATGAAAACTACAATTACAAAATGGTTTTTTTTTTAAGTCGAAATCAAGTTTTTTGATGCAATTTTTTTATATTATTTTACATTTTTAATATAGCATAAAACTTGAGTTCAAGCAGGTTTTTAAGTGCAGAAGCATTGTTTTTAATAAAAACATAATTGAAATGTAATAAAAAAAATTGTATTTGCAAAAATTTGTAGTATAAGGTGCGTTTATAATTTTCAGACAGATTGTATAATCAGCATTGTGTTGAAAAATCTATATTTATTTCAATTGTTTAAAACACTCAGAACGCAATAAATTATTAACACATTTCTCTATTAATAAAGAGTGTTAAAAAATAATCTACAAATATTTAGACTTTAGATTTCAAATAAATTTTCTTTCAAGGGAATATAAATCAAAACATAAATAAAAGTATTGATTAAAAAAAAAATAGTATGAAAAAATAGCACTTTCACTTCTTTTGAGATTTCTTTCCCAACACGGAACTTAAATATTTCACATAGCGATATGAAAAAGTAAATTAGAAAAACATTTGTATTGAACTTGAAAAGGCTGCCAATCAAGCATTGAGGTGTTCATGGCGCTGACAGACAAGTTGCTGCTATTTCATTTACATTTTGGCAAAGAATGCCAACAATGTATGTAGAAATGCGGTAATTGGAGGTGGCAGTGGATGAGAAAGGCGTAGTATACATTTAGAGATGATTGATGTTAAACAGCGATAGTTGCACCGCTTTTTGAAGGGGATTGCTTAGCTTGAAGACCAAAATTGTGCATTAAAATGAAAGTAAAATTGTGAATTTTTATTTGAAAACAGGTTTTCATTACTACTATTAATTTTTTTTATTTACATATCAGATGTAAATTGTGTCATGTGTCCAAGCTAATTTTCGATGGAATGGATGTTTGTTGAGAGAACTTAACCAACCAGACTACGTCGGCTGAGTAATGCTGAAAGTTGAGTTTTAGTTTTTTTTTTTTTAGAAAACGCCAAATTAATGTGATTTCTTTTGGCTTCTAATTTTTTTTAAATATCGTTTGTATAATCGTATGTTACGATTTTGTGTCTGTTGTCTTAAGCAAATTTATATACAATTTAACATTATTAACTTGTTCATTGTTATGTATACCAAAAACAACTCAATCGTAAAAAACACATGGTTTTTTTATGAAGTTCCTGAAGCTGGTCTTATTAAACTAGAAGAGTTTCCATTTAGAGTAAGCAAAATTATAGATTAGGAGAGCAAACCTTAGCACTGATTAAACTAGTCAGAATTAGATGTAAATTTGAGTATCACCGTATGGACATCAAAAGAAAGGACAGTGCACGGTAATAATTGTGGTTGTAAAGCTTTGAAAACCTGAGCTCTATCAAGGGCCTGCCTGTCAACGTCATAAGCCTTCTATGCTTGAAAATTTTCTAGTTTTTTATTTGTAGGAAATATGCTTAAGTTCTATGCCAGATTTTTATTATTATTCTATTAATCGAACTGCGTAAATTTTCCCTCCATGATGACTTCCTTTGGATCGATGAAACGTATTTTTATTTATATGAAATGAACTCTTGTTATGGTCGCAGGAATTTTAGAATAAGAAAAACCATCGGGAAGAATTTAAATTAGCAACAGCTGTGTAATGAAATAATTTGTAAGGAACTATGCAAACAATATGTTCCCATCGGCTTTAACCCAGAGCTGATATGCAATGGCTTTCTACTTCAACTTCGAAAAAAATCGTAATAAAAATTGTTGTCTGAAAGGAGTTATTTAGGATTATGCTCCTAATGGTAAAAATGTTCAGTATTTTTATATTTTTATATGTGCATATGTATCTCTTGATTTTTATCTTTAAACACTGCTTATTTCATTGCTTTACATTAGCAAAAGAATACAGTTGGCTATAACTTGTTTTTTTTGGTATCTAATTTTATTTTCACCTGGAATTAAATATGAAATTGTTTGGAAAAGAGGGCTTGAGAATAAATGGCACTGCGCAATATCAAAGTCCGTAAGTTCCCTTGTACATTTTTTTCTTTTATTTTTAACTGTAGTTATTTATAAAAATAATTATTCACGCATATGTGTTTTCTGGTGATTTTTTCGAAACTTAATTCATTCTTAATTCATTTTTTGCTTTTAAGTTGCGGATTTTATCTTTCGCATAATTTTTTCACACAACATAAAAATTAATATTTGCGGTCTGTATGTGCACTAAACATGGGCAGCTATTAAGGCTAATATTGAACGCATATTAAAAATTTTCAACATAATTAAACGGCACCGATTATTAACAAACTCACAATTTAACACATTTACACTTTTTTAGCACCCTAACAAATTTTAATTACACTAAAAAAAGCAACCAAACTTGACGTCAATTCAATCCAGAAAGCACGCAATACTCGTACATTTACCTTTCCGCTAAAAAAAAATTCTAAAATTTTTCTTTGAAGTCACACAAAACAAACAACTTTGTGTAAAAAGTGCGAAAAACACCCTGCAAAATTCTCACTTCAAAGCCGCATTCCGGCGACTTACTATCTGCGTTGCAACAACAAGAGTGCCAGTTGAGATGACTGTTGTTGTAGGCAACACTTTGAATGTCCAAAGCGACTTGACCTTTTCGTAATTGCGACATGATGGCTGATGGCAAGTTACTAACGCTCATTGGCAACAATATTGAATTACATACGCTGCAACTAGCGAGGAGTCGATGTAAAAGGATGTAAAATAATTGAGGGCGTAAGCAAAAACTAAAGAAAAAAACGTTTAAAATTGTTATAGAAGCTTTAAGAAAATTAAAAAAAGGAAGTCAAAGAGCTGCGAATTGTTTGATGCGGAAAACGCGCAGCGTACTGACATTGCTGACAGTGAGCAGTCATTAAATGCGTAAACTTATCAGCAGGTCATTGGGTGTGTAGCCCAATGAGAGTCTTGCATTACCAATTAATGAGCGATAGTAAGATAAAGACCGTGATTGAGCATGTGGCCATGAAAGTTATATTTGTTTTTGCAATTTACTAGAAAACTCATATGACCAATTGACATGAAAGCGAATTTAGTCGTACAGCTTTAAATGTGTTGATATATTTTTTTTTAACTTCTATGATTATCAAAAACTGTTAGACTACCATGTCGTATGAGTGATTTTATAATTCAGTCTTATATAGCTTAAGTTGCGTATACGCCTCGTGTACACTTTGATATTTTCATATGTTCATATGAACATCAGAATTTTGAACTGTTTCTAAATATAAATTTATATTATTTTTGAGTATGATGTTTTGTAAAACATTCAATTGCAATATATATATTTAATAAAAGTTTAAAGCGGTTACATTTAGCCGTTGATTTTTGATATTCTTCCACAATTTTATATAAAAAATTTGCAGCATGCGTTATATGGCAAAAATTTAGAAAAAGATACACGAAAAAAATTCAAATTCATCGAAAATTTTACGTACTTAGACTACAAAACTGTATACTCCAAAATTTTTTAAAGCTTTTTAAAAAAGTTTGAAATTTTTATGAAAGCTTCTTAAATTTTCTGTTTAGTCTTATGCGTTGTTAAAAAAATTTGAAATTTGATTAAAACGTTCTTGAATTTTGTCTTAGTCTTTTGCATTGTTAAAAGAGTTTGAAATTTTTATGAAAGCTTTCTTGAATTTTCTTTTAATTCTTATGCGTTGTTAACAAAGTTTAAACAAAGTGTGTTGTCACAAAATTTTTAAATTTTGATGAAAGCTTTTTTTTTTTGTTTGGTCTACTGCGTTGCCAAAAAGGGTTTAAAATTTTGATTAAAGCTTTCTTAAATTTTCTTCCAAGTCTTTTGCGTTACTTGAAAAACATATTTGTAGGTTTTCTGTTAAACCACAAACTACATTTTAGTTAAAAAAAAAGACAATGAAAATTAAATTAAAGAAAAATAAGTTGCACACATTCGTCAATATATGGTTGTGCTATACTTGTTAAACGTAAGGTACACACACACACACACTTGATAGCATTTTTGCCATCACCAGCACTTACCTCATCACAGCCAGCACAACGTGGTTTCAACATTTCCGCATAGTGTCGTTCACAATAGATTTTATCCTCGTGCACACAGTACGTCAAATCGACCAATAGCTCGTTACAAGTGCTGCATGTAAAGCAACGCGGATGCCACATAACGCTCTCGATGAACTTTGGCGCGGCCACCACCATTTCACCGGTATTGATCTCACCCTCACAGTGTGCGCAGTGCTCATCGTATGGCGCATCCTTAATGTAGCCTTAAGTGAATTAAATTTCATTTTTATTTTTCATTATTTTTCTTTTTTTTACATTTGCCGCTCACTCACCTATATCCAATGCAATTTCATTGCGCGCCGTCACGAAATCCTCAAATGACGCCTCATGTTGCTCCTCTAAGTGCTTGCAGTGTTGTAGCGACAAATCCTGTTTCGGTAGTTGATAGGCGATTTGTTGTTCACGATAGCGCGCCCCTTCCGAACCAATTTTCGGCACTTTGTCCACGGGCAGCTGGTCGAAGTAGCGATTGATGCGCGATGAGGCACGTATGCCAGGCGGCACCCAAGTGTAGCCGAGATCGCGCGGCTCCACACCCGATTCGGCTGGTGATACAACCTTGAAGCCCAAGCGCTCGTGCACCGTTGTGGTTTGCTGTTGGTAGATTGCGTGCGCTTCGCGTGGACATTTGCAGGATTGGCAAGTTTTTCTAAAAGAAAATTAATATGAATTGATTTAAATGTATGTATTAATGTTTTTTGTTTTTTAATTCAAATCAGTATAAATGAGTATAATAATAAATGTATGGTATACAATTTAAATATAAAACGAAAGAATTTCTATGCAAACATTCATTTATTCACGCTTTTGTTTGCCGCAGCCGACTTTATGATTAATGCTCGCTGTTAAACTTAACAGCACGTTAACAGAGGTGCTTGCTTGGCGGCGCAAAAGCTCTTGCCTGATGTTATGCAGCGACAGCAGCACACCTTGCGGGATGTCAATTCACAATGACATGTTAACAATAATATGAGACCATACATATGCAAAATTTAAATCAATTTTGATTATCGCTTTCGTCGAAATTAATTCTAACCCTAGCTATTTGAAAACAAAAACAAAATATTTTAAATCACTGGGCGCGTACAAACTATAGCTGAGCCTTTTATGTATTAAGAATTTTGAGAATTTATTTATGTATATTTATTTAATTTCTACTATTTTTCAATTAAACTAAAATTTATTCTATAATGAAATCGTATAAACACAAGTTTCGAGGTTTATACAATATGTATTATAGTTTAACGAATTCCCATTAAAATTTCGATATTTGTCATTGTTAAAAAAACTTGGTAATCATTCATCTTCATCAAAACTCCGGAAGTATTTTTGCTTGTCAATTTTGAAACATACGAGTATAATTTTTTGGTCATCCTTGGGTCGTCCTTTTAAATTTGAATTCATATCTCCGGCATTTACGGTCAGATCTAGAGATATCATAATTCCGACTATATTTAAATGCCGAAGATATGAAGAGAATTGCAAAAATGCAACTAAAGAGGTCAAAAAATTGTGTTATTCCTAATCTAATGTACTTCGATTACATTCTTGAGAACAATCAGCTTTTGAAGAGTTATCATCCGCTTAGATCCAATAACAAATGTCGAAGATTTGGCAAAAAATGTAAAAAACGGCTCTTAAGGTAACCAGGAACTGCAAAAATACTTCAGATTGAAGGATATGTTTTTTTCCTTACTATGACTATTTTAAGGTTTTTTTTACAAGATCATATTAGAAGTCTGAAAAAAAAGCGAAGTTGCTCACCTAAATATCGCAATGAGCAAAAATGCATGCTAAGTGACAAACAAATCGCGCTAAGCACGATGAATATGTGGGAAAAATAGCCACAAAATCTCTAGCTAGAATATCGATTGGCAATGAAATCTTTTCTTAGTATATTTTAATAGTACGCGAAAGAGTTGAAAAAATGAATTTACCATTTTTATAATGAATCGTTTTTAGATGAAAAATGTTACGCCTTAAGTATCGTAGCATAGTTTGAGTACAGATCTCCGGTATACTCTAGAGCCCTCTGTGGGAAGCTTTCAGCGTTTACACTGAACGTTTGGGATGCGGAGCTTTTCACAAAAACCTTGTCACGGGATAGCTCAAAATAACGTTCAAACAAAATCGTGCTAGAAAACGCTTCAGAAAATCAATTTTTACAATGAATATTGCAAAGCCACAGATCCAAAATATTAATAGAAATTTTAAATCAAACAAAGCTCAGTTAAAGTAGCTAAAAAAGCTTGCGTATACACACTCTCATCTTGTTATCGCACTTTGAAGGACTCACATATATCGCTAATATTCTAACAAAAACTATTTTTTTCTCATAGTATCGGGCTTTGCATAAAAAAATTAAGTTTTCCGAAATTGGATATTAATTTAACTTAAATGGTATCATTATAAATAAAACAAAAAAAGCCATCTTTTTTTTATAATTTGAAAGCAAAATGCAAGTGAGTGTTCTATGCCGCTGTTTTGCTAAACTGAATAAAATTAAAAATGCACAAAAAGAGTGAGTGAAACAATATCAATTTCAAACTCGTTAACCTGGGAAAGGATGCGCACAAGGTGATGTTATTGTTCCTGCTGAACGATGCGCTTGAGGGGCGAAATAAAATTATTTTTCATTGCGACCTGTCGAGCTGTAGTTCAACTACAACCGTTATGAAGACTCGCACGTACATACACACATACATACATAGATGTTGTGGCTCAAAAAGTTTTCATTTAGCATTTTTTTTATATTGAAATGGTCGTTGGAAAAACACTGTAATTAAATATGTATGTATTTATATGCGCTTAAAGTATGAGAGTTTAAGAAAAGAAAAACTCGTAGCGTTACTTGAGGACACACCATTTACAAAATCATTAGATGGAAAGAGGAAAATCTTCGCATTTATATGTAAATACTCGTATGTATGTATGTATTAAGCTGCTGACATGGAAAGAGTTGAGTAACAATGGATTGGCTTGAACACTTATTAAATTGGATGAGCTACAACGTACTAAGTTATGCTGGAAAAGTTGTAATAAAGGTAGGAGAAAAAACTTTGACGATCATAAGCAAGTGAAAAATAAATGCTTTTAAAGATATTTAATGATATTGATTTCCAAAAGAATTGTGCTAAGTTTCATGAAATGGTTAGTCTTTAAATGAAGTATGACTCGAAATGCTGATGTCTGTTAATATTTTCATTAGGTAAGTGTCACTTATTCTGTATTTAAGAAAATAACAACAGCAAATTCAATTTCTTAGACTAAACTTTCATTTTTTTTTTCTTTTTTATTTAATTATAAGTGGTTAAAAATATTTTTTAACTATGAAGCTGATCATCAACTTAGCTGGTTCGTGATGCAAATATACAAGTGATTAGTTCCCAATTTTATTATAACCATACTTTGCTTTTTAATGAAGCACACCAGATATTTGTTTTAATTTTCCAAAACTCATATTGAAATTATACTATTAGGCGAAAACAGTTAAATTTTCATAAATTTTAATGCTATTATTCTAACTCTCAAAACTTAAAACATAATCCTCAAATAACGACACTACTTTTCAAATCCATGTTATCAATTGTTCCTTGACTTTTGGGTCGTTCTTTCGTCAAATTTAATATTTTAAGGAGCTTTCATATTAAATTTAGGTGAGGATTCCTTCACTCGAACTATCTTAATGGTTTGCTTTGTGAAACCCAAATATTCGAGAGAAATTATTTGTGAAAAAAAGTTATATGCTATCTGAACCATTTAAAATTAGACATTTTTTTTTAAATTTAAGCAAGTAAAGTTTACATACTAAACAAGGGGAGTCGTCGTGTGAATGAATCCACTCTTGAAAGTTTAACACAATTGTGCCTTCATAAACGTTGTAAAAATATTTCTACAGAAAGAAAACCATAAAGTTAAGCTCTTCTGAATGCGTTTCTCATGTGTGTTTTATGGAAGGTATTATCTAAACTGAATATGGGTTGAAGGTTATTTTACCTTGAAATTATTCGAGCTAAATCTTTGCTGCTTATGGAGAGTTCTAAAAATTTTGTAATTCACTTTCCTCGAAGCTAATTTCAACTAGTACATGATGGAATAAAAATAAGAAACTGCATTTGAAAAAAAAACCGATTGGCGATAAACTGTGGTTCCGCTCATTAGCCATGATAGTTGCACGATTGCAATTTTCACTAGAATTTTAATTTTTAAATTGTGCTAATGTGATTTTTTTAATTAAATAAAGCATTCTGTAACAAATTTCCGTTGTAAATATCTCGTAACCTTTTGCTTGAAGAGCGACTGGTCCAAAAAAGCAAAAGCAATCAAAACTGAACTATTTTTAATATTTTCAACTGGTTTTTTTAAAACTTATTTTCAAACTATTAAGACCTCATGCAGCTACTACTCAAAACGATAAAGGTTTTAATCTCACTACTAAATCCAGAGAAATGCTTCAAATCTAGCGAGTCCAGAAAAAAAAATTTATTATTTTTAAATTTATTTCTTCAAACGTTTTAGTGGTCGTCACATCAAACATTCAGGACACGATATTGATTAGACACAATAGCTATGAATCCGTCGTGTTGGCAATGATAATAGGATTTTGTCAGTTTGAAGTCGATTGTATTGATGCAAAGAATTTATATTATTGCAATATAATGAATGCATGACAATTGATAAAGAACTAAAGGCATATCACTTTTAATTAAGACTTATATTTTTTTACCGAATATGAGATTATCAACCACTCAGATTAATTGCGAAATAATAATTTCATGTACATTTGTATATAAAACATGAATTTACATATTTCATTTTAATAAAAGAACGTATTGCTTACCTTACAATGAGATCATAAATTTCCTTCTTATCGAATACTTTGCAATATGCATGCAATACATTTAGACAGGCGTAACGCATACCCGTCCACGGGATGGACTGTGACGCCAATGCCTCCCACAAGGGACAGTTAGCGTGTCGATCCAAGTCAAGCATTTTCACCATTGTTTGATGATTTAATTTTAAACCGATGTTTATTTATTTATTAATATACTATACGTGTACGTGTTTATTTTTCTGTCTTTCTTTTCAAAGATTTGTTGATTGAAATGTTCCAAAAAAAAAAAAAAACGAACAGCAACAATTTAAACACTAGCGAACATATGCTAACGAACTGTCACCGCACAATGGTCAGCAGCATTTTCGAAAACAGCAAAACATCAAAACAGCAAATTCAATAAACAGATTTCAGTTCAATTCGATTGTGCGCCGTAATAAACTTGGCAATTACTGCATTTTCCTAGTTTAATGCTCACACACACTTTTCTTTCCTGTTTTTTTTTTTTTGGCTGGTTCAATTACAAAAACAATAAAAGAAAACAAACACATTAACCATCGACATAAATTATGCTTTGTAAACAAAAATTTTAAAACCATTATCACTTCGGCAGTTTTAGGATGCAAATAATTTATGCGACGCGACGTTCGCTCCTGTTGCTTTTACATACATATGAACGTTTGTATGTGTTCGTGTGTTGATGTGTTGGTGCGCGCAGAAAGGGACTCCTATTGTTTACATTTGTCATTTCATCTTCTGACATCATAATTATCGCCATTATTTTGACCGAACTCATCATTCATTGAGCAACCAAAAGCTTGGTCACGGAAAGATTTATTTGCAAATCGCAGATTTTTATAGATGCGCAAAAATTTTTATACTGATTTTTTTTAATTGACAATACAGTCATACAAATAAGTATTGACCTTGTAGAAATTGAATATATTCATTAAGAATTCCTTACTAAATTTCGCTTTCGATCTTGAAATATAAAACCACACATTTTTTTTTGATTGGTTCTTCAAAATCAATTCAATTATTTTGTAAAATTGTTAAAAGTGCATCATTTTTAAATTACATTTTCAGGTATTATTAATGTTTATATTTTCTTATAAAAAATTTTTCTTAGGTTCCTTTCGTTCGTTTTTGTTCAGTTGCAATTGTAAACCGATTTTGAGCTAATAACTTGTTGAGCTACAACAATTTTCAATGATACAACGATGCAAAGTATGCAGTATTCATTTTTTTCGCTTTTAGTGCTCGCTAGGTGTAATCGAGTTATTTACCAAATTGGCATTTATTATCCAATTCGCCTGATTTCTAGAAACATTGTTGTCAAGATTTAAAAAAAAGGCTTAGTCTTTTGTCAATATATTGTACAAAAAACTATGTCCCTAAAGCTATATTGTACTTAAAAATTGATCAAAAGACATTCGCTTAAAACAAACTTTTATTGCATGGTTTTAGGCGCAGTTGTAGTAGTAGTCGTCATGCGATTACCTTTGGCATCTTAGCCGAAAGCGTACTCAAATCGATGGATTGGAAGTTTAAAGTCTCAGCTTAGATCAATCTTCTGATATTTCATAATCAGGAAAATTCTTTGTTAGATGGCAGAGAATAATTTGAATTTTTGTTGAACGTTGTTAGATTTTGTTTTAGTTTTGTGCAAAATTTAAAAACTTCGCTTTTTTTATATATTTTTTTTTGTTAGAGAAAGAACTAAATTTTAATTGAAAAATAAAAAATTTATTCTCTCCAAATTCGTCAAAATGTAGCGCTACTATACTACTACATACACATTTGTTGACTAAATGTTTTTTACCCATATTATATCATCCCATCAGTTCATCTCTTAACTTCGTTAAATCTTTCACTATGCACTTTAATATAAAAATACCTTTCTACAATAAAACTAAAGAAAATATGCGCACACATACAAAAATGAAAATATTAGCTCTGCTAAGAAACCAAACAAACACTTCCTTTCGCCCGTCACTTAAATACTTAAGACTTTTTGGGTAAGCTATTTCAGCACTTTGCTTGCTTTTGTGGTCATACACACATACATACATACTTATAAATACTACTATGTTTTTGATTCACTCCCCATTGTGTACAAACGTATATATTAATTTAGCGGTTTTATACTATTACACACACACACACACACATCACACCCTAAATTCATTTAGCGGAAGAACCCTCTCAAAATTTAGCCGAACGAATGCAATGGCATCAGTGCTAAGACAAGCAAAAAATAAACCCAAAAAAAAAATACAAAAATTTACTCATAAAACTAAAATACTACGAAAGCAACCCTCAACATTCACCTTTTACTACTTATCGTGGAGGGAGTAAATGAATCAGGGCGCTCCCTGACAGTGATAAGATTAACACGAAAGTGTTTGAAGACTGTGTTGAATCAATGCTTATCTGACATTTTCGTTTGCTCTTTTTCATACGGCAATACGAGCATTTTACTGAAAATCGGTGAGTAGATACACACATTCATTTTTGGGGTTGAAGTCATCAAATGAAATTGTGAAAATGGTATTTAAGTGAGGTAAGTTTCTTAAAAGTCAATCATATTTGTGTAGACAAAATAAAATACCTAAATTTTGTAAAAAATAATAAAATAATAGTAGACAGAGTCATCAGTAAGATGAAATATTATTTATATATATGTATATATATATATACATATGTACCTTAACATACGAGTATACATATATAAAGGTATTTATATAAATTTACTTTCGCTACTCTAAAGAAAGTTAAACCGGCGCTGGCGGGCATACTTTGGCTTTGCAAATGAAATAATTTGAGAGATGCTTTTGAGCCGAAGCTATTCATACAAGCCACCTCTTGCTACTTTTCCATTAATACTAATAATAAAATAATATTTGAAAGATAAAGTAATATATGGTACTTAAGAAAACCGGTCGCAGTAGTAATAAAGCACAGTTATTTAAAAATAATTGAGTAACCCAGTCGAATTAAGAAATGATGGTTGTATCAAGTGTAGATATGAAAGAAACTTCCTTTCTTTCTGACAGTACTAACTTTAATACATTTATCTCTTCACAATGATAATTTTATTTGTTTTTTGATCTTCTGTTATTTGAGCGCAATTCAGATGCTGCTCAGAAGATTTTCTGGAAAATTCGGGACTAGCTTAAGATTAGTTTATGACTAATTACGAACAGTTTCGGGACCGTTACAAGATTTATTCAAAATAATTTCATTTAACCAGAAGCCATGAGCATTTTTTAAAACTGGTATAGAATTGCACAGGGAACGCCTTTTTTGCTGAAAACCTCCGAACAGACTATTTTGTACGTTTTATGTCCTGGAATATTTATCCTTTATACTCGTAGATAAATATATGACACAAAAAGCCTCAAATATGTACAATGTACATACAAACAGAAGTATTTTATTTACTTTCATTTCTGTTTAGTGCCAATGTTGTAAACATAAATTGCTTATAATGAGAGACAATTAGTTAGATGTCAGATTCAAATAAAAGCTTTTATTGAGATTCATAAGAAAAGTTTGAAACAAATTATCATTATCTTCATACGAGTATGTATGTTATATACATACTAGGCTTAACAAAAAGTGTGTATATTAAGCAGAAAAGTTTTGCGCATATATGTTACTTGTACATACTACATATTTTCATATGACAAAAATACACCCTGTTTATGCGTGTGTGTGTACGTGTAATCAAAAAAAAATTTTAACGCGTCATATCACACACTCCAAGTCAGCGGGGTAATAGTCTCCTCCACTCTACCCCCACATTCGAATACTCATCTTGGCATACACTCCTCAACGACGTTAACGATTTACTATAAAAACGTAGAAAGATTTTTTTTTGCCAAGATAGCGAAATTTCGCCTGTAATCGGTAAGTTGAGGGAATGAATATACATATTTATTATGTGTTATCTGCATAAAATGTTCATAGGTATGTTTAAAATTGCATAGATTGTACTATAATATACAAAAAAAAAAGAAAAAACAAATAAAATAATAAATAAATATGTACGCAAGTTCAATGTTGTAGAAAAAGATCCAAGTACACATAAACACCTTATACATATACGAATACTTATTACCGCACGTGTGAATATTTACATTCATAAAAGTGACGTTGCAACTGAGGTGAGTACTCGTATAAACAAAAAATGATGATCTGATATGCGAATTATTTTTGTGATTTGTGAAATGTTTTTACGTTAGCCTTTGGCGGAATTTCACGAATGCGGCTAACTTTACTACTTACACATTCGTAGTGCGTTGTTAGATTTATTTACATAAATTGATGGACTTAAATTTTATATTTTATTTAAATTTCAAAAAATAAACAGTTCCTTCGTTTAAAAATAGAATTTTACGTGTATTATAATAAGCTTTGAAATTAAACAACAGGCGGGCAAATGGAATTTTGCATAATGTAAAGTGTAAGACAGATTAATATGTATAATCTGAACGTCACTATCCATATAAAATGAATAGATTTTCGACTGAGGTGAAAGCATTTGTGCAAAGTTTTAAGCGCTTTAGGGACTAGTAGCAAATATATTTAAATCGGTTAGTGTTTGAAAATACCTAAACTGCGACTGTTTAACTCCCGGACACAGGAATTTTTCTATTTTAAATTTGACATATGTTCAATATCGCTCGGTGAGCTGAAATTACTAAGTTATAATGCACGACAAAATTATGGTTCGTAAATTGACAAATGCAGACAACATATTTCGTTTTATTTGTTTATTGTTATTGCTTTTTTGTAATTAAAGTAAAGAGAACCGCCAAATAAAAACTACAGGAACCCAAGTTTGAAACTTAAGAAAAGAATTATGTATTATCATTTAACTTATTTTCATTAAAAGTACATACATATATATTTATATTGTTTTAATTATTTTCTGAGATGTAAATGATTTTTGACAATTTTGTTTTATTTTTAGCAATTTATTATACAATATATTATATCCATTCAAATTTAATGTGCTACAAAAATGTATACTAATAATTTTTTTACATATTGAAAAATGTGTACTTTTAAATAATTACACTATGCAATAAAGTAAAAAAAATTCACAGTATGTAATAATGATTTGCCACCTTAAAATTATTTGAAATATTGAAATAAAATTGTTCTATCACGTCAAGTAATGAAACGCATTTATTGATTTTACTTAAAATTTCGGTTTGCTCTGAGATCGATACATCGTATAGTTCAAGATGTGCATTGATAAACTTAAAATCTTTAGAAAGTAGGAGCAGTATACTTTCAATCTGCTTTGTTTTTGATGTTGTACGTGGAGTAATCGACTCTCCAGTTCTCTTAGAGAGTATTTATTTCCATATTCCTCATAGAAACTTGCGAAGGAATGATTTGTTATTCTTGGAGTCTGTTAGGACTGTTTATGCGTACTATGCCCCTTTATTTAGTACTTTGAAAGAATTAAATCAAGTCTCAAATTCTCTCGCTTTCGATTTTTCGTCAGCTATTAAATGAATTATTTAGATAAACCTTATTGTGTATGACTATTTGTATTCCCCTAGTCTTATATAGTCTGTAAGAAATTGTGTATTTTTTAGACTTAATAAATAAATAAATAAATAAGCGAGGAGAATTAACACAAACACGCGGCATTTTGTAGATTTATGAATAATCCAAATGTTTTGATGACTTTTGTACACACCATTGATATAATTTTATAGCTACCCTCAACTAAAGGTAACGAAAAGTAAATAAAGTAGGATTACCGTTATTTATGTTTTGGGACGTGATATCTAAATATGAATTTGTTTCCTGTTGTTTAGTAAGTACACCTAATACGAATCACCACTCGGGATATCGGTGATTTTTTTGATGTTGCATAGTGTTATTTTTAATTATTATAATACATCGTTTATAAAATTTCAAACTTGCCTTTACATGGTTTTCTAAAGCTCTCTTTACTTAAACAAAAAATTTAAACATAATCTAGGCATAAATTCATTGTAAAGACATGCGCGTACTTTCTCTTCAATAAACTTGAATAAATCTGAGAAGCTTGTCATCATGATTTTGTCATTTGATTTTGTCGCACTCTGTAATAAATCTTCTATAAAATTTCAAACTTGGCTTTACATGGGTTTTTTAGAGCTCTCTTTTCTTTAACAAAAAATTTAAACATATTCTAGGCACAAATTCATTGTAAAGTCATGCGCGTACTTTTTCTTCAATAAACTTGAATAAATCTAAGAAGCTTGTCATCAACATTGACAAATCTAAACCAGCTCATTTATTAACAAAAGCCATATAAACGCAAGCTTCTAACAAAGCTGTGCAAAACAAGGAATAATAGAGTTTTTATCAAAATATCAAACTTTTTTCTCAGAATTTATTTATCATACAACATTCGGTCACAATTATTCTAGTAATTATTTGAGCAAAAAATTAATTATTAATAATTAAATAATAATTTCTACGGTTTTCATTGGTTAAACATTCTCACTTCAATTACGCTGATAAATAAATAAAACACTTACCTATTTTAGCCTACAATATATGGGGAATGAAAGAGCCACAAGTGTACAGCTAATGTTAATAAAGTACATACATAAATAGACCCGGTAACAACAATAACAGCATACTCGTACAAACATATATATGTACATACATGCGTTCAAAATGACTCATACGTCCTGTCCGCCAACACACCAAACGAATTAATTATATTAAAGTTCAAGTTTATGCTACACAGAAGTATAATAAATAATTACCCCAAATAATTACGTAGAAAATGATTCAGAAATTAGTACGAAATTCGCTCACAGTTAATACTGATAATTGCAAAACAGACTGCCAGTATAGCTGATAACGAATAGCAAAAGCCGGTGGTGAGTGCGGTTAATAAAATAAAAAAAAGTTAGTAAAAGGTATGTACGATTGCTCGTATGTACGTTTTGTTGGAGATATTTTGAATCGTTAACTGCTTATCACTTTGATATTAAATGAAATGAATTTCAGCGACATACTTGTGTGCATATAATACGCCTTTTTGTATGTACATGAAAAACAATATTAATTACAATTTATGCGCTTGCAGCATAAAACTACACGTTTGGTCATGCTTTTCTTTCAGCTTGTGATAAGAGCTCTGATTTTGTACTGCAAATTAAGAGTCAACGCGTTATGTCATTGCTTTTATTTGCTGTTTCATATACACCGGCTGACATAATAATATTTATTTCATTTAAAAGTCATCAAAAGTTTCGTATTTTGTTTATAAATTGTAAGTGAGAAATATTTTGAAAGTCATCAATGAGTTTTATTTTGAGACTTATGTATATTATAAAAGTCTTTTTATAATAATTATGAGTAAAAAAAAAATAAAAAGAAATATTTAAGATCATTTCGGTATTAGTTCGGGTATAGTTCAAAATCATATCGGGACAAGTTCGGGATCAGTTCGGGACTAGCTCGGGACTTGTTTGGCATCGTTTCGGGACTTTACCCAATTCATAATCTTTTCATTTCAAGTTCTTTTTAATATTTCGAATTTTTAATTTAACACTGTCACGAAATGTTGTTGAAATATTCTGCAACTAGTACCTTAAAAATTCTGAAATTATCCCGAACCGTTAAGACATACAATTTTCTTCTTTCTTATAATTATTATAAGGGGACTTTTATATTATAGGTCTTAAAATAAAAGTCGTTAAGGACTTAAACAGAATTTTTTCGCTGATAATTAATATGAAAAATCTTTTAAAAATAGTTATAGATTACTCGTAAAATGTATATATTACTATAATAATGTGATTGATTTGAATTTGTTTTTCGTCCAATAGTTACGTCCCTGTTGAAATTTGTTTATTTGGAGTGGTATAAGATATGCAATGTATAATATTTATCACGATCGGTCGTTTCAATACTTCTTCGGGGTCATTTCAGCACAAGTTGCAACTCTTTCGAAACCATTTTTGGAACTATGTTTAATTTCTAACCTAATATAATTATTTATACTCTTATATTGAACTGAATCCCTTAATGCTTTGCTGAAGCTTTCAAACATGATTACAAATTAAATATCATTAAAAGCTGGTACTCGTGATTTGTTTAATATCTGTTGAAACGAAACTATCTCTACATATAAAAAAATATATTTATCTGAAGTAAAGCATTAAATTTTCTATAGTTTGACGTATTTTCTGAACGAAGTCGTAATAAAGTCAAGTATTTTTTTATCAATATTTTGGACATGATAATCTTCAGTCGACTAAATAAATTGAGTCAATAAAAAAATAATAAGATTGCCAAAAGTTATTTAATAATTTAAACATTCCTTCAAGTAAAAAACGTTTCTAATCAAATCAAAATTTTGATTAGCAAAAGAGAAGCGCACACAAGCATACAAACAAGAAAAGTTGTTGAAATGAATTTTTTATAAATCTACAATTTAATTTCTAATGTTAAAATTTCCATACGATAAAGCACTTCTTCACTTACCGATGAAGAGCACAACCTCAAAAAAATTTAATTCCACTCATTCGCTGCTTTAAAAGGTTAAATGACCTAAAATCGATTGACGATAAAATGAATTGAAAGCAATCAAGTGCGCTCAAATCAAAAGGACGCTATTATCTCCACTAGACGATCACATCTGGCACTTAGGGAAGTACAAATACATACATGCATATATAAACATGTAGTCGTATGTATATACAAACATATGTACATACACGAGCATACTTACTGAGAGATATGTACAATTGCTTGAAATAAATAGATTTCTAATACATAAGAGTATAGCTCAGCTGACTCAGACGCACAATTTTATCAAATGAAAAATTATACTACGTCGCATGCATTTATTAATATTTTTGTATTTTTTTTTTCTTCCTCAAATTTTCATACTTTTTTCATTTTCATTTGATTGCTGCTGCAAATACAACATGCGCCGAAACTCAGCTAGCTCAAATACACATTACGAATTGTGACATGTAAAAATTTAATCGAATAAATCGTAAAAAAAAAGTGTCAATATGCAATTGAGCAAAGATGATAAAATGTTAAGCAAATGCTAGGTATGTATGTGTGTATGTACATATGTATATAGACAATCTGGTGTCGAGTGCGTCGAGTGCAGCGCAGCGGCAATAAAAGCAGCTGCAATGAGAGCAACACCATTCATGCCGCTAAGTGTTTGCGATCAAAGAAAAAACGACACATTTGCGCATCAACAACGTTTATGACATTCCCCGTAGACGCACGAACACATATTAAATGTTTTATCTAAACGCGCACACGGAGCTGATGGATTTTTGTGCTGGTTCTATTAACGCATTCGCAAATTGTTTTTTTGCCATTTTGTTAATATTTTTTTTTTTTTTAATACCAACGTACATATACATATTCATATTTATACACATACGCGTGTTTTTGCAATTGCCGGCGGAAGTGCAAATATGTGAATGTGTGCGAGAAGTGACTGGCAGATTGGAATGTGTTAAACAAAAAAATTAAATAAACACTCTATATGTATTAAATAAATATAAGAATGTATATTTTCTAAAATTTTAGTTTTAGCTACACGCGTCATAATTTCGTTAAATAAAACTAAGCAGGTGATTTTCCGCATACCAAAAAAAAAACTTATTGAGTTATTTGTTTAGGCACCAAATTTTTGCACAAGTCTTGTCATAAAGAAAATATTTGTTAGTTAATAATGCGACGAAATGAGATTCGATTTGACGCAAATGTTTAAATATTTAAATTAAGGTTCTGTAGTTCAAATGCAGCATTAGTTAATAATTAAATAAATAATTGTTCGCTTTGACTTAATTAACAAAAATGCTCACAAATAAGGTAAAATTAAAAGTTTTTTGAAATAAAGTTTCTACATAGAAATTGTTCCTACAGATAACTTGTGAACCAGCACCTTAGATTATAAATTATATATTAATTTAAATTAATTTTATTTATTTTATCGGAACCACTTCATGGCTTCCACATAATCACTTAGGATATAGTTCAGAGTATAGTTGTGGTGCCAAAGTAGTCTATGAAATAGGACCGAACTTACCAGATAAAGTCCTGGACTAGTCTTAAGTGTTTTAAAACAATTTTATAAAATAGTAGTAATCTAGTCCCGAAATGATACTTAAATTATCCCGAAACGGTTCCAAAACTTTCCCGAATTGATTCTAAACTAGTACCGAAATAATCCAAACTTGATTAGTGTTGTTTACACAGGACACCATTTACAGTAGGCGAGCATAATACGAAAAAAAAAATCTATAACTACCCTGTCGGAAAAAAGCAGACAAACTGAAAAGTTAACCAATTTTAAAGTAGTTTGTAATCAAATGCTTTGAAATAAATGCAACGTGCGTATATTTAGTTATACATTATATTAACAAAGCATAATAAAAAATAGTTTACAAAAAGTTGTAATAAAAAATAGCTGGAAATTAAACCATTTTATTGCAGTTGGCAAAATTATCATTTTAATGTGCTTTAAGTCAACTATATTTGAAAGAGCTTGAAATCAAATGACATCGTCATGTTAATAAACTTAGTTGAAAATGAAATGAAACAAAATATCACAACATACACACGAAGTCGAACCATTTTTTCTGCAGGGCTGAGATGTTGATACAAATAAAATGAAGAAACAACTCTCATCAAATATAAAAAAGCAGTTGGACTCATTAAGCGGCATGACCACTTTGTTATAGCAAAAATCTGCCGGTAAAAATTTATTCGAAGCTTTCATTTCTAAACAAAGTTGGCAGTCATACGCGTAACTGGTAGATCCTTTATCAGGAAAGACAAGTTGGGTAAGTGGTATCCATCTGCATAGCCTGACGCATATTTATTAAGTGTTTAAAGAATGATCGAGCTGGTTTTTTTTGTCTGTTATTTATGTTCTTTAAAGAATATATTTTTTTTATAAGTCTAAGTATGGAGAAAAGTTGAATATTTCCACAAAGGCGCAAAATTGAGAAATTGAAGTTGCAATAGTCGTGTCATTAAGACAATATTCGCACATCGATTCGAAAAATTAACATCAAATGCGAAAGTTGTATTACGGAAAATCATGCTGGTAGATTTTAAAGTGATCAAAAAAATTAAATTCCATATACTCGACTAACTCTGCATGGTAATAGGATAGAGGTAAACATTATATGTAAATAACATAAATAGTTAAATATGTATCATATACTCGTATATGGTATACAAATCTTCGTCTATTTTATTATTTGTATTTTCTTTTATTCATTTCAGGCGCATCGTTATCACACATTTTATGTTTGTGTTTACGCAGAGACAGCTGATGCCGCTGATGGCGAATGAGCGCACCTAATAAATATTACTGGGACATATGCACATATACACACACGCACACACACATATATTCCATGCAATCAGCTATCAGCAACAGTCGGGCAATTGACATAAAGGAAATCAACACACCCACTCGCATCGTCACTCAAATCCAACTAATTTTAATTAGCAGCGGCGGTCAGTACTCAATATTTTCATCTTGCACCTCTTATCTGTGCGAAAAATTTTCGAGTTGTGCCAATTTTCTAGCATGCAACGCGCAGTCAGTGATTTATACAGCTGCAGCATTGACATACGCGTACATACAAACATACAAACATTCATTTACATAAACTTAGATGCAAAAAATTTTAGCTCGCACTTTGGCTTTCAAATGCACTTTCAATTGAATTTGCCAGCAGCTCGGATTAATGCTTATAAATTGAGCAGCTTTACTTTCTGCACTACGAATATTTTATCTGTTCTATTTATCGTCGAACAGGCCAGTGGATCTGGCACCAACGATGCGTCCATGCATTCAACCAATCAGCCAGTCATCCAGTCATGCAGTCAATCCGTCATTCGTTCCATTCACGCATTCGAGCGTTTTACTAATACATACATACATGTGTAGATATTGATGCAACATGTTGCATGGCTTGAATTTGCTTGTATCTACATGTGCGAGTGTGTATACATTTTACACGTAATCTCAAAAGTATAACCCCACAAAGCATTATTTTTCGAAATTTGTGCTGCAATTATAACTTTCATTAGAAGTATATACTCTGTTCACAAATTATAGCACAATCACATATTGACATATTTGTGCAATTTATTTATCTTCTGATTAATTAAAAATATTTTTCAAATAAAATATAACTCATTCTCTAAGAAAAACCATAAACAGCCGTTTTTTAAACTTTGTACAAAATGCACAATGATTTAACAAAATTTCATACAAATTTCGAGCTTTTAAAAAAAAACAGTTTTTGATTTTTTTTGAGTATGCAGTTTTTTGACTCATTCAATTTAAGTCCGAGCAAGTGCAAGTTTTAAGTGTCTACAAGTTATAATTGATTTCTGACATTTTTTTTTTTTTACTTGATTTCTCTAAACAACGCAAAACCGCGATAATCTTTTTATGTGGAAGGAACTGCGAAAGAGTGTCCGTAAAAAATTGCCAAAAATCAGTGGTTATTTTTAGGTACGAAAAAATTGCACTTTGTTATACTAAAATTAAATGAGCTTCATAACTGCATACCCAAAAAAATGGTTTAAAAAGTTTGAAATTTTTATAAAATTGTGGTAAATGTGTTCTAAATTATTTTTTATAAAATTTAAAAAGTATTTTTTTACTGCTGTTTAATAGTTATATGGGTGATAAAAAATTGTACAAATTTGTCAATATACATATGTTTGTGCTATAATTAGTGAACGCTGTAATCGGACACACATACATACATATGTATGTATGTAGAGTATATGCGCTTCTCTGCTGGCCCTCAATCGCTTGCACCAGCGCTGGTGTTCATTGTCATATTAGTGATTTTAAGTGCCTTAATTGAAAGTGAGTTGAAGCGCTTTAGCTGACACACACACACACACACACACATATATATGTACATACATAAGTAACGTTTACAGATACTCGTAAAACATAACCATATGCCAGTGCCGCCTAGATCAGTGCAATGTTAACATGGCTACACACGCACATACCCACACAAGCACTCAACCAATACCAATGCAAAAGTTATTGTTTTGAGTGCATAATAAGCGCATAATTAAATTTATGCATAAACCAACGCAGCAGCAACTACATCTACGGCACCGCACCGCACCGCACCGCACCGCACTGCACTGGCGCTCACTAATCTAAGCAGCTGCAGGCTATTGCTGGAAATGCACATGTTCGGTTATTAGTTGGCAAATTTTTTTTTATGATTTTAGTTTCTCATTATACGTACGCAGAGTGTTGTATTTTTAGTTAATTTAATTAAAAGTCTGCGGGTGAAAAGCAAATGCAACCAATGCTTTCAGGTACCACAACAGCGAGGTCGCGTAATTATTTTTATATTAAATTGATGTGCCCCGCTCATGATCAAGGTGAAATTGTTGTAGCTAACTAAGCATTGACGTAAAGTATGAGCACGTGAGTAATATACATAACAGACATAAATAGTTCACCGGTTCAAATTATAAACCACTCGTATTTATGTTTATATTTTTTGTATATTGAAACAATTGTTTATTGTCTTTTAGAGTGCGAAGTAGAGCCAAAGAAAAGTTTATAGCAATTCCACTACAATTGAATATCTAATCAAAATTATATAAAACCACGTTTTAAATTTTATGCAAAATTTTTAATAAAAATGTTTATCTATATTTGTTTTTTTTTTATTGACGAGTTTTATAGTCCACTTAATTTTATTATAGCTCATGTAATTTTTATGTCTTTGTGTTGTGCTATTTTTCTCCATATACATAGTACATACATACTCGTACATAAATGAGTGTGTTGATATCAAAAAATTTCACTTTAAATTTTCAGTTTTTGATTGAATTAATTTCTAGACATTTAAATCTGTTTTATTAATAGTAATAATATTATTATTATAAAACCTTTTCTATGCGCTGTAGCAACAATCAAAATCTCACTTTTAAGACTACTCTGAAATTATTATTTTTTTAAATTCAAATAAGTTGGGATATTCAAAAGATTTCACAGCGTGTCGTTATATCAATCAATGATCAAATTTCAAAAAATGTAAATTCAGTTGTCCACTTTTTATTGTGCAAAGCAAAAAAACACAAAACCAAATTTAAACGGCTAAAAAATATTTTTTTATAACTTAAGGCAACGCCACCATACATTGTGTTTAACTTATGTTTTGTTTTTTAAAGAAATGCCAAAACTAATATTTAAAAAAAGGCAAAGTTTACTAAATTTATGTTGTTAGAAAATTCAAACAGAATGTATTTTGAACAAGGAATTTAAACCATGTAAAGTTTTTGTTTCAGAGACAAGGTCCAGAAAAAAATATGGCACATCCATATTGAAAAATTCGTAAAATATTATATTCCTATTTTCTTTAAATTTATTTTTTGATATTACAAAGGGTTATCAAAAAAAATTAAACCAAAGTTTCAAACTTTACACAAAATTTAAAATTTAAAACTTTTGTTTTGTTAAAAAAAAATGTTTAAAAGTATAATTTTTTATATCTCTGACTATGCAGTTTTGTAGCCCATTGAATTTTGGTAAATAGAGCGCGATTTAAAAATTAAATTTGCCTTTGGTATATCGTTTTGGTCGCGTCTTCTGAATTCGCTTACCTTTTTTATTATAAATTTACGTGATGAGTTTAAGAAAAAAATCGTCATCTCTTTTGCGATTTTAATATATTTTCTGCTACCCTCATAAGCTTACTTGTTTTGCTTATCTTTTAAATAATATAATCCAAAACGAAAAAAAAAATCAAATAACCCATTCACACGCACAATATACATAAATACATACATATGTATGTATGTGCATTTAAACATACGAGTACATACCTACACATCTATGCAAATGAATTTATCATCGTAATGTAAATTTATTCAGCTTTTTATTTCAACATTCATACCCACTCACAATCATACGAAAGAAATAAATAAATAATTGAAATCATCGTACGCAAAAATGAGTTCATTACTTATTCATAACCTTTTAATAGTACTGTTATCAGCAATTTCAGAGCCACCCCCTCACACTCCTCTTGCTATGGCGAAAATTGTTCAGCGCGAATTTTCGATTGCACTATTTAGTTGTGTTGTTTTACTTAAGTCGTAGAACGGCAAACATATTTGATAATCAACGCAAGCTGCAAGGTCAAAATTTGCATTTGCTGATTTCATTTAAACGATATACTAATAGCCATACATTTATATGTATACTCATATCACTCATAAGAAATTAGCAAGTACTTTCGATGTCAATTATTTATTTTAAAATTAAATTTAAATTATAATCGATTGCCTAAGCTGGGTGTTTTTTCGGTTAAAAATTATTTAATGATTTGGCAAAGGGATAATAAATATATCGAATAATCAAATAATCGCACAGTTTTTGACAATTGAAATATGACTGATCGCTTTTAAATTAAATAGTGCATTTCAACCCCTTTTATTTTGACTATAGGAATTTTGTTTATCGTGCGTTTTTTACTTTGCAAAGGTTGGCACGTTGTAACAAATTTAAACAAAATTATTGCTGAAAATCAGCAAGCAAAAATTCACATTGTTATACCATTTTGCATTTATTAGTGTCTAAATAATTGTAACTGTTATAATCACAAGTCACAAAAGGAACCTACTAAAATTTAAAAAAAAATACGTTAAATTAGAGATTGTAAAATTAAATTTGGGAACTTGATTTTTGATTTTTTTTTTTAGCTAATAAATATTAAAAATCAACAATGGTTGTTGAAGTTTTGAGAAAAAAAAATTCAAAATGGTCAACGATGCAGTGTTGGCCAATTAAACCATATAAATCCAAGTTTAAAACTTTGCAGGAAACTGAAAAAAATTCAATTAATTTTCAATTAAATTTTGACATATTTCTCAGAAGTTTTGGAATTTTTAGTACGCAGTTTTGTTGGCCATTCAATTTTGGTAAAACAATGAATGTGCAAGTTTTTAGTGGCTAGGAATTACCGTTGAATAAGAACCATTTTAAAACGGCTTCTTTTACATCTTTATTTAAGTTCCATTTAACACTTTTATAGAATGTTCACGTTTTACGATTAACTCGAGTTTATGGGCTATCTTGGTGTTTAATGTCAAACGCCACTTATCCAATTTCGCGTAACTTTAAACGCCACTAAGGAAAATCTGTACTCGTACATTAGTTGAATAAAATAAGATTTCCGATTGAAATTCCCGTAAAAGATCCCAGGATTTCCCCGAAGGTATCCTGCAGGAATTAAAGCTAACGTTATAATAACTTTAAATTGTATTCATAAGCACTAGAGCTGATAAATTTCGGTATATTTTCATATAAGAAAACTCCATCCATACCTGCCATACCTACGTCCATTTTTACCTTTCTTATAGATTTTTACCTACATTTATCAAAATATATCTGCAAAATCCAAAAATTTTGTTCGGTTTCCCTTTTTCTCTTAATTTTATGTTTGCAATCGATTGACAGTTGGTTTATGTCATTGCCAACTATGTTGCCACATCTTTGTTTTATGATTGTTTTGGATTGTTATGCATGATTTTTTAGCTTACTAGTAATTAGTTTTTATGCGTTTTCTAAAAATTGGTTATTTTTCGCAATTATCGAAAAGCAGTTTTTAAAAGTTAGTTAGTTTTAGGAATTGATATTTTTTGACTGCAGGGATATTATTATGCGTTATCATGATTGACATTGCCGGTCTTAACAACCGCGCAGCAAGTTTCAAAGCGAATTGGTCGGAAGGTGAATGATGGTAAGACCAAGTATCTCGAATTTTGAAAAGTATAGGTTTCGTTTACTTCGGAATCAGAATACACTTTTATAATAATGTCAGCATTGAAATCCAGCAGTGAATATTTCTTGCCAGTGCTACGAGTACTATGGACTTCGTAGGTAATTTAGCGCAGAAGCATGGACGATAAAGACATCAGATGAGAGAGCTCTTAAAGTTTTCGAGAGAAAGATTCTCCAAAAGATTTATAGGCCTTTACGCCTTTGCGATGGCAAATACCGCAAAAGCGCTCCAGCTCTGAAAGTGTTCGACAGTTAGCGAAAGACAGAAATAATTGTAATGTTGTGCTGATCTCGACGGTTAATGAACCGATTAAGAAGCTGAAGAATGTTAGAAAAAAATGTTGACATAACATGCTTAACATACCACTACAGCTTTAATTTTTTTCTTATTGTACTTTAGACTAATAATGTAATGCTACTTTAAAGATGTATATGTTCTGTGTTAGAATAATTTCGTTAAATAAATAAATTGAACTGGTTTCCATATTAACAATCGATTTTTTCTTGTATGCTTGGAACATGTTTATAAACTAAACAAATACGCCTCCTCTCTAGACAGAGGCACTTATCTAATTGCAAGCTTTGACCATCGTAAACAATCCGCAAAAATCATATGAATTAATCCATAAGGGCCGGATATCTTGTTTATAGAAATTCATGCGTCCTGGTATATAATTTTTTTCAACCTAACACTTTCCGGCCTTCTTTAAACTGCATTATCCACTTAAAAGTCTGCGGACGACTTGGCGACTGATGCGTGCAGTTTTTCCATAAATTAAATATTTATATATACATATATATGTATATACATATATTAAAAAAATTAAAAAAACAAGCCATATTTTTAAAATAAAAAAATATAGCTGTTTACACGAATGCTGATCAAAATCCAATTACTTTTTGATACCACCTTGTATAAACTAGTACAGTTATTCGCTCTAATTTTTACGTTTCATAGTTCAAAATATTATTAAGCCTAACAACAAGTGAAAGTGGGGCAAATTTGAACTGTTAATGGAGTACCGCAAATATGTATGTATGTATGTATGTACTATATGTAACAAATCTAATGCAATCAAAGAAATATGGTTTTGTTTTTCACGATTAAAACTAATTGAATAATCTTTCAGCACTAACGATGAATTTTCAAAATTACAATTATATCTGTACTTTCTTTGTATCACACAGACAGCTGAAAGCAGCTTTCCTTGGATTTTCCACATTTGTGTTTCTCATTTTTAGCACACATTAAACATAATAATAATCTTTCATTTTCGCACTTTGTTGATATATCTACATACATACATATATATGCACATATTTGTACATATATTAGTGTAAATATGTATACACAAACAATATTTCACTTCAATTCCAGCATTATATCTATGTAAACAATTAATAAATATTATTTATCTGCTTTGTATGTAGCAGCGAAGCATGAAAGAACAGTTGAACAGCGCGTTTTGTTTTTATTTTGCTGCTGTTTATAAAGTACTAAATGATAAAAGTGTGTACAAACATATTAAAATATTTCATTTTGTACAGCAATAAAATACTACGATTAATCAAACGTTGACAACGCGCAAGGAAAAAGTTATCACAAAATAAGCAGCAGCATGCATAAGTGGAACGCTAGGATACACATACGATGATGTTTAAAAATAACATCCACATTCATAAAGAAAACACTTTTAACTTTCAGCAATTCACTGCTACTTTGTTGGCTATCAAAACATTGGAAAGAAGATGCTCAAAATATTTCGGGAGAAAAGCACAACTAAAGTGCGAACTGATACACTGGCGAAGAGTAAACACAAATCCCTTTGTCAAAATACTGCACACACATACATATACCATACATCAAAAGATGAAAATGTTGGTTGGCACCTCGAACTACGCGCCATTGCCACAACTACCGCACATTCGAAAATGGCAGCATTGCAGAAAGCAAATATCGAAAGGTCAACAAGCCTGAGGGAGTCGTAAGACACTAAATCCATTTTGCAACGACACCAACGCCAGCCAACACACCAACAAAGACACAAGTCTATGCACTATGTTTATCTAAACATTCAACATTTTCTCCAGAAATTTGATTGATGAAAAAAGAGATTGTTAAACCAGAACACAAAAAAAAAAATATGCACTATCCAACCACAAAATGTCAGTCGCAAGTGTTAAGAGTTGCGCGCCAATTTCACTATGAAAATTTACGAAACGATTTTACGCGTCTTCAAACTACGTTAAAGCTTTGTTGGGGGTGTACGACAACAACGATAGCGGAGCGCACATCCATTTCGTTTCACAATCGAATTCTAACTGGCGTGCTGGCAGCACTGGTCGCCGACAGTAGGCAGCGCGCCAGTGAATCAGCCGCGCGTTTGCAACGTCGGCGGCTACTTTGCGCGCTGTGCGGCTTGTGTGATGCGCGCGCGTTTGGCGTACGCAGTCGGCAAAGCGAGCAGCACGAAAATTCACGACAGATAACCAGCGACGCTGCTGCGAAGTGCACAGTGGGTTGGTTAAATGGGTGGCAGAGAATATAAACTGATATTTTTTTTAACTTTATATCCATATTAAATATTTTATAACATTTTCCTTCACCGAAAAAAAATTAAGCAAATGATGATAAAAACTTCCTGCAGGAATATTTGAAACCCGTTTGTTTTAGAATTTTTGTTTATGTTTTGCAAACGACAGCATTAGGGGGGTTTTATGTATACAACAATTCCCAATGGTTTTATTTATTTATTTATTTTTATGAAATATAATTATAAATAATTACATTACATTTGGCAAGGCAACTAGTAACTAACTATCGGCCTGACTTATTACTAAAAGATTTTATAATCTATTATAAAGTACTCCAGAATAAGATAATATTAAATATATGTACAGAAGTAAATAAATGATTACATTAAGTACAAAAGGTTGCTTTGTTATATTAAGTTAAAGATTTTTTTTATGTTTTCAATATTTAAGGTCTTTAGCACATTTGTGGGCAATTCATTTCCAAATATATTGACTCGCCCAATGCTTTTACTTATACTTATTTCCGTAAAACGTACATATATCGCCACTGAGTCACTTTTACGTTGATGAAAAAAGTCTTTCAGAAAAAGCCCATATTATTGTCATCTTCAAATTTATTTCTCACTTTAAAAGGTGCATAACCTAAGAAAATGTGGATATGCTGCGAGATACATGGAAGGCAGTTAATTGCGGATGCAAAAAAATTAAAAAGTTGGTAAAACAATTCTTCTGGTCTTTTACTTCATTGTTCAAATGGAATTTAATTCTCTACGAAATCCTTCTACATATTTTCTTAGCAAAAAACGTTCGAATTCGAACACCTTTACTATCACTTCGAACTACGTTGTAAAGCATCGTCTCTGAATAGGGTGATAGTATAAATTTAAAGCCGACAGCTTTCCAACAAAATATCTCTCTAACATAAAACGTCACTGTCTCCAGCACTCCAGCAGACAACAGAAGACTTCTTACTGAAATGTCACACCGAACTAACACCGAATAATAAGTTAAAGTTTCATTGAAACAGTGTATTAATAGTTTCTCAACAAATTAACCCAGTTTAGTGCTCAAACGGTTGAACGATTAGTTTAACGGAATTCTTAAGACACGGGCGAATAGTTAAAAAATTTAATTACAGCGAAAAATTTTTTATTGCACACATGACGGATCATAAAATTTAAATAACGAGCACTGATAAAAGACGCTGAACAAGGACAATCAATATAAAGAAATTGGGTGATAAAAAGCAGCATAGCAGCTTTAAAATGTTTAAAAAAAAATTAATTTGAATTTTGAGTTACTAAACTTCCCCACACAGATCGCAACAAGTTTATAAACCGGCAGCAAAAATCAAAACGATTTGGTTTTTCTTCAACCTAACGATTAAATTCACGAAAAATTATCAACTGACCTAGACAAGGTTATTTGAAAATCAACTTGTATTGAAGGATCAATTAGTTAAACGATTAATCAATTGGTCAATAGGACCTTTTAGAGAGCAATCCTGGAAATAAGAGAAACCAATTAACCTTTGAACTACGTTGTAAAGCATCGTCTCTGAATAGGGTGATAGTATAAATTTAAAGCCGACAGCTTTCCAACAAAATATCTCTCTAACATAAAACGTCACTGTCTCCAGCACTCCAGCAGACAACAGAAGACTTCTTACTGAAATGAACTACGTTGTAAAGCATCGTCTCTGAATAGGGTGATAGTATAAATTTAAAGCCGACAGCTTTCCAACAAAATATCTCACTAACATAAAACGTCACTGTCTCCAGCACTCCAGCAGACAACAGAAGACTTCTTACTGAAATGTCACACCGAACTAACACCGAATAATAAGTTAAAGTTTCATTGAAACAGTGTATTAATAGTTTCTCAACAAATTAACCCAGTTTAGTGCTCAAACGGTTGAACGATTAGTTTAACGGAATTCTTAAGGCACGGGCGAATAGTTAAAAAATTTAATTACAGCGAAAAATTTTTTATTGCACACATGACGGATCATAAAATTTAAATAACGAGCACTGATAAAAGACGCTGAACAAGGACAATCAATATAAAGAAATTGGGTGATAAAAAGCAGCATAGCAGCTTTAAAATGTTTAAAAAAAAATTAATTTGAATTTTGAGTTACTAAACTTCCCCACACAGATCGCAACAAGTTTATAAACCGGCAGCAAAAATCAAAACGATTTGGTTTTTCTTCAACCTAACGATTAAATTCACGAAAAATTATCAACTGACCTAGACAAGGTTATTTGAAAATCAACTTGTATTGAAGGATCAATTAGTTAAACGATTAATCAATTGGTCAATAGGACCTTTTAGAGAGCAATCCTGGAAATAAGAGAAACCAATTAACCTTTGAACCGGAACTTGGGCACTGGGTGCCCATTCGTCAGTTATCGGCGCCTATATTTTCTGAATTGTGATTACACATGATAAAATACATATATCAAGGAGCATCGCCTGTTTGAAGTTTTTTTTTATATTTTGCAAATTCTTATTTATATTATTTTTCATTTTTCCTTAAGCCAAGATTGAACAAAAGCTGATTCATGTATTTTTTCCCTTCATTTATCAATAAGTTTTGAAATTCGAATATAAAATAAAAAAAAAATTACCAAAAACTGAAACTTTCATACAAAATGCATTGGGGCACTAAAGCACCTAAATTCCGAATACCGTTAGATTTTTCAAGTTCCGGTTCTAAGGTTAAACTAGTAAACTATTAGAAACAAATAAAACAACGACATAAATCTTGTATTCAGAGTAAACGAAATAATTATAGACCCTGGAGTTCAAACTGAAAATACTTTTAAAAGAGACGATTTGTGCATATATTTGGACAAGAAAAATATTTGTGATCGTCAAATCAGCCCGGAAGTGCGACTAGAATTTGTTTCACAAACTAATAGAACATGCCCACTGTTCGATGAGTCGTTCGTTTGGCTAACAAACACTGGCGATTGGCGAAAGCTGCACACACAAATTGCCAGATAATAACTATTCGTAAAACAGCAGAGCAAACACAAAACGGAGCAGTAGCACCAGCAGTAAAACAAAAAACAAAATCAAATGAAACGCAAATAGGGAAATTGGGGGACTCAACTAACAGCTGCAAATACGAACTACTCGTATACTCAAAATAAACACACAGCAATCGTACATTCACATAAAAACGAATACATGCCACACGCAGCATCCAACGCGAGGCGAGCAAGTAGAGAATATTAATTGCATATTTGTACGAGTATATGAGTATGTTTCATGATTTGAGTAAGAGTGAAGATGTGGAAACATGTACGAGTATTTGCATATTCATATGCGTATGTATGATTGTGGCAATAAATATGCAGCGTTGCACTTGCACTTGTAACTTTGTGTGCAAATAAGCGGTCTTAAATGTACTCGTACGGAGGCATGTTTATAAATGTTTGCATGCCCAGCGGGAAAAACTAAAGTGTTTTTTTTAATAAGTTATTTTTGCTGATGCAATTTCAATTTCAATTTATTCAGTCTATGACATAGTATATCTTACAGACTAAAGGTATTTACATATACAATTTTCTTAAAACTAGCGATACAGATCGTCAATGGCTGATTTAAAAGTAGATCTCGGTGATGAAAATATTGTGAATAGGGATTTTTGAGATTATTTTTTGGATATCTTTTTCAATGAAAAAATCTTTATACTTTTCCGCTCAGAACCTGTTATATCATGTGCCAGTATTGGAGTTTTAAAAAGAATGTGCTTAACTCTAATCAAAAAAGTAATAAAAACTTTGTAAAGATCGATTCGATTGCGGTGAAAACCCATAAAAGCATCAGACCATTCCGTTTTAGCCACAGATTTGACCGTTGTTGACTCATACATTTCATGTAGATTACTGAAAACTTTGTCATATATTTACGTCACCAAGTAATCAGAGCGCCTGACTTCATTGTCAAGCGCCCGTACACTGATTTTTAATTGTTTTATAAATTCATATTTTTCCTACAGGGTATTTATGGTTGAACATACATAAGTATGTATATTAGAGTATTCCAATATAAACTACTATTTCTTGTTTTTCGGTACCATTCAAGTCACCTCCAACAGGTAGCAGTAGCAAAGTAACTAATTCATGTCTTTTTTATGTTATGAATACGCTAAAGTGTCAGACTAGGCTTGTGTTTTCAGTTTGTTTGTATTTATAAAAAACGATATTAAAATAAAATAAAATAGTGGCTTGATACAAGCTTTAAAATTTTTAATTTTCCGTTTTGTGTTTTTGTGCTGTGTATAAATAATACAAATTTTGACATTCCAGATGTTTAAAGCAACAACGGGAATTTTTGTTTGATGTGCATTGGTCCCGTTTGAAAAATTCGTTGGAAAAATTAAAAATTGTCTCCCTACTCTTTTATAAACAATTCAGTTTAATAATTTAAAAAGTTGTGCGTAGCACATGTAATTCAAGTATAATTATGTTCAAGTAGGTTTAAGGCAGCTATTTGATTTTCAACATATAAAAAAAAATTGGTTATATGAAAGTAAAAAAAAATTCATTCGAAATCAACAGTAATGTGTTGTGACTTTAAACATCTAACTAAAGATTAAATATTTACTAAAAATGTGATTATTCACTTTTTTTATTAAAAAAAGTAGGAAAATAATTATTTTCGCATTAAAATTCTTATGTTGGCGGGCGCTGACGGAAAAAAGAAGAGGAGCTAAACCTAAATTTTTTTTTGTTTTGACACGGCCTAATGCATAAACATATACTCGTACAATCATAGGTGTGCATGGATACGAATTTATCAGCATCTATCGTTGACTCACTCGGCAAGTTGGTGAATGAAACGCGACGTATAAGCAAAATTATTTTAAAATGTTTTAAGAGAGATGCAACATGCGGTAGTTGTTCAAGTTGTTGTTGTTGTTGTTATACTATAGTTCCAAGCAAAATAGTACATAGCAGTTTATTCAAATGTGTATGTATGTACGCTTTTTCTGTTTTTATTGCTTTGACTTTCTCCCCTTTTTTGCCTTCAATTTTCTACCCTCAATGTCGGCAGCACACAAGCCAACAATCACAATAACAACAAGAACAGCAACAACAACCACTGCATAAATGTCACTTGCACGTGCGCATTTGAGAAGTGAGTAAGTTGCTGATGTTGACATTGCTCTTATTTTCCGGTGGTCATACATACATACATAACATACATACATAACATACATATTTACAACCCATGTACATATGTGCTTCACGAAATATTCACTTATAAAACTATGTATGTACGTATTAATGTATGCAGTTGCTGCTGCTACGGCTACTCACTGCTGTTGTTTTGTCTTTTACTTGCTCTGGCTCAGCGCTGACTTAACTTAGTAATGCTGCAGCTGGCGTTCATCAGTGTTGTCAACGACATCGCCACCACCATCCATCCACCAATATATGTACATATGTAGTAAATGTAAACAATTTGTAGGAGTGTTGCTGATATTTGACTGCTTTAGCGATAAGAAAGACTGATTCATTTGCAAGCACTGCAAATTTTTATACCTTTCATGGAAATGATATATTAACTTTGGTCCGATGTTTGTAGGTACCAGAACGATAACTGTAAGACCCATCAAAAAGTATATTGATCTGATTAGCGTGATGAGCTGAGTCGATTTAGCCATGTCCGTCTGTATGTCTGTCTGTCCGTCTGTCTATTTGAATAAAACTTGGCAGTCAGGTGCCTTTATGTATATGTTCAGATATCATATTTTGCTTCATAACTCCTTTACTTAAGTAGCCACAGGCTTGAAATTTTGCAGGAAGGTCCACTATTCTAAACTCTATAGAAGCACTGAAAATCGTAGAGAGCAAATATATATAAAATATAGCTCCCATACAACTGATTGTTCACATATTTCATTTAGCCCGAAAATACCTTCATTTAAACAGCTAAAGTCTTGAAATTTTGTACAAAGGATAGCTATTATCATAACTTTTTTATCATTAAGATCGGATATATATGTATAACATATAGTTGGCGGGCGCTGACGGAAAAAAGAAGAGGAGCTAAACCTAAATTTTTTTTTGTTTTGACACGGCCTAATGCATAAACATATACTCGTACAATCATAGGTGTGCATGGATACGAATTTATCAGCATCTATCGTTGACTCACTCGGCAAGTTGGTGAATGAAACGCGACGTATAAGCAAAATTATTTTAAAATGTTTTAAGAGAGATGCAACATGCGGTAGTTGTTCAAGTTGTTGTTGTTGTTGTTATACTATAGTTCCAAGCAAAATAGTACATAGCAGTTTATTCAAATGTGTATGTATGTACGCTTTTTCTGTTTTTATTGCTTTGACTTTCTCCCCTTTTTTGCCTTCAATTTTCTACCCTCAATGTCGGCAGCACACAAGCCAACAATCACAATAACAACAAGAACAGCAACAACAACCACTGCATAAATGTCACTTGCACGTGCGCATTTGAGAAGTGAGTAAGTTGCTGATGTTGACATTGCTCTTATTTTCCGGTGGTCATACATACATACATAACATACATACATAACATACATATTTACAACCCATGTACATATGTGCTTCACGAAATATTCACTTATAAAACTATGTATGTACGTATTAATGTATGCAGTTGCTGCTGCTACGGCTACTCACTGCTGTTGTTTTGTCTTTTACTTGCTCTGGCTCAGCGCTGACTTAACTTAGTAATGCTGCAGCTGGCGTTCATCAGTGTTGTCAACGACATCGCCACCACCATCCATCCACCAATATATGTACATATGTAGTAAATGTAAACAATTTGTAGGAGTGTTGCTGATATTTGACTGCTTTAGCGATAAGAAAGACTGATTCATTTGCAAGCACTGCAAATTTTTATACCTTTCATGGAAATGATATATTAACTTTGGTCCGATGTTTGTAGGTACCAGAACGATAACTGTAAGACCCATCAAAAAGTATATTGATCTGATTAGCGTGATGAGCTGAGTCGATTTAGCCATGTCCGTCTGTATGTCTGTCTGTCCGTCTGTCTATTTGAATAAAACTTGGCAGTCAGGTGCCTTTATGTATATGTTCAGATATCATATTTTGCTTCATAACTCCTTTACTTAAGTAGCCACAGGCTTGAAATTTTGCAGGAAGGTCCACTATTCTAAACTCTATAGAAGCACTGAAAATCGTAGAGAGCAAATATATATAAAATATAGCTCCCATACAACTGATTGTTCACATATTTCATTTAGCCCGAAAATACCTTCATTTAAACAGCTAAAGTCTTGAAATTTTGTACAAAGGATAGCTATTATCATAACTTTTTTATCATTAAGATCGGATATATATGTATAACATATAGTTGGCATACCACCGATATTTCAGATACTGCATTTTTGACCATAAATTCTTCATTTAATCAGCTAGACACTTGAAATTTTCCACAAATATCAATCATTATTAGACATATTTGTAAATTATATAAAAAATAAAGATCACTAGAGATATTACATATAGCTTCCATACAACCGATTGTTCAGATATTTCAATTAGCACAAAAACACCTCCATTTAAGCAGCTAAAGTCTTAAAATTTTGCACAATTAAAAGCTATTATAAGAACTATTTTAGTAGTGAAAATAATTAAAATCGGATAAATAGAAAATAAAGCTGTCATACAACCGATACTCCTTCATTAAATCAGCTAAAGACTTGAAATTTTCCGCAAATAATCATTATTATTGGGACTTTTATAGCAGTCAAAATAATTTATATTGAATTAATATTACATATGGCTCTCATACTATTCTTCCATTCTTGAAAGGTATAAAACCTTCGGCATAGCCCAAGTCAACTTTTTTTTACTTGTTTTTTTATATGCTTTATTATTATATTTGCTACGTTTCTGGCATATTTTAATATTTATTTTCATTTTCGTTTGATATATGCGAGTACCTACATATGTACTACATAGTTCCAATGGTTTTTGCTGGCTGTCAATTGCAACAGGTTTTAGTCACAACTCAATTTTGTTACACAACTTTGTTGCTTTAGGGCAAATAATTCGCTACATTGCTATTACTTATAAAAACGGCAAATTTCTAAGAAGACTAAGTTCGATGTAGCAACATACTCGTATGTACATTCATATGTATGTTATATGTATTAGAACGCCCTTTGTAAAATTGGGTTACCAGATTTTAGCGTGATAAGAAATTCAGCCAAAATTAAGAACTCAAAATAGCCAATATATGGTAAACTCTTCAAAAGTATATTAAGTCAAATTCTTTTAATATTTAAACTCAAATTAAAGTATGTGTATTGAGGAATTTTAAACACATAATATCAAAAATCTTACATTTTAATTTATAACATTTTCGCAGAATGTTATTCAAATGGTTAGTTACTTATTTTGCTACTGGTTTGAGCAAATAAAAAACGAACTTAATGGTAAAAAATATGTGTTGGATAACAAACTTCTGATTCCTCCTGTAATTAACAACTTCTTCATTTAAGAGAGATATCCGTTTAATTTATCGATAACGATAACGTTATGTTTCAATATTATTTAATAAATCGAGATCTTCCATTCTTGTCATAATAATTACAATCTCATTATTTGTTTTAAATGAGCTAAAGGCCAATTTTTATAGGAACATTTTATAGAGAAAAAACAACAACATCCAAAGCGGTAGAAGTTATAGCACTATTTCGGAGATCAACACATCATTTCATCAGACTTTTTTCATCCGCAGGAGTCGAATCCACGCCACCTCGTAACGCTTAACTAAGCCAGCATCTCAACAGGCGCATCTAAACAGGCCCTGTTTTATTATTTAAATTAGCTAAAGGCTAATAAAAAAATCAATAATTAAAATCATCATTATCGATTGTGTTATCGTTATCGATGTTGATGTTATTATTGATATAGTTATGCTCGTAACACTTGACCCTTTTTTATGCAACTAGACACAAATGAAAATGTTTTGGGATAAAATTCAGTTAAAAATATAAAAAAAAAGAACAATCATAATAAATACCTCTCACAAGGGCGTTAAAAGATTTCCTGCATATACTGCAGATAGTGATTTATTTTTGCCACACCAACACATTTATTACTTTATGAATATTTTATAACGGTTGGCTTACCAAAGTTTGCAGGTATAAACATATTAAACCACTTTCTTTTGAAATGTACATTGTAAATATACTTACAGTTTAATACAAAATAATTACGAAAAATGCTTTTAGATAGGTTGTTATAGATTTGTATACATTTGTGCTCTTGTCTCAATAAGCCAGGAAGAGTTGTTATTTAATACGCCAATTGACTTACCTGAAAACAAAAAAAATGAAAGGTGAAGTAGTTGAAATATTTATAATATAATTATTAATAATTATTATGTATTTAGATAACAGATTCCCTTCCCCTCTTTCTATACATTTAATAAACCTTAAAACGAAGGAAAAATCAAGTTCACAAATATTAAAAATTCCGAGGAATCAAATTGAGACCAAAGTTTCGTATCGTCGTTGAAAATATTATTGGCTTAAGGTGGTTAACACAAATTAAAACCAAAATAAAATATATATTTTAAGCTAAAAACTTTGTTTCAAATTATAGCTTAGACGGCTGTTTGAGAAGAATGCCACTTAAGTAATCGCTTTAATTTTTCGTACACGCTTAAATGGTGCAGGCAAGTGATTGAGAAAGTAAGGCAATGAATTCTTCTCTGCAAGTTATTTGAAAAAATCGAATTTAACATTTTAAATAGATATGTACATATGTACATGACAGACATTTACTTATATGAGAAATTTTCTTTCAAAAAATGAACTGTAATATTTAAAGATATAAGCTGGAATAAAATGATTGCTTCCAGTAAATTTGCTCATTTTTACTACCAAAGATTTCGGTCATTACTCGTAAAACGTAGAAATAAATAAACATAATAATTGCTGGTACTCGTACATATGTATGTGTGTTCAATATAGATTTTTTCCATGACTTGTTAAACAACGTAATTTTCAAAAATGACAAGTCAACTTGAACGCACCTGATAATAGTACACACAAATGTATGTAGAAGCTGGAAAAGTTTTTATAAACAAACATTAGTGTGTACATACGAGTATATAAAAAAAATATATTAAATGTCGATTGTATGAGTGCGGCCAACGAACAAAATTTGTATGACCATTTACTCGCTACAACAGAAAATCGACTTCTACGAAATATTAAAATACTGATGCTGTATTTTTATCTTTATTCACATGTACATACATATGTATGTACGTAAGCGTATATATGTTCTCTGAATGTATATTTACTTATGCACATTTGAGTAATAGATAGTTAAATAAACATATTAAAACGGCGCTAAATACAAATATTGCAGTAATACGCAGATGTGTTGCACAATGGGCATGGTTAGGGAAACATTTCATAAAATTTTCAAAGTTGCTTCCCAGAAGTAACTTTTTAACGTATGTAGATCAGCTAATTTTTAGTTTCCTTCTTTTTTTTTATAGTTATCTTAACTTATTAAAATAGTTAAGCCCAAGTTTTTATGTTTTAATTCAACTCACAAGCTACTTAATTTAACTTTTGCAAAAAAAGCTGTTAATCCTTTTCAAAAATATATCTGTTGTACAGATTTTCCACCCTTCTTTTAGATATCTATATCGTACCACTGAGTAGTTTTATGTAACGAGGTGATAACCCTCAATATATTTCTCTAGATAAAACCTGAGCGCAATTTCGATGGCATATAATAATTTCAAAAACAGCTTTAAGTACCATAAAGAATAGTTAACGAAAAAACCTCTCCTAAACAGCATCTGCCAGCGTTGGCACTTGGTATTTCGTATAATATTTCGAAGTTTTCGGTTATTTTGATCCACTGTTGGTGTAACAACCTCACAACTGTTTAATGTGCATTCAAAATTAACTTAAGTTTATATACATAAAAAGGAAAAATATTTATTGTTTAGTTTCTTTACTAACGAATTTTACATGAAAATAAATACGAAAATTTTTCCAGTTACACATTCAAGCTGCCAAATATATTTGCAGGTTTCCAAAGAAATTAAACAATTTAAAGCAAAAACATGAAAGCAACTTATCATGTACAGAAATAAATACATTACTTACTAAATTGACAGGCACGCGTGCACTAGTAGAAAGTACCCATTAGAGATTGTTTAATGAAATTTACTTAACCACGCCAAGATACATAGCGACTAAGCAATTTTTTATTTTTTTGTTTTAAATATAAAAATGATATGCTTTTAATCAAATGAGAGAGATTAATTGCGAGGAGCACATTTATGTTGCGAACCGTGACTTGCCCGCTGAATCAAATCATGGTGGCACATACTTACATGCAAGTATTCCACCAGCTGCAAGTTCTAAATTTTTAATATTCAGTTTGCTATGCGGCCTTTAATGTTGGTAAAATTTATCGAATATTGAACATGGCAGAGTTCTGGGCAAGAAGAAATCAGGTTCTAAAATTTTTCGTTTTAGAAAAGGTTTAAAAAATAGCAGTTTTTTTAAATGTTTAAAATCAGGCTAAGAGATTGGATTTAAAGCCATCCTAGAGTGAATCGTTCTAATATTTTTAGAAAAACACTGACTAGGATGAAATACGATATTAGATGAAATCATTCGAACAACTCCAGATTATCACATTTTCTCTATACTCGATGAACACAAATTAAACCGCTAGATGGCGGCGCAAGAGTCAAGATATTTAAAATGCCTTTTTTATGATTAATTTTTTTTTTGTATTGGAAATATCATATATTGACTACGTGAAAATCGTTTTGTAAAAAATGCCCTTAGACATTAGAAAAAATTGAAAAATTGTACTTATTTATTATCCGATTTGGTTTATATTTGAAACACAAATTGTTCACATAAGAAGATTCACTTTCTTTTGAAAATACCTCCTGGGTGACGCCGCACAAGTACAGAGACTTCATTTTTCAAACGATTTGATAGATGTTTCTTTTAATGATGGCTAATGAAATTTACAAAACACTTGTCGAGCCTTATTTCTTTAATTTATGTATGTATGTATGTATTATTGTTTATATTAATTTTTTTGGTGCAAAGTACATGGAAATTTGTAATTTTGAGGAAGAGTGAAGGATGCCGTTAACACAAAAATAATTTTGAAACATTTTATGTGTTGATTTGTTTTTCGATCTTTCTACAGCTCAATTCTATAGCTCATCAAGCTATTGATTGATTTTTAATATTTTTTTTGCTTTATGTATATTTGTTTAATTTATAAGCGTTTTATGGAAGAAAACGCCTAGCACAAGCACCAAAAAAAAAATAAACTATTAAAAATCAAGGCGAATTTTTTGTTACTTGGAACCATTACTTTATAATCTTAAATTCAATGAGCAGTAAAACTGCATGTTTTAAATATTTGATAAAAATTTAAAATATAACTATTATATAAAATCTTTGAGAAAGGTTTTTTACAATTAAAATTAATTGTGATTTGTCTTTAAAACAATTTCAATTGTGTAACATTTTTCAAGAGTAAGCGGTCTTTGCTTCTTTTAACTTTTGAACAAAATGTAGTTTTATAGGGAATAAAAGCAATTCCCGAGAAAATAAATCAAAACTCAGCGGTTATTATTTTGCATTTAAACATGCACATTATTATAGTACTAAAATTTAATGAGATGCACAGCTGCAAAAATTAATTAAAAAGAGTTAAACAAATAAAAATATAAAAAGTTTGAAATATTTAGGAAATTTTTTAAATTATTAAAAATGTAGTAAAGTGTTTTAAACTTCGGTTTATTTATTTAATATTTTTGTAAGGTTTTTAATTTAAAAAAAAATAAGGAAATAATAATTTAGTTTTATACGAAAAAAAAAATTAAAAACCAAACGTAATTATTACACAGCTGAAACTTGCATAATATAATAATAAAATTGGATGGAATTCAAAGCTATGAACTCAAAGAAAAAGACTAAATGTTCATAAAAAATGTAAAAAATTTCTAGGAATTTTTTTAAATTATTAAAAATGTAGTAAAAGGTTTTAAATTTCGGTTTATATATTTAACTTTTTTGTTAAGTTTTGAATTGTAAAAAAGGAATTAACAGAAAAATTAATTACCAATATTTCTTTAAATGAACCGATGCTATTTAATTGAATACAGGTGTATTTGCATAACATGCGAAATGCGCAACTATGTGTGATTGTTAGTTTGTTTATTATTCGCCATTTCTTAGCATTAACGCGTGCCAAAATCATAAAATTTCATAAATTATCGCTTTTTTTATGTTGTCACACAAAATTTGACATATCCGAATGTGCACTCATTAGTGTGCATGCACGGGGTTAATGTGCATATGCGAAAACTCAAAAAACAAAAAAAAAAACGCTTCTGTAAGTGTCTTCCATGTTCATTGATGCCCCACTGGCGCTTACAGGCATTTGCATTAAAAATTCGATGCGTTTAAATCGTTGTCATTAAATTACAACCAACATGTAAACACATTTTCAATCTTATCACGTTTTCGCGGACTTGTGACATTTTTACGATGCTCATTTTCATTTCATTGCTTCATCATCAAGACAGGCACGCAGTCAGCAACGACCAAATGATTACCCGCCCGTCCATCAGCTGCCAGTTATGGCGGCATCATTTCACTCCAACGCTAGAGTTGGAGCTTTTATTCACAGCCATCCACACGACGACACAATCATATCTCGTCTCAGTATGTGTACCACTTATGTGCATACATATGTACATACATACAAACATATGTTGCCGACGTCCAATTTGCAATGAAGTCGCTGCGTGTCATAATGTACGCCACACTTGACAGTCTGCAAGCAAGCCGAGCAGCTGCAATGCCTGTTGCATTTGTTTCTGGGTAGGTGAGGCGGCTTCGGGAGGAGTTTACAATGTTGACAAACCCATTGACAAGATTGCTATTTGTATGTTTGTGCATATGTATGTCCGACATCGTTGCTGCTTTTAGTTAAGTGTTCCACAACTTTACACATTTTATGTGGCTGAATTTTAATAAATGTTAAAAGCTTTCCAACCAAACTGCGGCAACAGGTTGGCAACATACCGTCGCCAATCAAGCAACTAAACTCTTTGTGTGCTTGTGTGTGTGTATGTATGTATGTATGTATGTAGCTGGATACAGTTTACTGTCTTTGATCCTTTCAGTCGTTAGATTAACAAACGTTTTGTTACTACGGTCTAATGCTTTTGAAAGGACACTCAAATTTCTTATTACTTGGTCATTTAGTGATCTGTAGATCTGTAGATTTTGTGGAACACGTGAGAATGGAGCATTTTATTTTATATAAAGAGCGCCACTCCACAAAATTTTTTCTCCTGATTGATCAATTATGCATCAAATATGTGGACTTAGGCGGTTATTATTTATAAAGCAAACAATATTTTTGTAATAATTCAATTTGTGTTATATCCAAGGTATTATTAATCAACTATAATTATTCTTCATTACCCTAATTTTATTAAATTATTTTCTCTATTTCATTGTAAAGAAACATACTTATTTTTTACTTAATTTAATCGATTTTGGAATATACAAATGGTATGATGTTATTAAAGGAGAAATTTGTGTGTTAATATAATTGAATTCCTTGGACATAAGTTGGTTATACTTTATACAAAAGTTTTTGTATTTAAAATAATGGAGATATTTACAGTATTGATTAAGTTTCTCCTGACAAAGATGATATATAGAATAAAGAAGCTTATTTAAAGTAAACTTAAGCTGCCGTATTATTCAATACTCCGTTAACATCATTAGGTCCTCTCTAAAAGCTCTTTTATTTTGCGGGTACTAGAAATACGCCCATACGTCATTCCCTAACCGGCTTTTCTTTCGAAAATTTGGTGTTGTTAAAAAATAATTCTTATTTATAATTCAGTTAATGCGTTTGTTTAGTTTTCGTATTTGTTAATAGACATTATTACGATCATTATATCCATATGTTTTGATAATTTCCTCGTTTTTTTTTTGTAAGCTTTAGGTAAAAATTACAACTTGTAATAAAAAATGAAATAATATTTATTTTCATTCGAAATAAAAAAAAAATTTTAATAAACTAAAATAGCCAATCAAATTTAAATTTTTTTGGAACAAAAATTGGATTAGTTTTTTTTTTGATTATTGTTGATTCTTTTTCTTCCAATGGTCGATAATATGATTATTTTTTTATTATTTTAAATGGTAACTGGTAATTGATTATGAGAAAGTAGAAAAAATGGTAATCAATTATTAAGCAGATTTTAAAAAAAATGTATGTAATCGGTAATCATTACAATTAAAAATCATTATTTATATATTTAGTCTACATTATTGAAAGTATACTAGGAAACAATTATGTGAATCAAGTTCGAAGTTTGATTGCAATTTCGTTAAATTGTTAACAAATATGTATTAAGTTTGAAACTTGAGTTAAAATGCTATTTGAGATTTTTTTAATTGAAAAATAATAAATAAATATTTTGTTCTTGCTGACTGTCGAGTATGTTGAGGATATGTGTACATAGGTATACATTTAAGATAATAATATACTGGACTATTGAAAATTACTAATGGCGTTTTCTTTTCTCGAAATAGTATTGCTTTCTTGGTTTTTCTCAGCCCTTTCAAGGCGTCGTCAGTCGCGTATGCATTTGCCATTTAATTGGCCGCTGACCAATCAAAGTTGCAACAATTTCTTCTGATATAGAAATTTACCAGGAAAACAGATGGCCTAATACAAAAGTTACAATATGAGAAGGGAAAATTTTTTTCGAGAAAAGAAAACGCCATAACTAATCACAAATTTCAAGTATTCAGCTAACAGTATCCAATGTTTGCATACATTATGATTATCAATGATTCAGATATATGAATTTATATATCTATTAATGAGCTCATGCATTAACGTCGGTTCAAAAACCTCTTTATTTTTATTATTCTACAGGGTATTAAAGAAAACGCATCATTTTATCTGATTTTTCTGCGCTCCATAAATTTTAATAACCAACAAGTAAAAGCGCCGCAGACAGCAGCAGCCAAATGTTTTGAGGAGCAAACAGTCGACAAGTCACCCAGTAAGGCATTATTGTGATAAATGGTGGCACATTTCGATTAAAGTCTAATTAAAGATTATTGTTTACGGACTATAAAATACTTTTCTTTTTAATTGATACTTATTATAATTTATTCATTTGATTCGCTAATGAATAGCGTATTTAAAACAAAACATACGTGCTTATATATACATAGAAAGGTACTACGTACATATATATGCCTTAATTTATAAAAATATTTTCTCGAGCGTTTGCCAACATCAATTGGCTTTGGCAAAGGTGAATGCAGCCGCAGTTGCCACAGAATATGAAAATTTACGAGCTGTAATTTTATTTACGGCCGAAATGGTAAATGGATTTTTTATGCTCATAAATAAGTGTACATTTTGTACATATGTATATATTCGTAGTTACATCAGTATGTGTGTTTATTCATAGGCTTTTGTATACATTAGTAAGTTTGCCTCGCTGTATTGTTGCTATCGCTGCAGCTGTAGCTACATATGTATGTGCAAAATTTGCGACTTTTCTCATAGAACTTATGAATGATTTTTCCATATTTCCAATGGTTTTTTTTTGTTTCATGGCGAAAAATCAACAAAAGCAAAAATCGAGTCTGCTAATAAATAATAACATGAGAAATGGCGGCAACAAGTCAACGACAGAGTTTAATGAGCCGCTGTAAGCGAAATGAAAAAGTCAATTGAATCTTTATTTGTTGTTTTTTTTTTTTTTTGATTTGCTATTTTTAGGTTTTTTTGTCTGCTAGAGCCATATGATTTATTTGCTTCCTAATTGTCAACATATTTAATTTGACTTGTTATGTCGCATGAACTAAAGAGCTTGACACTTTGCAAAGGCAAATATTTTGAAATTTCTTGGCATGGAAAACTGAATTTTATGTACCAAAAAAAAATAAAAAATGATATAATAAATATAAAATAAAGTTTAAGAAAAATCAATTACGTAATAGTAGAATGAAAATAACTAACCAATATGAATTTGAATTTAATGAGAACAAATATGAGCAATTTGGAAAGGCACTTCATCCAATAGATATTAAGTGATAACGAAACCTTGGGAACCCGAAAAGAATTTTTTTTGCACAGAAAGTACACACTGTGAGGCAAATCTTTTGACATTGCAGTTGCTTAAAAAATTTGTTCAGAACTTTACATCGAAGGGCGAGTATACCTGGTACAGGGTGTAGCTGCCAAAAGATCCGTCCGACTGCAACAATCGATATCGTAGGATTTTTCTATTATTTAGATTTGATACGAAATTACTATTATATGAAGGAAAAATGGCTTTTGTACGCATGTTTTTCATTACATTAATTGTTACCAAAAAAAGAAATTTTTGTATTGCAAAAATCCTACTATAAATCCAAGAAGATTGTATTATGAGCATTTGAGTGTAAAAAGCTTCGAAATCGGTTGAAATTTGAATGATATATGTTTAAACTATAAAACAACTTCAACCACAATGAATTACTTCATATTTTCCGTAATCACGGGACTATAAGGAAGCATTTTAGCTAATAAAAAAAAAACGATTTTATTTTATCTCAAGGGGGCCTAACCTCTTCAGGTTTCAGTTAGATATTGAATATCAAAAAACTTTTTTCTAATGCAGTGTTTGGTCGCCGATTTTCGCTTTTAACTAAATGCAGCCCAAAATATTATAACCGCATCATAAATGAAAATTTACACTTCATTTATTTAATTTTTGTTATTTTTCAATTAAAACAAAAAGTTTTCAAGAATCAATGACACTTAGAAATTTTCATAGAAAAAGTGTTTTTCTAAAAGCGTCCACTCCTCGGCAGGAAATGGCAAACCGCCGAGTGTATTTCTGCGACGAAAAAGTTTCTGCTCAAATACATCTGCCATTCGGAGTCGACACAAAATTACAGGTCCCTCCGTTTGTGGTACAACATAAGAGAAGCACACCACAAATGGTAGGAGAAGCTCGGCGAAAATACAAAATGTATATAAAAACTGGAGCTACACCGACGGAGCAGAAGCAAACACCGGAACCAGTTATGCAATAGTAGACAATACAGCAAACTCTACGACTCTCCAGACACGAGGAATATTGCTCCATATTTACAGCGGAATCGAAAGCCATATTATTCGCCATAAAAGTATTTAAAACCCAAAAGGGTAATCACATCATCTGTACAGACTCCATTCAAGCAACAATACAATAGCAGAAATCCGCGACTTGCCGATCCACTTCCAAAACAAAACAAAAAAAAGAGATAATGTGGGTTATCCAAACATATAGGAGTAACAGGTAAATCGTTTCTTTAAGAATCATTTAAAAAACAAACGTTGCGAAGCATTGGAAAACTACTCACACCATTACAAACTATTTAACACCAATTGTATTCCCAAAATTATATACATACAGAAATTCACTCTTCTGGGGGTTGGACACACTCTTCTTATACACCCACACTTAATGCAGAATATTAGTGCGCTCCTATGCAAACTATGCAATCTGGAAACAATGTACATACAACATGTAACCGAAGAATGTCACAAAATAAAAAAAGTACAAGAACAGCTGAACTTACGCCGAATCACTGAACTACTTAAAAACTTTACTAAACAAAATGTATAAAGTTTAATGAATATTTTAAGGCTAAGTGGCATTCTGTACAGTATTTGAAAAATATATACGCAGTTAAATTATGAGAATATGGAGTTTATATGTACACCTATTTAATTTACATTCTTGAACGCCTTATAAAAATAAATAAGTTTTTTTAACTCCTACTCTTTTCAGAAGGTATCTTCTAGATCCTCTTTGTTCTTATCTAATTTGTTCAAATTCTCCAACCAATTTTAAGGTATTTGTTTATTTATCTTTATTAACTCTCTTAAGACTTATAGCTAGCTTACATTTAGCTTAAAATTATATATGTATGTACATGTTTTATTTTGCTTATGGGCCTTTGAATTTTATATTTCCATAATTTTTTTTTAACAAGCTCGTGGTCCAGTTTTAAATAAAACTTCAATATTCGTTTTAATATTTTTTTTTGTCGATTAGGCACAAGATGCAATTCCTAAAGATGAACTCAAATTGAGGTCAATATATCGACAAAGGCAGCCTATATGAAAAATTTAATAAAATACACATAAAATAATTTCCACTATAACTATACCTGACAGAAAAAAATTTATTACGCACTCATACAAATGTACATACAAACAATGTATCTTAAAAAATAAATTTTGATGTAATATGAACTTTGCGTGTAAATCGAATCCTTGAAAGCTACCTTAAGTTAAAAATCAGCAATTTCAATGGAAATTTTACCAATCTTCCAAATTAGTCTTCCTTTACAATGGCAAATCGTTTATCTGTGGCAAAATCAATGTCCTTGGCGCACCTAGAAATGCCATGCGTTAAAGGCAATTAATGACTTTGATTGTAAAAAAAAATATCTCAAATGTAATAAAAGCACCGACCAAAGAGGTAGTCAACTGCTCATCAATATACATAGATATGTATGTATGTATGTACATATGTAGTAAGTCGAAAGTCAAATAATGAAGAGTTAAATTAAAACAGTTGATTTTCGAAATTATTAGTGATCAGAAAACACGTGACACATAGTGTAAGAAGTTTTATAAAGTATCGATCCAAAAAGAGTTGTTATGGTCGCTCGAGCGTCAAATGGAGTAACGAAAAAACGAGTGTTAGGAATGGTCTGATATTTAAATGCTGCTCTCTTTAGTTTATTCAAATTGTCGGTTATATATAATCGAAAATTTTATTTGAAACTTTTATTTTTATAATATACTAGAAGACCTGTCGAATTTCGACCGAAATTTATTAGAAGGAAATAAAACACCTTTTGAACTCTGTTGTAAATGTATTTTATGCGGAAAATGAAACTGCGACCTAAATTTCGCATCCGTTTTTGTAGCTTCCTACTTTTGTCTATACTTATGGCAGATTTTCCAAGTTCCAAATGTTTCGTCGTCCCAGTTAAGATGTATAGTTTTCTGTATATCACAGAGATGTTGTTCTTCCCATTACCATTACCAATGCATATACATATGTATATGTAGAATGTAAGTAAAATCGGACTATAAATACGATTTTTAGTTTTAACTCGACACCAGCGCCACCTATCGACGTTTTTTCTCCGTAACATTTTTCCTTGGATAAAGACAAACAAAACTTAAAAAAAGTCTATTTAAATCGGACAATCCATTCTCGAGTTATGGGCGTTTTTACGTACGCAGCTTATATACGAGTATATAGAGAGTTTTTGCATTCGTTGAAAATTCCATTTCAAGTTATAAACATCAATTCATTTTTTAATAATTCCTGCCCTTAGAAATTCTTTTGACAGGGGTTCGAAAGCATGAAAAGTATTTTGTTAAATATAATTTATAACCCCATAGCAATATTAACTTATGTACATATGTGCTTATCCTCATGATATTTGAGACACAAACATAAAGTGCACTTACTTAAGAGCACCCCTTTTTTACAGAAGTAAAAAAAACTTGGTTTTTAAAAATAATTTAAAAAAAGACTGCAACGCGACCCTGTGCTTATTTTTTGCATTCTATTTAATTATTCAATACAGCGCACAAGTTCAATTGAGAGGTATTAAACAAAAGTCGGACTTGCATACATTTATGTATTACATATGCACGTACAGAAAATTGAGAGAGCCATTATATTTTATATGTATTTAATGAAAAAGTTCTCATGATAATTTTCGTGCGATGATTTATAACGATTTTTAATGTGGGTTAACTCAAAAGCAAAGCTTCGGGTAATGAAGTACTATCAATTCTTTCTCTGTTTTTTTTTTGTCGCTTTACAAAATTGTTTTCTTATTTTCATATTATTTTAATCATCCAAGAACGATATAATACAAAAATGCAAGTTGCGTGCATTGTCGCTATAAATGTAAGAATGAGAGAGTTTCGGAGATATTGTGAAAAAAAAATAAAAGTGAGGTTGATTTAAGCATGGAATTGTAAATTTTTAAGTTTTTGAAAGTTTTGGCACCTATTTCAACAAATTTGTATTCAAATATCTTCATGTATGCTCTGTTTTTGAGTGGAAGGTGCGAAAGAAACTGCAGAACAGCATTGGAAGACAGAAAGACGGAAAAAGCGAAAGTATAAACCACTTTTTGCAAGACTTTGCGATTTGCAACTTAAAACCGCTCACTTCTAAAAAATTATATGTTTGCAAATATACAAAAAAAAAAACAAAAATATTATTACGTAGACTCACTGTCAAATTTGGTGAGACCTCATAGCGGCTTACGTATTCCTTGTATGCTCTAATATAGTGTCTGGCATCCGAATGAGCCGAAAACAGTGACACCCTTACTCATGTTTACGATTATTTAATAACACAAATGCAACACTTGTACAAATATTTATAAAAATAAAGAGAAAGAGAAAGAGAAAGAGAGAGAGAGAGAGCGGCGCGCATAACTTACCTTGTTGCTCGGTTATTTTCGTTAGTTTTGCATTGGTCACGCTTTTCTTTAATATTGTTGACGTTATGGTTTTGACCACCATTATGTAATGGTGTCGATTTCTTACGTCGAATTGCCATATGGCGTTCACGCGTCAAAAATTTAGGTTGCTTACGAATAAGAATCGGTTGTATTGCAAATTCATCACACATTTTGATTTTAGGGAATTTTTTAAGCGCGTGCGGCTTAGCGCCCTCAAGGCAGGATGGTAGACGCATATTGTTGTGTTGTGGTTGGACTAACTAGCGAGTTGTTTTGATTAACTTTTTAATTTTTTTTTTGTATTTTTATTGCTTTTTTATTAACTTATTTATTTGTTTAAACGCAGCGCTTGAGCGCTTAACTCACAAACCGTAAATAATTTGCATTCACTGTAAACACGCTGCAATTAATCGCTTTAACTCGGCTCCAAACAATGATGGTTTATTAAGTGGCCGGCTTTAAAACACAACTAACTTGTTGTTTCATTGAATCCGATACCACAAAGGACAAACCCAATGAAAAATGCTATGACAATGAATTGCGCGCTAGTAAATAATTATTTTTCTGTAGATAATTGTTTTTATTTTTATTTAGTTTCTTTGATATCTTTTTTTTTTCAGTGCATTTTTTGTGATTCTTTTTTTTTTATTTACATTGAAGGCAAGGAAAAATACGCCTCGTTTTATGAAAACAAATTCACTTTAGCAGCGCTGTAATTTGTCAAAAGAGTACCTATATACTTATACTGATAAGCGTTGATATATTTATTTTCACTTCAAAATTTATTTATTTAAAACAATTTTATTCATCAATGCTGAACAGTTATCATATATGTATGTATGTATAATTGTATTTGCTTATGTGTAGATATAGATAAGAGTATGTCTTGTTAAAATATACCTCCCGAAGCGATAGCTTATACACTGGTGGCAAACATAATCGAAACACAGCATTTTAACCATTTTTTTTTTTTGTAATATGGAATATTTTTAAACAATTCTAGTATATAACATGAAAACAGCACATATATGTAGCAACATTTAAAACTTTGTGTAATATTTGTAAAAAAAAATCGTAAAATCGGGTATGCAGCTTTATAACGCAATAAATTTTGGTATATTGAAGAAGCGGCTTTCAAGCGTCCACGAAATTTCAAAGCTTTTTTGTAATTTTTTTTAACTGCCGATGCATTTTCCTACAAATAAAATAAATGTAAAGCATGCTTTATATTTAAGAATGCATGTCAGCTTCATACGCTACAAAATTGCACACTCATTTTTGTTTGTTAATTTTGAAAAATTTTTTTTTAATTTTGTGCATAATTTGACATTTTTTGATTTTTATATGTATTGTCATATATACATATATGTCGTATTTATTTAATAAGCTAGATTATAACACTGGTCTACAAAAAAAGTAGTTTGGTTTGGTGCAGTTCTGCCGGTAACTGTAGTCGGGAAGGTAGGTAGAATAAACTGCTGCTACTAGATGTCAGCTGACAAGTCTGGTTTACCTACAATTCTTATTTAAAATTTTTCCGGTTTTATTCAAAATCAGTCTATCTGATTATCACTTTTATGACATTAAAAGTAAAAAACGAGAGCTGATATGAAAAATGTGACTGATATTTTCGTATCAGCTCACAATATAATCAAAATCAGTGTAGGCCAGTGTAATAGAAGCTTATTCCGACTTTTTAAAAATTTAAGTAAAAATTTTATGATTTTTTAATACATTTTTCACAAAGTTTAAAATCTTGATTTACATATGTACATATATAAAAAAAAATAATACAATTTAAATAAACAATAGAAAAATTACAACGCTTTTCAAAATTTTGCATTTCTATTATTTTAGCCACCAGTATACATACATACATACATACACTATCCGTACATGCGCGTATTGAACTCACTAATAAAAACCAAAGCAAGACAAAAAACTAACTCCACTCATATTCTCGTATGCGACAAAAAAGTATTTGGTCGTTGTAAACGAAATGTGCTTAGGCTAACAATAGCGCCAATTAGCATAAATTAGCAGAAAGTGAAAACTGCAGCGGTAATGTAGTATCAGCTGTTGAAATCGCAACAAGGTAAACAAACTTAAAAAAACAACAAGAATCACTAGTTACACAAAATAAAGAAGAGCTGAGAGTTACGGAATTTTCAAAAAAAAAAAAAAACGCGCGAGAAATCAATAAAAACTTAAACCGCGTACGATTCGAAGACACGCTTGTATATAACTTTAATGCGATATGGTCGTCAGCTTTGATTACCGCACGAATGTCAACTGAACGATCCACAACAGCTGTGATGAGACAGCAGTCGTTCGTTAATTGACGTTATTGAAGTGTCGAAGTCCCACTTGAGAAGCCGCGATGCGGTTTCAAAAAGATACAAATGAAATAAAAAATATACGCGCTCACGAGTATAAGTATTTACTCAACTGCATACCAACATAAGCTCTTATGTGTACATTAACAAATCCATCTACTTATACATACATACATACATACAGTTGTACGAGTATATGTATTTGTGTTTGAATGCCATACTCTACCCAAAGTTCATTGAAGACAACAACTGCAACAGCTGATACGTTCATATTAATGCACGTGTACGTAAGCGCGTAGGCAATGCTGCTAGTAAAAATTAATTAGTTGATTTGCATGTGGATTGGGTTTTAAGACAAACGCCATTTTCAAGCTAACTAAGCAAAAAAAAAAATTTAGCACACACAGCGAACAAATTGCATTTGGCTAGAGAATAATTGAGAGAAGTACAGAGAGCAGAGTTTGATTCAATTGTCTAATTTTGCAATTAAACATAGATTGAGGCTTTTAAAAACACGCTTAGTTATGTGTTAAGTGATGAACGAATTGCACTGGTTTAGAATGCCAGTCACGGCACAGCTAACAGCACGTCATAGAAAAAATTATACGAATTGTGAGATGGAAAATCTGAAAAAAAAATTGTTTCTACCTGGGAATTTTCACGAAACTGTAGAGTGGTAGTAAAATAAGGGCAGTCCATCACTAAAGATTAGGGGAGAAGTTAGGCCCACCATCGAGAGAAATTAGTATCTTTTAAAACAGACGATACAGTTATTAATCATAGGCGTTGTTCCCATTAAGAGAAATATGAAGGTATTTTTTTTCTTGGCAGTGATCTTCTGAACCAATTACTCGCTCAAAGGAAGCCGAAACAAACCGAGAGTCCCAACCATGCTAATTCTGCCTTATTATTGAAGAAGCACGATCCGAAGTGTTTGAGTCGCTTCGAATATACATATGTACATAGACTCGTAAAGTGATATACATAGTTATGTTCTGCAAATAGTAGTTTGTGGTATTTTTTGTATCGTTGAGACATTGGTACTCGTGCAATTGCACAGTGTCCCGTGATGACGCTGGTAAGACCGCTTACTGCAGATCTGTCTTCAATTTGGCAAGTTCCTCTAATGATAAACTTTCATTGGGTTACATTCTTTAACATTCCTATGAAGTGTAACGAGAATAAAAGGAAAATAAAAACACTACTATTTTCTTAACTAGAGATGGCAGTGATTTATCATATCATCGTAACAATCGATTGTTAATTAAATTTCTGTAATTGTTCGCCTGCCTTATAATCGATAATGAATTATTATTTTTATAACAATCGAAAATTAAATTGCTTTTTTGCTTTGTTAGTAAGAACGGTTAATGATTTGCCTGTTTGAAACTCGAAATTTATGTTGCTTTTCGAATTGTTGGAAATTCATGTAAAAAAGCCTTGTTAAGCATATTCAGTTTTTTGATTTTTTTTACTCAAATCTACATGAAAACTGTCGTAAAGAATTGCTTAAAATATATGTTAAAATTTACTAACTTTAAACTATCCGAAAATCGTTTTTCAAGCCAATTTATTTAGCAAGAGCACAGTATCGATTATGTCCATGCCATTCAAACTATTTTTTTACACTATAGCACACAACCAAATTATTACAACTCTTATCACCTGGCAACTGGTGCTTAAATGTCCAGCTCCGAACAATTATTATAGAGGCAATAATTTGTTTTTTAAAAGAAAAGTGTTTAAAACTTGATCAAATAGCATACAAAATACAAACTGTTTCATAGCAAGCATTTAAAAATCTACAATCAATAAAGATTACCAAACCAACCGAGTTCCTCCCTAACCTGCAACTAACTTGTTTTCTAACATTAAGATTAAGTAATGAACGTTAGTATTTTCCAACAACAACAACAACAAAGTTACTGTTAAGACGACTATAAACGATTTTTTTAATTTTCGTTATTATTCGCTTTTCACCGCAAAGCTTAGAAATAACTGAAGCGTTACCACGATAGGTTTATACTTTTTCCTAACGTAAATAGTAGGGTGATTGACTCGGTTTTTTCAAAACGGGTTTCACCGGGATTTTCATAAACTATGGTACGGTTTTTATGAAATTTTGATTTTTTGAATATCGAATAAAGCGTTTTTTTTTAAATCTCCAAAACCAGGTTTTTACCTAGTTGTAAAGTTATAGCCTTTGATAAATATTAGAAATTCGGCAGCATATCGACGAAATTTACATCCATTATAAATTTATCGAAACGGAATTATATACATATATTCGAAATCCAAATAATTTGCACAAAAAACGCAGCAAATATTTTTAAGAAGATTTGATATATTTCGACAAATGTCATAAGAGGACGGCAAACCCTTGAAAATTTCTATAAAGCCTTACTGAGAGTAAGTCTCTCAGTATTGCTTAATGTGGAAATCGGTAGTTTGGTATAATCTCAAGTTTTAAAATTGATAAATATTATTTGCATTTCCTCGGTTTTACGTTTTTATTTGTTTGTGTTTGTCTTGATTTTTGTGATCTGCTTATTACCTGATCACAATTGTGAGACTTTGTTTTGAATGTGGAGGACTTGAGATTAATTAATGCCAACTGGTCTAAAATTAAGACTTTTGCCTCTATTAGAGACTGAGACTGATTAAACTTTATTTTTTTTTTTTTTTATCCGTTTTTTTTAAATTGCCATTTTTTGAATAATTCGAAAAACGGTTTTACAAAAAAGTCGAATAATCGAAAACCCTAGTAAATAGTTTTTTATTTACTTATGCACACTATCATTAATACGGGTACATATGTATGTATGTATTAATATAAAATACTATGGATAATAAGATATGCTTTTTATAAACTAAACAAAAGTGATATAAAAAAGCAAGCGTAAAGATTTCAAAGTGATCACAGAGAGTACCGGCCTAACAAAAGTACGGCGCAGATAAAAAGCATGACAATAACTTTATTACTCGCACTATAAAAAAAAACATACTTAACTTTAATGGAATTCGAAAACAAAGCAATTCATCTTCGTACTTAGGTAAAAAAAATGTTGACCCTTCAGCATACGAGTATTTTAGACAGTATTTCATTTAAATTGCAAAGGTCAATGACAAAAATAATTAGCAAATAAATTCCAAATCTTTTATCTTTTGAAAGTCAAAAGATATTTTTCACCGACGATCCCACTTGAAAGTCACCTTTCAACTTTCACTCGCAACAATTTATTATCGATTTGCCACAGTTGGAGCAGTTCAATTTAGTTCATTCATATGAAATCAATGCAACAAAAATATATTTGTACATATGTATGTATGTGTGTGTGTTTGTATAAATGTACCTCCGCAACGAATTAAGAACAATCGTTTGCCAATTTATTTCTGCAAACGAATACAAATCTGAAATAAACTGATTTAATGAATATATCTATGGCTGTGCTTAGGGAGAATGGTGCTATCTTGGCATGTTGCTCGTAGAATAGAAATTTAACAAAATATTTTGTTTTGCATTTTTAATTACAGCAATGACAGGCATAAATTTGTAATAAATGTAGGTATACATCATGATTGACTAAAACAAATAGATTATGTTATGCACATCTCGGATCGCTAATCTCCTCACAGTGAATATAACTGAATCAGCTGGGTGTGTGACGTCACTGTGGTATAACTAAGTGTGACCAGAATAGCCTAGATTTAGCTTATCTTTTGGTATCTAGCTGCGAAATTTTGAAATAATATTTTTATAAAAATATTAATTTTCACAAACACCAGTCGAACTTAAAGCTCATAAGCAATCAAAAATAAAATGTTTAAAATATTTTAAAGTTTCGCCGAATTCTTAGAAATTATGATCAAAAATTTAATTTTTGCTCTTTCGATTTTTCTTGAACTATGAACTTCGAATATATTGTTTTAAAAAGCCAGCAAAAAAAACATTTCCACCATTACAAAAAAAATCGCCCTACAGTCAGTTATTTGAGTCATTATAAATTAGGGCGATCCAAAATAAAGTAAAGCCAGAATTTTAAATAAAAAATTATTTAATAGCTAACTTTTCGTATTAATATTTTCAAATTAATATTTTTAATTCTTCAGACTCTGTTTATATTTAGAATAATACCCAAACATTTTTTGTCACTATTTATTAATATTAACTACATATTTTTATGGGGCCAACAAAAATACTCTAAAATTCACAATAAATTTTCTTGAGTTGAAACCAAGTTTGCGATTGCAAAATATGAATTCTCAAATACTCTATATCGATACAACAATTATACGAAAAAATGTTGTTAAAACGATTTCTAAGCAATTTATGATTTAAAAACAAATTTGCATATTTAATATAGAACAGTCTAATAACCCCCTTAGATTTTTAAACTACCGACTTTACTTTTCCCCACATGAAGTTTTAGACCACCCTACTATATACGAGTATACATATTTACATACATATATGTATAAGAAGGGGAAATTTTTAAATTTAAATCTACTTTAATAACATCACTATAAAAACTTGACCCCATTGATCACAATTTTTCTTTTGTGCATTTCTATTCTTTCGCACATTCAACGCACATACTTACAAATAAGACACATTTTTATATGTACATAAATAAATGTAGGTATGTTCTTAATTTAGTAGCTTCTGTCCTACAAAACCCCATCACACGCCTTCAACTGTTAAGCTCCACACATTTGCTTAATTAATTCCACAATCTCAATACCTTTCGATAGCTTTAATAGGATTATTAGTTGAACTGCCTGAGTCACGTTATCAACCCCTAAAAATCAAGGCGCATTGAAAGCAATTTTTTCATTCGAAATGCTTTAGACTTTACTGACCAACTGCTGGCCGTAGGGCAAATGCATCTGCTGGCGCACCCAAATTGGCACATTTCCAGGCCACTTGACTGCTGGAATTGACTCAGTTCTCGGCGGTGCGAGCCAGAAGGTGAATAAATGGCATATTTTTACAAAAGCTGAAAATGCTATTGTTGTTTTGAAAATTTGCATTTGATTCTGTTTTTCTTATTTACTACAAAAACATAAAATTAAATTGTTTTTGTTCAGGGAGATTAGCCTTGTCGGTTCTTCCTTTTTCTATTTTTATAGGTTAATAGGGTTTTGATCAGGTAAATACACATAAATATGTGTATGTATATGTTTAAGTACATAATATTATTACATATATGTACATATATTGAGAAAGGAGAATGAAAAACAACACTGAATGCGACACAAAAATGATGCCGATTTGTCTCAAAACTTGACTTGACAAGAGTTCAAGGAAGATCTTTCCAAACTACATGAAAAGAGGCCGTTGTTCCATATGAAAAAAAGGAATACTCAAACGTGTGATTTCTATGCTGATCGGTTAAATCAATTGTTGGAGTATTTGAGAAAAACATTCTGCGGAAGGTATAAAGTCTACCTAGTAATGAAGGCGAATGTCGTAAGGAATGAGATGAACGAGTTTCAAACACACAGTGCCACGAATTAAATCTGGCGGTCTCGATATATACGAATACCCGCGTTGTAAGTCCTCTAGGAATTTGTTGTGATTACCACTTTTTATAACAGTTGAAGAGTAAGAAATCTACTGATGGACGAGAGGAGAGCAATGACCGCTGAGCTTTGTCGAAGTCGGCAAAAATCATCTACAGCGCTAATAAGCGTTAAAAGAATGAATTTTGACGAAACGTTTACGTTGAGCTAACAATTATAAAGTAGTAGTGGAAAGAGCACCAAAGTAAAGAAAAAAAGAGCACGATAAGATCTTGACTGCTATGCGACGCCTAAATACTAGTAGCGACTTTTAAATTAAAAAGAGAGCTTGAGCTATGATATACTGCATGTTTATATTAGACATTCATTAAACCGGCGAACACAAAAGCTAGGAGAGAAGAAAACAAAAGCGACAAAGCAAAATCAAATAACGAAACCGAGTCAAGGCCGGCAAGCAAAAAAGCGCTTGTAAAAAGACTACAGTTGAAAGAAAAAAAATATTGCTAAACATGTACTAAGGAGTAAAACTCAAAAACAGCATACAAACATACTACATTTGTACATAGTGATTTGCTTTTTTTGTAAAGTAGCATTTCGACGCCTCACCAAAACTCATTGCTACTTGCCAACATGGCTCAACACAATAAGCCAACCAAGACCAAGCAGTTATCACAAGCCAAGTGTTTATTTTTATTATTAGCTCATAGTACGCATGTACGAGTACAAGTAAGTCACCGATCGAAGCCGGAAAACGGCTAGACACAGGTGGCAAGGAAATGCGGACAAATCAACTGAATTAAAATACATATCGTGTGCCAAATACACATTGACAACTCCAGCTGTACAACCGCCTTGCCCACACTCGATGCAATGTAGACAGAAATATTCATTAATATTCAAGTAAACTTTTGATTTCCTTTTAACACATGATTTGATTCCTCAATATTTTGTGTCACACTGCACCGTTTATTCAAACCAAAGGAGAAGAAGACAACTTATTGGTAGATGGAAATATAAACAAACAAATATTTGATATATATATGAATATAATATGTGTATAAATCTATTTATGTTCATATAAATCTATTAGTAGCTTAGGTAACTACAGACAGCGACAAGCAGCTAAATATAAGCACCGGGCTGTGCAGCTATCATATATATCAGTGTCAATGTCAGTTAAGTCGGCAAATTCGACACAAGTCGGAAATTTAATGAAAAACCGCGGATTTGCAAGCGTAAAATAAATAGTGACAATGAACACTTTCTCAAGAAAAATCAAACAAATGCAAGTTGAAAACTATGCACAACACTAAAAGTTTAAATTCAATCAACTTTCAATAGAATTTAAAACTAAAAATATTATTGATTTCAGTATGCATTTTTATAGCCCATTCAAGGTCTATTTTATAGGTAACCGCAGTAGAAAAATTTAAATAAAGATTTAAGAGCTCTTGTGTTTTGTTTTTGCTTTTAGAAGCATAAGTTAAAAAAATACTTTTTCAAATACCTTGCATTGTACTGAAAGTATTCTAATCTTAACGAAATACAAAATTTGTCAACTTAAATTAAAAAAAACGTTAAAAAGTAGAAAAAAGTAAGTTGGTTGCTGCTTCCTATTTCATGTGCCTTGATCCCATTCCATTTTAGTACATTTATTTAAAAAAAATTTTTTTTTTTAGATTTTACGATTTTCTTCTTAGAAGCATTTTGTAGTGCTTTCGATATATGCACTAACAATTTATTCCAAAAATCAACAGTACTTCATAGCCACTAAAAGTCATGGTAATGTAAGCTTAAAAAAAAACTAAAATTATTTTAAAAGGTTTGAAATATATATTTTACAACAGAGTGTATGTGAATGTATGTATGCAAACACACCCTGTCGGAAATCAAAGCAATTTAAAAAGTACTTTTTTTCAACTAGAAGTGGATTAAATTTCTCCTTTTTTCTTGTAATCAACTAAGTTTATTAAAATGGCGAGAAAATCAATTATCCGACTCTGCATTTGATTTCAATCACTTTCAAATATATTTGACTTTCATACTATTCCAGCTGAGTTAAATAAATGAAGAACTGAAGATTCACATGTTGCATTTATTTCAAAGCAATTGAATTCCAACTATAAAATTGGTTAATTTTTCAGACTGTCTACTTTTTTCCGACAGGGTAGTTATTAACACACATAACATACATATGTGTGTATGACTTTTTACGTACATACATACATATGTATAATACGGAACGTGCGCCGCATAGCCAATTTTAGACATAGAAAAGAACAATTCAAACATATTGCACCTGATTTCCGTATACTCATATGACGTAGTTTCAACGGGTTTATTTTTGTTATTATAAAAAATTTTTGTTTTAATGTTTATTTCCATAATTCAGTTCGTACTAAATTGTTTACGTAGATTACATTAAAATGGACTGATATTTGACATTTAAATTAATATCTCAATCTTTGGTCTATAAATACGATAAATAATCAGTGGTCGATATAATTATATACAGATAAGTGCCACATATGCCCAACAAATGCATATCCCCATGCAAATTAGTGTGCAAATGAAGCTAAAATTGCATCGCCTTTTTTGTATGCATCCAACGGTGAATCACGACATTGTATTACAATTAACAATTCAGGCACTCTCTTTGCAACGAATTCAGAAAAGTGACGTAGACGGAAATCTTTTTGTAATGACAACTTATATACATGATACAGGGTGTTCTAAAAGAATAAAAAAACGGTTTTAATATTTGCCAAATTATTGGCCATTACTTCGTATTATAAATACTTCAAGTTTACTTGCTATATTGCACACGCCGCATTAGCGTCATCAAAAAAGTATTAAAGGAAATTAAACGGTTATTAAAATTATAGAATACAATTTTAATATTTTATTATTATTTTTTTGATGACACACATCTGCCGACGACGAAATTTATTCAAACGAAATTCAAATTAAATATTCTTTGTAAGTATTTTTGCGCAGTTTGGCCTGATAGAAATGTATTAATGCATACTTGTATATATATGTATATGTGTGTATGCACTTTTTTTCAGCTTGTGTAAGAAAAAAGAAAGATAAAGCTTATGAATGAATGCATATGGCAATATAAAAGTGTGTGCACATATGTGCATATATAAACATATATTATTATAAATATTTATAGCAATTTGTTGCTGTCAACTGAGAGTTTCCGATACATTTTGACAGGCGGAAGTATCAATTTTTTGTGTAATTTTTTTGATGAAATAAATAAAGGTTATTTATAATTCCGCATAAATTTAATAGCTCCGAATAATAGCATTAGTAAAGCTCACTAACAATTGACAATCAGTGGCATTTGGCGTGAATACAAAGCAAGAATGTGAATTTGATCAAAAGTCGATAGGCACGACTGTACCGATGCCGATGAATTTGAAAGTGAGCGACAATGATAACAAAATTGACAGCTGGTGATTACAATTGCAATATTCAGAAACGGTAAATATATAAAAAGAAACCTATAACAATAAAGATATCTATAATAGCGATAATAATTTTAATTAGCAAGAGGAATACGAGCACAAAATCGATGACGATAGTGGTAACATAAATTGTTAATTTCAGGAAAAAATAAGATTTTTCATAATATATAGCGATATTGATAGTAAACGATATGATTGAAAAATTTTGTAGAAACCAAAAACAAGGACTGGAGTAGATAATAAGCGATAAGTACATTAATATATTTCGATAACACAAACGTTAACAATACTGTATAGCAAGATGAGTATTCATAACAGATTACAATAAACCATGGAAAGTTTGTGATAACGAAATAAATAAACAATTACAATATCGAAATGCCTTGTTAACAATAACAACATCTGTATGGTTTGATTTACAGCTACGCTAATAATTTCAATGGCTACAGCCACAAGCATCGACAAAAATAACGATTGCAGTACAAAAAATGATAACGATATTGATATATACTGATGGCTCATACTACATTGATAATTAGCGATAAAATTGAGAATATTAATAAGTGTTAAGAATGTTGATTACTGTAACGATAAAAAGCCTCGCAGGAAACACTCTAAACATTGATAATGATACCGATAGTCATGTCGATCATTTTGGCGATAGTGATAATGACAACTATTCTGACAACTATCAATAACTAAAACTAATAAAACGATGAACTTTCGTGTTGTGAAATTTAGCAGTCAGAATTTATATAAAAAATATTATCGGAATATTTTTTTCTGAAATTTCTTAATTCTACAAGAACATAACAATGCATACATACAAAAATACATATGTATTTCAATTATTTAACGCACCCACTTTTTATCGTACATGTGCGAAAAAGCTATACTAATTACTTAATCTGAATCGATTTAATTTTTCGTTTTCTTTTCATTATATTACTGACGTTTCAATTAATTTTAGTAGCGTACATATTTAAAAATCATTAATGCGTTGGTTTATTTTACTTTCGTACTCGAACATGTGTATTTTAAGAGAGTTGTGACGTTCTTCGAAACGTTTACGTAAAAAACGAATTGTTTACTTGTAAATTTAATTACAAAAAAATGTAAAGCTCCCGCGTTGATTGTAATGAAAAATGAACCAAATTTAGATAAACATGTTATTTATGTACGTACGTATGTTTGTGCATATGTAAGATTGCGTATCCTTTAGGCATGTTGATATTAGTCATCATTTTTATGCCCAGAGTTTCGGGATTACGCAAACAAGTTTTCGTGACGTCGCTTCTACAAAGAAAAAATTCTTTAAGCAAAAATTGTTGTGTAGTCAGAAAATTGTTTTTTCTTTATTTTACTTTAAATCGCTCACCAAAAAAATTAAGTTTTAATTCTTAATTGCTTAAAATAAATCTAAATCTGTTAGTCCCGAACTACCTATATGGATACCCCTCGCACATTAAAACATTTATAAATATGCATCAATAGTTCCCAAGAAAATGCCCCGCCACACATCGCCATTAAATTATTTAAAACCAACAATAAAATTTCCGCAAATACCGCATAGGCCACAAAGCAGACATAAATGTTATTGTAAATATAATCACCACAGCAATGATGTAAGTATTTTTATACACAAATCTATATGTGTGTTTGTATACTAGTTGTTAGTAGTAATACAATAAAAATATTCAATCATTTTTATAAGGGTGGTATAGCTATAATTTTCTTACCCGTTTCGAGCTCTTTTAACGATTTTTTGATGAATATTTCAAATATAGATTTTTTTACCACCGTAAGTTTTCATAATCTAAAATCAAATTTCTTTTTAACTTATCAAAAAAAAATTTAAATATATTTTTAAATAATCATCTGAAAAAAAGCCTTTAAAAATTTAATCCATTACAATTTTAGGAGACCTTCGACCAACAAATTTTTACTTAAGAGAAATGGTTTCTTCAGACTCTCATGAAATTTTTAAAAGTGGTTTTGCATAGGAAGAAATACAGAATATACTATGATGTTTATAAAAATATCGCTATAGTTCGAAATGGTATTCTAATTTTCGTTTTAAATACATTTCAAATTGTAACGAAAACTGTTTTAATCCCAGTTTTAAAGCTTGTAAAAGGTTCTCAACAAGTATACAAATTTAAAAAAAAATCATCTCCATTTTGTCCCCCAAAGTTTTACGATATTTTTAATTGTGCAGTTGTGTAGTTCACTAAATTTTAGAGTAATAAAGTGTAGATTTCAAATCGCTCGAAATTGCCGTTGAATTTGAAAATATTTTGGAAGAAAATACGCAATAGTCGAATTTGTAAAAATCTATTGCAATTTTTTATAGACTTGAAATTTGCACTAAAACTGAATGGTACAAAAAATTTTATACTCGATCTTTTAATAATAATTATTGTTAAACATTTGAAAGTTGGTGATAATTTCTTGAAATTTGTTTAATTTTTATAAATTTTGTACAATATTATTTAAGTGTGTATTTATACGCCAATTACTCATACATATGTTTTTGGTCGCTTGCTTGCTTGACTTCTAATTTAATCGATTCGTTGTGGAATCATGCGAATCACTGAAATAAAATAAATAAAAAATAAAGTACTAAAAACAAAAGTAAAGGTAAAATAACATTTCAATACACGTCATTGCGCTTTAATTACAATGTTTGTGTTGCACAATCATTGGTTTCTAAATTACTAAAAATAAAACGATATTATTATTATTATTATTATTATTATACTTTTTCTGTTCTTGTGTTTTCCTCTGCTGTTCTTAAATAATTTAATTTTTGCCTAAATTTTACACCTTTGAGCAATTTCAATTCAATTCAATTGTAAATATGTGTAAAATACAGACCAAAATTTTCTATATTCAGCATTGATTTGCATTTACGACGACAAGGCAAGCGATAAATTTAAATTAGCAATGCTTCTTGGCTTGAATACGTATACGCCATGTGCATCCAATTTATGGTATTACTAATTGGACTAAGCGTATAATTGCTGGTGCAAAATTTTATTTGTGAATATTGCATGATTGTCATTGCATATATGAATGCATACATAAATATATACGTCCACATACTCGTATATGAATAATAAATGCCAAATGAGGAAGTAGCCAAATTTAGCTGCTATTTAAAAAGTGAGCATTAAAGTTGTCTTATCAATCTACACACTGATAAATAGTATGTACGAATTTTGCAAAGCTATTTTCTTTACACACCTCGTTAAAAATGTCAAAAATCAATCATCGTGATTCAAAATCTATAATAAAAATTCAACTTTCTTGATAACTATTTTTACTGATTTACGTTCTCGCCAGTAGTCGGTCAGGACGGTGTGATAACTGGCAAAAGATCAAGAGTTAAATGTACACATGAACGCATTTATATGCACATACTTTTTACCTATAATAAGTAAACGGAATTTTAATAACCGGTTTAAGCCCAGTTCGGGACTAGTTCGAAATTTTTTCGGGACCAGTTCGGGATCAATTGTGCACTATTTCGGGATTAGTTCAGGACTCCACAAACTTAGTTTTTTATTGTTTTTTACGTAAAACAGCGACTACTAAATTTAAACTTCGAAATTTTAGAAAGAGCTTGAAATAAAAAAAGAGTGAATGGGAAAACGATCCGAATTTATGCCAAGAAAATTCCGAACTAGTTGCGAACTAGTCCCAAAATTTTTTTTTAATCAGTCCCGAACTGATTTTGAACAAATGGTCTGGAAGAAGTGTAAAAATGATGCCAAAAAGTTCCGAACTAGTTCTAAACTAATTCCGAGATGGGCCAAAATAAGTCTCCTCCTTTAAGATTAAACATTTTTGTTTTCACTATTTAGAAGACTTTGATATTAAGTTTCAAAATAGGTTTCAATAAATATACAAATAATTTAGTCTTAAAATGAAAGTCTTAAATATAAAATATTTATCCATATGAAAATTTTGACGACTTTTTTAACACTCCACCATAAAATAATTATTATTATGGGTCTCAGATATACATACATATGTACATACTTATTTACATATTCTTGGCTTATTAAGTTTTTGCTTATTGTTATCGCTATTATTTTTTGCATATTCATATGTACATATACATATGTATACATATGTTTATATACATACATACATACATATGACTAAATAGTAGATGAACATAGATATTTCGGCTTTGAATAACATAGAAATTTTTAATTACCGCAGGTACCTAGTAAGAAAAAATTAAGATCAAGTCTAACCAACCACTAGAAAAAGATTATTTAAAAAGTCACTCTACGGCTGCTAATAAGCACTCATTCCTACTAACAGCGACATCTGTTGGAAAATCCAGTTGCATAAAAACTTAACAGCAAAAGCTTTAGTACAGAGCTTACAGTGCTGGTGAAAAGAAAGTACGGCACTGCTGTTATTAACATTCAAATAATAAATTACTAATTAATATCTGAAATTTATGCACGTTTTTAATTACAAAAGCAAAAAACTGCAAGAGTTAATTAAAAATGTACCCATTAGGATAGCATCAATGAAACCGAGCAATAATGCAAACCAACAGCAGAGAAGCATGTCTGTAAAGACCCTAAAGGTAGTACCTTTCAAAGAAGGGTGTTTGTGAATTTGTATGTATGTACGTTTAAGTGTGTGTGTATATTCACAAATATATATATTAACAAAGTATTGCAGCCAACCTTTGTTGCGCTTATGAAGTTTTAATCCCGGCAATGTCTCCCTTGATAACAATCCTTCACAAGGAAAGCAACCGAGCGAGTCCTACCAGTCAACCCAAGAAAGAGAAGTCAAATTTTAATAATAAGTGTATTACGGTCTACTTTTATGTACATATGTTAACTGAAGGGATTTTTAAGCATTAAATCTTAAAAAATCAAAAAAAAAAACAAAAACAGCTGCCACGTCAGAGGCAATCTTGAACATAAACATACTGACATAAAACATTTAAGCAACGATTTTCTTGGTGATATACATACATACTTATTAAATATTTAGCTTAAGAAACGAAACTACGCAACTCATAAAGCTGAAGGTTTAACCTACTTACCTACTCTTCCTTAACGATTCTACACAAATTTAATTACTCACTTCAATTTAGTGCTGGCTTAAATTAAATTATGAGCACACTGTGTTTGTATGTATGTAAGTATAAAATGTGGCAAGAAAATGCTTAAGAAATGTAAACAGTGTTGCAAATATGCTAGAGTGGACATGAATAATTTCATTAAGCTTTGTTTGCATATAAGAATTTACTTAGTTCATTTGTGTACTTAATGTTTATAATGCGAGAATAAGTATAAAGTACAATGTATGTTTGTTGCAAAATATTTAGAAATATAAGTACATACATACATACATATTTAGCGTATATGAATGCGCTTTCACTTACCTCCAATCGTGCGCTGCAAATCCCGGACAATTTGCTTTGCATAGTTCGCAACGTACACCATCGTCCACTTCTCTTATAACAACTCCCTGAAATGAAACCGAGATGACAAAAGATAATCATTAAATATTATGGGTTTACTAAAATACATCAATATTTTCTTTCAAAGCGAAAGAATGAAAAGCAAACACATTTTTTTTTCTCCGCACTATGAGGCGCTAAAGTCGAGATATTAGAAAGAATTTGGTGATCTCTTTAAGATATTTAATCGAAAAGTCTTTTAATTTTTTGTTTTTTTACATGAATCAAATAAATGATTTATTATAGTCAAATATGTAAAGTTTTATGAACAAAATTTTAATAAGTAAAATTAGAAATTTAGTAAAGAAAAAATTGTCAAAACTTTCAATACGACGTGTTTTGTTATTATATGTTATTTTTTAAGTTTTGAAATTTTTCAAAATATACATATGTAAATATACATATAAGACCGTAAAGTAGTATTTTGTTCCGTCGTGTCAGTTTTTCGATAAATTGGCTTAAAAAATATTTTTTGCTATTTTAATTAAGTAAGAATACCTTTGAATTAAAGCAATTTTTGTTTTAAATTTTTAGTACTTCATATGTATGTTCAAGAACCTCACTTCAATATAATTGCTGAACCCCTTTTCCAATAAAATTCAGTTTTATGAATCATCTTGACTCACGTTTCTTAAAAGTGTTCTAAAAAGATTTACAAAACAAAATTATTCAAAAAAAAGTGCCCTTAAAAAGTTTTAACTAAGGTCGAAGTAAATAAAAATATACTTTTATATTTAAATTCTATTTTTATTGTGCCTTAAAAATTCGACATATTCTTGCAAAGAGTGCCCAAGGCAAAGGTTTGGCATTTTTGAAAACACTAAACAATTTTAAATAAATACTTAACTTTCCCACGTAAATTAATATATGAGAACATGATCACCAAATGAGCAGTGATGACTTGGCGATACTTTTACCTTTTAACAGATATTTTCAGAGTTTTTATATTTGATACCAGCCAAATGTTTAAAAAACACACAAAATAAAAAGCGATCAACTGAGGATCAATATGGCCGTAAAAAATTATGTTATTTTCAAGAATTAATATATTATTATTATTATTGTTTTTCCGCTTACTATCAAATGTTAAAGTTGTATTAACAATCAACATGTAATGTAAAGATTTTGAGGATAAAGGAAAACGGTATTTTGCAATTCAATAACTACAAATACAAAATGAATGGAATAAAGTTTTAATTTCTAATTTTTGGATTATATTTCGAGTGTGGTGCGTTCATCGGTTAATCTCAACAGTTAAACAAATCAGTCTATTTCGTTTTTCCATTAGTACAATATTAAGCTGATGCACAATAGTAAATCAGAAAGTTGGATTTCGTTAACCAAATATGTAGAAGGTTATTTTACTGAATATGTTTGAATGACAAGAATCGCTGCTAAACAGCAAGTGACCAAAGTTTGTTATGCCTTTTCTACCAATATTAAGATTCCATGTGACAGTCTCTGTAAAAATGGGCAATGATGTGTTTAGAGTTTTCGAATAATTCTTAGTTCTCTGTTATGACTTCGGTTTCTTTCACATTATTAGGAATACGTAAACTTCTTGATTCATTTCATAAAAAAAAAATTTCGCGTTTCGTTTTCTCTGAGGACATTTTTGAGACTTTGGATTTCTAAAACGTTCCGGAGACTTTTTGTTTCTATTTAGTATCCTTTAAAATGTTACCCAAAATGTTATTAACGTTTCGTTCTCTTTGCGAACGTTTCTTAGCATTTTGTTCTTATGTTACTTCTGCTGAGAAGTTTCTCTACAGTTTGTTTGCTTAGGAACAAAACTGCAAGAATGGATTTAGTTAAAAATGTTATTAACATTTCGTTCTCTTTGCGAACGTTTCTTAGCATTTTGTTCTTATGTTACTTCTGCTAAGAAGTTTCTCTACAGTTTGTTCGCTTGGGAACAAAACTGCAAGAATGGATTGAGTTTCATCATACCTTTTGTTCTGGGTCCCTCAAAACTTCTTCAAATAAACCTAAAATAGTTTTATTATATGCATATATGTACATATGTATGAACAAATCGATAGCATGCTCTTCAGCAAAGTCGTCCTTGAATTGAATTATATTTTTTTTATCTATTCACAAATTATAGCACAATCACATATTGACAGATTTGGGCACTTTATTTTTCTTCGAAATAATTAAAATTATTTTTCAAGTAAAATATGGTTCATTCTCTAAGAAATCCCATAAACACCCATTTTTTAAACTGTTTACAAAACGTAAAATAATTAAACAAACTTTCATACAAGTTTTGAACTTTTTAAAAAAAAGTTTTTAGAATTTTTTTGAGTATGCAGTGTTTTAACGATTATGTTTTGTATGGTAGAAAAAGCGAAAGAGCGTCTGTAAAAATAATGCCAAAAATCAGTGATTACCAGTAGACACTTAAAAATTGCATTTTCTGATACTAAAATGCATGCCCCAAAAATTAAAAAAAAAAATTTGGAAAAAGTTCGCAATTTTTATAAAATTTTTAAAATTGTTTTTAATGGTTTTTGTTAGAGAATTAACGATATTTTAATTGAAAAATAATTTTATGTAATTTTAGATTAAATAAATTCTCCAAAAGTGCCAATTAGTGTTTGTGCTATAATTTTTGAACAGAGTTTACATATTTATACATAAATGGTATGCTTTTTACTATTTTAATGAACATTCGTTTTATAATAATTCGCTTTAAATATATTTGTATGTACATGCATTCAATCCGAATTTGAAATTTAATCACCATATAAACTGATTAAATAGATTTAATCATTTTGCTGCAATTATTTACGTCCAAACATTAATAATAGTAATGCTTGTATAATTTTTCAAGCAAATTGTGGTAATTATATGCAATTTGCTGTTGAAATGAGGAGGAAGAGCCAGCTCTCTAGGGGACAACTTGCTGTAATCAGACACATAATGTGAATTATGTGTTTACGCTAGTAATAGAGAACGAACATAATACATGACAGCCGAACGGAAGGGAACAACAGTGACTGCAACAGAAAATGTGTTACCAAAATTTCGCATTGCCCAACTACATAAATATATAGGTTTTTTTTGTCAGTTCGAGTCTCTGCTACTATTATCTACTACTGCGGTCGCTGGTTGCCAACTATGAAATCCCGCGTTGACAATTCTGGCACATTTTGCAGCTGCCACATCCTGTCGCCATGTCCGACCGAGCGACTGTCCTTCCCAGCAAGTGCACTCATTTGTGCTTTCATACACAGCAGCTTAGAGACACGCTTGACTATGTATGTAGATTTGTATGCATGATAGCGTAAAATTTAGGCATAGTGTTAGTAAATTTTTTTTTTTCGTTTTTGCAAAGGAAACTAACCTAAAAATAGATATGCTTCTTGGTGTTTAAGTTGGTCGCTTTGTCGTCTGCCAGTCTGTGTGAAGTTTGGCAAACGTAAATGTTACACATTTCAATGCATACATGATGTTTGCAAAAATATTTATAAAAAATGTACGCTAGCAATTCATTCCAGCGCAAAAGGACATTGTTTGGATGTGGACCGTTGCGCTCTCATTTTGTTACTAATAGATGTATTTACAAGCGTTTGTGTAAGAATGGCTTTTCTAAATTTAACGCATACGCATACATATTTTTCTATTTAGAAACATATTAGAAATGTAGCTTGAGGCTTCTACAAGCTAAACACAACAAAATCTCTTTGTCTTTTTACAAACCATAATTTCCCTCCTGCCTTTTCACGAAATAAATATCTTATTCGCAAGTAGAAATTAAAATGAAAAGAAATTATTTTTATTTAAGATCTTTGGTATGCCTTCTGTAGTTGCTACTACTTTCAGGTTAAAACCAGCCTTTCTTCAAGCAAGGATACGCTAGCAAGGAGTAATTTAAAAATATTTGCCAATAAAATCTTTAAGCCTAGACAGCTGGCCGATGGAAAAGAAACTTCATCAAAGCAAGTTGTTTGAAACGAAGAGTGATGAAATAAGGTAAAATCAAGGCATATTGAAATGCAATAAAAACATTCTTATCTAAACGAAATATAAAATTTTAAAAAAAATTTAAAACTTCAAACAAAAAGTTTAGATATTTTATGTGCATTAAATAAAATACTCGTATTAATTTGTTTCCATGCATAAAAAATTTACTCATAAATTTCTATCTTTTTATGTTCGCAAAAAGATACAATCGATTTGTGTTATGAAAAATAGAAAGCTTTTAATTGTTAATTATTAAAATACATATATTGCGAAAATTGCCATTGGTAATTCACCACAAAGGATTCTTAAAACTGTTCCATAACTTTTGTAAATCACTAATACTTTGATTCGGAATGACGCAGAGAACAAACTTAAAGTTCTTGAACCATGAACTGCAAACGTTTCGCAAACGTTTCCATTTAGTTCTTTTCAACATACATATGTATTTTGTTTAAGTTTCACAAAAAAATTTTATATTTTAGAACTCTCAAGAAAATCGAAAATGACAATCAAGAAATAATAAAGAAATTTTCCTCCAATAAAAGTTCTTAAATCAGTCTAAAGCTCGCATATTTATTTCTTCAAGAAAATTTTCAACAACGGCAAATAATTGTTTCAGGCAACAGAAATTATGAAAATTATTTCTTGTGATTTTTCTTGAGATCTGTATTCTAAACTCTATAGAAAACTAAGAAAAAATTCAACAGATTTTCTATCGAATTTCAAACATGTTGGCCAGAAGTAATAGAATTTGTTCAAGCATCCCTTGAAATTTTAATATAATAAAGTAAAAACTTCAAGTGGCTAAGAGTTGTTGCTTTTTTTTTTTATCTAAAAAGGTTTTTGCATACTTCGTATTAGGTAATACTAAGTGCCTTTCACGAACAAACTATATTGCGCCATTGCAAACAGTGTTCTACATATTTCTTAGCAGGGTTTTTTTTTAGTTTTTAATCAAAAGATCGCATCACATCTTTTTTTTTTTAGGTTATGTTTTTGCTTGCGGTACGAAACAATTCAGTTTAATAGTATATGTACCTTCCCGAAATATTTGTGAAACGTTTCATTTGCTATCTGGTTGCAAACGTTTTGAAAAATTAATTCTTCAGCCGCTTCTACAAAAACAGCTGCAGTAATGATGGCATCCTCTATAGAAGACGTACATATGTACGAAATTTAACCACGAAAATCTCATTTGGAAAATCATAAAACTTTAACCAAAATATATTAATTAATTTAATTGTACACGTCTCAAAGCAACGAACTTCCTCTATCAAACTAAATAAATGTAAAATTATACTGAAACATACTGACAGACATTCATATCCTGCACACTAATATAAATGAAATTTTATCTGAACAAGGAAGTGGGTATTAATCCATAAACTGGCATTGTTCCAGCTGGCAACTACAGCATTAAGTGCTAATATATCCATATACATACTTACATATATACTGCATTCAAATATTTATAAGTATATATGTATTGAAAGAGTAGAAGGAAAGCGTCAAACGAAATATTCGCGAAATGGTTAGCTTTGAAATGAGCAAATATTATAAGCAAACATTTTCATTTACAATCACAAAATTTAAGAAATTAATGCTGGTGGAAGAAATTAAAGGAGGAGAGTTTTTTTAGTTATTTACTGAGAATAAAGATGAGCATTTTTAAAATATTATTTTTTTGTACTCATATTAAATATTATCATTTATAGTAATTTTATTCCAAATACATAATGTCTCTCAATTTAATTTTTTTTTTCAAGATATTGAACAAAGTGCAGATTTCTTATTGTTTCTGAGGTGATCCCTGAATATTCGCAATAGTTCTTAATTTTAGCCACTAGTAGACCGTCATATATTTTGTTGTTGCTTGAAACTTCTGATGTGTCAACATACAAAATTTAAAATACGCCGCTTATAAAAACGGCAGTTTGTTTTGAAAATATTTATGTACACAAAGTAAAAGGCAAGGCAGTTTAGGGGTCTCATAAAATAAAAAAAAATAAAAAATCAGCCTGTTTTGCTGTGCCTTGGTTTATACAGTTTTTTTTGTTTAACCAGAAAAATGGAAGAAATTCATAAAATTTTGTAGATAAGTAAATAAGTGAAATAAAGTAATCTTAACAAAGTTAAAATATTTTTGGTAAAATAAATTAGAATTTAGCACTAAAAAAACAAGTTATCATTTATTTATGTTTAGGTACAGTCACAATTTTGTAAACAATTATTTTAAGCAAGAAAAATGTAAATATTTTACCTCCCCGTGAAAAATTTTATTCAATAACACTGTGGAACATTTTTGGGATTATTGTCTGGGGGGGTGAGAAATTCCAAGTCAGGGTGATGGTACTAGGTCAGTATAGTAAAACCCTCAAAGGGTTTGGCGTTCGTATGTGTCAGTTTTTTTTTATGACCTTTTAAATTTTTTCCTTATCTTGATGTTTTTTCGCTTAGTTGTAACATTTTGGCAAAAACGTAGTTTAACATAACTCGAGAACCACTTGTCCGATTTTGATGAAACAAATTTAGACAAATTAAGAATTACAATTTCTATTTGTTTTTATTTGTTTTTATTCAAAAAAGTGTCATTTATCGCCTTTTTTTATAAATTTTCCCCAATAACTCCAGACTTCTGGCCATGAACTACTTAAAAAAATAAAGTAAACATTTTTATAATTTTTTATTTTTATTTTATTTATTTTTTTTATTTATTTTAATAAATATTGCCTAGACTTTTTCGATGGTGGTTGTTCGGGACTAGTGGCATCGCATTCATCGCTATCATCAGTTTCTGAACCACACATAATGTCAATGTGTGACTCCACTGTTGGCCCTTCTGCATCTCCTGAAAATTCTTTATCATCAAGATCATCCCTGTCTTGCCACACAAGCTTACTCCACCAGCAAATCTCCGCAATTATTGCACTCGGCGACTTTTTGCCTCTATATCTGTAAGTTTTTGTTTCATTAAAATGAGTTTGAAAAAATAAAAAATCAGTATTACCTCATTTTAAACAACTTGGCAACAATTGAATCAAGCTTATTTTGATTTATTAAAATTGGCTCATTGGATACTGATGGCTCATATGGGGGATCATCACCTGCATGATATGTCGGAGCAGTCGTAAAAGAGAAAATATCTGGGCTAGAAGCTTTTGGCACAGGAATGTGGTCCGAATGAGGCAATGGTGTTGCGGCACTTGCAACACCAACGTAATTATACCATTTTCTTATCCTTTTTGCGGCTCCTTTATTCGCACATGCATAGCAATTCAATGGATTGTGACCTTCGCCAGGATTAGTCCAAGTCATTGGGATACCGAATGGCATACTTTCACGTCTTCTATTTTTCCAATCCATTAGACGGTTGTAGCAGCTTTTACACGCTATATTTGGTACCCAATTTTCGTTCACTATAACATTTTGCTTGAAGTACATCTCGTATGTTTGAACAAAATCAGTACTGAAATTTCCCCTTTTACTGTTCGCGTTCGTCGGCACTTGTTGAATGACAAAAATCACAGAACCAGTGTGAGAAAGAGAAGAAGTATAATGACAATGCATGTTTTATGTGAACATTACAGAACCAGTGTTGCTGGATTTTTTATGAATTTAAAAAAAAATATTTAAATTTTTAGGAAAAAAATCCTTTTTTTCCTTCATACATTCATTTTTAACTTCGAAAGTGTTGCACATATAGGAAAACGGTATAGAAACAGATTAGAGAAACTGTAATTCTTAATTTGTCTAAATTTGTTTCATCAAAATCGGACAAGTGGTTCTCGAGTTATGTTAAACTACGTTTTTGCCAAAATGTTACAACTAAGCGAAAAAACATCAAGATAAGGAAAAAATTTAAAAGGTCATAAAAAAAAACTGACACATACGAACGCCAAACCCTTTGAGGGTTTTACTATACTGACCTAGTACCATCACCCTGACTTGGAATTTCTCACCCCCCAGATTAGCTGTTGTACTGTGTAATTAATTGTTACTGAAAATAAATTTGTACATTTCTGGCATGGTGCACGAATTGCACCACAAAAATAATTTTTTTTTTTAATTGAATCTTTGCAGTCCGTGATACATATCTGTGCTTGCATGGCCTTTGAAAAATTTAGAGGACCATGAACTATGACGTACCCTGAAAAAATTGAGTTGATGTGGATTGATGTCGGCTCAAACTGATTTATGGGACGGATCTTAAAAATATCAATGGACAAGTGAAATTTTTAATACAAAAATAGATTAAAAAAAAATCGTAATCAAACAATTATCACAATTAAATCACAATAATTAGAAGTTTTACATGCTCAAAGCCAAGCACAATCGCTCCATACTACAATAACAAAATGCCGCGCTGGGCAGTGCACTTTTACTTCCCAATTCACTTCTCCAAATTTTACACCCGCCTCCTTTGTCAGTTCCTTTGTATGCACATTGTGTTGGTTTAACTGCATTGTGTCTGCATTTTGTGGCACGTGCAACAAACATTCACACTATGTTACATTCACTCGTTTTTTATTGTGAAATGTTGCCGCAATTGTTGTATGTAATGGCACCCATACACTCATACATACATACATACGAGAACATACATTGCATTTGCGCTTATTAAACTCTTTCTTATGGTTGTTTTTATTGTTGTTGTGCGTTGACACTGCCAACATGTGTAACAATCTAAAGCTCGTACCAAATCGATGACCCACTTTTGAGGCGTGACTCACTAAATGTGGCAAGAAGCATATACATACATACCTACTCATACATATGTGTGTGTACGAGTATGTGGCAAAAAGTTCTTGCAACAGCCGCAAAGTCACAAGTAAATGTAAATGTAAACAGTTGTGTACATACATATTTATGAATATGTTTGTTTACATTTATACACACACACATACATATGTATGTATGTACATGTGTAACGATAAGTACCCTCATAGCTGGGGCGCTGCGTTCACTTGCCGCACTACCTTATGAAAAGTTATTAAAAATACATGTCGCACTCGCAAAAAAAAAACACCAAAATGTAATAATAATAATAACAGCGCTGCAACAAAAATAGCCACCATGAAGACTGTGTGGAAAAACATTTTTTTTTTAAATAATTCTTTGCAGTTAATTGAAGTTAAAACGTAGGCTCATACTCAACGGTCTCAACTTAGCTTGGACTCATTTCATGAGTACGAGTCTATACATACATACATACACACGTACATACTACAAACTTTCGCAAATACATTTGTTTATAAAAATAAATATGCAACTATTTACAGTAGCGCACTTACAAATATGGTCCAGTGTGCCTCTTAAGACGGAAATTCCCCTCAGTCCATTTGCAGCCTTCGCACTCAGCAACTTATACAATTGCAAACAAGCATATCCCTGCAAAAAATTGAGCGACTAATCTCTAAAGAGAGTATTCCGGGACTAGTCTCTATCGGGTACAATGGGGCATTAATTAGTCGCAACTGGTCTCAAACAAGCATATACCTTGTTTATACGAAGCATTCACCGAAATAATATCGACTCAATACACTTTATTTGTTTCTGTTTATACATTCGACTTTAAAGTGTACCCAGCGAAACCGTATTGTAAACTTATCAGCTGATTTGGATTCCGCATCGATAAATCTAGTCGTTTATATGCTCCTTCTAACCGAAGCGAGAAATAAAGTACCGATTTCAAAGTGAGTGTGAGTGAATTCACTGAAGCATTTCAAGGCGTATTCAAAACCAGTTTATACATGCGTTTCGAAGTGATGTGTATTCGATGAAACCGTATTATGCCCCCGTATAAACGTAGTCATCCCCAACGGGTACGATTGGATACAAAGTTGGAGTTTTGTTTAAAAAAATGTATTCGGTTAAAAGCAAAACCTTTCTCTCAGATAGCATTAGCAATAATATTTAATAATGCTTAAATATCAAAGCCTTGACTTAAAATATTCCCACATGTACTTTGTACTCGCATGAGGAGGTATTCGAAATATAATTTTTGCAAACTAAATATATTTTTTTTAAGAATTTATTATCAAACAAAAGATAATTGAACTATTTTTCGTTTAATATATATTATACATACTATGTCTTAAACATTTTTAAAAAACAAAGCCTTGGCTAACAACTTTGTAAATTTTCTAAATTATATGCGAGAGCCATGAAGCAATCCCCAAAACATGGAATTTTTTATAAAAAGTTAATTTCTTGAAAACAATTTTTAACAAAGAGAAAAGTAATTAAAATACCTTTCTTTGAATTCTCATTACAACCCATGATTCAATTATAAAAGGTAAGGTAAATAATGACAAACGTAGTATGGAAAACGGGTTAGAATTTTTTTCCCTTTCTTAAAAAGTAAATAATTAGTAGTAAATTGTTATTGATTTTTTTAACTAGAAATTTTTAAAGCATTTCATTTTAATTAAGACATACAATAGCTACGCTTAGAAACATAATTATGTACATACCTATTGGTAAATTTTTTTTTTTTTATTTTTGACCAGCGAATAAATTTTCAATTTATTTGCCTCATGAAGTAAACGACAAATAATTTCGATTGTTCATAGAACATTATCTTGAAATATTTAAGTTATTTATTCCCTTTATTCCTGTTATTTACATACTTATATACCATTGATCAGGATTATTCCTAATATTATGACGAACCCCTGGATGGCGAAAACCATAATAATTCGAAATTTAAGAAAGAGAATCTTTATATATTACAAAAAAAATGATTTAAATTCATAACTCAAAAATTTAGTCCTTACAAATTCAAGTTTTAGGATGATTATTACATTATGTCACATTATTTTAAATTAAACTAAGCCTATTCCTTCTAGAAATTACAAAACTTTCCACTCTGTCACATCAAATTTAAATGCGTGTAAAAAGCATTCAATGGAAAAGCGCGTCATTTATACACGTTTACATGAAATATTTACGATACGAGGTCAGTTTTGTAATTAGAAAAAAGGCTGTCTTTAAAAGTCGGATTCGAACTTACCGTTTACGCGGACAAAAGAAACAAAAAGTGTTGCCTTTTAGTTTTTGGTATTAAAAAGTTTTCAGGTTACTACTACTTTTATTTTTAAGAAGCAACGCGGTTTGGATGCTAAGGGAGCCGTTTGACAAAAAGTGAGGGAGCTAGCTGCTAAGTTAGCAAACCTTTAATAATTGAATCATGATTACAACTCATAATTTTTAAACATTTTTAAAAGGCAATGCTTGAGCTATTTAACAACATTGTAAATTTCGCACATGTATTGTGAAATCGCATTAAGCAATACACAAAATATGGGAGTTGTATATAAAGAGTTAATTTATTGAAAATAACATATAAATAAATGAGAAGTAACTAAATTAGATGCCTTAAATTTTTAATTTTCAAACGATGTATGGTTCGAATATTAGCCTTCAATATGGTGCTTTATTGCTTTAGAAAACTAAAAATAAATAACTTATACTAAATAAATATAACAATTAAATGCTTGGTCTTTCTGTGGAACAAAGTAGTTGTAAAAGCAAAAAAAGCGACTACGCTCAATCTGTGCCCATTGGGATAGAAAGAGAACTAGTCACAAAGGCCTTAAAAAGGACTACTCGCACTTTATAACCGTTCGGGTATAAAAGGGTACAATTAGTCTCTTGATAGGACATGCTCGAACAAAGGGGAACAGTTCATTCCATATAAAGAGATCAGAAGTTGTATTAGTCGCATGTTCCCTTGCGACTATTCCCGGACTCTTCCTAGACTATTCGCATTTTTTGCAGGGATGTTACATACATACACACATACATACGGTACATACATATGCGACAAGAACATTCGCCTTGAAGGAAGAACACACTTATGACTAAAACTATAGTCGCAAGTGAAAAGTAAAACAAAATGCATTTCTTAAAGCATAAAAGAAAGGAAATTGTTTTAAAAGTTTTGCTTTTAAGTGTCACTGTAAACATTGTTTTTTTTAATTTTTTTTGCCGTAAATTGCGCAGCAAAATGAAAATCGTGGTACTTGAAAAAAAGTACATCAGATTAAAATAAGTAGAATGACAAAAAAAACTACAAATTTGGCCAATTCTTATTATGAGCTGGCGCGCAATGATTTTTGTTAAGGAGCTGTCTCAAAACGTATAGGTACCAAAATCGTAGTTCTAATTTAAAAAAAAAACAAGTTCCTGAAAGGAAATATAATTTTTATTGATATACTTTTCACTTTAAGCAAATTATGTTTTTAAAAATGAGTGATACGCGCTTGCCTTCATACGTGGCTGCAGTCCGTACAATGGCTGTTTTTAAATTCAACGTTTTTAATTCAACTTTTTTCAGGATCACCGAGCGTTTTTTTAATTATAGGAATGAGTAAAAATAAAAATGAAAGTTTATTTTTCTTACTGAATATATTCACCTGCTACCCAAGGCATATCAAATCGATGGGCGCAACAAACCATTTTTTTTATATTTTTTTATTTTTATTTTTTGAACTATCAAAATTTGGATTTTGTTGTGATAAAAACGCTGTCAGTAGAATTCAAAGTGAATTCATAAAAGTGGCAGCAAATGTTTGCCCAAAAATAATTGGTGTGTGGCTGTAGTAAGAAACAAGAGCTGTCAAAAGTTAAAATACTCAGAATGCTCTAAACTGCGCACAATGAGTTGCTGTAGCTGTGGTATAATATTGTGGCTGTGGTAAAGATTAAGCAATCATCGATAAACAAGCCAGATCCTAATTTTAATGTAATCAAAGCGTGGCTTACCATAGTTTTCAATATACTCGTAAATAGTTATTTTCAAAAATGATGATGGTATGTTTTGTAAAATATGAAATCGGCATAAGTTTTATTTACTTGACACCAATCAACTATGAAGTTCCTTAAAAAAACCTATTAAAATCCATCGATATCTAATAAAATATAATTCCAAAAATCCATAATTTTGTTGGTTTTTTTTTGAATTTTCGATTTTACATCTGTAGTATTCCCACCTCCAATCACCAAGTTTTGTCATCACCATTTTCTTAGCCCCAGATATTTATAATAATACTAATAATAATCTTAACGGTTTTTACCCTCCATTCCCGCCCAACCGACACGAGGGGCGCATCCGCATAAAGCACGGGTTTATTTTTTTTTTAGATGCAGTGCCGAGTCATGTAAGGCAGAAATCAATAATAATAAAGAAAAATAAATTGCATTTCCTAAACTCAACAGAGATCATAATGAAAATCTAACGTATCAACGCAACTTCAGGACACAGCAAAAATTGGGTTTTTATTATTTTTATTTTTTTCTTCATATCTAATCATACACATTTCAAATGTATGCATGTATGTAAGTGCATATGTGTTTTAGGCCTAGAAAGACCCTTTTTAATGATTTTACTTTTACACACATACACACAAATAACGAATCATTAATTAATTTAGCATGTCCCACTTTAGTGACTTTATTTACCAAAGAAGGCTAAAATAAATAAAACGAGATTGGAATGACGAGAAATAGAATAAACAAATGTAAGTATTGAACAAGAATCAAAATGGCAAATAGCAGCAAATTTGCTATGACAAATCGAATTCCACTACATTGCGAAGCGGGCAATGAACGAAATTACGAGCAAAAAAATTATTTACTCAGAAACAATGAAGAACATTTGCAGGTATAGCAAATTTATTTTTCTTTTTTACGTGTTTATACGTATAAACTATTTACATATTATATGTATGTATACATATACATACATACATTCATACATATACATATATGTATATATATTAACCTTTGTACAAATAATATTGTATGTCAATTTCACATTAAAAATTAAAATAATAACAAATAATTGTTACATTTTTTATTGAGTTCGGATAACAACGACTAGCATTGCACGCGCAAAATATTTTATTCCATTTTTACAGCGAAAAGTAGAAAATTACTAAATATGAACTTTTGTGGTCAATTCCATTTGGCAATAATTTATTTAAAAAAAAAAGGAAGAATTAAATAGACATAGAAAATTGCACAGAAAAAGGAGAAAAAAAGCATTATAACAAAACGAGCTATTAACGTGGGCACAAAAACACAGCAACACAGCAGCAACAACACCAGAGTTAACGATAAAAAATGAAAATGATCTCACCGTATATACATACATACATACATATGTACATACACATGTACATGTTGTTGCTGCCCGCGGCGATATTGTTGTGTCGCAACAACAGCTGTTAGCTTAACGCAGTGATCGATGTTTCACATACCTGTGGGAGACATGCACTCATACATACATACACACAATGTATCTTATTATCTTTTATTCCCTAAGTAATTTAATGGATAATTAATTTAATTTAATTACATGCTTGACTAAAAAAAAAATTTTAATAAAAAGCTAAATATTAAAAAAAAAGTTGTGTACTTTGATGTGCTTAGGTTTTGAAATGTCTTAATAAAAAAACACCAATAACAAACAACTCAAGCGATACAACATTTCTTACATAAATACACAAAGTTTAGTTACTTGCAAGCCTCATAAATTATAATCACACACAACACAAATCATGAAAAGCATTAAATCTTCGATATTTATCAATTACATATCGTTATGTGAAAAAAATAAATAAATTACGGCGGACCGATAGAATTTCAGAGAAATATTTACTTTAGCTATTTGTTCACCTGATTGCAAGCTATGAACATTACTCGCATGAACGGTGCTTATTCAATCATAAAAAAATAAACAACACCCAGAACCTTAATGTATGTATGTATGTGTGTATATATGTATATCTACGAGTAACTACACCCGAGAGAAAAATTTTAGTAGCAGCACTTGAAAAGTTTTTTTTTAAATTATTACAAATTCAAGCTCCTTCATTATCAGTACATATGTATATACCTTTTCCAACAGTATTTCAGAAAAACATAAATGTATTTCAGGAAAAAACAAATGTATTTGGAAAAAGCACAAACGTATTTCAGAAAAACTCAAATGTGTTTCAAAAAAGCTTAATTGTAATTCAGCAAAGCACAAATGTAATTCAGAAAAACAGAAATGTATTTCAGAAAAGACGAAAGTAATACATTAGTGTTTTTCTGAAATACATTTGCGTTATTCTGAAATCCATTTGAGTTTTTCTGAAATACAATTGATCTTTTTTGAAATACTTTTAGAAAAGGAGTAGTCATAGATAAAATCATCAATAAAATCATGATTATCATTATTTTTATTAATGCGTAGAATGAAAAAAAATGTAAATTATTAAAACTTTTAGGATTTTAAATTTTAAATTTTTAATTAAAAGTTATAAATTGAAATTAAAACTGAATGTTTTTATCCTTTTTGTACACAGAATGAATATTTTCAAAACTTTCCATTGCTCTCTGCTGCATTTGTTTGCCACGCAGTTGCACCGAAAAAAATATTGCCATGTAAAATTAAAATTTTGCAAAGTTATTTGTAATGTAAACGAAAAAGTGTTAATTTTACATTTAAAATTGCTAAATTAACGTTTTTTTTTTGTAATTTGTATAAGAAAACTATTAAATTATCAAATTTTAATATCAAAATCACATTATAACTTCGCCAGCCGAATTTTACATTAAATTGCAGATATAATAAGTTAGGGGTATTCGGGATCTGTTGTATTTGCCATTGTATATTGTATTCGTGGTTTTTATAGCAAATGTAGTAAAATACCAACAATAAAATATACGTTCCACTTCAAATACAACAGTGCAAGCAAATACAATGGTTGGACCCTGCTGTAAATATGGTTTTTCTTTTGTTCATTTCTCACAGCTGATCGCAACAAAAAAAATAAACTTTCGAGAGAGTAAGTTTTCATCAACAAATGCGAAAATAACAGATTCCGAATACCCCTGATATATTGTTGCACTAACAATAAACTACGAACGTATGTTGTGCGTTTGTTGTACGCACGCGTTTTTGTAAACATTTTTTTAAAGTATTTAATGTAAAAAATAGCTAATTATAATATATTAAAAAAATGGGAGAAGATTCGCATTTTAGTGAATTCGAAAGACGTCACTATTTTTGCCCGGGTAGAAGATGTCGTGCATCCAATTGATATCGCGCGAAATTGATGATGTAATTGAATCGGACGACGATAGCGAACAAAAAGAAGATGCCCAATTAAAGGAACTGCTCAAAGAATTGAATATATAATACACTTTGGCAGCTTTTTCATGTAAGTATTATTATGAATTGAATTAATCTATAAACTTAATTAATATTTTGCATAAAATAAATAGCTTGCCGGTTCACCTTCAAGTCGCTGAGTCGCTGAGTTCGGATGTCATTGACAATATGTTTCTTCTAGCAAAATTTAATTTATTTTACATTACTTATTTAAGATTCCAGAGACAGCATTGTAATGATGCTGTTAAATGCTGTATTAAAACCAATTTAACATATTAACATAAACGTCGATGGAAAGCGGTTAATGCAAAAAATGACAATAAAGGAAGCAATACCCAGCAATTTTGTACACATAAACATAGTTGATTTAGTTTTAGCAAGTTCTTTTACTGTCGAAAAATTAAAAAAACAAAATTCTTTGATAAAAATTCACAATGAAACGATTATTCAACTTTTTAATAAGCCACTAAAACCTAAATTTCACTTTTTAACACACTCTGTCCATATTGTAAATTAATCAGGCCCACTTAAATATTTATGGAGCTTTAGATATGATTCGAAACATAAAGAAGCCAAAAGTTATGCCAGAAATAGAACTTCACGAAAAAATATTTCCTACGCTTTAAGTATGAAAGCAACGCTTAAATTTACTGCTTTTCTCAAAGAGCATTGCAAAGGCTTATTAAACCTTTTTTGAATATGGCAGCACTCAGTCTTTAATTATTGAAAATTGTTGTTATTTTAAAACAATTATAAATTTTAATATCCGTAAATCACAAATTTTAACAAACGCATCAGGCATGAGTTTACCTTACAAAGGTTGTACATATAAAAAAGGCTATTTTTTGACAAAAACGAACAATGAAGGCATTTAACTCTACAATATCATTTACCAAAAGTATTGTTATTTTTCTTATTATAAATGAATACAAATTACTTGAATTTTAAGAACACTTTCAGTCTTAAATATATCGTAGGACCACAACATAATTTTCTTGAAATTATTAATATAAAAAGTTTCAATGTTTCACCTATACATTCATAGTGTATTCTTGGTGGAACTACTTTTATAAGAAATAAAATATTTTAAGTTGTTTTTATAAAAACCATTTGTATTAATAAAATTGTTAGGAGAAATATTTTCAGTGTTTTATTTAACATTTATAAAATATCAAAATGACATTAAAACCGTTCAAATACACATTTTCATCATATCAAATGTACATGTTTCAAATGTTAATTTAACATTTAAAATGTCCATACTACATTGTATAATAGTGATTGTTTTACATTTTTAAGGTCAGTTTTGCATTAAAATGCCATCATCAATTTTACATTTTTTAATATAATATTTATAATGGTGAAATGATTACACTATTATGTCAATTTTAACATTTTTTAATGTTGGATAACTTTTGTATCCAAAAAATTTTATTTTTACTACTGTTTATGGTACTTCTTTGGTTCAGTATACATAACTACATATACCATATGTGCATGCATGTTTACATATCAATTATATATATGTATGTATGTATGTATGTATGTTCGTATGCATTTCAGTAATTGGCAAAAAAAAAATTATTGTTGCCTTTATTGTTAAGCCAATTGGAAACCCCCGCAATTATATCCAAAGCAACGACAAAATAATAATCTAAAGCACCTTCGAAAACAATTCCCGAAACGTGATTGAGCAAAATTGCGCATTCGCACTCGTGCAAAATCTGTGAGCAACGCTTAGACGACAATAACAACAGAAAAAGCAGTGACAGTATAAATAATTTTTTTTTTAATAAAGCCCCTCCGTAACGAAAGTGTGGGCTGACGTAGAGCTAGTCAAACTCGTATATCTACAGCGTCCGCCTTTTTCTCCGCTAACAAGTGGATCCCTCTGCCATCATTTACTTAGAACTCGTCCGCTTGTTAACTTACCACCTTGCTTGGATGTCACTTTACCTGACTTAACATGGAAATTGCAAAGTTTAACACTTTTTACTCTCTCTTTCTCTATTTTTCCCTCTTTCTGTAATATTTAAGATCAGCACAGTATTTAGTACACAATCGCTCATACCCGTATTTTAATATTTAGATATGTAAATGTGTACATTTTTAGAAATTTACTCTCGCGTACGTACATACATATGTATTTATATATTTAGTATCCGGTTTTGATCATGATGAAAGTGACTAAAATTGGTCGAGAATTAGCAAACAAAAAAAGTAGCAGATACAATTGATTTTGAGGAGCTTGCCAATTGTGCATAGCATCTACAAGTTCGTTGCATAAATTCACATGTTTCCCTTATCAATAAGCTCAATGAGTTGACGAGTCTAAAGGAATGTCTCCATCAGAAAGAAAAAAAATTAGAAAACATTTATCAAAAATAATTAAAAAATTTTTTGGGGTATGCAAATACGTAGCCCACTCAATTTTAGTAGAACAAAGTGCAAGTTCCTAGTACCTACAAATTATCATTGATTTTTGACAAATTTACATTTGCAATATCTTCCATATAAAAAATGATCGCGGTTTTGCGCTGTATAAAGGAAACTGCCAGCAAAAAAAAATTGTCAAAAATCAGTGATAACTTGTACAGACTTGAAACTTGAACTTTATTCCACTTAAATTAAATATGCCAAAAAACTACACACTTAAAAAAAATTCCACCTTTTTTTTGTTCAATCATTGTGCATTTTGTAAAAAGTTTAAAAAATGACTGTTTATGGTTTTTCTTAGAGAATTAATCATATTTTAGTTGAAAAATACTTTTAATTAATTAAAATAGAAATAAATTGTGATTGTGCTATAATTTGTGAACAGAGTATATATAACTGTGAAGTAAATTTAATAATGGTTTAAGCACGAGCAATAAACGTCTAGGCAAAGTTTGTTATGATAGCAGTTATTGAAGACTGTGCCTGAGTAGCTTGGATGACGAGTATGTTTATTTTTCCGCCAGGTTGCGCTGTGGTCGACATACTTATTCTAAAAAATCAATGCGAATTCATATAAGATGAAGTTTAAAGCAGCTGGTTTTTTCTTTCACCTTTTTTTCCTGGTATTTGATAATGTCCACAAAAAGAAATAGCGAAGAGTTTTGTTTACATTTTATTACATTTATTTCTTCCTTATTTACTGGCATTCCACTTTACGAATTCAATGGCCATCGTGCTTCTATTACCAGCACCTTAAATTAATTAACCTTGTAAAAAAAATCCTATTTATAATCCGAATTGACTGAAATGAAACTATACAGCCCTTAAAGAAAAATAAACTGTGTATAGTTATGTGTGCTTCTTTTACTTCATCATCTGTATATGTTTGTTGCGATACTTATCAACATAATTTATTTATTTTTACGTGGTATTTATAAAAGTTATTATTGTTAAACTGATCAGCAATAGTAAAAAAATAATTTTGTTCTTAAAATAAAAGTCATCAAAAAGAAGACTAAGTCTCTGTTTTTAATTCTCAAATCATCTTATGAAAAAAAAAAGTTATTGGTCTTTGCAAATTTTTTAACTTATCAAAAAAGAAGGGGTTATAAAATAAATTTCAAGCAAAATTGATATTTAAGGAGCTTTATTGCTAACAATAAAAAAAAATGTATAATAAAAATTTTAACCTTCACTTACGATCTCTGGTTTCTTTTTGCAAAACAGCCATATGGCAGCTCTGTAACACAGTCATAACTAATTTTTACGCTTAAACGCAATTCAACTTTGAAATTGTCGCCTTAATTGCACAAGGTAGAAGTTAAGTTTTTTAGTTAAAAATTTTAAAGTGGCTGTTTTTTCGATGTAGTTTTTACTAACAACTTTTCCTTACAATTTTAATTATTATTATTCTTATTTTTGTGCCTTGCTTTTCGCACTACATACATACAGTCCCCAAATTTTAGTAGTGTCATTGTATCTAATTGTAATTGTTGCGGCTTTTTTTTATTACATGCAAGTGAACGTTTGTACATTTTGTACAAGTTTTACAACAACTAACTGCAACCTGACCTGCTTCGTTTTTGGCTGAGAATTTCGGCTAAAAAGCATTCACACTGCTGCTTAAGTAGTTACTGATGTATATTTGTATGTACTTACATATGTATGTATGTCTGTATGTGTAAATAAAGAAATCAAATGGCAAAATGAGCAACCAGCATTGCAGATAATCATCCGAGCAGTAGACAGCAAAGGCCGTCCCAGCAGCGCAGCAAGAAGTCAGCAACATACAAAAGTGACTCGAAACCACAAATTCAAATGTACAAACATGTTGCAAATAAACCACAGTTGTTTTTCGCATTAATTAACACAATTTTATAAATATACATACATATGTATGTAAGTTTTTTTATGTAAGTTTTTTTTTTAAATAAAATAACAGAAGTGTTTTGTCTGCACCTTGACAGGCTTTTCATTTCAAACTTTCGATGCGTGCGAAGAAAAGTTGCCTTATGCTTGAGTATACAGTTGAGCAGTAAGATTTGCTTATACTCGTATGTGTATATGTACATATGTTCATACATTTGTTTTATTTCTTAAAATAAGTTGTAGAAATAACAACGGCAAACTTTTAAGTAGTTCTGCAAATTTACCTTTTTTTCACTCAACGAAAATCGCCTGACTTGGAAATTTGTTGAATAACTAACAATCGTCTCTTATGTGGGTTGAGTACACTTTTCCTCTTGTTGTTGTTGTACGAAAATAACTTATTTTCCATGCAGAGATTTATTTGAGGTAGTTAGCAAATTGTCAAGGTGTATTTTGATTTGCCAAAATTTAATAATTGACTCAATTTAGCACTTTATGAATGGGCTCCAACTCTTGAAAGCTAAGTAGATATGTTATGGAGTTATTTTGTTGAAGGCATATGAAAAAGTATTTATTAACACGAAACGAAAGAAACAAAGGGTAAGTTAATTAAGAGACATGTGAAAAGATGAACATATTTTTTATTATTTTATAATTTTTCTCAAAACATATGTACGACACTTTCTATCTTCAACTGATAGCCTTTCCTCGGACTGAATAAAGCTAGACGGATGGATCGAATCTTGAGATTACTTAAAGTGTAATCAACACTTGCCCGGAAATGGCGCTGATCACTCATTCAGCTGCGTGGCATAACTTTTCCTAGGAGCTGTTTGATTTATATAACATATTCACGCGAGATACTTCTGGAAACTGATACTCTCCAGACGATCTTTTCAAGCGAAGGAAAAATCGGCATGGCTTGACTACGTGCAAACTGCTCTTTGTCAATTGGGCCTTAACGAGCAGGAAAATGAAGTCCTATAAGAAATCCAAGGTGAAAAACAAAGCATCGGAAATGTCTTGAATGGCTAGCATTTTCTGGAATGAAGAGGAAGTTTTAAGCGACTACAATAAATACTCAGATATACACACGATTACTCTAGCTGACACCCGCCTAGGATCGCGAAAGGAAAAATTGAATACCTACATAAATATGCAAATTTTAAAATGCTTTGAGCAAGACGAATTCATATAGGTGACTGCAAATGTTTAAGAAATAAAAAAATACATGTACAATTTTGTTTTTGCTTTTGGTACAGCAAATGTCAAAATCATTTGTTTGTTGGTTGGTTTTGACATTTGCTGTAACACGGCGATAGAAAAAACAAATCAATCAGCTGCTTACTAATGCCACCTTACAAAATTCGCCTTGGTTAAGAGATACGAATGTACATCATTTTATGAGTATTCGTTTTGCTTTACCCTTTGTATTTGGCATTCAGTATAGTTGTTGTCATTGTTATCGATATCTATCGGTATCATTTTATTCGGTGTACGCACACTCCACTGTTGCGCAGCTTGCCACAATTATATGACATCCAAAAGTATATTATTTTTTCGTGTTTTTTTTTTTTAATCTTTTAATATTTTTCAAATAAATTCCATAATATTTTATCAAATATTCGAACTTTAAAATAAATAGTTTTGAATTTTTTAAGGTGAAATTTGCTTTTTTTCGGGCTAAAAACTGGCATTTTTTCATCATTTGTTTCTAAAAAACTATAACAGATATTACACAAGTTTTTTATTCAATGTCAAATATATATCAAAGGCTGCAACGAGATTTTTAATATCTTCATAATATGCATAAAAATTGTTTTATACAAGAATAAACATCAGCCTGCACTCAAAACATGGTTAGTTGGCGAGCAAGCTCCTCTCCACAATAATGATCTGAAAAATCCAAATATATTTGTTTCCATTAATTTAATTATAATTTAACACCTTGACGTACTCCGATTTTTTATTTAACGAAAATTTTAAAATTTATTAACATTTTTTTGAATTTTTTTGAATTTTTTCGCCTTTAACTGATCGGAAAAATTATTTGTTAATACAAATTTATAATTTTCTCTTTATCAAGGTGTGGAAAAAAACCTTCAAAAATTAAATGCTTTTTTTGCAGTTCGATTTTGAAACGTAGTACTTCGAGAAAAACGATCGTAACTGGCGCTCGTGCGCGCTCTTAATAAATCGAGCATAACATCCACATTGGAAATGGTTCTTTGATGTAATTGACATCGATTAATTAAATATAGAAAAAATGTATTTTTTTTTAACCAGAAAAAAGCAATGCGCCCCTTAAGTGTGTATGCCGCTACAAAGTTCACTACAGTTTTGTGTAATAATGTGAGAGTTTCATGTAATGTTTTTTTTTTTTTTTTTGATTTGTGGTGTTGCGCTTCGATGAAATAATAAAGAGGTGACATCAGAAGATGGAGAACTCTACTTGACGCAACTATATTGCGATTTAGTGCTAAATTTTTTTTAGTAATTTTTTAAGTTTGTATGCCTCGCGCTTTGTTTTTTCAATAATAGTAGTAAAATAGTGGGACGCATACCATCTGTAATAATAAAGAATTCTAAATGTTTGTTTTTGATATTTTGTCATAAATTAAGGAAAGGAATTTCATCTACCGAATGGATTAAGTCTAACACAGCTCCAATCACAAACTCGGTTACTTTCAAAAACAATATTCTAGCCTAACAACTACACTTTCTATGGTATTACTTTGGAAGCGTTTGAAATTGAAATTATAGCAAACCTAAACGTATTTAAAAAAAAACACATAACCATTGGGAAAAAAGCCTAAGCCAAAAAAAAACACTTTATATTTACCACGCCAGCCTAGTTTAAACAAAAAAAAACACCTTTTGTCATTTCTTTCAAATCGGAAACTCTTGCAGCGTTTAGCGGAGCTTGGCTTAAATAAAATAGTGCCCTTTAGAATTATCCGTGTACTCTTAATCTTTCAAATTTAGTTTACGGATAATGCAACCGGCCATGTATTCTGTCGCGTCTTACTGGAACTGTCCTACTCATACTTTTTTGACAAAATAACTAAAAGGTATTCTACTATAATATAATATTTATTTTGCATAAAGATATTTGTAGTATGCAGGCATTACTAAAAGTCAAGCTGCCGATTTTGTCAGCATTCCAACAAACACCTCGCTCATATTGCATCAGGGTGTTGTGTAGTTTTTCCAAGGCAATTTAAAACGTGGTGTTATATGTTTTTCATCTATTCTACAAATAAGTATTGAGCCCAATTATAATTTTTCCGAATTTTTAATTTTTTTTCCATTCAATTTCCGTCACACTTATCGCCCACTTATAACAACTTAATACGAATTTACTTCACTTCATTTACAGCTGACTTAATACACTTTTTTCAAGGGCTGATCTCATCTCAGTGAACAAAGGTTGCCTTTTAGGCATAAACCACTTAATTATCATTTTCACGATACTCAAGCTGGCAAAAAAAAATGGAAAATAAATAAAAATTCAAAGCAATTAAATTTTCATTATACTCATAATAATTATATTTTGGAGCAGTTAGAAATGGCTTTACAAGCACAAATATGTAAAATGTTTCTATAAGTATGAATTTCGTTTAATAGGCAATATATTTACATACATGAAATGAGTTATTATAAAAAAAATTTAGTCGTTGTTTTTTTACTCATGCGTATGTCCATATATATATATATATTTATACATATGTATGCATGTACATATATATTTTTATGCTTCTTTGCGTTGATTTCGTTTAAGTTTTTGCCATTCACTTAAAGTCGTTCATTGTAAATTTATTCGAAATGGTTGAGCTTCAGTCAATTTTTGTTCGAGTTTAGTAGTTTACAGGCTGCAGTTGGTCAGCCTTAATGAGTGTTCTCAGTATTTATTGCATTATTATATTATTAATAAGAACGGCTAGCAGATTTAATTGTCAAAAAGGCTGTAACCCTCCAGCGGTGCTTAATTTGCGGAAAATAATGAAGAAAAAAATCATAGATCGCCTTAACTCCCGCTTGTGGCTGCACCAACTGTCTTGTGTCGCACTGACAAAACGTTACGGCGAGGCACAGAAGACCAACAACGCACACCGTTTTCCTCACGACGACGCCACCTCTCAGCGCCAAGGTATTTTGATCGGTGAACGTGAACGCCTCTGCGTTGGCACCAACACACGCTGTTGTTGGTGTTGCTGTTGTTGTTGCTGTTGTTGATGTTGTTGTTGCTGTTGTTTTTGCTGTTGCGGTTGCGCACGTTGTTGATAGTTTACGCTGCCACCGGCGACGCGCAGCACTTGTGGCTGTTGCAGCCGACTCGCCGACGACGGATAAGTGACCACGCTGCCGCCACCCAAACCGCCAATAGTTGAATGAACTGGCGTGCGCCCCATTGAAAATGTTGTCGTGGAAATATTTTTATGCGCATTACCATTGACAGGATGCAACGCCGAGTCACCAAAGTAAGTGTGCTTCGGTTGTTGGAGTTTGCGCAGTGACGACTGCTGATCGGTTGCCGACTTTGATGTCATTGTTAGTGGTGGTGGCGTATTCTTCACGAGTTCATAGCTGCTAAGCGCGTGCATTTGAGTTGGCGTGGCGAGCGAATGGCGTGTACCGGGCGTATTAAGTCGCTTCTGGAGCGTAGGTGAACCACCAACAAGGCCGCCTAGTTGTATGCGCGTTGAAAGGCGGCTGCGATTTTGCGGTGACCGCTGCTGTTGCTGCAGTGTGATTGGCGTCGGTTTTGCATTGGCCTCATTGCGGATTTGTACGAGTGTTTGATAGCGTCCGCCCCATGCTGGCGCGTTTGAATTTTTCACAGCAGTTGGGTGGCGTACTGGCGTAACGGTGATTGGCTTACCCCAATTGTGTAGCGGTGACTTGTCGCGCGCAGTCATCATACCGGACTTACTCGCATTTGCTGTAGCACCGCCCACGCTGCGCGCTGTTTGACTGCGATAAGCATCCTGCGCGTTGTACTGCGAGGGCATAGGCTTAGCCACGCCTACGGGCACTACACGCGTCGGCATATTTGGTGATATCGAATTCTTGATTTCAATGCGTATCGATGGTGCTTCCGCTGGCATCTGCGCGCCTTTGTGGCGTTCCGCACTTCCTTTGGATGCTTCGAGTGTAGGGCGTTCCATGCGGAAAGTCTCGTTACGTTTAACTGGCGAACGGCTGATCGTGCGCGAAGTGCCGCGCTCTTTACTGTCCCGCCCTGGCGAACGCGAATTTGGCCGATAGTTTTCATTTTCGAACACTAGAAAGTCAGGTCGGTTCTCTTTGGACTCGCAGCGTGTACGCGTCTCAACCTTTGGCGGCTCAACCTCCACAAACCAGGCGGGATTATGCGCGACATTGTGTTGATTTTGCAGGAATTTCTCACGAAACGATCTACGAAAACTATTCAGCGTCACAGTCTTATATTTATCTGCCGCCGATTCCTGTTCGACAACCAATTCCTCGTGTTCGTGCAAGTCGGGCTTTGTCTGTGTTTTCAACTGTGAAAGTTGCTCTTTCAATTGAGTGGGCATTTTGCCCTTGCGGAAGGTGGACGAGTCGAAGGGCTGATTATTCAGGCTCGGGCTCGAGCTGTGCGAAGAATGCATGGAGCCGTTGCTACTGCCTTGCTGCATATCCTTCAAGCTGGATTGCTGCTCGTAGAGGAAATTAAATGGATCCGACTGTGTATCATAGTCTAGTGTATGCGACGAAGTTGGACCATCAGCTTTCCATTTGTAATATGTGTTTGTTGCATTGTCGCTGGGATGATGTTCCAAGTTGTCAGCGACTTTCTCAGGCGTCGGTGTCTTTTTGCGTTTAGTAAATGTGGCGAATTTGCCAAGGACTTTGGACTTTTTCGTTTTCTTCTCCAACGTTGAGCTATTCGAGGAATTCTGCTTGCTATCCTTGTCCTCCTCATCGGAATTTAGTATAAATGTGTCGCTGCGATTGAGTACTGAATCGGTGCGCGAGTCGATCGATTCGCGACGCGCTGACGCTGTGTCAATAGTGTATGTTGTTACATTGCTAGCAACGCTGCCGGGGCGCGAGCTGGTATTCACGGGTGTAGTATCACGAGAAGTGCTCTTGCTACGTGTTTTTGCGCGGAAGTTACGAAAGAATGACATTTGGAATGCTCTGCGTTAGCGTTTTGAGAAAAAAATTATGTAAGTGTGTGCAACGCTGCGTTTGCTTAACGCTCGAGTTGGAAGTTGAAGAACCGCCAGTAGATTCACAATTTCTTTGTTTATAATTGCGGCAATTAAGTAATTTATAGTAATTTGAGCTGTGCCGTGAATGGGTGTCGGCGTCTCAGCGCCTTCGATTTCTGTCTGATACACAGCGGACTGAATGCTTTAGCGATTATCGCGTCGTGTTTTTTTTCAATTATTATTTTTTTTATAAACATTTCTCTTTCTTTGTCACCGATTCGTTGCGCTTTTCTACAACTGCGCTTACTCGCCTTGCAGGTTCAGCAGTTCAGCTAAGTTCAGTCGTGCGCTACATACACCGCTTCGTCGCGCCGCCGCCTCAATTTAATTCAATTCAAATGTGCGATTTTTACACGTAAAACACCGTTCAAAGCCGTTTCAAGTCTTAACACGTCCGCTACGCTCAGGCAACTGAGCCAAACCGGGCCGCCACTTCACCGTGGCAACTTGGTAATAATTGCTTTTTGCGAGTATTTCGTAGCTAATGTTGAAACGTGTTTGCGAGCAGAGAACCCAAATATGTACGTTGACGCAAACTTTCAAGCACAAAACTCGAACTTCAGCGTTAAATGTGGCTCAGAGCGCAGAATAGCACTGATCTGGCGGCTGCTGTTAAAAGTCGTGTTGTTGTTGGTGTTGGTTGGTGATCGGTTGTTTAGTTTGCGTTGTTGTTGTTTTAACCACCGCCGTTAATCGTCGTCAATCCCGTTCGCTGTCTTTCGCGTCGCTGCATCGCCGCTTCAGACTATTTTGACCATTTTCGTGGCGCGAACATAATAATGACGTTGAAACGGCGGTAATGTAGTACGAGTATTTAAATGTACTTTTTTAGACTTCTTATAGCTGTAATTCTTTAATTTTTTTTATTGTTGTTGTTATAGTTGCTGCCGCCTTTACTGATGTTAACTTTTGCGGAGGCGTACTAAACGTGGTCTGGCGTCTTGCGTCTTGCGTCGCAGTCTCGCGGGAGTAATTCGAATTACGATTTTTTCACTTGGTTGTTGTTGTTCACTTTTAATTCATGTCGGATTTATTGTTTGTCTGTAGGTTTCTATTATTTTTATATAAAAAAAAAAAATATAAACAATTTTAACTCATTTCGTGAGTAATTTTTTTTGTTTTTTTATATTCTCCTATTTCGTTTTGACAACGGCAACATTGCATGCTTTACTTTGGAGCTTGTTCAGCTGTTCAGTAAGCGGAGTAGGGCGCGTTTTACAGCGTAGCAAAGCTACTAAATGCAGTTACATGTATGTACCTTTGCTGTTTTATAAAATTTATAAGTTTTTCACTTGTCTGGTGCACACGCTCGCACATTCATATACACAATTTTTATTGTCAATTTGTGCCGGCGGCATGTCTTGGCCGAACTGCACTCTAATTAGTCATGACAATGAGCGCATGTGCACGATAATGGTGTGATCTTCAGCGAAATATAAGAAAGAAAAAAAAACGTGCTCCATATTCCACAACCGAACATACATATAAAAATCGTTTAGGTGGTGGGTGATCTGTGAAGTTGGCACAACTAAATGTGAATATGAGAAACTTTCGTTTGTCCACATTTTGTTTAAAAGTTGTTAAAAAATAATATTTAAAAAAATCAATAATCGTATTTTGCGTTCTTTAAATTGTTTGTTTTACCTTATACACCTTTGTTTAAAAGTTATAAAAAAATTATTATTTTATTAATAAACCCAAAAGTTAAAAATTTTAAATTTTTTCAAAATACATTTTCTCATAAAAAATTTTGTTGTGCCATTTTGTTTAAAATATTATAAAAAAAACAGTTTTTTATGAAAAACTAGAAGTTCAAAATAACACCTTTCTGCATTAATTTGTTTATCCAAAGTATGCAAAATTTTTATTTTTTTATTTTTTGTTAAAAAAAATTTGTTTTTTTCTTTTAGCAAATGATGGTCAAGCAAAAAGTGTGTTTGTTTAAAAGTTATTAAAAAATAATATTTAAAAAAATAAAGAATCGAAATTTGCATTTTTTTTTTGAAATTTTCTTGTACTGTTATATTTAAAAAAAAATAAAGAAACGAAATTTGCATTTTTTTAATTTTCTTGTACACCTTTGTTTAAAGTTATAAAAAAAAAATTTTTTATTTAAAAACCAAAAAGTTAAAAATTTAAATTTTTTCAAACTACATTTTCTCATAGAAAATTTTGTTTTGCCATTTGGTTTAAAAGATATTATTAAAAAAAACTGTTTTTAAGAAAAACTAAAAGTTCAAAATTACACCTTTTTGCGTTAATTTGTTTCTATGTTTTAGTAAGCAAAAGGTGGTCGAACAAAAAGTGTTGATGCACAAACTCCGACAAGCATTGGACCAACGATTTGGCTCGAAAATAGTTTACTGTTTTAATTTTTGGTTTTTAATAAAAAAATATTTCTTCAATAACTTATAAACGTAGCGCAATCAAAAGCAAAAATTTGCTGAAATATTGAAATAATTTTTTTATATGTATTTTTTTTTGTAAAAATTTTTTGATTTTAATTCCCAATTGATCACAAACCTTTGCGCGAAATAGTTTATTTTTTGACAAGTAAAAACAATTCTGAAAAAAAATTTGTCCACTATCTTCATTTTTCATGTAGCGCTCGTTTATAAAAGTTGTTAGCGGTCGTTTTTTTTTATTAATTTAAAATTTTTTGCTGATAACTAGCAATTTTTTACTGATGCTTTCCCGTAGTAGTAGAATCTCAACAGTAATCCTAAGTTACTTCCAACTTACGCTTTTCTATACTATAAAAAAAAAAACACATTAATAAACAGTTTTAAAAAAAGAGACAAGAAAAAATGCATTTCAAAGAAAATTTTAATTTTTTCGAGCGCTGATTAAAAAACGGAGCTGAATTTCTTTTTTTTTTAATTTTTTGCTTCTTTTTAAGTAAACAAATATAGGTATAAATGCGTATGTATAAGTGTGTACGTAAAAAGTAGCTCACTGCAAGTGTCGATTCAACCATTTCTATAATTTGATGGCCAACAACGTCATTAACTGTATGCCTTTTTTGGTCGAAGATCAAGTTGTTAGTGCATGCCAAAACTTTAGAACACCTTATTGGCGGTCAAATACAGTTCAACATTTACCATTATTGGCTAGAAATGCAGTTTCAAATTGTGTTCACTTTACAACAAGTGAATGCCAATGAGCGCTTGCTCTAATTTTATTACTACATTTTTATAAGCTTATGTACATACATACATATATACATACATACATACGTGTATGATTGAGTAATTTTTATAACTTGACTTACTTCGTTTTGCAACTTTATTTCTTTTTATTTACGCTTTATATATATTTTTTTTTTACTTTTATACTTTAATACATATTTTATCAGGCCACTTGCTGTGCTCGCTACGCTGTGTTGCGTTCTCCAAAAGTGTTAACTATTGTTTATTTATGTTAAATACTTCCGCAAATACACGCAACTGCCGAATGCTCAACACCGCCGCAAACATCATGTTGAACACATCTTGAAAGTACATATTTTCTTATGTGAATGTTTGTATGTATGCATGTATGTATATACATATGTTCATGTGTGTGCGTGTTGCGAATGTACCTCCACTTTGCTAGACACTGCAATTAAAAAACAATTTACTCAAGTTTGCGATCTTGCCGACAACACCATTTTGTGCATCTCAAATGCGTTAAAGCCCAACAAACATTTGGGCTTGAGCTCAAGTTGAGAACTAAGGAAATTTTCAAATCTCCAACGTTATTTCTAAAATGTATCTCAAGTGGAGAACCATAGCTTACTCAACAAAAACAGCATTTTTTTGTTTGTATGGCAATAATTATGATTCTCACGTAGAGAGAACGCTTCTTCTCAACTTCAACTCAAATGTGATTATTTGAGCTACATTGGATATCAACTTGAGAATTTAAAATTTCTCCCATGTATGAGAAAAGTTGGAGAATTATGTTTGATAGCAACGCGAGAACCATAGTTTTCTCAAAGGTTTGAAGAAATATTTTCTTGATGTTTGTTGGGTGTGTATTTTTTGGTTATTGTATGTATATTTACACACATATGCACATACATTAGTGTATGTACATGTGTACAAACCACTTTTCGTAAAGTCACAAACTGCTTTCCCTGCTTAATGTACATCAGTACATAGGAACGTTAATTTTTCGTTGACATTTTTTAAAACTACGATTATGAAATAAGAGGAAAAGTCGAATGCAGGTATGGTAATCACTGTATGTACATAAGTTAATTATTAAAAATTTTTACTCTTAATTTTTTGATCAAAAGTAATTATTATAATTTGAGTTTTATATCTTTGCTTTTTCAATATTATTGACAAGAAAGTAATAATTATATTACGTTTTAAATTTTTTTAATCGTTCTGGTATAAATATTACTTTGTGATTTCCATTTGTTTACTAAGCAGTAATCGGTAAATGTATGTACAAAATAAGCCTACAAGTTTAAAATCCCAAACGCTTTATTATCATAGGCGACGATCCTATCAATTTTTTAGCCAGTATCTCATATTATCTAGGTTGTATACGGTTTTGAGTTGCATGCTGGGCAATTAAAAAACAACAATCAATAAAATATTAATTATAAGCAAAGAAAAATTATAAATCAAAGATAATCATTATACCCAAATTTTAATTCAAATTTCAAACTTTTTTTTAATATTTATTAAAATATTTTCAAATTTTAGTCTTGCGAACTTTTACTTATTTTACATTGGTATCTGTATTGCGTTTAAGGATTAATAGAACTATGTTTTTAGTTAAAAGAAATTGTTTTTTTTTAATTTGTAACAATCCAAAAAAACATACCTAAAAATATACGACGACGGTCATCTAAAATATCATAATCAGCTGTTAGCAGAAATTAAAGCATATTTTTACTTTGCTTCTGAAAATAGTAAAAAATGGCAGATAATAATTTGCATATACAAATAAAGGCCAGCTCAATACACAATTGTTGACAATTTCTATATTATTCTGAATTTTTTTGTTTCAGAAAATTCTGCGGTATAGAACTGGCTAAGGGACGTAGGGACTTTTTTGTAAAACCGGTATTCGAATTATTCGGCAAATGGCAATTTGAAAAAATTAGTTTTTAAATCAAGAAAAAACCGAGTAAACCGGTTCTTGTTCCAAGTAAAAAAAGGTACGTAAATGTGCATAAATGTTACTAAATGCTTTTATTACTATGAATGAAAGCTTTGGAAAATTAAATGTAGTCACAATTTCAGACCAGTTGGCATTAATTGGTTTCAAAATAAAGTGTCTAGTCTCATAATAAAGTCGCTCAATTATGACCATAAGCAGGTCACAAAAATTAAGTTAAAACATATTCTCAAATTTTAAAACTTCAGATTATACCACATTGCTTAATTTCTCATTGAGTAAATTGTTGTCAAAAAGGCGTTGTACAATTTGTCAAGGTTTTCCCGTCCTCTTATGACATTTGTCTAAATATATAAAAACTTCTAAAATATATTTGCTGCGTTTCTTCTACAAATTATTTGAATTTCAGGTAAATCTTATCTAATTGTTAAGCACAACTACAAAAAAAACGGTTTTGGAGATTAAAACCCCGATTTATTCGATAATCGAAAAATACAGCTTTCAAAAAAACCGTACAATAATTTATGAAAAAACCGGAGAAACCGGTTTGAAAAAACCGAGTCAAACACCCTAGTGTTTACATTAGCGTTGGCTAAAATTATGAGAGAGAAAAAAATTAAAATTCGGACTTTTGATGATCTTATCTGTTAGAAATGCAACAGGCGTAATGGTGATACACACGATGTAGTCCAATGCTCGGAGGAAATAACTTTACAGAACAAAGGATTAATTGTGTTTTAGTTGCTGGTGTCTTCATTGTGGAATATATGCTGAAAGGATCGGTACGCGCCTCATCTTTCGTCAAATTATTTTCAATGTAGCAACACATCAGGTTTTCATTCATTCGGATTTTCGTTTATCTATTGACAACTTTCGATCACAACTATTTTCTATTTTTGTATTCATGCCAAACACAGAAATACATACATACATATTTCCATTCATCAAACATGCGTTCATACATACAAACATATGTATGTTCGTATGTTTGAAAAATAAAATTCAGTAATGGTGTAGCCATTTTAATTGAAGGCCGTTGGCTAAGCTAAAATTTTGACATTGTGCATTTGCTTTAATTCGCACATTCACACAATCTCACAAATATACTCGCAAACAAACTATTAAACACAAAGCAAAAGCCTTGTAGACTTTAAGATCAAATTGCATAACGAAGACAAAGGAATTCTATAAATGTTTGCATGTTGCCGACTATTCTTAAATTTCATTTTTTTTCTCTCCTTTTAAACAAAACACAAAAGAGATTCCATATGGCCTCGGCGCTAAGAAAGAATTTAATAGTGAAAAAGAGTGGAAAAAAAGAATAAAACAACAATGGCAAAGTGCTCTTGAGAAACACAAATCTTTTGTAAGTAGTTGCAAGATGCATTCGCAAGCATTCTTGTGAGCTCGTACAGCTTTTAGCCAAAAGCAGTTTTATTTCTAAATAAAAATTTGCTAATATTATTTATATCTAATAATAGTATAAGAACGCATTTGATGTTCTTAAAATTTTACTAATTTAACTTCCAACTTCTGACTACACACATTGATATATATTTCACTTTAGTATTACTTTTTTTACTTACATACTTACCTGTGTGCTAGATGTGGTGGTAAAAAAACCAAAGTTTAAGAATCACAGTATTCGACGATTTAGTGAATTAACTTAACATACTTTGAGGCGGAAGGCAACAGAAAAAGCTTCATACACGCCACAAAGCACGCAACGAGCGAACACACAAATAACAAAAGCGGTAAAGCAAAACGAAAGGAAATTAACTGCTTGTTAACCCACAATTTTTTTAAATTTTGGTGAAATTCTAAAATACATGCTAAATTAAAAGCTAATAATATGCGATGCAAAAAAGCCAATCACTCAACTGCAATCTAATTCTAATTTTGTTATAAAGTTTTGTTATAAAAAACAATTCTACGCTCACATAACAGAATGATTAATTCATAAAGAGTGAAATTGTGCAAAATTAATTGACTTCAATTTAATAAATGTCAAGTTAGTTTTGCATTCTGGTGAAATGCGACATAGCTGTGATGCCATACATATACATATATGTACGAGTACGTTGATTTATAAATAATAGCATTAAGCTGACAAAGCGAAATTAAATTGTTTTGAAGGGTTGTTTACGAATTTAAAAGCATTTTATTTAAATTTGAAATTTAATTGAAATCTAAACTTGTTGGACACACGTCAGTTGACAAAGAGGAGTGGTGAAGTTTAATTTTTGAGCGAGGGAAATTCCGCAGCAGGCTTAGAATATTGAAAATTATTTTTTAAAATATAATGCCACTTTTAATTCTTTACTTTTTTATCTTGAATTCTAAATAATTGTATACGTAATTAATTTTTTTATTTATTTATTGAATGGAAATATAATTATAAATAATAATTTTTTTTTTGCAATTGCGTCGATGTTTATCATGGCTTTTTTCTAAAATATTTTTCAAACATTTTTCAAAAATCATAGCATTTTATGAGCCAACATAAACGCACTCTTAATTATGCTAGAATTATATGAGCAATTAAACTGAATAGTCAGATTTTCCTATTTTCCTAAAATCTTTGTAAAAATAAAACATTTTTTTTTTAGATTTGTTTAAAAAATGTAAATATAAACTTAGAGTTCATCGAATTTTTGTGAACTTTTCTTCACATTTGTAATTTTCATTCACGCGAATTAGTTATGTTTTTAACCACAGTATTCCAAAGAAATATAAACGCAATAACATTGACAATTGTCATGCCATGAGTTTAGTATAAGTTTTAAACTTTCGAAGAAGAAGATTTCATTAGATATAAATCACTAAATAATTTTTATAAAAACTTTCTTTACTCAAAGTATAGTAAATTAAACAATTATTCCTACAGAAATTCTTATATAATTACAAAACAAATGTTTATTGACAATTTTTTCTTAAATTTTTCCGAAATACATACACATTAAAAAATAAAAATTAGAAGTTAAAAAATAGCTTACTGCAGATAAATACTCGTAAGTAATAATTTTGTCAATGGGTCTATACAGTGTTGCGCATACTAATAGCAACCAAATACAAAAGTGCATAGTTTGCAACTTATATTCATCTCTTTTTAAGAATTTTTAATTCATTTTCAGTTTATTCTCTAACATAAATCCAAGTTTAAAACATTGTCGAAAACTAAAAAAAAATCAACAAATTTGTAGGTATATAAATTTTAAACTTTTTTTCTCGGAAGTGTTAGAAATATTTGGAGTACGCAGTTTCATAGCCCATTCAATTTTAGTCTAACAATGTAAAAGTTTCAAGTGGTTAGAAATTACCGTTAATATTTAACAATTTTTTTTTCAAGGGTGTTGCGACTTTCTTCTTCCATATAAAAATAAATTTCGCTTATTCGTAGAATTCTTATCTAAACAACAATTTGACAATTCAAATTAATATAAAAAATTCACTAAAAGTTGTTGCTGCTACCTGGTTGATGTGCCGTGATACTATTTTGTTATGCTCAAGTTCTTTTGAAACTGAAAACTATTATTTCATTTATTATTACAGTTGAGAATCTATACATAAAATATTGATTAAAGAATAGAATGTTTGTTGCCTTCAAAATTTAATAAAGAAACATGATAGACCACTTTACTTCTGCTTTTTGCGAATAGGATTTTTCGTGTAATTATCGAGATATTTGTCAAGTTTTTTCCCCCTTTAATAAAGATATAGAAAATTAGAAAAATTAAACAAAAAATTTTATTTTTTTTTTATTACAAAAAAAACTCAAATTTCGCATGATCAAGTACTTGTTTCAAGAGGCACAAACTTCGCAATGATTTTTAAATATTTTATGAAAACTGGATCCATCAAACTTTTTTCATTTAATGCACAAATTTTATATTAAAAAAATTCGTTGATAAAAATTATAAATAATTTTTCATGGCAGAGCCCTGCGCGTTCTTCACTTCAAATCAAAAAACACTTTAAGCCACTTCAGACCTGCACATTATTTTTCTAAAATCAAATCGTCTTCCGAGATTTTTATAAACTCTAAATAAAAGAGGTTCAAAATTTGTTGAAAACTTTTTGAACAATTCTTTTTTTTTTTTTTTGCTTTTAAGTTTGACGTTTTGAGCACACGAATTTTGTCGAATTATAAACAAAATTTTGTTTAAAAAGTTTTTGAAAAAATTGGGTCTAAAAATGTGGTTAATTTTTTTAGTTATTGTGTATATACCTTGCAAGAAATCTATACAGGGCGCTTTGTTTCGTGAATTAATTAAAATATAATACAATGCAAATTTGATAGAAGATTTAAAAAAAAAAAACACAGATTGACAATAATGCGAATTAACAAAGAGTGCTTGAAATTTAAAACAAGCAATTATTTAATAACCGACTGTGTTGATACAATTTTGTAGAATAAAAACTATACAAATTTTGTAGTTTCAATTGATTGAAGTATTAAATCCGCTTAAGAATAACTAAGTATGTAGATGATGAAATAAAAAAACATCAAATGACTAACATACGAGTACATTAAAAAGGTAGTTAGTACCATTTCCGGTGCTGATATTCTCCTCATGGGTAGGCTGATATTCTCCTACAAACACATATTTCTTTATGATTGCGGTGGAGTGAAACACCAAACTAGTCAGAAAAAATATTAGTTTACAACTAGAATTTTCTAATTGCAGTCGAACTAGGCTGAAAAAGACCAGACTTTTACAAAATACAAATCGATTTATTCAGGCTTTATTTCATTTCACAATATTGACTTGTATAAGTAAAGCACAATTATTCTTAATTTTAACTATTCATATATACAAAAAACATCTTTGTCTCTTTTAAACTTGTAGGATACGGATATGTTTGGTCCATTATTGGACTAGTATTTGTTTGTTAATTTTTTACTAGTATTAAACTGGTACATTTCTGATTCAAATCTGACAATTGTCATCTCGTAGGATATCCGCGTGTTAAAAATACCAGTTGCTTCTATGGAAAAAAGATAGTTGGCTGCCTAGCTGGACTTGCGAGGCATACTAGTTGAGAAGTAGTTTACATAGTACATTTGACTACCGGATGGATGGATGGATGATGGATGCCGTTATACATATGTACATATGTAAAGAGAGTATTCCGGGATTAGTCTCTATCGGCTACAACTCAGCATTGATTAGTTGCAACAAGTCTCAAACGGGTGTAATTGTAGATTAGTTCAGTATTCATCTCTTTCGGGCTTAATAAACGATGCATTGGTATATGGACGCACTTAGGCAACGAAATTTCATGCACGTCGATGGCATGTAAGTAGAGCGTTCGCCTAGCAACCCTCGAGCAGCTGGTCCCATTCTCACTCGAAACTATGATTTTTATTTTTGTTTTTATAAATAGTTTGGTCCTCATTTATACCCATTCGGTTCTTCATAGGACATGCTCGAACAAAAGGGAACATTTCATTTCATTCCCGGACTCATCCTATAACTTTTTTTTTGCAGGGTTGCGACTAATCCCGGTCTCGTCTAATCGCATTTTTTGCAGTCACACATACATAAATAATTGGTCTATACGGGAACTCGACAACTAAAGTTTTAAAAGAAGGAAGTTCTGAACCACATCAGTGTGGAACTTTAACTCGAACTTTTATAAAATATGCTAATGATTTTGTTTCTTACATTTCCGACGACGGTTTTAATGACTGCTTTGACTAATTTGAATTAATCAATTGATAATAAATTAAATAATTGATTAAAAGAACAATTAGTTAGAGCGTGAGTTCTACAAAAGGCAGAGCCCAATTTTTAATGAAATGTCCGCATACCTTCTCGCATTTAAAGGTATATTAAACTTTTTCCTTTAAGAAGGGGAACAAAACTCCAAAATTATATCTTTGAGTCCCACACATAACTAAGTAGGAGTAAGAGAAATATTAAGCAAATATTAAGCGTAAAAATAAAAATAAAATTTTAATTGGCACAAATCAACTGAACAATTAAAACAAGCCCATTACTCAATGAGGTTCTTAAGAAATTACCGTAAACTATTGACATGCAATTAACTTACAATTTAAAGAATAGAAATTCTGCGAAAAGCTAATATACAAACATATATAAATTGCAAAAATAACATTTGGGCGATTATGCTAATTACAAACAACAAATGTGAAAAGACTAAAGATAAAAGAAGATAGTAAAAATCGCAAAATTCTAAATTTCAAAAGCGGCAAAATTTAGAACAAATATATTTGTATTTCAAACTTTCTTTTGCAACACAATGACACAGTTAATAAAAAATACATACATTAATATTGTTAGTCAAGCACCAACAAAAAATTAAAAACAAATGGTGTTGTTGAATTAATATTAGCGCAGTAAAACTGTGAAGAAACATCGCTAATTTATGTAGATGTTTATAAGTTGTTAACAAGAAGGCGATACAATCAGTATTGAAACTACAAAATTATTATGAAAACAATTAGTTAGTAAAACCGCTTAGGAGGAACTGGTTGAATAGGATTAAAGCCAGTTAGATTATTGTTTATAGCAAATAGTGGGAAGTTTTACTTACGACAAAATAATTTGTTATATTGTGATTCCAATGGCAATATAAAGAGGATGTACATATATAGTTTTGACCATTATAATTTCGTGCTTACACTAGTATGTATATATGTAGCTCAGTATTAGGCCGAGCTTCTGCTACGATTTTTGGTGGGCGTCTTTGTATTCTACCAAAAATGGAGGGACCTACAGTTTTGTGCCGACTCCGAACGGCAGGTGTATTTTATGAGAAGCTTTTTCATTGCAGAAATATCCTTGGAGGTTTGAGATTTTACTTGCCCTGACTGAGATTCGAACCTCGAATTTAGCGGCATATCGAGATATAGCACACACAGCGGCCGCACAAATTACACGCAATTTATTTATTTTTTTGTCACCTTCCTCGAATCATATTTCATTTATTATCAATAAAGAAAATCACAGGGCGTTACAGCATAGTATACAGCTCTCATAAAAATCAAAAAATTCATATAAAATGAAACTCAAGTAATAAAGAATTCTTAAATCCGTCTCAAGAACTCAAGAAGAGAATGCTCGGATATTTATTTCTTCAAAAAAATTTACTGCAACGGCAAAGCAACAGAAATAATGCAAAATGTTTCTTGTGATTTTTCTTGAAAGCTGCATTCTTAGCTTTACTCAAGTTTACGGCAAAAAATATAATTCTAATTTAGAAATTTGGTTACGCATTTAATTTTCATAGTTAAAAACAAGTACTACAGAGAACATAAAGTGAAATAATTTTTCAGAGAATTTACCCGACAGATGCCACCAGTTATAACAAAAAATCGTATTTATGGTTTGATTTCGCTCATGTTTAAAACTTATTTTATTAAATTTAAGTTGCTACCTTTTGTAAAATATGTATCCGTCTGATGGCGCTCCAGTAAGGATATTTTATTTATCGTAAAATACGGCTTTTAATAAGAACTTTAATAGATGACTGATGGCGAATACATCTTAAATTCAAATCTCTTGTCAATTGCATTCGCATTAATTGTTTATGATCCAAATGGAGTCGTCAACTATCAAACTTAATTCCTGAATTTATTCGATTCACCAGAAAATTGTGTGTACAATTTTTTTTTAATATTAACGACTTATATGGATCCCCTGTGCAGGCATGTCTTTTATAAAGTGACGGTCTACTGGAAATACATATTCATGTCAAAAAGCCCACACCACTAAATAGTTAGTAGTTAAGTTTCGAAGGTTTGCGCGTTTTTTGTAAACAATCGTGTGTGTTTGCTTGGAATTTTCAATGTTAATTCGCCTAACTAGTAGACAAAAACTCGTCTGTTGTTAACTGCATTCGTTAATTTTTTGTGCATATGCGAGCAAACCCGTTAGCTGCAGCATTTCTCTAAGATTTATGCACACGAGTACATTTGGCAACATGTATGTATGTTAGTTAGGAGACAACTTTCCATAGACAGACAGCCCACGGCTGGCCATAAACTTTTGCTAACGTGAACTCATGTGAGTGTTGTTTAACAGTTATATTTGTATCTACAATTTATATTAATCGCACTTGAAATACAAAAGTGTTATAACTCAATCAATTTTTAATTGACAAATTTAGATTTAAGAATTCACCAAACTAATTTCAACCTTTTAGAAAAGTCTTCCGCTTTATCTGAAAAATTAGTGTTACAGTTATTTTTGTATTTATTCCTTAGAATCTCTGGGAGTTATATTTATGTATTTCTTTTATTGAGTTATTACACTTTTAAAGTTGTTTAGTATCTTTTGTGGCACCGTACCAAAGGCCAACACTCACTAACCGACAGTCCAATGGTAAAGTGAAAATAAACGCTCAATAGCTGTACTTTAATGCATTTAAGACTATTTCCAGAAACACCTTTCAAATTGCAACAATCGAAAATAATGTGAGAGAAAATCAGCTAATGGAAACTTAGCGAGACGCCTAAAAGTATCTAGTTCGCCCACTTGAAAAGTGTTGCACGATATTTATTGTATAATTTGATGCAATGTGGCACACTTAGTTGTTTATACTCTTTTTTTTTATGCACAAAAAAATAGTAAATTACTACGAATATACAATAGTGTTGTTCGTATTATTAGCAACTAAATTCAAATTGACAAAGTTTGCCACTTATATTCATTTATTTGTTTTAAAAAAATTTCAATTCAAATTCAGTTCATTTTCTAACATAAAATTTATAAATCCAAGCATAAAACTTTGTAGCAAACTAAAAAAAAATTCAAAAAATTTTTATATATACATATTCTTAACTTTTTTCTCACAAGTTTTGGTTATTTTTTTATAGCCCAAACAATTTTGGTCTATGAATGTGAAAGTTTCAAGTGGTTAGAAATTACCGTTGATTATTTAAAATTTGTTTGTCAAGGGTGTTGCGATTTCATCCAAAAAATAAAATTTGCTTATTTGTTAAATATATGAAAGCAAATGCTACAAAAAAAAATTATGTTAGCGAATGAACCGAATTTTAATAGAAAATCTTAAAAATAAGTATATGAATCTAAGTGATAATATAAGGCCTGTTCTGCATTTCGATTTCGACAAATTAGGTCGGAATCGGAATTAATAAATCCTTGCTCTTCAATCTGTTGTTAGTCTCTTCAGGTCGGTGAAGATGAGAACTTATTCTTTTCATTTCGGAAAATTAGAGACAATACTCTAAAGCCAAAACTAAATGCTCGTTTTCGATGTATATCAATGTCTTTCATTCCGATTCCGACCAAATCGAAATGCAGAAAAGGTCTGTATATGTCATTTTGAATTAGGTTACACAGTCCTCAGAATACTTTCGAGCTACTATGTCAATTCAGAATAGGAATAGCTTACTGTTTAACCTTTGTCAATACATTTCTCGAAATTTTGATCATAAATATGATTTTATTTAAATCTTGACTCCAATAGCAACTGTTGAATCATTAATACGATTTTTAATAATAACACGTTTCCAATTTTCCCTATTCCCGGATATACTCAAAAATACAAACAAAGTTTATCAAAATCCAGTCCGGGCGTTTAAAGAGAGTTCAGTCACTAACACGCCAAATTAACAAATACACTGCGCTGCTCTTTTTTTAAACATATAAAGAAAATCAAACTTTCAGAAGATGTCAGTAAAAAATTTGAAAAAATCCACAATATTGGAATATTTGAGCGTCAAAAACTGCTACAATAGATACTGCTAATAAAAGGCGTCGTTTATTCCTAACCAATAATGAATTGAATTATTTAGTTTTCATAAATATGATAAAAGGCTTATTGGCGACTTCATTATGAAAACCAGGCCTTTCCATTTTCTTTAGTTTAGGAATAAAAGACGCATTTCATTTGCAGTATTGCAGCAGTGATTGTCGCTCGAATATCACATAGTTTCAAGTCACAAAAGTGAAAAGTCTAAAAAAAAAACTTTGATATTTTCAATTTTGAAACTTGGGTTTACATGGTTTTCACCTAAAGCTTAGTATACAGCTCTCAGTCAATCGAAAAGTTCTAATAAAATGCCAATCAATAGATGAAAAAGAAATTTTCTACTATAAAAATTTCTTAAATGAGGCTGAAGTGGATTAAGTGAATTAAGTGAAATAAAAATTTAATAAAAGTAAAATAAATTAAAATTTGGTATGGTTATAGTTTTGAGATGGATTGTCATGCAAACATATAAATATATATATGTATGTATATATGTATATATGTATATAAATACATACATAAGTTTGTAAAGGCAAAAGATTCCTTTTCACAACCCCACTGTATAAATTAACAATTTCAAATCAAATTGTCTACTAAAACAGCAAAAGCAATAACGTTCAAGATATTTGAATGTTAAATATGCAATTAAAATAAATTACATGGAGCATTTGAGCTGTCGAACAATTGACTCTTTACACTTCATAAAAATTTCAATACAACAATTTTTAAACAAAATCTCTACAATATTCGTACATACTACAAGAGGTTGAGATATGCAAAATAAACAAATAAAATCACGCATCACAACTTACATCGCAAACTTTGCATATTAACGAATGTAAAAAAACAAATTTAATTTCCTATGCCAACGCATACTAATGCAGTAATGAATGACCCGGTTGTACAAACACACTTACATACATACATATTTATTGCACGCACATAAAAAACCGGCTGCCAGATAGAAAAACTCTTTCCATCTCGTGCCAATTGAATGAGAAACTCTTAATTGAATTAAAGTGTGAACAAAGCAGTGCAAAAATCAAATGAAATGAAACAGAAGCGCAAAGCAGAAAAAGTGGAAAAAATCAAAAATAGAAAGAAACAAAATAGCAAAGCGGCAAAGGAAGCGCCGTTTAAATGCATTGTTTATATAAATACAAAAATAGCAACACAGCAGGGAAAACATTGCCATCAAACGAGTGAGCTGCTTAATACTTAATTTTGAAGGGTTTTTGATGTTTTACAAAAATGAACGCCAATTTTGAAAGTCAACACGAGGAAAAAGTTTTTTGCACAATACGATGCATTTTCATATTTAGTGTCAGTGCTAAAAGGTACGCTTCGCATGAGTCTTTTCAGTTTTTATATGTACTCGTATATGTACAGTGACATAAATAAACGTTCATACATTGTTTATTATTTTTTTATTTTGTAATAGCGGAGATGATTTTTATGGCTTATTATACAACAAATTCCAAATTATTCAAAGCTTAAGACTTCATACAAAATTAAGGATGAGTCATCAAATATAACTTTTCGAAAATTATTAATTAAAAGAGTGTCATAAATTAAAAACCAACAACCGAAGAAAACTACTGTGAATTTTAAAATTTACATATATTCCCATAGTAAAAATCAAAACAGATTTTGTTGTGGTGAGCTACTGATTTTAGCAACTGCCTTGAAATTTTTACATAACATAAAAGAAGAGATAACTGACTTTTCTGCATATTTATTTAACAAAATTTTTTTTTTTTTTGAATTATGAAACTCTTTTAGTAAATGTGCTATATAAAAATTGTTCAAGGGACTCATACATTGATTTTTGCAATTTTGTTATATTTTATTTGGTGTAAACTAGCGTAAAACAAAAATATCTTTAATAATAGAAAGTTGCGTAAGTTCTACGTTCTTATTAGCGAACAACTGAAAAAAAAAAAAAAAAGGCAAATTTTGTTTGAAGCTTTGATTTATATCGTAATTTCTTAATATACATAAAGTAAACGAAAACAATTTGTCATAAAAAAATATTTCCGCGTGGCTCAAAAGAAAACGTAAAAAAAAGGATCTGCAGTTGTCTATAAAATGCTTGTACTTTAGTAGAACTTCTACCAAATTTTCCTACAGGGCATGTACAAGTTATTCTTTATGTTTTTGTATTTGTGCTATACACGCCACTCTTAAGCTTTGATTATTGACACATATCAAACGAGCGGCATCGAGCAGGCAACACCTTACGCCCGCTGTTTGTCGGATGTGACGCCATCGATGCTATGTATGTACATATGTAGCTTTCCGGCATTGGCATTGATTTAACGTTATTAACGTATGTATGTAAGTATTTTCATACATTTTGTAGTGAATATTTCCATTGTGTTAGAATTGAAGAGCGTGAACACACAGTGATTAAACTCTTACCTAAGAAAAATAATAAAAATGGACTCAAAAAAATTGGATGCTTGGGGAGCCGATATTAGAATCTGAATATCTCTGAAATCCATATCTAGCCAATAAGTGCCACGAATTCGTTCGAAGAAAGTAGCTCGAATGCCGATACCTGTCTTTTAAGGTCCATATCTGAAATATATTGCACCCAACACCGACATGCAGTAATTGTTGCTTTATTTTATACGATGCTCGTAATTATTATCCTACAAATATCTGCTTAATAGATATTTGGATTTTTGCAAGCAGTAATGAGTGTGTAAACTTATTGTATTATTTTTATTCAGACTTGAAGAACTTTTCTCGCCAAAAATTGCATCAGAAAGTACTTATTTTCAATTAAAAACTGAATATATGTATTATCGAAAATTCAAACCCCGCTGTTGTCGACTCACTCTCAGTATTATATGAAAATTTAATTAAAATTGACCACAAACTATTTTGGTTTAAAAATTGTGAGTTTCAATGTTTACTTTAATTTAATAAATTTGGCAATTTCAACTGCAACCCTGCCTCTCGATTTTTTTCCGTATCAAATATATTTGAAAAAAAAAATTTATGTATGTAAATTTTAACGAAAATGTAAATAGACTTACACCATAGTTTGTACAAATAAACCATTACATTCCAGTACACAAATAACTTACCTAAAAAAGAAAAGAATAAAATATTATTTCAAAACCTATTTGACTTTTTAATATTTGTAAATAATATTTTCTCTAACAATAATACAGACCCTACACAATGCAATCTAGTCTATCAACTAATTAAACAGCTGTATTATCACTTAACTCAGATTGAATAATTTAAAATTAAATTTGTGTTGGAATTGCTTTCATTTTAAGGATAAAAAAAAATTTATTTTCGTGACACTATTTTTTCTCAATAGGAGAAAAAGCAGTGAAGATATTTACTTATATTTTTGCAAATATTATTCTTAGGTAAATAGGTGCCTAAATTGATATTATTCAAGTTAAAAATTGGCACTTTGGGTGACCGAAACCGATTTGTCTCAAAACCAAACCTGGTTGAAGGGATGACGCAAAATCGTTCCAATACACATCAGCATTCCACCCTATCGATGGCAAGAGAAATCGTGAAACAAATATTGTTAGCTTCTTCGAATTTCGAAATTCGAATAATTTTTTTTAACTAATTTTAGCCCACCCGAAAAACGCAGTAAATTTATTGAGCTTTTGACGAAAAATTTAGTATTTTCTGCCCTCCTTCGAAAATTTTTCTACTCTCTTTTTCGAATCGAAAATTATTTCTATTCAAGACTTGTTGTTGCTTGGTCTAAATCGTTGGAATTCGAGCAAATTTTCTATCGAATCGAATTATATAGCAACCTCGCTGATCTTTTTTTCTTTTATTTAATTTATTGTTTTAGCAAGATAAAAATCGTAGAAACACGCAGGAGAATCATGACCGCCCCTGTACGAGAACCGCATTAGTGGCTCTATGCATGTCGAAAGTTGTCGATACATAGTGTGGCATCCGACTCTTAACGAGTCGAGTTAAAAAGAAGGTCCCACAAGATAGCGTCCTCTCTTTGCTTTTATTCAACTTCTATCGCTCGGAACTCGCTACTCCGCCAGCGGTAGTTTCCAATATCTTATTTGACGAGCCCAGAGAAAAATCGTATATCTCCTAGAGGTTTTACAAGCACTTATTTACACAAAACTTATTTTTAAATTTGACAAGCGAATTATATGAAGTGCGTACACTGTGCGGTAACTTAAACGTTTCCCATACAACAACAAAATCTACATAGTAACTAAAACTGTCCTTAACAATGCATATTGGCTGAACGCTATTCGTTCATAGAGACTTCACGGCGTTGTCGACGCCTGCCGGCAACACCCGACAGCATAACTATTTTATACTCCTTCTATTGTATTTAGCCAGATGTATGAATATATGTATGTATATATGAATATGTAGTACATACAACTGGCGTAAAATAACAGGAATGACACTTACAAAGTTGTAGGTTACAGCCACACCTTGACGTTTTTTTAACAACCACCTTTTATTCCAATAAAAGACATTAAAACTATTTAAGTTTGTGCTCATGTACACTTTGGCTTGGTGGGTTCGATTGTGGCGGTTGTGTAATGTGTGTTAGTTAGCCGGTGAGGTGTTGGCCTTTTGAGGTGTCGTGTAAAACATTTCCACATTTCCTGTAGTTCAGAACTCAAGGATTGTGTCATGAAGGAATAGAAAAACAGATGTTGCGGTAAAAGAATTGATTAGTGAATTAACTGGTGAATCAATAGCTATGTACTAGCAGATTGTTTAGTGCCACAGCGTGGGGTTTTCAAGTTTTGCATTCAAAGAATTTCAACATGCACACTTTGGCTTTTGTTATGTACGGGAAACCTACTGAATGTGATAATCATTGACTCAGTAGTAGAGGAAGATGTCAGCTTGTTATTTCTGACTATCATGGACAGCTTAGTTATATTTCTTATTTGCAAGCTTTTAGCGCTATTCTACTTTTTTTAAGACTCTGTCTACCCCTATATCAAATTACTACTGCAGTCCAGGCAAATCAAGCATAGAAATATATTCTAGAAAATTACGTTCAGCTAGGATGGCATAGAATCTGATATACGAGTACAGACAGACAGAAACCATTCAGAGTATGAGGTATGTATATGCAAGAGCAATGCATCAACCTTTAAAAATTAAAACAGCTTTTCTCTCAAACGAATCCTTACAGTGTTTTTTTTGAATGGTACGATGGTCTGCTAAAGTAGGAATGCGAACCACACTTTCCCAATTGTATACTCGTTAGTGTCGAGAAAATGCAGCTGTTTTTAAGCGAAGGTACTTAAAACAAAAACATAAATGTATAACTTACTTATTTTTCAAGATAAAATCAAGTAAGTTCAATTTTTTATGTTTGAAGCATTTTGACAAAAAATCTGTCCAGCATTTCTGCTGGAATATTCTTCTATTTTAACATATTTTTCGTTTTTTAGCTGACTTAGTATAGTTGCAAACTTTATCGATCTCCTGACATGCTTGCCAATCCTAAAAATTCACATTTAAAAGCCAGCTCTTATCAAATGCGGATTACATCTATCATTCTTCCTCCTTGATGTCGTGGTCCAGAAAATATGCCAATATATTTGAGTAATTCTTCTATCTACCACATGCCACATTTACCACATATTAAATGCGAATCTGTCAAATAAAATACACTTGACGCCGTTTGAATAACACACACTCGCAACAGCTTACCCAAAACCAGTTTAAGAGGGAATACAGCTAACAGATTTTCAGAACTTAAGAAGATCATTGAATCCACCACGTTGCCTAGGTCTCAGAAATCTTATTATGGTGGTATTAAAAGTTTCGCCTCCCTCTGGTAAGTCGTAGCAACTGTAATATATGTTGATTTTTAATCTCATTCAAACAGCATGAATCCTTAGCGTACAATGCTTTGTAACAGCAGATGTTAGCCTGGAAATGTTCTGTCTCTTGAGGAGAATTTTTTAAATTGAAAGACAGTCCTGCCAGTTATCCAGTCGATGCCATGACACCCTTACCAATGCCCTCACCATGTCGATGAGCTGAGTAATGTACACACTAGGGATGTAAATTTTTGGCATTGATCCCGGAGAGATTTGAAAACAAAATGCCGGGACAATCCCGAGATCCCGAATACGAGTATAACAAAGAAGAACACTTTGTTGCAATTCATGTATATATTTATTGGTCTTTTGAATATTTGTATAAACTAAATCGGGCAGTAAATATAATATAAAAATCAGCGAGTCAGAATTATTAAGTGTATTATCCTCTAACCTGGACTTAAATTTGTTGCATATAAAACCTGTATCGCCCCCATTATAATAATTTCTTTTACCAAACCTTCTGATAAATTGTATGCGATTCTATTGTTGGACAATCCCTCGTTAAAACTTGATGAAATTTATCTTTGAGACTTACTAACTTATCACACTCAACCACCGAGGAGTGTTTTTAACACCGCTTTCATAGTAACGCTCATTTTCTACTCCAGGTGGATATTCTCCAGCTCCAGCTCCTTTATAATGGCAGTAAAATAAGAAGCTTCAGAAAGTTATATTTAAGATTAAATACATTATTTGGATTAATTAAAAGGTGTACACAATGAGACAGGATTAACCTCTGTTTGATTCTTGAAACGAGTTTATTAAAAAATTTTTTACTCAAAGTAGATTTCTAAATTTTTATTTCCTCAGCATAAAATTAAAAGCGATGCCACATTTAAATAAATCCATGATGCGAGCACATTAAGCTTTAAGAGTAACTTTTATAGAAATTTTATAAATTTAAATTTCTATTAAGTAATTTGTTTTCAACAATTCCGGGATTTGAATAGACTAATCCCGGGATATTCGGGAGTTAATAAAGACCGCAATGACGGAAAAAGGTATTTATCTATTGAGCAATTAATTATTTGAACACAACGGGAGTACTTAACCAAAATGTTTTTTACTAATGTAGTACATTTAAAACGCACAACAGTTCTAGTATTCCTGTATTAATTTTCCGCGGAGAAAGGGAAATTGCTTCTTCCAGCAATGTATGTACAAATGTATGATATTCAATACGTTATACAAATCGTCTTCTGCGAAACGTAAATATACAACTTAAGCACCTTTTCTATTTCAACCGAGATATTCACATTAATTTTAAATACTTACTCGTACAATCATACATCTACTCACATTCATGGCCCTCAGGTTAAGTTAAAAGTTATGCGACTATGCCCAGTGCACCTATTTAAAATGTCAATGCGCAATATTAAGGAAAACAAAATTTTCTCAACTATGGAAATTTTCGAAATAGAAGAGAAAGTTCATCAAAATAAGTACAGTGGATACAGATAAGCAAAACTCCGCCCAACTAATCAAATTTACATTAACCTTCCAACTTTGTGAAGTTGAGAAATAAAAACTTCATTTCCATTTGCTCGATTGGTATGTCAAAATGAATGGTTACTCTACTCTGAATTGGGGTCAACTTTTAGGGGTAAGTAGACATTTCGCGCAAGGACACAAACTGTTCTTGTACATCGAAACCACCTCCATTCTCCAACTAGAAAGGTTTACATTCAGCTTCTATTGTTTGATTTGGTTAAGGTGTTTATTTAATGGTTGAAAAAGCAGCTGTTTCGCAGAACGCGCCGAAGTGTTGATAAAAAGGCGGAAAATCGCATTTCTTCACCCTGTAATGAATCAAGAAATATGTTATGTACATACATATGTAGGTACGCACACGCTTGTATGAGCGCAAGTAATGTAGAAATATTCTTATTTGGAAAGTCAAAAAAAAAAAAAAAAAACACGCCGGTGCTGAGTTTTGTTTACCATGTGAAATACTTAAATTCAATTTCCGCCGATTTGTACATTTTGGCTACCACCTACCAACAACAATGGTGCTCGCACCATGTACTATCGCCTCATCACATCAACCCCATTGTCGCACAAAAAAAAAACTCCCAAAACACCCTCGCGTTAGCTTCGCTGATCTCTTTTTATTTCATTTTTTTTTTTGCGTCATTCACAGCACAATACTCGTAATCGACATGTTAACACGCTCGGCCGTGAGTGTTCTGAGCAGTTAGCGAGCCATCCAGCCAAGCAGCAAGCCACGGACGTGTGCAAAGTACGCGAATGCCTAAACGGATGGAGATTGTGTCTTTTATTTTGGCGTAATGATGTCATACTTAAAAAAAAAAGTAAATATATATATTTGTGCGATGTGGCCAGCCAAGTTGCTGGGAAATCGAGTTCATAACTCAACTTGAAGTTAACTCAGTACATAAATATGTACATAGATACGTATGCATGTAGTATATTCGATGTATATGTATGTATTTATGTTTGAATCGATATTTACAGCTTTTTGTAGCTTTTGTGGCAAACACCACTGTCTTGGTTGTGTTTTTCAAGCATTCACTCGCTCTGCATTTTATGAGCAATTCACTGTTGCTTTTTAATTTTTTTGTTTTTAATTTAGTTATTATTGTTGAGCGTTTTGTTTATCTAATGATAATAAAAAATTGATATGACTGAAGCGCAATTCATAGTTGAAAATAATATTCCTATAAAATGTTCAACAAAAAAATATAAATGACAATCAAAATTCACAAACAAATATGCAGAGACCACAGCAAATATCAATTTATGATTTCGTTTACAAAGCAAAAAATGCATTTTAATATAAACAGTACTGTTCAAAACATAAGCAACTCCAAAAAAGTGGCTCACTTTGACTTGAAAATTACTCCATTTTGGTATGTACATATATCTTTCCGTGAAAAAATTTCAACTGACCACCTAGGTAAGGCGAAGCGTTGAATATTTCATTTGAAGATATGAGATTATTCCACCTCATCGTACCCCAAATAGCACCGAAACATCGGTCGTCAGAGCAAGGAGTTGTGGCTAAGTAGCTTCAAGAAGCTCCTTAGACAGCCCGCGGACAAAGGTCTCTTGTCAAGAAGCAGTCCGCACGTGGGTAGAAGAGCCATAAAACAACGACTTTCCAGGAGTCCTGCCGAGCCAGCACTTATACTCGATTTCGGATCACAGCCATATTTCCACGTTTAATACATAAATACTCGTCGCCTAAACCTACGCGGATAACATTTAATTGTGTTTAAAAAATATATGATCAATCCTAATCTCCCCTCTAATATAAACATGACTAGTCACGGAACTACTGCGTCTAAAACTATACTAAGATCACTCTAAATTGAGCATGGAAGTAATGATGCACCAAATGCTTAATGTGTTTTTAATGTAATCAAATTTCTGTACATAGTTTTAGGCGTAGTAACTAGTTTTATAACTTTATCATAAATCAGTAAGACAAAAAACCCGACCTATCATTTTCATGAACTTTTTGTGCATTGTTAATAAATCAAATTAAATATTCATAAATTCAATTGCGGTTTATTTTGCATCGATCTGTGTTCAAAACAATTTTTTGTTGTTATGTGCGTACATTTGGAGTCATTCAAATTTTGCGTATTCATACATTTGTATCCTGCGAATACATAAATAATCATGTTGGGTCAGTTGATTTATTGTTCTTACTTGAATATCGATTAACTTAATTTACCCAGCAGAAAGATGTTACTAAATAGTTCGCATCTTCAAGTGCTTACAAGAAAAGTCGAAAGCGAAAAAGTTTCGTATCTAATTAGAGTAAATTGCGACTTTCTTTTGTTGCTTCTGATTTCTTTCTACCAGATACAAATTGATCTAATATAAAAATTAAGAATCAATCAATTATTATTATAGTTGGATACAAATTTTTCGAGTAATCTATAACTTTTATTAAAAGACTTATGCACATATGCACATACATGTATTATCGAAGTCTTTTCCTAATAAATTATTTTAAGGTTTTCAAAGACTTTTATTTTGAGACTTACATTATAAAAGTATTCTCATCATAGCTATGAATTAAGACATCTAATTTAAGACTTGAAACATGGAACCGGTTTGAAACTAGTTCATGATTTTTCGGGACTATTTCGAAATTATTTGGGACCAGTTCGGGATCACTTCCGCAATATTTCGGGACTAGTTCAGCAGACCTCGACCGCTTTATTTTAATGGTTTTTTACGTAAAACCGTAATATTTGAAAGAACTTGAATTTAAAAATGGAGAAGGTCCCCGAATGATGCCAAAAAAATCCCGAACTAATCCCAAAACAAATTCTAAATAGTCCCTACCTGAGCTTGAACTAGTCCCGAAAGCGTCCGGAAATGATGCGAAAAAATTCCCGAAATAGTCCCGAACCGGCCCTAAGCTGGCCCCGAACTAATCCCGAAATTATCCTGAATACTCGACACATTTATGTTCTTTTCATTATAAAATCAAAATAACAGACTTTGACGTCTAAAAGAAAATTATCTTGCTCATATTTATTATGAAAAGACCTTAAAAATATTTATCAAGCTGATAATTTTAATGAAAAGACTTTTATAATATACATTTGTAAGTCTCAAAATCGTTGACTTTAATAACTTTTCTCACTATAATAATTATCAAAAGGGTTTTAATTCTTACGAAAATTTGGATAATTTTTTTAAATCTCCACCATGAAATAATTATTATTATGGGTCACTACTTTTTTACAGTTTAATGCAAAAGAGGAGAATAAAATAAAAACCGTACTAATTACAGCTCCAAATTCACTGAAATTGAATTATTCCAAAACTTGGGATTTTCTTACATTTGCTGTAGGACACGCATGGATACACCCATGTTACATAACACATGGTATGATACATAAATATACTTATTTTACATAGATACAAACAAATAAATGTGTGTTTGAGAATTGTGTCACCATTTCTGACAACTTTGCATTTCTCCTTTGCCGATTTTCTTCTTTAAACCGTTATTAATCTCCTTTTTATTGTTATGCGAATTTTGGATTTATTGTTCTCATTTTTTTTTTAATTTTACGATGATCTCATCGATTGCATCACAGCTCTGAACTTCGTAATTTCGCAAATTACTGCGAAATGGTTGCTTTTTTTTATTAACAAAGAAGCAAGAACGCCACAATATACATAAATATTTTGATTTTTTTTTGTTTATTTACATAGGCATACATACTTTTTGGGGTTTGTATTTTTTAAACTTTTGAATTTGCATTTAGACATATTCCATGGCCCCAAATTACAATTTTACAAAAAAGTTATCAAAAAAGGCTTGGAATTAGGTGTTATTTAAATTATGTGAAAGTACACTTTGTATATAGTTATGTATGTAAATGATTAATAATCACTGCCTCCAAACCGCAAATTCCCAAATGTTGTGCGAAGCGTTGCCGATTGGCAGCGTTGTAGTCTACATATGTATCAGCCTTTCAGCAATCAAGCAAATAAAGAATTCTTCGACGTTAAAATGTGCAATATTCGATGCCTTGCTTGCTTAGTATTTAACAACAACAGCAATAATTTTTCAACAAATCGAATACGAAGGAAATAGCGCCGACAGAAATGGTTCGCACGGGAATGGGTTGGGACGGCAAAAGTTACTTCTTCTGCTCACTATGCCTAAATTCAACTTAAACTTACCATACTATAACCCCCGTGACTAAATTTACCATGCCCTAACTCATCATAACTCAACCCACCACACCTAAACTTACCACACCTGAACTCACCATACGTTAACGTTCTACACCTCTAGTAACTTTACTTCACTCCACCTACCTTTTTCTCAACTTAACTCACTTCATCTCAGTGAATCCAAGCAAATAAAATAAATGGATCTTTTAAACTGAGATTTTTATAATTTATTTCATTATTTACTTTATGTTAAGTCCTGTAGATCTATACTAAAATTATATAAAAATCAGAATTATTAAACGATTAAGGAATGCATCAATACAAACTTCACTTATTTTCGTTTCGTTTCCAATGTTTTTGGATGGAAAAATTTGTGTATGCACTAATGCCAGGGTTTCAATAATAGCACCACTCACGAACGAACCAGTTCGTTCAAATTATGAAAAATATATTTTGTTTTTGATAAAGGTATTTTTGCCATTTTCAAACCCGGGCTTTTTGCCAGCAGCTACATTTAAATCATCGCTAGGAAATTCCGAATTACAAAACAGTAGAGAATTTGAGATTTTCAATATTTTTTATTTTTATATTTAGGCAAAAGTCTGGAAATGGATTTTTCGGTTAAAAAATACCGACATTTCTTTTATAATAATTTTACTCTTACTCTTTTACTCGTCTTAAACATACTATCATTGTGAACAAATCTCACGTTTTTAGAAAGGATTCGTTTGATTGCTTTTTTATACAATTTTTAGTACCTATTAAAATTGAGTTTAAGCAAATATAAGACTCTGGGACTTAGTATACTGTGAAATCGAAATTACATAGTATATACATTAATACCTACATATGTATGTATGTATGTATACTTACATTATTCACATTGTTGCTGCTTTTTGTTTTCCAAAAAACCACATGACAACGCTTTTATTAAAGCGTCATAAATCTACTTAAAAAATTATGAATTGTCAAAATAGACGGATACGTAGAAGTACATATGTACATACGTCAGGGACGGATACAGAGGAGGGGTCCTGGGTATCTGGACCAACCCTAAAATATAGGTGGTCTCAAAAAATTTCAACCGTGTTTTCAAATTCATAGCACACACAAAAACTCACTCTAGACAAAAACTTTAAAAATTATTACCCTGTCACTGGAATACAAATGGTTTGCTTTATTCAAATCGAATTAAATTGATTTTATATGTGAATTCTCAGTTTAAGACAATTAATTACAAAATTCCTTTTTTTTATTATATTTGATTAACTTTAATTGAGTGATGCATATAAATAAATTAAATTAAATATAAATATCGCGACGAGTATTATAATGCCCTTAACTAGCGTCTATTATAGCCGTTATACAAAAAGTCGTCGATAAAATCAATGGAATGATATTTGATGACCGGAGAATGAAAGTGCGTGAGGTGACTGAGGTTGTAGGCATCTCAACTGAGAAGCCACATCATATTTTACACGAATATTTGGATATGAAAAAGCTATCCGTGCGAAGGGTGATTACTCACACTCGAAAAAATCATGTATGCATAAGTGTGTTGTCACCATGGCGAAAATCCATGCGACTATTTCCTATTTCCGAACTTGAAGAAATGGCTGTGTGGTAAGAGGTTTGGGTCAAAATTAAATATTTGGAAAAAAGCTGGACTAAAAGTGTAAAAAATTAAAAGGAGATTATGTTGATAAAGAGAATGGTTTTTGCCGAAAACGAATATTTTATGCAAAAAGTTAATGTTTTCTCAAACCGTCTTCGTAATTTGCAATTTTACAAACACATTTACCGATTTTTTTAAATCAGCGCCACGTTGCCAGTCACGGTGGGTTCGAGTGAACGGTCCTTTTCTACTTTACGGAAATTGAGGACGTATCTGCGCTGTTAAATATTCATCGGGACATTAAGGTTACTAGTGACCAAATACTACATATTTAGGCAAAGAAAAAGAGGAGAATCGATGAAGCACTTTAAATCCCTGACGTTTTATGATTCTACAGATTCAAATGATATAATCATAGCCTAACGATGGCTTTATGAAAATGCATTCAACATTATACCCAATTTTATTATATCCATGTTTATAATGGATTATAATCAAATATCTCAAAATATCGTAAAAAGTTGAAAATTAATGGACCCCCCCCAAAATATGTTCTGGATCCGTCCCTGACATACGTGCATACATAAGTACATACATATTTATGTACACAAAGCATATATGTAAGTATCAAAGTTTATACGAATACGTATATGTAAACATGTTTTTTTTTATATTTCTAACCATCCTTCGTTAATTAAGCGATGACGGTATATTTTTTAACAATTTGTTAGGCCAAAGTGTTTTTGATTAAATTAAATTTGTGTATTTCTCTTTATTCTTACATAAATAACATATTTACTGCCAGCCAACTGAAGGTTACATTAATATTTATTGAAAATAACGCAATATTGTTCTCCTACGAAAATTCACAAGAGTTAATTAAAAAAAAAGTATACTTTACATTTATTTTTAATTGTTTTCAATTAATTTTCCAAAGGTATAACTTTGTATACAAAAACAACTGTTAGTGCACATCTGCAATCTATTTATATGCACCCAATGGTGGCCATATGCGCGACTTGTATATTTGTATTTATTTATTTTTAGGAGTTTTCAAATAAAAATCGTGTAAACCCAAATTTGAGAATTTGTAAAAAAAAAAACTAAAAAAACAAAAAACTTCAGTTTAGATCGCGAACTTTTTCACAGAAGTGCTTTTTTTTTTTTAGAAGACACTTTTATATTCCATTCGAATAAAGTTTAAAAATGGGCAATTTACAAGTTTCTGAAAATTTCTGTTGACTTGTCAGATTTGTAATTTTTTTGCCTTACTTTTTTTGATATAACGTATAAACGCAATTTATTTTGAAATGGAAAAAAAAATTTAAGATACTCGACTAATAAAATATGGGTGTTTTAAAAAATGCAATTATTTGCGATTTAATCAGCCGCAGTTATAAACCTTCGAGTAAGTAATAAAAATTATGTGAGACAATTGTCGAATCCGGTGTTTCATTCGCCAAATGCTTTCATGGCAGGTCAATAGATTTAAGCTATTTAGGTTAGAGAATTTCGTCTCTTTAGTGAATATTTGAATACTCATACGTATACATTTATCAGAAAATAATTTTTTTTTGTGAAGAAAGTTACAAAATAATACTTAATACGCTCTATAAAAATATAGCCAAGAAAATTTTTTATTTTGTTAATACAAAATTTGTACTTAGCTGAGCAAGGTCATATGTCATTTATTTGTTTGAATTTATTTATCAGACGAACCGAATATATTATTATTACCAAAACCGTAAGTAAACCGTTAGACTGTTGTTTACACTGTCTATATACTTATACTGTTGTTATACTGTTCAGCAATCAACGATAAACAAACTTCAAACTATCACAACGTAGATATCATCCTTTTATCATAGCTGTCACTAATATTATAAACCTAAGATAAAACATCATATTGCCCATCAAGTATAAAAGAATCTTAACTCAAAAATTAGAATCAGATATCGTGCAGAGTCGAACAGTTAATACAAAAACAAACCAAACGATAGATTTTCATTTCGAAAAAAAACAGTAATGACCAAACGAACCATAATTCAAAATAAAAGCGACATTATAGCGAAAACACACAATGGCGATGTCGTCGTCTTTCACAATTCACCTCACTACTTGGCTGACCTTAAGACAGCTCGAGCAGCAATGAAAACAGCTGATGCCATATCGTCTCATCATAACTAGAGCGACTATATGTACTCGTATTTCATAAAAGAGAAGAAATTCTTACAGATTATTTCATTTCAAACCAGATTTTATAATTAATAACTTCGGTTTCAAACCAACAAAAAAAATGTTTAATTTCTTTTAATTTTAAAACCTGAATACCAAAAAAATACCACCACGTTTGGCATACACTGCCGGCGGTGGCGAAGGAAATAATTCATTAATTTTGACAGCGGAGTTTCATCGGTTAATATTGTTTTCTGCTTATTTTTGTCAGAAATTCATTACTTTTAAAGTTATTATAAAAAACCGAAATTAAAATTCATCGTATTTGGTTATTAGTTAGGCTGGAAGAAAAATATACTTGAATTTGAGATGCGATTTTGAGTTGTGACGCTTTTGTGTTAAGTTTGTTAACTGTAAACAGATAATATGTATAAATATTATTCTATGCGAAGAATGACTAATACCTCGTTTCGAACATACAAACATAAATAACTTCGAAGGTAATGAGCCGGAAAGAAAAATGTTTTGTACTCTTAGTTAAAGTGAAATGAATGCAAAATCAGAACGATTATTATTCAGCAAATGATCAAATATCAAGATAAACCACTTTTATTCCTTTATCAGCTCATCAAATCACTTATGTACATAGATATTGAGAAATCTCAAAAAGAAAATCGACAAATGGACTACAAAAAAATAAGTTAAAGTTTTGAAAAAATCTATGTGAATAATTATGCGAAAGCAAGTATTTTATACTACCCTGTAGAAAAGCGGCAATGTTTCAAGCGGTCTGGCACACAGATTTAAAATCTCAAAACCAAATTTTATTTTTGTATGAAAGAAGACTCCCTACATCGTTGATAAATGTATGTACATACATATGCGTATAATGCTCGTTTAATGACAATGCCACAAAAGTTTGAAATTAAATAAAGAAACAATATTGTCAAAATATCATAAATTATATTTAAAAGAGAGGGAGGTTAGAGAGAAACCTTAACAAAACCCAATAATCTGAAAAGAGGAAAAGAAAGAATAGATTTAAGAAGGTTTTTCGCTTGAATAGAAACCACTTTGATTTATTATGCAAAAGATTTAATGTGAACTAAAAAGTTCCAAAACTTTTCATTATATTGTTATTTTTTTTTTTTTTGCTATTCGGATTTTTTTTATGTTATTATACATACATTTTTTTTTGTAAGTCATATCCAATAATTAAAAAAATTATAATTATTATTTTTAAATCATTTATTAGTTTATTTTTTTCTTCAGGTTATTTGTCTACCACAACATTCATTATATTTCGCTATCAGTTATCAAGTATCAAACAGCCTGGGGCAAATAAAAATTACAATGTATACATATGTATATAAAATGTATTTACATATATATATACTCGTAGTTCAGCGTATTTGGCTAAACTTTGTATGTATGTATAAAATATTTCCTTGCGCCTTACAACCGCAAACAACTCATTCATAAGAACTCGAACGTCAACGCAAGTGTAAGCCCATATAATTTTTATTTACAATTTTTGCTGAATAGAAATTTATGAATTATTCTCAAAAGCAACTGTAGGCGGTAGGTAAAAAGTCCCTTTATAATTTTTCGCATTAAAAATTAAATAGGTTTAAAACGCTTTATAAATAGAACACAAATATATGAAAATGGCATTCTATAACGTGACGTCACTATGCGTTGCTATATTCTGATTGGTTTCGTGTATATTTAATGTTTTATTTACATTTACATTAGCCATTCTTAATTAAAATTTTATGAAAAAAAAATTGTATTTGAATGTTTTATTAACTTCTTAAAAATGCTTTAAGAATAAACTCTTATGTATATTTTCTTCATTCTTTACTTACTCATTTATATGACGGTCTATGAAATATGCGCATTTAAACACATGTAAATATGAGCACAGCTACAATTATCTACGTGTTTGTATATGTACGAGTATGTACATACATACATACATATGTATGTACATTAAGGTAATACAAAGGGAATTTTAAGTGAAGTTCTTTACATGCACATTTTTAAAATAATAAACGCTTACCATATTGACAATTTTTATTGATATATTTTTATTTTATTTTTTTTATGTAATTTTTTTAAGTTAATAATTGTGTTTAACACAATTTCGAATTTTTGAACTTAAAAAATGTTTAAAACTTTTTTGAATATGCAGTTTTGTAAATCATTCAATTTTAGTATAATAATGTGCAAGTTTCAACTAACTGCAAATTACTGTTGATTTCCATTAATTTTTTTTATACACACACTCTTTTGTTTATATGCAAAAAAAAATGGCGGAAAAGTACCAAATACATTCTAAAAACTCAACAGTAATATACTAGAATTGAATTAACTACAAATTTTCAAACTAAAGCAAATCTCTTCTTTTATGTTAAAAATGTGGATTAAATTTGGTTTAGTTATTATGTTTTATAAAACTCGCGCTCTAATATTAAACTCAAACTGAACGAGCAACAAAATTATTTACTCGAAAAAATTAAAAAAAAAAACAAATTGTATACACTTTTTTTATTCATTTAAATTGTGTAAAAATTGGAAACTTGACTTCTTATGGTGTTAGGTTCAGAACGCCCTGTACTAAATTGAATGATAATACAAATTTAATAAAATAATTGTAAATTGTCGTTATCAGTATGTTGATATTAAAAGATTGGTTATATATAAAAATTACAAATTTTTTTTTTTTTTAATTCAAAAAACTTTTTATTTGGAGCTCGCTTAAAGCGCTCAGAGTTTTCCATTTATTTTACATTAAAAAAAATATATTTTTTTAGAAACTATGTATTAATATATCTAGTACACGTGGGCAAACTTCAAAGTATAATAGTCAATTGTTTATTGAACCAATTTTTAAAATATAAACTAAGTTTTACAAATATACGAAAAGAAGCATAAAAAAATATTGCTTACTAATTTTAAAATTGTTTGGCAAAAATTTACAATATTTGGGTATTATTCATAGTTTTCCGATTGGAAAATTGTTCTTTTTCTATGTAAATTACGTGAAATACTTTCTAAAGAAATTTTAATTTAAAAAAATTGGTGTAATTTTTCTATATAGAACATAATATTTATGGAACTCGCTAATGTACTCGTACATGCAAAATTGGCCGAACATAACTTTGAATAATTTTTTACCAAAAATGCCTGTCAATAGAAGAATTATTTGTACACGTTAATGTGATCTAGTATAAGGTAAACAAAACTCTATAAACATATGAACATACATACATACAAAGAACGGTATATACTTGTATACGAACCATACCAATTGCCTGCTGTGAAACTGATAAGCAAAGTATCATTTCACCGTTCAAAAATGCACTCACATGTTTATTAAAGCTTTTCACCGTTGATTGAAAGCAAAATCAAACGCATGCTTTCTTACTTACGTATGCATGTATGTACCCTACAGTAAAAAAAATTCAATTGCTAAAAATAACTAACTTTTTATTAACTACTTGGGGATAATTGCAAATAAGTATCCAATTTGTATCAAAATCATGAATACTTACTTCTAGTTAGTTTAAAAGTCATGCCTAGGAATTCAAAATGAACGGCCAATTTTCGCTTCGTTAATGAAAATATGCTTGAAGCAGCACAGTTGGCTATGACATAATTTAGTTTTCAAACGAATTTGATCGAAAACGAAAAAGAAAATATGACCACGCTTAACACAAATTTTGGAAAAGGTAACCAAAAATATATAAAATGGGTTCAAATGAACAAAATTAGCGTAGATTTTTAAGTATATAAACACAATAACAATTTAACATTCACAAAACTAATGAATTTATTTTAATTCTATAATAAAAAATAAATCCATCAATTGATGGTCCTGACTCCACCCGGGAGCTCCGTACTGTCGTAGGAAATCGATACTTGCACAAAGTCAGTCTCTAAAAATCAGTCGCTCAAAGAAAGATTAACAACGTAAATATAAAATTTCAAATGAAAATCTTTTTTATTATTTTTTTAGAAATTTATAATATACATATGTACATATAACATAATATAAATCAAAGTTTCTAACTTTGTAAATAATTCACAAAAATTCTACAAATTAAAGAAAATAAATTTTATAAAATGTTCACACTTTTTAGTCCGAATTTTTGAAAGCTAGAAGTGACTTTTATATTAGTTTAATTTCTTGCAGGGTACATACGAGTATGTACGAAGATATGAAGGTATGCATGTATTTAAAATTTATTGTTGGCAATTATTCATACATTGCATATTTAGTTCATTTATTATATGTTACATGGAGCAAAAAATGTGTTAGTCAAATTTCCAACAAAAAATGATTTTATGCAAATAAAGCGTTTTGATGTGAATTCATGGGAAAAATAATTAAAATTTATTAAATGGAAATAAGCATGCATCACAAAAATTCTTTAAAATTAAATTAGTGTTAAGAGATTGAGATGTTGGCCGACCAAAAAAGCTCCCGAAAATTATTCCCTGAAGTTTGAATGACTAACAGATGGTTTCAAGAACGGAGCGACTGTTAACCGTTCTTTCATCAAAACAAATGCTCATTAAACCAAAAATAAGCAAATGAACAGTAAAGAGCTCTGGAAAATTGAAACCACATTATCTTATAATTTTCTTAGAATATTTGTATTAGAAAAAGAAACCATGCGAAAGATTTACCTCAAGATTTACAAGAAACACCGGATATGCTTCATATGCATTAGAATGACAAAGTGGAGAATATTCTAATTAAATCGACTTGCACGTTTGGATCAGAGGAGAAGCCCCATCTGGTTTCTGGTTATTTCTGTTAAACAAAAACAGAGTGTGCCTGGCCAAGCTATGTTAATAAACTTCAATTAATTTATTTGATAATTTGGTGATAAAATAAATTAAGATGAAGTCAGTTGAGTTGAGGTGAGCGGAGGTTTTTTTTTTTTTTTTTTTTTTTTACGGACGTTGGGATAGCGCGCTATCCATCAAGAGGCCCGTATGAATCTCTGGTGAAGCCACCTCCCCGGGACTACTCACGCATTTCATCAGGGAGGGGCTATGGCATAAATATGCCTGACTTCCATGACGCCGTTTCCATAGTCCCCCATCCACGTAAGGTGATTAGGGGTTCAGGAGCGTTCTACTACGACTTCACCTGTGAAAGATACAAGCAAATAAAAGATTAAACATATTCAGGACTAACTTAATCGCGTTGCTAAACGACGGCGTTGTTCGCGTATTCTGAGCTCAGTCATTATCTCTTTACAGATGTTTTTAACTGTATTCCAAACTGCTTTATCATTAATCATATAGGATATCAGATTTTCTGGCCTTGGATCTACCTTCATAATGATTCTTAATTTCTCCCGCTCAAATGAAAACGAAGGACAAGAAAACAGTATGTGTTCTGCGTTCTCCGCCACAGTCTCACACGAGGCACAAACCATTGTATTATCATGACCATATTTACATAAGTATTCTCTGAAACAACCGTGCCCACTTAGCACCTGGGTCATATAAAAGTCTATTTCGCCATGCGATCTGCCTAGCCAAGCCTCGATACTCGGGATGAGTCGGAAAGTCCAGCGTCCCTTTGCCGACGTGGCCCAGCGTTGTTGCCATTGGGTTAGGCTTTTATGGCGTTCGGCCGCTGTCTCTTGTACTGAGAGGGCTGTGCCTTTATCTCGGGCCGTCTGATAGGTTCGCTGGATTTCGTTAGCCAGCAGATCGGCAGGCATTATGCCAGCAATTACACAGGCCGCCCCATATGAAACAGTGCGGAAAGCGCTACAAACGCGTAGTGCACTAAGTCGAAATATGGAATTCACATTTTTTGCATATGACGTATGCTGAAGCGCGTGGCCCCATACAGGGGCCGCGTACATAACCACTGATTGTGTGACCTTAGTTAGCATCTTTCTGCGATTTTGACCAGGTCCACCTATATTTGCCATTAATCTAGCTAGAGAACTATGGACTGTTGCGGCTTTTTGTGTCACAGTTTCTATATGTAGTTTAAATGACAGCCTGGCATCTATCATAACACCTAAATACCGTACTGCAGGCATAGTTTCGAATACATACCCATTGATGTCTAGACGTGTAGTTTCCTTTTTCTTTCTGCTTGTTATAAGCACCCCTTCGGTTTTGTGAGCTGCCAATTGGAGCCCTTTGGTCTTGAGCCAGTCATCGATTAATATAGCCGTGTCTTTCGTAGCCAATTGAATTTTTTCTATGTCTTTCGCTACAATGATAACCGCAATATCATCTGCGTATCCGATTACCTTCACTCCTTTTGGAACAGGTAGACGCAGGACTCCATCGTAAGCAATAATCCACAAAACTGGGCCGAGAACTGAGCCTTGGGGAACTCCTCTGCTGACGTCATATCTATTTCTACCTAGATCAGTATTATAAAACAGAACTCTATCAGTAAGATAGCTATCTACTATATTTATAAGATAAGGTGGAGTATTTATTGCCTTTAATGCATTAATAATGTGCGACCATTTTAATGAGTTAAACGCGTTTTTTATGTCTAAGGTTACTACTGCGCAGTATTCTTTCGAACCGTACTTCCAGCGCTTGCCTGATATTGCTTCTTCCGCTATTTCAGTGACGCGACAAATAGCATCGACTGTGGATCTTCCCTTTCGAAACCCGTACTGGGCTTCCGACAAACATTGATAGGTGTCAATGTGTTTCAATAAGCGATCGCAAATTACACGTTCCAGCAATTTGCCTAAAGAATCTATCATACAAAGCGGTCTGTAAGAACCTGGATCACCTGGAGGCTTGTTGGGCTTTGGAAGCAACACTAACTTCTGCTTTTTCCACCTCCTCGGGAAAACGCCATTTTGCAGGCATATATTAACGACATGTGAGAAGGCCATAGGGGAATCAGCTACTGCCGCTCTGATGGCAATGTTCGGTATACCATCGGGTCCCGGAGCCTTGCCGTTTTTTAGCCGTTCAGCTGCAGCTAGAATTTCATCCTGTATAACAGGTGGACAAATTGTCAATGTATTGTTATTCACAGGCCTCATTTGGGGGCTATCTTTGGGAAAAAGCGTTTCGACTATTTGCTTGAGCAGAGTGGGACATGTTGGCATCTGCTTTTGGCTACTTTTAAACTTTTTCATAACAATTTTATAGGCGCCACCCCAAGGGTACTCGTCAATCTCACTACAAAGCTCTTTGAAACAAGATTTTTTGCTTGCCTTTATTGCATTTTTTAATTGTTTACGCAAGCATTTAAATTCATCTCTCAGAATATCAGATCTGTTTCTTTGGTATTTTCTTCTGGCTTTGTTGCATTCAGACCGCAAGTCTGCGATTTCAGCATTCCACCAATAAACAGGGTTGCGGCTATTTTTGCGCACTTTTCTATTCATAGATGCATCACAAGCCCTAGCTAATACTTTATAAAGTTCATCGGATAGACTTTCTGCATTGGCCTGCATTTGTGTTACGCTTTTCATACCATCCAGTACCAACTTAAACATATCGGGATCAAATGAATTAGTGCACCAGGCCTTTGCGTCGTTCTTCACATATTCACGAGCCCTACTTCTCATGTAATCAACATCGATTATTACAGCCAAGTGATCGCTATGTGTGTAAATATCGCTTAATTGCCAGGAAACTTTTGCCATCATTGATTCACTACAGAAAGCAATATCGATAATGGAACCTCTTCCATTTTTTTCGAAAGTATTTTTGTTTCCTCTATTCAAGAGAAGCAAGTCTAATGGTGCAAAGGCTTTAAGAAGAGCGCGTCCTCGCTGATTTGTCCTGCTGCTGCCCCATTCTAGAGCCCACGCATTAAAATCTCCGGCTATTATTTTGGGAGAGCACAAAACCGCATCTTCAACGAGTCTATCCAGCAGAAGTTCAAATTCTTGCTGGCTAAGACTAGGGGGTGCATAACAGCTGTATATATAAGTACCGTCAATTTTGGTCCTTACAAAGAACTCATGGCTGTAAGGCTTTTCGGTAATGCATTTTTGCCCACATACCCATATTGCTGCTTTGCCTTTGTTATCAGGAATCCAAGTTCCTTTCTCAGACTTCTTATACTGCTCGCTCAAAATGGCAATGTCAATTTTTTCTTCGATTATTGTTTGATCCAATAGCTGCTGAGCAGCTTCACAGTGATTCAAATTCAGCTGCAGTATCTTCATATTTTTGATTTAGATTTTTGTATGGCGCGTTGGAAAAAGGGGCACAGTTTGCTCCCAGCAATATGGTTTTTTTCCGCCTGATTGCTAGCTTTACAAAGAATGCATAGTGCCGTCTTGTTGCATTGTTTAGCGTTATGACCTTTTTCTCCGCACTTAAAACAGCAGCCACTGCGGTCTTCATTTGTACAAGCCTTTGCTTGATGACCAAACTCCAAGCATCTGTAGCATCTTGTCAGAATACTTTTTTCCCGAATGCGACACACCGACCATCCAATCTTAAGTTTTTTGGCTGCAATGATTTTCTGTGCTACGAGCTGAGGTAAGCCAAGCAGCGCTATTTGGGTCCCTGGATAACCTTTTCTGATCGTTTTAATCCAGTTTAGCTCAAAGTTTTGGTTTAAAACTTTTGCCTCTGATATGGCTACAACTATATCTTCTTTAGTTGTGATCTCATCGAGATCATGTATCTCTATATAGGTCTGCTTAGATAGAGCTGTAATTTCGGCTTCATTACCTAAGAGACTTTGTACACCGTTTTTGAAAAGTTCTGTTTTTTCCTCATGCACATGGTTGAGCTCGAGAAGTATTTCTCCTTTCTGGGTCTTGCGTACTCTTTTGACCTGTTCACCCATTTTGCTTAAATTAGCGCTGGTTTTCACCGATTTAAGCATATCGCTATATGACATGTCACCTGTCTTCTTAATGACAATGGCATTTGGTTTAACCAGCAAAGTGTTCGGTTTAGGCTTAATGATCTTCTTAGCTCTTGTTTGTACTATCCATTCGCCTTCAGGGTCTTCATTTGATCTAGTCAGAGCCTCCCTATAAGACAGCGTTTTTTGCCCTGTGCCATCTTTTGAGATTTCCGCCTTACTGGACCGTTTCGGCGGGTTCGTTTCGTTTGTCATGGAGTCTTCTATGCCTCTTTTTGACGTAAGATTCGCTTTTTTGAAAGGAGGCGAGGTTTGCGTGCATTTACAGCTTTGCGACCTCTCCTTTACTTCACCTACGACTCTCGAAATTTTTAATTCTTCGTAAATTTCCACAATCTCATCAACCAAATCCCGAATCGGCTGATGAATGGAGCGCCTTGGCGGCGCCATTAAGTCGACAAGACTGCTCAATTTATTGCCTAAAAGCAGCAGTACGTTCAATTTTTCTTCCTTTGCCAGATTTGGGCCCTGGCTAGTGGCCAGCCTTACGTTATCAAGGTCCGGCGGAGACGATCGGGCTCGCACTACCGACGGACTATCAGACGCTACAATATTTCGCTCCGCCATATTTATATTCGCGGACGGTGACCTCTGAATTTTGCCACTTGCTCTAAAAGGATCAGGCAAATTCACGTTTTCCCCCATATCTATTATTTTTTGCCCTCCTTGGTGCGTTGACATCACCCAAAGGAGGCAGCTTTTACGTACCTGTCTGCAGGAAGTGTTAAAAGCTTTGCTAACCGGAAGTCTTCAAACCGAAAGCTTTTAAGCTGAGCTTTTACAGAAACTTTCAAGCTTGAGTCAATGAGCTTCTATGCTTAAAGCCTTCAGCAGCTATGTTCTCTTATAAAGCTATCAGCTTTATTCCAATGTCAAAATCAGCTGTTTACCTGGCGCCAAAAATGAACTTGGAGTTCTTGCCAAAGTAAGCAGCCGATTTGTTTTTGTGTTTTCTCTATTCAGAAGAAAACTTTTAAAACTAATAAAAACATACCTGATTGGTGGTCTACTATACAAACCACTTCCTTCGGATATAGACGAGTCTCAGGTCCTCACTCACACAATTTTCTTTTTGTTTTTAAACACTTTTTCACCACAAACTTAAAGTTTTCACTAGCGCAAAAATTTCACGTCTGCACTGCACAAAGTATACACAAACAGTGAGCGGAGGTACGAATTGACGTATGAAAAGATTAGATGTGGTGAGTTTGGGAGTGGTACGTTCAGGTGTGTTGAGTTAACTTCAGAGAAGTTAAGATATGTGGAGTTTAGGTGTGGGGAATTTAAGTGTGGTGTGTTTAAGTAACATGATAAAAATCACTTTTTGCCGTCTTCAACAATTTTCATGTACACCATTCTCGTCGGCCATCTTATGGCTGAAACACAATGCCGACATACGACGAACTTTTCGTCGCAAATGTTCGTCGTGAAAAATAGAACACACCACCGTATATGAGAATACGCACAACCAAAGCGCACGACGAAATTCGTCCAACATCTATTCGCGGCACTAGATTTTTTTCTATTGTCGTCGTTGGCAGCAGCTGCAAAATATGAACCATTGTGACCATATGTTAAATATTAGAAGGTCTTAAAATCGAAATAAAACAAAAAATGGTTTAGTTTTTTGTTAAAAAGTATTAATTATGTTACTTGTAAAAATTTAACTTTAGTAAAAGCTATTTTCAACATTTTCTGTTTCTGTTAAATAGCCTTTTTCACGCTGTATTCATTTTATGTTCTAAAATTTTTATCTGCTCAATATGGTCACTCTATCAGCTGATATACAAATTGTCATAATCAGCTGATTTCGTTGTAGCTGTAATTATGTTTTAGTAAGCAAAATTTCCGGGCAAGCGTCGCTGAGGATGTCGCTTTGCTGGGCGAAATTTCGGCGGTACGTCAGCATTGTGTTTCAGCCATTATGCGTCATGTCGTTATGACAAGAACATAACGTAACACAACCTAGCATAACATGGCATAGCATAACATAACAAAACACGAAAAGCATAACACAATATGTCATATCATTAAAAAAGAATAACATAACATGACATAACACAAGTTTAAGTGTTATAAGTACAAATTCGGTCAGCATAAGATGTGCTTGTTGCCGTTCCCTATCAAATCCGTATGCACAATTCCTATCAGCATGATTTTCATTGCATTATTTTCACCGCATTCACCATTTCTCAGCTTTCTACTGTCGTTAAAGATATATTAACTACTTTTAGCAAAAAAATCTCTAAGTTCCAAAATGTTAGAATAACTTCTGGTCCTTATAAGTAATTTTTTTTAATTTGTGTACATAAATATATTTTGACAGCATTTCATTAAAGTATGTCAACGAAACCAATGGCAAACAAACTCAACGTACTTATAAGCTTACACATTTAAACTACTATACAACATCGTACTACATATAAGCAATTTATTGTTTGCTTTATTCTTCTCAAGCAACAGGTAAACACAATGCAGAATATGTATTAAAAGTAAAGCACTCACCTTCTCAGAAAATTCTTCGCGTGAGCGTCTCGATACCGTCGCACCGTTGATATTGTCCTTCGTGGGTGACATGCTGCTGCTACTTGGATCTCAACTTTGCACAACTAAATGGAGAATTTATTTCACCTTAATCTTTCTGCTTCAAAACCAAAATCACTACACCGATGTGCTTTGTTTTTGTTTTAGTGCAAATTGTATCCACTTATTTTTACACTTGATTAATTAGGAAACTTGTTTGGAGATATTTTGCTTTTTAGCTGTAAATAGATAATTGGAATTAGTTACAAAATATGTAAGTACACTTGCTACATATTTTCTATGATAACTACTTTCATAGTTATTGTTTGACGAGTATTGTTATAGTGGAAAAGCGCGTGCTAAAGGCGAAGGTATCATAATTTCAAATTATTAAATATCAGTTGTTATCACTGAAATTCCGCAGTTAATTCGCAAAATAAATAAAAGCTCGACCATTTCGGGGACAAACGTATAGTGGCGGATGTGAGTGTTCTTTGTTGAGTAACGCAATTTTTAAGTTCGAGTATATTGGTTTATTTGTTTGCTACATAGCACTGGATTTGGAGATAAATCATTGGCACTAGAGTGCTACAGGATGAAGTGTGCATAAGCACTTGAAAAAAATCGCTCACAACGTGGACTAAAAAGTTATTTTAACAAGCCTACGAAATGGTACTGGACTCGTATCTTGATAAATAAAAAAAATTATATTTTTAACACCTGAGCAGTTTTAATCCATTATAAATCCACCTCATCTAATGCGAATAAAAGAAATGAGAAAACAAAAGCACGGCAAAAATACTGGCACAATTCCAAATAAGATCCGTTTTAAAATAATCAAAATTAAAGTCAGATAGCCAAGGCGCACTTGCGACAACAATTCTAAATTTCAGCATTGTCAACAATTGTTTATTAACGGCTTACGAAATTATTCGAAACAAAAATATTGTGCGCTTAAGACAAATAAAAAGCAATAGAATCTCTAAGTGGATTAAGCATAGATACAACTAATAAGGATTAGGGGACTCTGGTGCTTGGTAAGTGTGCCGCTAAGAAGAGTCTCTCATAAAATACTCGTTGTTGGAGCGCAGAGTTCAAGCAAAGTAAGGCAACACTTCTTCACTATATCTGCGTGGGCCCATCTTTTTTGCACAATGGACATCAGGCCATAGGGCTCTTGCGAAAGACGTAAAAGGATCTCCGATTATGCAATGCATATCATCAGAAGAATGATTTAGATTTGACTTGCCCTGGCTGAGATTCGAACCTTCAAACCCAGCGGCTTATCGAGTAATAGCACGCACCGATACGTATACTTTCTTTCCACATATGTACATATGTACTCGCTTTAGGATAGATAAACTATAGAGCGCTTTTTCTGCGTGGTTATGAAATTTATAAAATGCGAGAATGCAAAAAGTACACGTGAAAAAAAAAGCAAAACACTTTATTGAGTACGCAAACAGCTGAATAAAAGGAGAAAAAAATTAAAAATAAAAAATTATTTTTCCTGCCACCTTTCGTTATGAGTATTTTTAGATATTCAATCACCACTGAGTCGATACTGTAGCGCTTTTGTCTACCCTCCCAACATCTTTAATACCATTTCAATTTCCAGCAGCGCAGCTTGATAAAAGGAGCGCGGGCGTTTGCAGCGCTGAACACAGCTGTTGAAGCGATTAAAAACGCACTGAACGCGCTCGATTATTGCGCTCCACTTAAAATCGCTCTGGCCGACACCTCTCGCCGGACAGGTAGGTAGATGATGATGGGCGAGCGTAGCAAATTGTTTTATTGAAAATATGCAGCGCTTATTGATAAGGACAGAGCAGCAGAATGCCATTAGGCGAAGCTAACCTCTAGGAAAAAATCTTAGGATCGTTTGCACCATCTCTGGTTAAAATTACCGGCGGTTAGCTACAATTCAGCTTACTATTCAGCGCTTACTTATCTGACGGATGATCTTAACCGGCGCTTTTAGTTCCGATTAAGCGCTTAGCCGGAGATGGTGCAAACGGCCCTTAGTGTATGAAGAATTTTTTGTTATTCTTGCGTAGGTAAGAAAATAAATCCAAAATTTTAGCTCGCCGGTTTTGTACTTGAAGTTATTTTCTAACTGTAAACCTTTTTTGATCGCCGAAAATTATTTCTTTAAATGGATAGATGTCAAAAGTGGCAGGTTTTTTAGAATTTCTCGAATGCATATTATATTTTAATTTTGACCACAGCCGACAGTTATTATTTCATTAAATGGATAGATGTCAAAAATGGCAGTTTTTTTCAGAATTTCTCGACTGAACTTCTATTTTTACCACAGCCGTAATTACGCAATGGTTTTTTAATTATTTTAAATTTGGTTTTGGTATTCAAAAATTATTACAAATCAATGAACATGTTTGCAAAATGTATGTGTAATGCAAAAGTACAATATAAAATATCAGTTTTTTTCAAAAAATTAAAAGAAAAATTGTTTATCTAAATAAAAAGTTCAAAACTTTATGAAAATTTTACGATTTTTAATTTAAAAATTAATGCCATTTGCGCTATGGGAAAAAATCCCCTGGTAAGTTGTTTGAGTCACTGTATTCCGAATAAGAGCAATGTTTGATAATCTCAGCACCCGCTGGTAGGTAATTTTTACAAAATTATTTAAATCATTGTTTAAAAATATAACAGATAAAAAAGCCATGCAGAGCCCTACACCTACAAATAATTTTATCAAAATTCGTGCCCACAGAAAAAGAAAAGCATTTTCGTAATGTGGCCTTAGAACTAAGTCAAGTTTTTATTTAACCTAGAGGGCTGCATAACAAATTCCCTATAGGCCATGAGCACGAAACAATTCAGCTAAGTGTTGAGTATAATAAAAAATTAAAAATTGGACAGAAAGCAATATCGAGGGTGTGAGATGAATTGGAGCACCACTTAAAATGGAATGGAAAACAGTAAAGCAACTACCCTAAAAGTTATTGAATTCGTTTTTATTTTATAATACTCCCCTTTATACATTTTAGTTACGATGAAAATTATGCACAATGAAAATAAAACTTTCATTTAGTTTCTGTATAGTTATTGCAACAGCGTAAAACATTGGCCTTACAACCCATTGCTACTCGCAATTCGAACAACAAAAAAATCATCAGGGGTTAGTGGAAAACATATGGCTTTGTTCAAGTTGCTTTAAGCTAAATGTCAAAATTTGCGACCTATAAAAAATGCATATTGCACGCAACCCTCTAACTTTTGTTGCCGGTAAAATAAAAGTTGGCAAACTATTGAACTTTTCATTGTAAACAAAGCAATATTTTTGTAACGAAAACGAATTCAAATATATTTCTACGCTTTATTATTATTGTTGTTTTTAATGCTAACTATTGTTTGATTGTGGCCAAATGTTCATTGATTGTGAAAGCTATAAATAGATGTTTGTTCTTCTAAAGTAGAAATACATTTTGGGTTAGCATTGCTGAATAATACAAAATCAGAAAAATTTACGAAATATACATACATATGTATGTACATAATATAAGGATGCTGAAAAACGAAACGTGAAAGCATAGGAAAATATGATTTTTGTAGAAAAATAATAACTAAATTTACCTGACTTAAAAGAAAATGCTCATACTGTTACAAAAATAAGTAATTTTAGGTTTTACATTGAGGTCAGACACTTTTGGAGCAAACAACTGCTGTTCGGAATAGGATCAACATGCAAATTCAATCGGGAGTGAAGTGTAGAACATAACTGAATGTCTTTCTCCTCGCTTCGATGTTATTTTCAAGTTCTCTCTCAGTCTCTAATAGAGACAAAAGTCACAATTTTAGACCAGTCGTCATTTTTTAAACTTAAAATAAAGCCTCTTGTCTCTAAATTGAGGTGATGAGCAGTTCACAAAACATCAAAATTAAAACCAAAGAGAAGAACGTGAAAGCGAGGAAAGTAATTAATCTCTAGCCCATAGTATAAAATTTTGATACTTAAGATTATACCAAGTTACTGAATTCTGGCATCAGTTTCTAAAAGAGACAAGAGTCACAATTTTAGACTAGTAGGCACTCATTAGTCTCGAAATAAAGCCTCTAGTCTCAAAATAAAGTCTCTAATACCCGAATTCAGTAACTTGGTATCATCTCAAGTCTCAAAATGAGCTAGAGATTATTGCTTTTTCTCGCTTTCACGTTTTTTTTTCTTTGGTTTTTTTTTTTAATTTTTTGTGACCTACTAATTACCAGGTCTCAATTTAGAAATTTTATTCTCAGACTAGAGGCCTTATTTTGAAAGGAATGAATTACAAGTGGTCTAAAATTGTGACTTTTTCTCTATTCGAGACTGAGACTGCTTACTGAATTCGGGACAATGCGATAAGCAGGTCAGAGAAAATTAAGGCGAACGCGAAAATTAAAAACGTAAAAGCAAGCAAAGGCAATAGTCTCTAATTCATAGTCCCAAATAATTCATTCATAACTTTTAAAATAAAGTCTTTTGTCTTAAAATAAAGTCTCTAAATTGTGACCAGGTGTCACAAAAAATAAAAATGACAAACGTGAAAGCAGGCAAAGGCAATAATCTCTAACTCAGTCTCAAATTTTGACACTTGAGATTAGAGAAAATTACGGAATTACAACATTAGTCTTATATCTGGTATTTATTTAGTTTAAAACGTGTATTTTTTTAAGACACCTGCAGACATTTCTTTCACTTCAAGCCCATTAAAGAAGTAACCACTTACCCAGCTAGCCCTGAAATGGAACTTTCTGCACACGCCAAGGCATGTCGAGATGCTGTGGAAACTTAAAGAGCGGTACATAGCTGAACGCACAATGTGATTAGCGAAATTGCTTTAAAGCACATATGTACATACATACATATATACCTGCAAACACATGTACATACATACATATGTACATGATGTACATAAGTGTGAAAGTATATATGTACATATGTAAGTGAGTACTCCCTGTGGAGGGGCATGCGCTCGTAGCTTGTGCTATGTATGTACATACATATTTATGTATGTTTATGCTCGAGCATGTCGCACTGACCTGACAACGGCAGTAGCGCCGAGCACAACAGGAATGTGGGAATTGAATATCATCAACGAACATTTCAGTCGGCTGGACACTCATTTGTTGGCACTGGTCAGTACTCCGTAGATGGTTATATGCTTATGTGTATATACATAGTTACACATATGTACATACATACATATATACATACTTATATGATATGTGGATATAACAATGTATGTTTAATTTAATATATGGGTATAAACCAAATTGCTGCTATCACAATTCTTGGCGCACTGCTGCTGCTGCTGGCACTGCTCTTACTGACTTCACTTAACAGCTGCATTGCCGTGGCTTTCAAAATTGCTCCACATAAAAGGCATCAGAATGTGTGCATATGTATGTATGTATGTATATATTAGGCATGTCAATCCCGGGATCCCGGCCTTTTTTAACTCCCGAATATCCCGGGATAGGTCTATTCAAATCCCGAAATTTTAGTAAACAGTGAATTTAATAGCCATTTATTTTTTAAATTTTGTATAATTCTTAAAAATTACGCTTTCAAGGGCAAAACAAAACCTTTAGAGAGTTTCGACAAATAACACAGCTTGTTAATTCCCTTAAGGCTTTGTTTTGTCCTTGCCATTAGAAATGAGGTGAAGAATGTCCTCCTCGTGCAGAAGATGAGTCTTACAATGAAAGCGATGTTAATAGAACTAACTCCACGGCAGATTTTAAATGCAACAAATTTATGTCAAGGTTTGAGGATAACACATTTAAGGCTTTTATTACATTGAGATTATATTTTGATCAAAATATAGAATAAGTCTGCCTCGCTCAAAATGGAATAGGTGATGTATTTAATTTTTACTTTTTTTACTGAATATATATATAATTTTGGCGCGTACACTATATAGCTCAGTATTTGGCCGAGCTTCTCCTACCATTTGTGGTGTGCGTCTTTATATTATACCACAAATGGAGGGACCTACAGTTTTGTGCCGACTCCGAAAAGGATTGGTCTTAGACAGTCATTAAAAATAATTTCACTTTAAGTAGGTGCCTTTGGTTCTGTACCAAATATGTATGTATATTTGTACTTGAATTATAAATTAATTTGTATGTGTTTCAAATTTTACGTTTATTTCTCTTTTGTTCTTGAAAAGACCAATAAATAAATATGTACATACACGAATTACAACAAATCGTTCTTCTTTGTTATATTTATGTGATTTTGTATACTTCTGTAATACAACGATTACAGCCGTGTTACATTTTTTTGGCAAATTAAAAATTACGAATCAAAACTTCGTTGATTTCGGGATCCCGGGATTGTCCCTGGATTTCGTTTTCAGATCCCGAAAATCCCGGAATCAACAAAATGCCCAAAATTGGCATCCCTAGTATGTATGTATGTATGTATGTATTTAAGAGCATACCACCGATAACTGCTGCAGCAAAACTGTGAGCTGTCTCTTAAGTGTTCGAGATTCATACAACCAACTAGTTCACAAGCCATACAAAAGGAACTAGTTAACACTCAGGCTATATGTACAGTAGCTAGTTAAGTGTTAAGCGACCAATGACGTCATTGTTGCGGTTTGCATCAACTCTAGTACTGTGTCCGAGTGTCATTTCCTTTGTCGGTATTTAGATTGGCTTGAATTCTTTAAAATATTCTATATAAAATTCGGTGCATATGTGGCTACGCTCTGGCCAGCTGCATCTGTCACGTATGCTTATATACTTCTACATATGTCTGTACATATGAATTTACTCGCATACTCAAAATAGCAGGGTGATCGCGACTCCAACTTCACTGAGTAAGCATGTGACTCACACATCGACAATACAATCGTGCTTACAGCTGGTTTTGATTCTATATCAAATCAATGGTCCCCCTTTAGGAAAGGCTTACTCAAAAAAAAAAGCTCTTGAAAATGTGAGACCAAAAAAAAAACAATTTCGCAAATTCTTCGCTTCTCTATTGCGAAGTCACGTTAGTTTGCTCATACGAAATGCAGAAGGTCCTGCTGCAGCGGTTCCTTCAATTGTGTTCGTGGGCGGCATTATTTTCGTTGCTCGGACATTAATGCCGTGTTGAAATATATTTTCAACGGAGCATCGGCATCGCAATCGTTGAATTTTTATGCGTATGACATGACAGCTCATACAATTTATCATGCCAGCTTCTTCAGTACCCATCGCCCAGGCAAACAGGATCCTAAATCTTGCGTACAACAGTCCTTTCGAAAGCCTCCAAAGCTTTATCGGCATTGATCGACATCATACATACATGTTTCTGAACAAAACTAGTTTCCATTTTCGGCACACTCTGTGATTCTAAAAATTGTGAATACTGCAACAGTTCGCTTTGATTTTTTCTTATGAAGCATCGAATTCACTAAACAATTTCCGCTGAACTTTGACATACTCGTAGGTAGTATGTTATCTGGCCCATGACGCATTGGCTGACCCACAGAATCGCAGTTTGCCAATTCGCTAGGCAGCTAATTTCCCAGAACCCAATGTTAAAGTTGGCAATTAAGCTCCCAGTTGGGCCGAACGAGTGTGCACATACATACATACAACAACAACTGAATTTCGCGCAAAACGTAAGCTTGCATATACTCGTATGTAAGTAGTTTCTTGGTACATTAGAGTTGCTCATGTCCGATACTTAAAAAAACTTAACTTGCAAGTAATATTTTAAGAAATCGACTAAATTATTTTTCGTTTAAAACAAGGCTTAAAGTCGAAATTTTTCTAAAAATGAAATTTCTATTGCAAATTATTTTTCAAGTTTAGTTAAAGAACCTCAAGTATTTGTATTTAGGAAGCAAGGCTTAAATATATACATACATACATACGTACAGATATATTTGTCTAAAGTTTAGTAGTTTAATATAAATTTCGGACGAAAATTTAAAAATATTTTCCCCTTATCGGCAATACAAATTTCGGGTAAAAAAAGTAGCCGGTTTAATTTATTCACTTAACATACATATATAATCGCTCATTCCTAGAGCAAAACAATAAATAAAGTTCAAAGTGAGATACTATTAAGCAGAATGCAGGCAAAGCCGGATATTGCAAAAGGATTTAATGGAAGAAACCAAAGAAAATGTAGCTGAGTTCTGGAAACAGCTGACAGTGGAGCTGAACAGCGCGGGGCTTCCCATGTAAAATGAGCACGAATGGAAAATGGTAAAATAATGTTTACTTAAATGTTCGAAAAAAATTATTTTCTTATCCAAAATAGGCTTGGAATGACCAAAAACGGTAAATCTTCGATTTTTGGCCATTTTAACCACTGCGGAAATAATATGGATTCGAAAATTTAAAGAACTTCAGACAAGGACTGACTCAACTTCGAATGTGCCAGTCCAATTTCAGAATTGTTACCAACACCATTTTAGTATCGGCCTTCAGTTAAAACATCTTAGGCACACGCCAAGACGAATTCATAGAAAGTGGTATATTCCCATCAGCTGATTGCTTGTTATATCTACGCCTAATGCGGTGAAAGTGTCAAATGGGTATTTTGTTTACATTTTCAGTTTTTATTTATGTACGTTCAAGATGGAAAATTGTATGTGTAAGACAAGCAGCACATAATATTATAAAGAAATGCATTTGAATATTTTTACTATAAAGCCTCAGTATGTTTGCTTTTTGTGTCGAATTTGGAATTCCATCGTTTATTTTGGTTTTTCTAAGTTTCTCAGACATTTTGACCACAAACTACACACTTTTTTACTTATATGTGGAGTATACCACCTTGAATGATTTCATCTTGGCACGCGCTAAGCTTTCCAACAAATTTTATTTGTGCTGGTGGTATTGAAGTGGTTACAACGTCTTATAAATACTTCAACGCTTCTTTATTGACTCTGTAATATTTAAAAAATCTATAAAATTTATACATTTTGTCAAATTACTATTTAATTTGAACTATTTGATAATTTTTCGGATGAAAATCGCGAAAGGCGTATTCACTTCGGGCGAAACTCACGATAAGCGTGAATATATTCTGAATATCTGATTCACGTGAAATAGCTGCAACTTATTTTTGTGAGGTAGCTTAATATGCATACAAGCATACATACATGTGTACATACTCGCACACACATGTGTATTAACGTAAAAAGTGGCATAAAGATGCATACCTTAAAGTAGGCACATTTACAATAAAGGTAAAGTTATACTTAGTTACACATGCGATGCTGCATTTCTAGCCGCAAGCAGCCACGTTGCACAAATGTACGCAAACACATTTGTATATAGAAATACATGTCTGTCCATATAGTAAACTACCTATGAGCTTAACGATCGCCGTTGCAGTCTGTTGCTAGAGGAAGTGCAACAGCGCTCACTGAAACGTGGTCACGAGATTTTTGTTGCTGCCGCTGCTGCTGCTGCTGCTGTGGCATGACTTGTTGTGCATGACGGCGACGACGGGCAGCGCGCTTTATGTTGTTTTGTCTGCCCGGCTGATCGTCTAACTTGCTTGTGCAGCGGTGGTTGGTGATCGTTCACCCGCTTGACGCTCGACGTTCGACGCTCGACGCTCGATTGCCAGCACTCGCCTTTTACTCTTGGCCCGCTTGGTAATTGGTGTAGACCCAAACGGCCAGGCCGGTTTAACTCGTTATCTGAGTAATGTGAGTTGCCGGTTCTTGGCTTAAAGAAAATTGTATGAAAAGCAAAAAAAAAAAAGAATGTACAACAACAAAAAAAGCACAGCTGTAACAAAACATACAACGAAAAAACCTAACTTCAGCTCATGCGTTTCATGTGCTGTACATGTTTATGTTTTTTGTATTGTTTGCTCTTTATGTATGTACATATGTATGTATGTAGATTTTGTTGTTAATTCTTTTGTAGTCAGTTTTTTTTTTGCAATAGAAGTCGTTGTACAAAAAATAAAAAATATGAATGTATGAACAAAAGCCTTTTTTCTCAATGCATGTGTGTGCGGTGAAGGTGTCGAAGATGATGATGACGACGTCAGAAATGCACAGTGTCTTACGGTAGGGGAAATACAGAAAGAATTTCCTTAAATTTAGCTCGCACTTAAATCTCTTTAAGAGAGATTGAAGAAGTCACACGTCGAAGAATCACCCAGTCTGAATTATCAGCTTTATTTATTTTACATAGCTTTATTTGTTTTGCAGAGATGCTGAATACAGACATTGCGTCATATTCTTTATGTCTTGTCGAAAGCGGCTATGAAGTCGGCATTAATGTTGTGCGCGTCGATACTTTTATCGCGGGTCAAGATTATGGTCGGTTATGCATTAAACTGAGCTTCTTTTAATAGGAATGCGCCACGGTGTTGAAACTGTTCCTGCTTTCCAACTCTTCGCACTCGCATATTTCAGCCTCTTTCGTCTTCTCAAGCAATTTTCCTTTTATACCCGGGCGTACTTGTACACAATGGTATATTAACTTTGTTCGCATAACGGTTGTTTGTAACAGTCAAAAATAATCGAGATAAATATATAGACATTTAAGGTATATACACAAAATGATCAGAATGAAAAGAGGAATCGATTTGGCCCTGACTGTATGTCCGTCCGTCCGTCCGTCGTCACGATAACTTGAGTAAAAATTGAGATTTCTTAATGAAACTTGCACAGAAATTACTCTTTGGCCAGGGTTTGTTGGTATTGAAAATAGTCAAGATCGGTCAATCCCACCTCGCCCACCTCCCTTAAAACGGAAGTTTTGAAAAATGCAAAAACTTAGATTTTTCGTTATCCATCGGATCAAATTAATTAAATTTTGATATTCAGAGCGATTGTAAATAATAAAAAACTGGACTTTTATGACGTTTTGAAAAATGGGCGTTACCACGCCTACTTATGATAAAATGTCTATATCTCTATAACAGTGCTAGGTATTATACAGGTTATGGTCACTAAATCTGGTAAACATATTGTCCTTGATACCAAGAGCATTCTCGTAAAAAATTGTTGTAATCGGACCCACCTTCCATGAAACGGAATTTTTGAAAAATTCAAAAAACTTCGTGTTTTCGGTATTAATTGGAACAAACTGGGTTAAATTTAATACTTCCTGCGATTCGGAACAAAGAAACAAGGTTTTTATATAATTTTTAAAAATTACCGCAGCACCGCTCATACAAACATACAACGCACGAATATATAAAATTCGGTTTCTTTTCTCAACTGCGCGCTGTTCTACGTCGTGCCAAATATTCATTCGAGCTCGCTAAAGTCTATTGACTTTTTTGACTTTTTAAGCGACGTTATTTTAAGAGCTCGAAATATGGTTCTATGCTCGTGTATACTGTCTAGTTGAGTGTTGCTCTCAACAAGCAGGAGTGTAGATCGAGTATCGAATTGTTTTTCTGTACATCGTGATTTTTGTCGTCGGCTTTGTTTGTGCTTCATTTGATACACTCTTTGCTTCTCCGAAGGGTGTGCGGTACTTGGCTGCGAAATGAAAATGATCGAGTCGATGTGAGTCCTTCAATAGTCCAAGGCACACCTGTCACAAGAAATAATCCATTTAATTTTCTACCTTGCAATCATTTTAAATCATTTTACTCATGACTTCATTTCCAAACTAGCCCGAGAGTTTAGAAAAAGCGTTCCTCTACGCGGTCATCTGATAATTGAGAGGGCAAATAAGGGAATAAATAGCTCGTAGAATTTGAGTTGCCAAATCTGGTATATTTGTCAAACCATCAGCTGTAGTGCGTTTGACAAGCTAAATTCGATGATGAAACATATGATATTGCGACAATTCATGCATATTTAAGACGTTTTATAAGTACAAATTTACAAGTTTTACTTAGTTTTTACTCAAACAGCGTTACTGTATTTTTTTGGTGTTTCTCTCTTTTCTGTGAGACCTTGGGTCCAGTGACGGTATTACCAGTTTTAGAAAGTTGATGTTTATATAAATATGTATGTATGTACATACATATATGCATACACAAACCATACATTTATACGACCTGCGGCTCGAAGAAAAGTCAAATTTTTAAATCGCTGAATTTTGCTCGATAATTTGTTAACACTTCACACTGTACGCTATGTACACACATTCACAAATGCATAGAGGCACGTTTTTGTCGACGTCAGCTATGCTGATGTTAATTTCATTTCAGTAGCTTTTATTTCTGTAATTTTTTTACTATTAATAAATCAAATTACTTTGCTCAATTTATTTCCATTTTTCAAAATAACCAAAATTGTGTAAACAGTATGTTTGTACGAGTATGTGAGCATGTGGGTATTTACAAATGAGTACATATGTTTGTACATACATATATTTGCACCCCAGCTTCTAACCGCCCTCAGCAACAGTGTTGCTACAAAATAACGTCATCACCTTGCGCTAATCCAACAAGACCAATTCTTATAAATTATGTATGTATGTATGTATGTATGTATGTATGTACATACTTATGTATGTGTGGTTCACGACAAAAATATAACACACCAACATATTAACAAATACCGAAGATGTGTTAATTCTTTTTTTTTCAATTTGAGTAAAGAGAATCCCTAACAAAAACCAAATAAACCCAAGTTTAAAACTTTTTTACAAAATATGTAAAGCGTGTTTTTTTAGACATGTGGTTTTTAAGAATTAATAAAACGCATATAGTTTAATGCTATAGCCAAGAATTTAGCTTTATTATAAAGATAAGGGTTGGCCATTCTGTTTTAAAAATAATTTCGGACCAGTGACCACCGCGGCTGGCTCGAATAAATTTCAGCCGAGAGGCCCAATTTTCGACCACTTTTTCTTCCAAGGCGTCTTGAAATGGCAAAGCAAACTAAGTAAAAATCAAGTAACAGCTGTCAAAAAGACCAAATCTCTAAAAAAATACATAACAAACTTATGAAAAAATGCATAAAAAGTAAAATAAATAAAAATATAGAATTTTTTTTTTTTTAATTTTAAATTTAAGTTGCAAAAAATCACCGCTAAATTTTTGAGACTTGTTTGTTGCATTTTCTTTTAAATGACCTTTGAACGAAATACATTTTTATGTAAAAAAACGCAACACCATCGATAAAAAAAAAAATCAAAATCAGTGAACATTTTAAGCGACTTGGAACTTTATTTCCAAAAAATGGATACTCAAAAAAATTTCACAAATTTTTTAAAAATATGTGTACATACATACATACATACATACATATGTACATACATACTTCTAATGAAAATTTGTTAAATTGTTATAAATTTTGTATAACGTTAGAAATTTATTTTTAAGTTAGCTTTAATTGAAAAAATAGAAAAACTATGTCATCCAATTTCGTCAATATATGGGTGCGCTATATTTTTTTCGAAGACTGTAGCTCTACAACTTTCTAACATGCCTTCGGCGCACGTATGTATGTACATATGTACATATGTATGTATCTCTCAAAGGTTGTTGGCCAAAAAGTGCCAAATTAAATTTACATTCAAATCTTGTAACGGCTCTGAACAATTAAGATGTATGCCACGAAGGAGAGAATAAATACATACATACATACATATGTACATCACTTAGCTATAATTTTTTGGGAAAGAAAAGAAATGTTGCAAGCACGACGAATGAAACTCGAAGAAATGTTGGCGAAAGGCGCGCTTGCCGCATAGTCTGAAGACGGTAGACGGGTTGACGATACGCACTTGGCAAATTTTTTAAGTATTTGTATGAATATTTCATATATGTATGTACATATGTATGTGTATACATGGAGCACGTTAGAAATCGGCAAATACTTTCGCACCTAGTTTTAAAATCCGTGGAGTCCCCACGCTGCATGCGCGACTGCCATGCCTACACATCTTTTCACCGCTCCACCACCAGCTGCTTTCTAAATAATCACTTTTTAGCAATAACAACTAATTGCAGACAAATAAATATGTATGTGTGTACATATGTATGTTTGTTAATATTCGATTGAAATGGTTCATAAATCACGTTAAAGAAATAATCAAATTAAATAAACAAATTATTCGCACAGCAGCACAAAACGCTGAGACTATAATAACTACAACAATACTCGTTGAAATGTGTACATACATATGTATGTTATGTTATGGGGTTATTCTATTATTATTACTTTTATACATACATATGTACATACATACATATATACATATGTACATCTATAGGTAATTGGCCTTTCAATAATACTGACCATTTAGCAAATGAAATGTTCTGTCTGGAAAACCACTAAAAACGATAAGTAACCGCAATTTTAATAAAAAAACATTAACGAAAAGAAAATCGTTTGAAACACAAAAAAACACACTTTTTGATCGATTTGTTGGCGTCACTATTTATATTATTTGTTTGTACGTACATATGTATGTATGTATTTCACTATTACCGGCGTTTATGAATATGGCGGTTTTGAAATTGTTGTTGCACGTGTATATTATTGTACTCGTAGGTATCGTATTGTTTACTCGTATGCGTATTTCTTAGTTGCTGCGCACTTCACATACCGTTCAATGTTCGTTCGCTCGTTTGAATCGCTTCCGTCTGACTGATGTGAAGTTACGAAAATTATTCGATGGAAACGTGTACCCATAGCTAAGCCCCAATGCGCTCGTAACGCGGTAGCCGCATTCAACAGACCCACAACGATTCCAGCCGAACGGCTCCAACAGCGTACCGAGCCATCATCATAAACCAACAACTGACTCGACCGGTGTTTTGTTTATTTGCCTTTTTTTGTTATTGTTATAATATTGGTTTGAATGTACATAGTACATATACATATGTATATTGTCATATACATAAGAACATATGTATGTATGTATGTGGTAGTCAGTTTGGCAGTGAAGGCTACGATAGCGTTTAAAGCAAGAACACAAAAAATAGGCTGGAAGGGTTTTGATTCGGCCATAATGACATTAGTCGTTCACTACTTTTACTTCTTGCGGTTGTGAACTTAACAGTTAAGTGGGAATCAAGAATGCATCCATCGTTTCGTGCGAGAACTCCAGTCGTGTTCAATACCGAGCAATAACAATCTCAATTGCCAGAAGTGCTAATTTTGTTTGTCATTTTTTGCTCAACTTAAACTTAAACATGGAAAGAGTTAAAAACAAGTAAATAAAGGTCTATACCGAATGCTTCATACCTTTGTATGGGAGCGCTATGTTATATTTCTCTGACCTTTTTGATTTTCACTGCGAATATATTATGGGTATTCATCTAAACGCGCAAATGCGATACCATTTCTATGCTACAAAAGAAGCAAAGTAGAAAATTTTCGCGGGGATAACGTCGAAATTTAGCGACTGCAGCTAAAATTAAGGCAAAAATCGGTGTAAGACTTAAAAAAACCCACCAATTAATCCACGGCAGTAGAATGGAACGTAACTGACCTTCTCGCACGGAAAACCCATAATTTTTTTGTACCGATATATGTAATTTTTATTAACAGCGGATACGGTTTTTTAATATGGAAAAAATTGCGGAAATGCTTGACCAAAGAAATTATCAAAAAATAGAAGTAGTTTTTGGCCATTTGGAACTAGCACTTTATGGTACTAAAATTTAATAGGCAATAAAACTGTATACTTGAAAGTGTTGTTGAATATTTTTTTGTTTGAGTCATTAAATGAAAATAATAAAATTTAACAAAATGATGCGTTTATGATTATGAGAGGAGTATACACATACATAAATACATATGTATGTATCATTTATTATATTGATTTACATATATGTATGTAGTAAATATCAATTTCGGACTTTGTGTACTGTTTATACGAACAGGTCTTCTACTTTCATTAAATATTGTTTTCTTATTTGGCTTTTGTTTGGCCGAAATGCCGAATGTAGCTGTTTAATGTAATGTATAACACGATTATTCATGATAACAAACTAAATCAAAACAAGTTTTTTGAAATAAAAGCTTTTTAGAAATTGAAAGTAATAGCTTCAATGTTTGATTTTTTTTTCTAATGGAAATTGTATTAATAATTTTCTCCTAACATACAACAAAAGCGTTGCACCTTCCACAAACTGAATTATTTACATGCATACATACATACATATGTAGAAGAATACAAATATCTCCAATTCGGAGTTAGTGTGTTTTTAATGACGGTTGCTTATTTTCCAGCACTTCATAGCTTGCCAATTCAGCGCTCATTCCAGCAAAAGCAACTCACACCCACCAATGCCATCACCAACACCACCCCAGTCATAAAAATGCCGACATGAAACGCGGCAAAATACATATATGCAAGAAATTAATAAACAAAAGAAGCAAAACAAAAAAAGAAAATAGCGAAGTGTGGCGAATGATAAAAGGCAGACGTAGCGTAAAATACAAACAGCTGGAAACTTGCGAGCCGGCAAACTGACAAAACTATAAAAATAACATACACTCGTACATACACATCGTGGGTTAAGAGTGAAAAGTTGATAAGTACATTTTTAACAAATTTCGGAATTTGATGCTAAATGAAAGAAAACGTACAAATGTGCAAGTTTTTTGGTGTCACTTATAATACTTAATAAAGTGGACTTAAGATACTTACACTCTAAGCCGCCATACATCCTCTGTATTTAACTAAGATGCGGCACGTCATGCATTGGAGCAGTGAGCTTTTAAAGTTCTTCAGGTGTTCATACACATTTACGCGAATAGCCCAGCCAACAAATGGAAGACATTCGAAAGAAGTAACCCCAAAATGATAAACAAACGACTCTTTCAATAGATCGCTTTTTTCCCTCAAATCTACCAACAAAAAAATTGAATAAAAAATAATTTGGTTATTTGTCATTATCAATCCAGAAAGACTTTCAGTAAATTTTGATCGTTTTTGTTTCTTAAAAAGGTGGCGAAAGATTCGCTTTGGCAATCGTCTAAAGACTCTTTGTAAGGCGGACAAGTTGTTGCAATTGACGACTTTTCCGAAAATATAAATAAAAAATTGTTTACTGGGTATATTTGTATGTAGTTGTGGTACTGCTTTTATGGGAGCTTTGAAAACTTTGGGATCAGCATTATAGCATTGTTTTATAGGAAAGCTCTATTTATAAGCAGAGAACGTATAATCAGAGAACGTATAATAATGAGAAGGTGCATTTCGTATACGATAAAAATAAATTTGTGAAACGCGCGCGCTAGGGAATCCAGAATGTTATTGCCCAGAGATTTAGCAGAAAGAATTTAATTAAATTTCTGTAAACTTGCATTGATCTGCTCAAATTTAAATATGTTGCACAAATATGTTTACAAAAATTTGTGGTGTTGCCGACGGCATTACGCATGCGTGTTATAAATATGTATTGACAATTTCTTATTAAAGGCAATTGTTATTATTTTATATAGATTTTTTAGAGTTATGAACCTTCTTGGTGCTTTTAAGGTACTGAAAAAAAATTACTAAGAGATTGGATTTATTTGATTTGTATTGGGTTAGTCACAATGCAAATTCGTAAATTTGTGCTCATGGTCGTTTCCCTATTTTACTTTTAAATATGAATTATGTAATAATTTAGTCTAAAATTATTGTTCTTGCACACACTTGTTACACGATTACAATTTTAAGATGTTTTGTGAGAATTTGTATTCAATGCAAGTTTACAGAAATTAAATAAAATTCTTCTGCTAAGTCTCTGTGCAATAACATTCTGGATTACCTAGCGCGCGCGTTTCAATATTCCTCCCTTAGTAAGATTTCCGCCGTATACATTTTTTTTTTTCGTAAATAATCAGTTTTAAATTAGACACTCTAATTTAAAAAAAAGTCATAAAAAAGGAAACTAAGAAAATATTTACTCACATTCCTCTCTTTCACAATATTAACCTTGCAGATTTGATTGACTTAGCGAAGTGTCTTCATTCGTATGGTCATACACACATGCATACATACATACATATGTATGTACTACGTTTATTTGTATGTACAGATAAGAGGCATTAGGGTGGCAGAAACCCCTTTTTGTTTGCAAAAGTTAATTTATTCTTGCAGCTTCTGGTAATTTTATTTTATTTTTTTTTAAACCATTTCGAATATATTTTCAATATACTGTCAACGTCATAAAACTAAGGATGGTAGTAAGTTCGATTTTTATATTGTTGGATATCTAAAGAAACATTTGAACATTCGGGTATTTCGGCTTTTGTATCGTTCAAGGCACTTTAGTTAATATTTCAAGAAATATTATGTTTCCCAATATAACAATTTTGGCTGCCACCCTAATGCACAAAACTACCCAACCAACCATTTGTTTGATTTTTTTTGATTTCTTCCGAATTCACAAATAGTTTAGTATGAAATAGTCTTAAAAACAATTATCTTTAAAATTAGCGACGTTCAGTTGAATTGTGGTCGAGTATGTGAGATAAAACGAACCGAGCGTGGAAGAGAACATAGGTTCATATGCTCCGCAGAAGATAACGCAATGGAAGTACATATATTTAAGGTATTTTAGAATATCGAAATTTTACCTGCATCCGCTTTTGTGATGTCGTTAGGAACCCACCAAACTAGTTTTCTTATTTAAACGAAAAAACTGAGATTTCATTCGGATAATATTATGCAGAAAAAAATGCGAAAGTAAATTTTCACATATTTTTGTGTTTGATACGACACTTTTGGATTTTCCGCAAAAAAAAGTCTAAATTGATAACCAAATTTTATTGAATTCGAACGATTCAGATAATGGAAACATTAGGCTTTCGAACAAAAACTCTTTTTGATTCGAACTGCAGAGTTAACCCCCCTGATTTCTAATAAGTTCGAAAGCTTGTATTCGCTTGGTATTGATAGACATATCAACGATGTGCTTTGTGTATACAAATGTTAGTTTGTATTAATTTAACTCTTTCAGCCAGAATTAGTAAATCTAACAACAAATCGAATGTCATAACAAGTTATAGACATTACAAAAAGTTAAAGCCGCCTCGTCAGCACATACCCCAACTGAACCTTCTTTCTATTGCCAACTTAAATCTCGGCTAATCCATTGCACGCCCGAATGCCTAATCTAATCCCCTTTAAGCGTACAAAAATCACTGCCAATTTCTGAACAGCCTTTAGTATAAAAGCTATTGCAACAGATCATCGCAATTCTGTCAACGTTGACCAGTGAAAGTGTAGACTGTGAACGAGAAGAAAAAGTGAATTCAACAGCATCGGATACATAACAACAAAGCGTTGTTTTGGATAGCATTGGTTTGATAGTGGAAAAGAAGGATTGTGATATCGGTGGGATATGGATATGGATATGGAGTACTCGTATAACTTACCGAATCCGTTTGGCAATATATCGACGGTATCGACTTTGCGTGCTGAAGCAAGGTGCTGTAGACGCAAAACATAATTAAACTAAGTATACATAAATAATTGTTATTTGTAAATTCGTAGATTATCGTCAGATGTGCGACTAATCGGTTGGAATGTACCGCCTGAGGAGTTGCGTCATATACCCGACCACTGGCTCAAGTATCCAGAACCGCCAGCATCCTTACATTATCTACTGGGCACATTGTACATCTTCTTTACGACCCTTTCAATGGCTGGCAATGGTCTTGTCATCTGGGTTTTCTCAGCGTGAGTACATTATGAAAGTGTAACTAACGAAGACAAAATTTCTAGCAGTTCTTTTTATGTAGTGCCAAATCTCTGCGTACACCATCAAATATTTTAGTTATCAATTTGGCCATTTGTGACTTTTTCATGATGATGAAGACACCCGTCTTTATCTATAATAGCTTTCATCGTGGCTTCGCTTTGGGTAATTTTGGTTGTCAAGTATATGGCATACTTGGCGCTTACACCGGCATTGGCGCATCCACCACAAATGCTTTCATCGCATACGATCGCTATAACGTCATCACCAAACCGATGGAAGGCAAAATGACGCATGGCAAGGCGGTTTTGATGATTATGTTCATATATCTCTATTGCACACCATTCGTTATTGGTTGTTTGACTGAGAGTTGGGGCAGATTTGTGCCAGGTAGGTGAAAAAAGCTTTTTTTTTATTGTTGTTGCTTCTTTTACGCCTAGCATGTGTTACGGTTATACAAAGCAACGCAATGATAAAAGGGGTCACCACAGTGGTGCATACTACATACGTACATACATATATACATATTCATGCATACCAGCGTATAGAAAAAAAAATTAATTGTGTTCGATTCGTATTTAGAATTTTCCCACCACTTTGGTAAGCAACAGAATTTTGTATTGAAAATCCATTGGGTATCGCAGAAATATTTGTAGAAGCGTGTGGATTGCAGTTATTACGTGTTAAGGGTGTTGAAAGTGCAAGGATTTTGTGGGGTTGAACAGCATTTACAGTTTGAAAATGTTTATAATGAACTAAGATTTTAGTTAAAAAATAAGTTTGTTTTTCATTAAAATTAAAGCATTAAGCGCACATAACTAAAGCGCTGGGAATTAATTTTTAAGTGTTAATATTAAAGTCATATTTTTATAGCTTAAAGGTTAGGCAAAAAGTGAAAAAAATGAATGTTTTAAAGCAGATTTATTTAATTTTGAATCACCTACAAGCTTTCGTAAGGTTCCATAATAGCGGATATTTTAAGAAATTTAAGTTGTGTCATATATCCTTGCGCTTTCCTGTGCAACTCTTCTAAATAAAAAATATAAATATAAAATATAAATATAATCAAATTTAAGCTAAATATAAATTTTAAACACTTTCGATACCATGTTTCGATACCATTGTTGCTTAATAAATAAGACTTATACCGCGAAACGTTTAATTATTAAAATTAAAACAATATTTCTTACATATTTAAAAAATTATAAACAAATTCTGCTGAATGCAAATAAGAGTAAGATTTCTAACAATAAACTGAAAACAACTGCAGAATTCTTCAGTATGACAATAATCAGTTTTTGTGACTTTTAATCACTGCAGAGATCAATTATTTCTTGTACCTTTCACTTTCTTGCCAAGTCATTCCGTACACTGATCATTTGTTTTCGCTAGGCCTTACACATTGCCGGACGTGACTTCGTTTGACAGTCAAAACCTTTTTTCAAACAAGATGGTGACATTCCATACTTATTTAGTTGTATCTGATCCAAAAGTCACGGTAATGATCTACTGAACTTAACATAATATAAAATAAGATAAAATATTAACGATTTAATTTGCTAAGCTAGCAGATGAAGCGAAGGAATGAGTATGATGAACTGAGTTCAGGTGAAATCAGTTAAGACAAGGAGAGATAAGGTCAGGTTAGTTGAGGTGAAGAATTTTGACGTGTAGTAAGTTTATGTCTCGTGAGTTTAGATATGGTTAGCTAAGGCATGGTGAATTCTGTTTATGTGAAAAAAAGCACTGCTTGTCGGCCTATAGATTTCCGTTGCTAGAAAATATACAGCAGTTTTTTTTTTGTAAATTATCAAACACTCAATTTAAAGTAACATAACAGAACATAGAATGTGCTTAAATAATTTCACTCAATTTAAGACTATGGGCAATTTGCACCATCTGCGGTTAAGCGTTTAATCGGAACTAAAAGCGCATGTTAAGACCATCTGTCAAATAAACAATCGCTGTTAACCGCCGGTTATTTTAACCAGAGATGGTGCCAACACGTGTGTGTTGCGTCTGCCATTGCCCTATTCTTGTTGTGAAGAAGCGGAGCCCAAGAACTATGTAGATACTTCTCGGAAGTTATTGAAAAAAGTGAAATTTTATAAAAATGTTTATGCGCAAAACTTGATTCTTGATCTGCCGTTCGGAGTCGGCACAAAACTAGGAGAAGCTCGCCCAAACACCGAGCTATATAGTGGAAGCGCCAAAATTATATTATATATATCCGCGATTTACAAAAGAGGTCTCCCTAAAACTAACCTCTGCTTCTGATTGATAAAGTAAGCAACAATTGCTTATAAGAAGATAAGCCAACTAACTGTTGTCTTTGGCCTAATGTACATATTAAGTTGAGTTCGTTTTTGACGTCAGCTTTCTAATCAGCAGAACCGCGGCTACCGCCTCCATGAAACTACTCTAAGCAAAATAGATAAGTAAATTCTTATAGAAAGAGACTAGTAGCCGCTTGGCAACCATACTAAAATTTCCATTACGCATTGCAACGCGCCACTTCACACGAAAACCTACCCAGGCGCTACGCTGCATTTCTATTACGTTCCTGCATTCCGCTCCGCAGCAGTTCAAATTTTCTATTCTGAGTTACGATTGAATCGAAAGGAAAAGAGGCCTGTCTAACTTGCAAAACGTAACTACGATCACAATGTGGAATACATAAAATTGTAAATTTAGAAGATTGAACGAAACGCAGAATATTAAAATTGCCAAACTGAGAAAAGTGCAATTCGAGACGAAATGCAGAATAGCGCCGATCATTGCCAAGTTTTCGACATGGTATCATGTTGACAAAGTAAATATTTAAACTGAAGCTCCTTAGGAGAATTGACTTGTTTCGTTCGACGAATATTCCGAGCCTGTGTACTTCTAAATACTTACCTTTGGAGATCTTTTTGAGTAGTGTGATGTTCCACAGAACAGAAGGATTGAGACATATTTGGAAATGTTATTATTACCTCTCTAACTAGGTTATCTGCTGCCTTGTTTTGCATAGCCTTTGGCACTCGGGAGCCAATGGGGATAGGTAGCGTTACCAATAAGCTTCTCTTTGGTGTCGAATACACTAAGTGGTATACTGCGAAGATAGCCTAAATATAATTCCAAAATTAGTTTTTAAAGAGTTTCCTATTGAGCGCGTCTCTTAATAGTAAGTGACTAACTAGCAAACCCTTTTACTTAAAATGGGGAAGATATGCTCAAAGCATACGAGTGAGTACGTAATTTACTCACACTGCAATGTTTAAACAAACATTTTTCATATCATTTGCACCACTCTAACCGCAATTAAGCCATACTCTTGGCATTGATTGCCCTCTGAGCCTATGGAATTTGGAATTTGTCAGCTTGCAACATTTTCTCTGCCACAGCGCCGATTAAGCGGCACGCAAGCCAAGTGCATTATAAAATGTAATAGCAAATTTAATTAGAATCACTATAAGCCAACCGCAAGAAGACCAGAGCCAAGAAAAACTATAAAAGCCCTTTACATTATTTGGCGGCATTCACCATCAAAAGTTTCGGCTGTTGTGGCTATGTTACGCGCGGTGCAATTTCAAGACGTTCTAAACGGCTAAATTAGTGCAAGATTGTGTTGTGTGGCCGCGAGTGCGCCTGTTTTTCGTTTCGTTTCAAATTTTTTGCTTGTATTATTATTAAATTGAAAGCTCGTGAACGCATGAACGGTATAGCAACGTTGTAAACAATCACACAGCCAGAGCCACCAGCATCCATATTAGCGTACAGAAAAATCATAACGAGATGACAATTCTGCCCTGCTGTAATGCCAGCTTGGAGCCTGTGCTGCGACCTCAAGCGCGGTAAAATATTACCCATACCATACTACTTACATATGTGTTGTGTTCCGACATTTTTGTGTGTATTTTTCATTTGCCAGCGTTTCTACTGAGCTGCAGTTTTTGGGCTGGAATGTACCGCCCGATCAGATACAGTACATTCCCGAGCATTGGCTGACACAATTGGAACCACCAGCCTCCATGCATTACATGTTAGCTATACTCTACACGTTCCTCTTCTTCGCATCGATCATTGGCAATGGACTGGTGTTGTGGGTTTTCATGAGGTACATACACACAAGTAAATATAGTAATTGATATGAAGCAACTGTTTCGATTGATCTATAAATGTTTGTGATTAACTTAACGTTCTAACGCCTTTATTTCCTTTGATCTCTTTGGCTACCGCAGCGCAAAATCTCTCCGCACGCCATCAAATATTTTTGTTTTGAATTTGGCTTTTCTCGATTTTGTGATGTGCGCCAAAGCGCCTATCTTCATCTACAATAGTTTTCATCGTGGCTTCGCGCTCGGCAATACTTGGTGTCAAATTTTCGCCGCCATCGGTTCGTATTCGGGCATTGGTGCGGGCATGTTGAATGCTGCCATCGGCTATGACCGCTACAACGTCATCACAAAACCAATGAACCGCTCAATGACCATGACCAAGTCAATTATAATGAATTTGCTGATATGGGTGTACTGTACACCGTGGGTCATTATGCCGTTGACGGGATTTTGGGATCGATTCGTACCAGGTATTTATGTGGGCGTAGGGTTGTGTGGGAGAACTGTGTTCAATAGAAGGCTCATGTTAAATGGGCAATTGCTTCGCAATGACAAGTTATGTAGTTGTGATTAGAAAGAATAATAAATAATTCGGGACTGTATGTGCATGAAGTATTTACTAATAAAGATACATATGTACATATGTATGTACTATGTACATAGGTATAGTATAGTATAAGTACTTTTTCCGATTATGAACTAGTCGACGTGTACATATTTTTATTTGTTTTATGTAATTAGGTACATGTTTTAGTAAAGATTTAAAGATAAATGCCATAAGCAATTTGGGAGCAATTAGTGCTACACTGGACGCCCTTAAATTTGGGTCTTGTAGAAAATGAAAAAAAAAAACAAGTGAGAAAAGTTGTCTTCGGCTATGCCTTTCATGAATGGGCGAATTGTATGAGAGCCATATGTTATAATTATTCGATATTAATATTTTGACTGCTATCATAGTTCCAATATTAATTAATATTTGTAGAAAATTTTAGGTCTTTATCCGCTTTAATGGAGGGGTTTTCGTACACAGCTAAAGCAGTTGTCCTAATGGGTATTATTTTTGGATATTTTCAAGACTTTTTGACCGAAAATGCAATATCTGAACAAACGGTTGTATGACAGCTATATGTTATATTTATCAGATTTTAATGATTTTTACTACTACATTAGTTCTCAATATACCTATTCTTTGTGCAAAATATCAAGACTTTAGCTGCTTAAATGGAGGGGCTTTCATGCTAAATGAAATATCTGAACAATCAGTTATATGGAAGCTATATGTTATGTATCTTTGATCTATAAGATTTTTACTGGTCTTATAGAACTTAGTATAGCGGACCTTATTGCAAAATTTCAGACTTTTAGCTTTTTAAATAAAGAAGTTATAAAGCAAAATATAATATCTGAACAATCGGCTCCTATATACGTCGTCCGATCTTGCCGGTTCCGACAAATGTCTAATAAAATGTAAAAAGACATCTGACTGCCAAGTTTCATTAAAATAGCTAAAAAACTGAGGGACTAGTTTGCGTTCAAACAGACGGACAGACAGACGGAAAGACAGACAGACACACAGACAGACGGCCATGGATAAATCGATTCATCTCGTCACTCTGATCATATCGGTATACTTTTTGATGGGTCTAATCTTCTCGTTCTGGTACTTACAAACATCGGACCAAAGTTAATATACCATTTCCATGAAAGGTATAAAAAAAAAAAAAAAATGAAAAACCAAGAAACGATAAAATCACTTTAGGACTCCTAACGTTTCAATAATTTTACCATAATATTTTGCTACTATAATAATACATTTACGAAGGAGCGTTTAAATCTTCGGGAAATGCGTGGTAAGGAGTCGAAGTAATACATATACATACATACAATTTTAATTTTCCTTCTCACGACGAGTATTTCTATGTTCTAAAACATTTTCACAGATTTCAGATCGATTAATTTTTGCAGCCATACCTTCGAAAAAATTAATTTTCGTTTGTCCGAATAAAATACTGAAACTGCGTTCATACAAACTTAATTTTCTCATCGCTTGAAAAATTTTTCTCACGAATATCTTTTTTCATCATAAATAATAATTGATTAGAGGTCACACCTATAGAGACAAAGTTTAAAGGGGTATATTTCTCTCCTTGTCCGAGGATTTTGTCGGCTGCGCTCCGATTAACTGTGTAAGCGACATACCGGTTTCGGCGTTGTGCCATCTTCAGTGTCGTGTCGTGAACGAAAACATATGTAGTAGTAAAGTGGAAAATCAAATAAAGCGACCTTATGTACATACTATATCATTAAAAACGTTTTTTCTATACCTTAAAATAGGTCCGTTCGTCTAAAAATCCAGCTGCGAAATTACTGATAATTTTGAAGTATTCTCTCTCAATGAGAGATGCTTGCAAATTTTTACGGGAACGCAAATTTGCAAAAACTTGCACTTTTAAAGAACAGCTGATAGAATTATTGTCCGCATCCAAATATGCAAACTGAAAAACATTGCATTAATGTTTTCTTGAAACATTCTACTAAGTAAACTTAACTAAACGAAGCATGTTTAACACTCGTATTTTATAATTTTCACATTTAAAATTCTTAAACAAAAATTTCACATTTATCCAAATTGCAACAGCTGTTCTTGATCACCCGTTTTCTCGCTTGCAAATTTGTGCTGGATAAAATTTGTCCAGCAAGTATTTGCAACTTCCCCTCAAAATGAAATGACATTTATCGCTCTCGAATTCCCCTTCCTTGCAAAATTTTTGGTCACCGAGAACCAAAATCGTGATATTTTGTAACAACTCGTAACAATTATCAACACCGCGACTACTCTTAATACTATTATTGCATACAGTCCGGATATTTGGCGCACAGAGTTGTTAGGTGCATCTGTAATGCATTCATTATTGATTAATAGTTGAGAAAACTATAGTCTATATCTCAATAATAATATAAGGTTTGATCCCGTTCAAGACTGAACTTTTCTGATGTTCTCAAAAATTAAACGAAGTTCCGAAAATTGTAATAAATTTTTCAAACTTTTGTAATCAGAATTTATAGAAAATTTTCAAGTACGCAGTTTTGTAGCCCATGCAATTTTAGTTTAAGGTAGTGGAAGTTTCAAGTAGCTAAAAATTACCACTGATTTTTTAGAATTTTTTTGCCAATGGTGTTGAGCATTTTCTTCCACATTTTTCTTATACTCGTACCAATAATCAATACTGTACTTTTCAGTGCTACTCTCCCCGCTCTCCTTTTGAATCTGCATTTCAAGGGTTTGAGAGTTCCTGGAAAAGTCATAATGTTGTCTTTCGATAATTCGAAATTTAAAACGAAACCCGTAATGAATAGTGAAAGTAGCAAAAGAGTGCCAAAAAATGGTTTATACTTTTCTATTAATTTTTGTTAAGACAAAATTGTTATCACCTGGTATGATTTCGCCCTGGGCGACAACCGAGCAATATTGGATTTTTCAAAGTTTTTTTTTATCATCTACCCGATTATCATTGGTACTTTATTTGCGAAAATATATTTTTATAATTAAAAATCAGCAAAACTAAATAATATTTGAGAACACACCTAACTGCGAAAAAAGCTGGAACCTCGTAAGCTTTGTTATTCTCTCTATTTTAAAAACAATTCAAATTAAAAAAAAAACACTTTAGCATATGTATGTGTGTTTATGTTTTTATTTTTACTAATCACTTTAATGCTTTAAACATTTGTTGTTTGTTTGTTTGTTTACATTCACTGTATTCATAGTTTAAGAACTTCAATGCATTCGTACTGTCATAAATACTGTCATAAATACATACTCGTACATATGTATGTAATTTTTATGCAGCTGATGTATCCTTTTACATCTTTACTTATGTACTTTACGTTGTTTTTAATCGTATTTATTTTTTAATTCGATTTACTAACAGAGGCAAATGAACTAAAACTAATTACGTGAGAAGAAATAGTTAATGATAAGCATGTGAACTAATACCATTAAGAAAGGCGCCCGGTATTTTATTTATTTATTTTTCATTAGTTTTTATCTTTAGTTTTTAAAGGTCAATGCGCTGTTGAAATTTAAATATGATTTATGCGGTTACAAGAATTTAAGTGTTTTTCACTTAGTAAGTTGCAGCGACAAAGTAATAAAAAAAAATTTTTTACTTAAAATGAAAGAAAACAAATTTTAATATTATACGTTTAAACATTTGTTTATATGTATTTGCTATAAATAGCAAATTAGAGAAAAATTATAAAAATCAAACTAAATCAAACTCTTTTCTGCGGTTCAAACACTTTCACATTTTATTTTATTTTTAACTTTTTTTTCATTTAGTATTATTATTATTTTATTTGTTTTTTTCTTTGCGTCTTTATTTTTAATAATCAATCATATTTTTAGAGATCGACTAACCTATCCAAAAAAAATCAAAAATTTATAACTACACAGTTTAGTATACATAATTTTAGCTTAAGTTATGTAAATTTTAGTTTTAAAATATATTCATACATACATATAAATTCGCTCATTCAGTTGCTGCGCTGAGCGTTAAAACAGAAGTTTTGGTGTGACAAGAACCCATTTGGTGAAAATGTTAAGATCCGATATACAATGTACATATGTACATATGTATGTATGTAATATTGGCGAATATACTTAAATGTTTAAATGAATATTTGTATGAAAATATGCATGTATGTACAAATACATATGTACATATGTATGTACATAGATAAGTCGATATGCGACAAGTTTGGTGTTTTTTTTTCGAGCATGAGTAAGACACGTATGTAGTAGCTGACATTTGCATACCTTAAGTGTTCGCAAGAAGTTATTAACAAGTGGAAATATGTGTATACGAGTATCTTAGAATGAAAAATGTGTATGTACATATGTATGTACATACATTTGTTCACTTGCTTAGTGCTCACATACATACATACATACATAGAGCTATTTTATATATACTTATGTATATTCATACCATACTGGGTTACATCAATAGTTTTTTAACAGCTTCCCTTTTCTGTTTCTTTATCCATAGTTGTATGTTATGTTTCTGTTCTTATTCTTCTTTACTATTGTAGCAAAGTTATTCTGCATTCATTTTTTTTTTTTTACAAACTATTAACGCATTTCGCATTTAAGAGCGTTGATTCATCTCTTCTCTTTACTTTACGTTGTGTCTTTTTGGTTTTCTAACATCTTATTGGTCATTAGTTCAAACAGGCTCAAATACGTACAAAAACGTTCAAACCTATGTTTGTAATTACGTTACAAAGAAAAAAATTATTATCAGCTGGTAGTCCAATAAAAATCTAAGTAAAATTTTAAAGTTGACATTACCACAACACATAATTTTAACATAAATATAAGTATGTTATCGAATTGGAATATAAAATTTATGTTGTATGAACCAATAAGTTGAAACTCATTCCACTGATACCACGCGGAACTCACTAGTCATAAGTCAATTATAAAAGGTTGGATAAATAATAACAGCCAACTTTTGATAATATCTTGCAAAAGGTTGCATTTACGAAGGAATAAGTCAAACAGTCAAAACAAAACAGTGATGTAAATTTCCTTTTCCCTGTTAAAAACTTAACTTTCTACCACTATTTGAAAATATTGTTGAAAATTCACACATAAACATGCTGCGAAAATACACCCATGTTCAATAAGCTGGAAAACTTCTAAAGAGTGGGGGAGAAAGCTGCTTAGTTATCCAAACTTTTATAATTGAATCACGCTCAGTAGTAATTTTTTTTAACTGCGAAATTGGATTTAAGGAATGTTGGTCGACCAAAGCGCCTTAGAAACATTTGAAACTAACTTTTACGGATATATCCTAGCCAACAATTCAAATCAGTACTTTTAATTTTATCAATAAATGAATCGTTGCCTACCCAGCAAACGAAAAGTGCTTCAACCTAGAACCAGAGGTAAAACTATGCGAAAGATCTCTCTTTCACTTGCTGTTAGGGCTCATGAACGCACTCTTTGGATTGAAAACAAAGCCGAATTGAGACCTACTTAACAGCTGACCCTCAAAGTGGAGTTGTACCAGAGCCGAATACGTGAATATAGCTATCACAATTAGTGCGTTTTTATTTGAATAAAAAAGCGAGTAAATGTATTTTTTTCTTTTACTTTAATCTCAACTGAAAGTTAAGATTTTGTGATAAGTTAAATACAATGCATAATTATTGTGTGCATTTCAAAATGCATCAAGAATTAGTAGATCAGACAAGCCTAAAAAATCTCACCTTTGCATAGAACTACGTTTTTGCATACTAGTATTTTTTTAGGTTGTTGTAGTTGATTTCACAGAATGTATGTATTATAAATAATACGTGTATTTTGTTTTTGCTTTTTTGTTGCGATTGTCATAATAAGTTGACTGTTTCCAAAGTAAATAGACAAAAAAAAACGTAAACAAAGATGACGGTTTTGACAATCACGACAATAAAGCAATAAAAAAAATCAAATTCTCCGCTGAATTGACTCCACCTTCAATGATTCCCCTTGGGTGGTTTCAGCATTTTTGGGTAAAGTACTTTTTTCCATACTTACTTGGATCGCAATAAAAATAATCGAGCACAAGAATAATTGGTAAATTGAGAAAAGTACCGAGGGTGCACTTGTTTTTACTTACACACTTCCCAGATCGCCATCTACGCTTAGATGAATCTGGCTCAGCTCAGTATTTGCTAGCAGTGATTTAGGAGCAATAGCATACTAAAACTGAGAAACGATTGGTCAGCGATTTACATTCATCTTCTGAAGCAATCATAGAGACGCTTAATTGCAGTTCGAGACCCGTTCGGAAGCAGTCCACGAGCATTTAGGAAGTAGTTCAGATTCTTTTTGGAACTAGTTCAAGTTGTTTTAGGAACCACATAAATATATACATACATACTTGTTTATGTGCGATAAGACTGAGGGACAAGCCGAATTGTTGTTTGGTCAATGATTACTTTCGAGCTCTGAATAAAGTGAAATGGTTTTACAAGTCCGCGTTGAAATTCAATAATGCAGACCTCCTCAGTAAAATCAATGCTGAAGTCAGCCAATTTATATGTGCACGCGATGTTTATGCGAAATGGCACATACGAGTACTACAGAAACGACTGGACTACAAAGGTTTCAAAACGTTAACAAACGTAGAGCTTTCCGTTCAAACCGTCTCACAATGAAATGCTTCACGGTAGTACCTGGAGGGGAAGGGTATATAACCGTAGGAGGTTACGTTCCGCTTAAAGCCCTGCACGAGGTAAATGCTTTCGATGATTCCTCCTCGTAAATGCACAATACACAAATAAAAATTCAACAACAGACTTCTATGTCATCCGAACCGCGAAAGTTTCGTGTAGCACAGAGATACCTCACCGTCAAATCGAGGCTTATGCGTTCAAAATATTATTGAAGACTTATTTTCTTCGGGCGGCAGAAAACTAAAGTCTATACAAGAAATTCATTATTAAAGGTTTCCAGTGACGAAGGAACCTCAAGACTACAGAAAAGACAAATTTAAATCGAAAATAACATACAACTAGCATGCAATCTAACATTCCGTGGTTTATTGTTAAATTTGAGTATTCTATAGCGTGGCAGAAGCTATTGGATATGAGCAGCTTACAGGTTTTTCGCAATTGTATTGACATTCTTCCTATTTATGACCGTTGATATGAGCACTTCTCCAATTTGAAAGCCCTTAGCTCAATGTTGTATGTTGGAAGTATTAGAGAAACGGGAATAAAAGAAGGCCGTGCTTAGGAAAAAGTACAAATGAGTGAAGATATTTACATAAAATTTAACCACAATGATTGGAATATTATTTATTTTACAAAAACTGACAAAAAAAATAATAACATAATTTGTATTTAAATTGCTGTGTAAAACCTGCGCACAGTTCGAATTTTTAGTGTTTTTGGATGTCAAAATGTTCAAATATGACGCAAATGCATTCAAACCGTACCAATAACATAACAATGTTTGTCCAGCGATTAACTTTTTTTCGGAAAAGTAGAACTTCACGGGTTTTCCCACATTAATATAGTTTATTTCCAAACACTGGATCATGAAGAAACTGAAGGTAATCCTCAATGGTTATGAACATAAAAGCACTGACTGCGAGATTTTAAGGAAAGAAATACTAATTGATAACTTAAAAAGCATAAATATACAGGTCCCTGGAGTTCCTTTAGCCTTTATGGTATAATTATTAGAATACAACATCCATAGGTTAAATTGAATATAAAATTAGCTTGTTCCAAAGACGAGCGGAGAAAACGAAAAATTGATGTTGACGAGACGATCGAGTCGGTGAAGGCGGCTTTTGAGAAATGGGTGTTCTACTATGACGATGATTTTATGGAGAACTATTTTTGATACTTTATCAAGAAACTGGTTTTTTTTTTGCCAATAAAATATTGTATTGGAAATGCCAAAAAAAATGGTTTATCCTCTCTTCCGAAATGAACCTCAGAGCTTTATTCCATTTAATAATTGAACAAATAATGTTTCATTATACAAATACTTAAAAGTTTTTACAAAAACTTTTTCATATTCTCGCTTTTAGAAGACCAATTATCAACAAATGAGAAAAATTATCCAAAATGTCAAAACAATCGATAATACATATTATAAGTTCCACATGAAAGACTTCATTTTTTGGCTACAATTCAACATTTTTTTTTTACAAAACTGGTAACCTGATTTAGAGCGAGAAGTTGCCAACGTACAACACCTTTCATTATTGCATCAAGGTATATTTTGTTTTTTCTTTTAGCATTTCGACAAATGACGCCTAAAAAGCGAAAACAAATTCACTTAAGGGGAAAATAAAAAAAATTCGTCGACTCACTATTTGACTTCACTCAATAACCAATATATTACAATTCTTTTAAATAGTCAATAGCGATAAACATATGCATTTAGTAGATATAAAAAAAGAAAAAAAATTATTTATGTTTTAAACGAAAGACATTTACAAGCATGAACAGTTTTTAAACATAAATGACAACAATATATTTTTTGTACGATTTGAGTCTGTTTGTATGCGTTTGCCTTTGGGGGAAGGAGTTTATTTAGTTGACCTTAGAGCAAGGAAACTGCATAATTTTTTCGTTAGAGTCTTAAAATTTCTCCAACATATTTTACATGGTTAACTGTGTTATCGCAAGCATAATACGTGAATACTAGTTCACTAACATTCATGCCCAATTTATAAATTTTAATTTTCTTACGTTCAATTATAAAATACAAAGTTATATTAACGCATTAAAACTTCTTTGCCTTATGGTTTAGTACAAAAGTGTGAGTTACTGTTTTTTAATGGTATTTGTATTAATTTTTTGGTTTTTTTTTTGTGTTATTCAATTTATCGTCTTGGCATCAACCTGAAGAACTTAAAAAATAAATCCCAAATGTATACATATGTAATTGGTGGAAGCATACGCAATTATCATTGAACATAAAGATCGGAAAGATTCTTTCATTTATTTTGAATTGTGTATTTGTGTTTTTTCCTTTGCCTTACAACGACGCCGTTGCCGTTTACTTACAATGACAGAAATTACTTTTTTTTCTATTAAATTAAACTACAGTACATTTCTTTAAAATTGCCCAAGATTAAATATATTTAATTATAGATTTAGAAAAGAAAAATAGGTTACAAATTAGTTATGTTCGTGGAAAATCGTTTCAAAAACAATTTCTACATACAAACAACGAGCCTTGCAAAATGGATCTTAGCGAAGAAATGTAGATTTGTTTTCTGAGGCATATGTAACAAAATTTTACACAAACCACTGGACTAATCAAGTCGACACTAAAAGATATTTAATTTCAAATTTTTAACATGTTTTTTGAAGTTTTATTCAATACTGCACCGAGGGCTTTTTATAATGCTTACTTCCCGTTTGTTTGGTTTGTCAGCTTAGAGCGAAAAGCTGCTAAATCCTATTTTTTGTGTTAAATTTTGATGCAAGATGAAAGATGTGAAAGCTCATAAATATTTTTATCTTTCCTGCAATACTTGAAAAAATGGACTAAGCTAATTTTCGTTCTAAGCCGTCTAAATTGTCTCATACTTTACTTTTAATTTATATATTTTTTCTTTGAATGCATATTCTTAAAACTTACGCATATTTTTTTATTTAATTTTATATTTTTTCGAGTTTAATTTGTTCCATTCTAGTAGAGGTTGTTTTATTTCGATTCTCTATATATTTTAGAATTGGAACCGAATTTTTTTTTGCAGGTCTTTGAAAATTCAATTTAAACGGAAATCAATTCAATATACAATTCATCGAAAGTGTTCAAAAAAACTATTGGCCGAATATATGTATGTACGTATGTACATATGTATGTACATATGTAAACATTTATCTTTGGTTATTCTGAAGTTATAACCGACTGTTGTGTTGACATTTGTTGCTATGTTATTAAATTTGTTTTGTTCTAATCTAAAATTGTAATAAAAGTAGCTGACTCTGTATGTATTTCCTTTCCTTGCGACCCATTTTGCAACAACTCGTAACATTTCACATGCTCCCTCTCTCTAACCACTTTTTATCTATCTTCCCCCATTTACAAGCTTTATCTTCTACAAATATTCCCTGTCCTTGTCTTCTCTCTCTAACTTATTTGTGTATGTGAGGGTGTGTGTGTGTGTGAGTGTGAGTGTGTGTGTGAGTGTGAAAGTCCTCTTTAGACAATCGAAATTGTTACATTAATGCCAAGATTGCCATTATCCGCAAATAACTGGGCAATCGATGTATCGAATACCAGGCAATCTGAGTTGTGGATGGCAGATGCAACACCTTCGTGTATGGAGCGCGGCATTGCCTCCCATGTAAGACGTCTACGGTTGCCATTCAACTCCAAACGGTACACGAAATTCTCGGCCTCTTTTCGTGAGCCGATTAACTGCACAATAGCGAAGAATTGCTGGTGTCCATCATATTTCTCTTGTTTCTCGAGCACCAACATAAAGTGATGCCCGAAACACGATTGCATCATGACCCAATCAACAGCGCCTGGCAGATTGATATCTGTAGCTAGAAAGACAATATCTTCTCCTTGTAGCGTGGTAATGCTTTTGTGAGACATCATTAAATGTTGCATAACCAGATCTAAGGGTCCTTGCCACTTGCACGATGCACCCGGACATGGGCACAGATATGGTCGACATTCGCATGTCTCTTCGTGTTCGGTCTTTTCGGTGTAGACCAGCGATGCTGTACATCCATAACCTGAGTGCTTGCACGGGAATTTCACATTGGAGGCGACCTTTTCCATGGCCAAATTGCGTATATTGGCCAATGGGCCGCGACATGTTGGACAGCAGGTGAGTTTTGAGCGACATGATACACAAACCAAATGTCCGCTAGAACATTGCAATATCGGGGGCAAAACATAATCGAAACACACCGGACACTCGAACAACGAAGTTAGATCGGCAGACATACCACCATCACCGCCGCCAGCGGACGATAGCGACGAACTAGACGAGGAGGATGTGTTGGCGGCTGAGGTTGTATTGCCGACCGATGGTGTGCCGGTACCGGTGGCGATCGGACCTTCACGGCGTTTCGGATTTAGCTTATTGGACATTTGTGTGTGTTGTAACAGGGTGAATGGTTGCTGCTGCTGCTGCTGCTGCGACTGCGCTTGTGGCTGTGGCTGCGGCTGCTGCTGCGTGCAGGTTGAACCAGAGGCGGCGATGACGGCGACAGCGGAGGCTGAGGTTGCGGTAGCAGTAGCGGAAGCAGAAGCGGAGCCGGAGGCGACAGCGACAGCGACGGCGCTCTCGTCTTCGTTGTGCACCAGCGCTGATGATGAAGATGTTGAAGCCGTCAAAGGCTGTGGGTGCTGTTGCTGAGTGGGCACCAGCGTTAGTGCTGTATGCTGCACTGCCCGAACTGGTCGTACTAGCTGTTGCTGCACTTGCAATTGAAAACGTGGCAACACTGGCAACGATAACCGATAGCGCTGATGATAGTAATCGTAGTGCTGGCGTAGATGATGCAGATGACGAAGTTGATTGAGGTACTGTTGTTCTACTAGCAGTTGTTGTTGCTGTTGTTGCAAATATTGTAGGCGATTGTTAATGTCTTGCTGTGGACCGTGATGATTGTTGCTATATAGTAAGTTTGGGCTGTTACTATTATTGCAATAGTTAAGGTTCTGGGGGTCGTATAGATCGTTATGGTGTCCGTCGCTATTATTGTAATAATCAAATTGACGTGTGTTACGTAAAAAACATGTAAACGTTGCGTTTGGCAGTTCACTGGCTGTGCTAACGTAAAAGTATTCCAGAGTGTTGTTGTTGCAATTGCTTTTCCTACTCCTTTGGCAATTCGCTGAAGTCTTTAGCTATACTTGTGTGTTCGTGCTGAGCTGTAAATAAAAACGGAAAATTAAAAAGGTATACTATTAGTTTCAAACAATAAAAATAAAAACGTAAACAGTTTAAGCAATGTGTGCAGAAAAGCTCAGAATTATTTCACAACATGTTTGCGCATTAAAGTTAAAAAACAAAAATAAACAGTGGGACAAAAACTAATGAAAAGAACGTAAAAGTTATGCGTTTATATAAGAGACTCAAGACCTTAACTGAGTGTTACGGTCCGGATACTTTAATAGGTATAATAATTACGTATCCATAACTATCGTTTGTACCGTGACATTTCTCCAACTCTACTAAAGCAGCACGTTTAATTGGTTATTCATTAAATGATCTCGATGGCAAAACTTGACTGTTTACCCGTGCGTGATGCTTAATAATAATAATAATAATTTAGTTCTTACACCTTGTGTGTATAGTCCATGCGTTTGTCCAAACTTATTCTACCACGCGTGGTTAGCGTAATTATGCCGAATGCGAACGACAGATGTATTTAAAAAAGAGCTTTTTCATAACAGAAATACAATCGGAAACAGACATTTCTATTTTTTTTTTTTTAGATTTCATATGCCCCGATTGAGTTTCGAACCTTGCTACCCAATGGCTTACCGAGTTATAGCACGCACCGCAACACAGTTGACCACAGCGGTTGCAACAACTCAACAACAATGTAAGCGGAAAAGGTTTCATTACTTTTATAAAACAAAAAGATTTAACATAATTTTAGTTTTTCTAAAAAATTATTTCAATCTCGTCCCACTGTATTCGTTCTTAAAGATGTTAAATATCTGGCCGTAATGTTTTTATTTTTTTTTTGGTGAGTGTTTATACATCCATACATACATATGTATGTATGTATGTACGTACATATGTACGTACGGATGTGTATGCGTGTGAACGACCCTTTTTGCTCAACCCTTTCGAGCTGTTTACGGGTACCTGCTACGCTCGTATGTACATACATACATACATACATGCATGTGTATCAACACACAAACATATTTATTTAGGTGCACATATGAACATATTTATACTGATTTATGATATCATGGTTTGAAATTTTTTCGGCATAGACTCCAAAAAGCACTACCATAGTTTCTTAACTAAAATCGCTTCTCAACCACTACAAACTTTTTTACATCTATGGAAAAGTATTAGTTTTCAAAGATTTTTAAAAGATCCTGAGTGTATAATCGAATTTCATTGCAATAAAATATTTTGCAATCAAGGCGTTTTCTTTGCGTTGGTAAATGAGAAAAAAGTATTTACTTTAAGTGTAGACTGAGAAGAGCGCTAATAAAAAGTACCTCCATACATGCATACGCACATACATATGTATATGTATGTATGAATGTACATACATATGTACATATGTTTATATGTATGTATATGAACACATACGAAAATGTGTGTACAGTTCACCGAAAAGAGCTTCTAGATTTTCTTTCGTTGAATTCATTTAAGCTCAATCTGATCTCCATGCCTCAAACATTTGCTGGGTCGGCAAACTTCAAAAGATAAGACAGATGTTTTACTGTTTTTTTTTAATTGTTTTATCAATCTAATAAATTAAATGGAACACAGAACTTTGCACGTATTGCCACCAACGTGAGATTTCAATATTAGGTTCAATTACTGAAAAGTCCTTAGATAGGCAACTCAGTGCGTACAGTGATGGCAAGCAACTGAATTCAAAATAATATCGTTTAATAATTTCACATTAAAAATACGGTTCATTCTCTACTAAAACTTGTATGCAGACAAGTTTCACACTTTTTTGAAAGTGCAAAATCAATTTAACAAATTTTCATATAAATTTGAAACCTTAGAAAAGTTTTTTTTTTTTTTTTGAGTATACAACTTAGTAGACCATTCAATTTTGGAAAATTAATATGTAAGAAGATTTCAAGTGATTTTGTTTATTTTTTACCACATTTACTTGCATATAGCATATTAGCACAATTAATTTAATACTTATGGAAGAAAACCTCAACACGTATTCTACTCGAAAATATGAAACTTACACGTTAATTATAATAAAATTGAATGGACTATACAATTATATCCAGTAAGTAAAAATTTCACCAATTAAGAATAAGAATGTTCTTGAAAATGTTAGCAATTTTTTTTCTTGCTTTTGAGAAATTTATCTTAAGAAAGAGAGTTTAATTTAATTGGAGAAACTACATAGGTATGTATGTACATATGTATATGCGCAATAGGCCGGACCCACGTTATCTTGTATCGGCGACTCTCATTAATTAAAACTTCTTGTGAACTTTCCAATGCTTTAAAAGTTTTAAAACAGTTTTGTTTAGTCAATTTTTCCATTTAAAGTAAGTTTTTTTCTAAGGGTACTTATGAAAATTTTATAAATTTTGAGGGAAAGCTTTTAGTTCCTGTTGGAAAAATTTTTGGCAGCAGCAATTTGCCAGCAATAAAATATCTAATCAAAAACAACTGATTGCAATTTGGATAAAAAAGAAGATTTAAAAAAAAAAATTTTAAAGTGAAAATTATAAAATATGAGTAAGAAGTTAGTTTGGTAAAGTTTCCAAAAGATTATGTTTCAAGAAAACATAACTGCAAGATTTTTCATATTTAATTTGGATGCGTTTGAATAGTTTTTTTTGTGTTCTGTGGAAAAAACTAGCTTTAAGTTTTATTGAAGTAATAACAGTTTTTGCTAATTTTTGTTAATGTTTGCAAAAATTTAACATTCGTAGTCAAAATTCTGAGTATGCAGTTTCAAATGGCTAAAATGTATCGTTGATTTATTAGAAATTTTTTTGTGAACTGTGTTCACAATTTTCTTCTACATACATATGTTTGTACATATATGTACATATGTATGTATGTATATCGTATCTTCAAAATCTAATTTTATATGAAAGAATTTAAATTTAATACGATTTATTTTCGCTTATAAATTATTGGAAACTAATCTTAATTAATTGATTTAAGGTGGGTATTTAAATTTTTTGATTTGCAACCGATTATTTCAATATCACAAAATTTAAAAGTCAGAAAAATCCTTAGTACCACGGAATAAGGAACATTTACCTTATGTACAGCTGTGATCAAAAAAATATGAGTGTCCCAAGGAAATACACAAAATGCCACATATTCTTCTGAAGAAGTATAATTTTAGTCAGGAATACTTCAGAAATACATATATTATTTGATTAGTTTTGTATTTCTATACTTGCTGTATACATACGTATATAGTATTTTCATCAAAAAGTTTCAAAATAATGTTTAAAAAAAAAAGTAAATTAACATTAAATTTTACGAATCAAAATAATAGGAGTAGGTACGGAAAGTTTTTCAAATATTGGATGGATATTAATTTAATAATTGCATATTTGATGGCTTAGCGCCGAATTTCTTTTCAATTGCAGCACATATTTTGGGCATGGAGTCGATGACATCCTGGCAACGTTTTAAAGGGACTTATCGCCATGATTCTTGGATACTGTTCAATAAATCCTTCGCATTTGTTGGACTTTGTTCCGAAACACCTTCCTTGCCATCCGCCCACAGATTTTCTATGGGGCTGTGGTCGGGCGACTGACCTCAACTCCATTAACCCGAAACCACTCCTCTGCCGTTTTGATCGTGTGTTTCGGGTTATTACCTTGCTGAAAAACCCAGTTCAGAGGCATATTCCACTCGCCATACGGCAAAATTTCTTTACCCAATATATCCACATATACCCACTGACCCATCAATTCTTTAATAAGGTGGATTTTGCCAACTCCATTATAAGAAAAACTGCCCCATACCATAAACTTAATGTCCCCATGTTTCATAGTTTTAATTGTATATTTGCGCATATATTTCATATTCAGGGAACGGCGCACATATTGTGGGGACTCCGTTCCACCATATAGAACAATTTTGCTTTTGTCCGTCCACAATATGTTGCGCCATTTCGAACCTGGCCAGTTGACGCGTTCATGAGCAAACTTGATACGCGCTGCTACATATTTTTTAGAAAGCAAAGGAACTTTTTGTGAATTTCTGACATTTAAGTTGGATTTTTGTAAATGTTTACGAACAGTTATTTTATTTACAGAAAGTTTCAGCTCTTTTTTTTTATGTGTCCAGCTGAAGCTACGACCTCTAATTTCGCGTTTTTTTTTTTGTACGAAAAAGCGTTAGCGATCATAAGTTTTGCTTTGCTTCCGCAGGTGCAATGCCACTAACAACCATAACAAAGTTATAGATATGCAAGATCTAAAAAATTATAACAATATTTTGTTAAAATTATCCGTACTATTAATCTTTACTACTAGTTTTTAATTTCCATACTTATATTTTTACTTCTAATCGATACTCCTATTATTATGATGGCTCACAGTCAATGCTCGAAATTGAAATTAACAACTTTAAGCCCAAAAATGGTCTTGAATTGGAATTGGAAATATTAAGAAACTTAGTAATTTAGCGTGTTGCTTTCAAAAGGTTGTAATATCCACCATAGTAACTAACGAGTCCACCATCATCAGCAGCACGTCGAAATGCATAAACAATACGTCTCAACGTGGCACCAGCTTAATCATCGGATAGAGCGTTTCACCATTTATGCTGGTCAATTACTGGCGCGTAAACATGAAAACTTACAATGTTTGAATAGTTGTACATACATACATATGTATGTACATATGTTCATACATGTTTATACACTGCTAAAGATATATGTAGATGTTTACTAATGCGTCCAACTCATATTTATACGTGTACATACAGATGAACACCATTCCTTAGAACATACATATGTACATCATTACCGGTATCATACATACATATAAACATATTTACTATGTATGTACATACATAGGTACTTCGTTTCGACTTCAATGTTTCTTTTTTTACATTTTTCGTGTATTCCTCCCCATAGAGCTACATATATTTAAATATTTCACTAGTTTCAATTAACAAGCGAAATTATAGGAAAGCCAAGCCAAGTGTCATGAGTAAATGAGAAGAAAATGAAATTGCAATTTTGCGGATGAAGGCACCATACCAAAACGTATCGAGTACCGAAAATTGTATCCACCCATATTGTGTAAGGAGTAAAAGATAGGTAGCCATAAAGAGTGGCGAATACAATAACAGGAAAATGTATATAAGAGAAGTAGGAGTAGATGATTTCAACCATGGCCAGCTAGTACGCTGGCGTACATAGCTGTACAATATAGTAATTAAAAGTAAGCACCAATGCCACCCCGGCAAATGTAAAGCAATCATAATGGTTGTAACTTCTTTTATGTCACAGCCGCAGACAAATGACGATAGGGTGCAGATGCAAGAGTATTTTATTTATTTATTGTTTTACTTGAATAAGAAGCGATAAAAATTTAATAAATAAATAATGAGTTCATCTAACTGGAAGCAATAACGGAAAGCTTGCACACTGCATGCAACTCAGAAATCAATACGAACGTATGTAGTATGTATACGCCTCAAATTGTGTTTTATATACATATGTACATTTATCTATTCAACTGCAAACTGCCTACTTATAGACCAAACAACTCATTTATTTCTAGCATATAGATAAACTTAATACCTATTATAACAAGAAATAAAAGGCGTACGAACTTATAAACATAATATTATGTATTAATACATATGCATACATACCTTCTCTTGCAATTCCGTAATGTATATAGAACTCGGGAGGAATTTGCAGCTAATTGTTGCGTTGCGTTGATAAGCTGCAATATCTTCTCATTATTTGTTTCACTACTCTAATATGTTTGTTTTATTTTCTGTATATTTTTTACATACATATATACATATGTACATTTATAAGTATTTACGTAAATACATATTTGAAATATTTCATTGACACTGTTTTTATGCAGCATTTCCGTCGCTCATGCTACATAGCCTCCAATATAAACAACACCACTAGTCGGGAGCTAAGCGTGGTTAAAACACATACACATAAATTTATTTATTAAAATGTACTTGTAAGAACACATTGTTTTATAACTTCCTTTAAGAAAATTTACTATTCATTAATATTTAATAAACTTCTGCCTCTTTCACCTTTAACCACAAAATAAAAGTACTTAGTTTGTCATGTGCTTGCCAACAATTTTTCACTTTTTTTGCATGCATTTTTAAACATTCCTCTTTTACAATACCGCTTTACTAAAGTATAATGCCTTTTTTTTGGTATGTTTTTCAATATACTGGAATATATTCATTTGGATTTCATGTTCTCTACTACCACTCGAATGAATGTCATCTGTTTGGCAGACAAACTGCGCTGCCCTGCGTCACCATGCCTCTGCACTGCGCAGCAACCGATAGCATAAATAAAAACAATTAACTGCACAGCGTTGCCACCTAAACACATGAAGCAAAACAAACAATGCCAATTACAAAGCAAACAAAAAAAAAACTCGAACTGCACCGTGCAAACACCCAACCAATACCAAGTTATCGCACTCTCGCTCGCACCCGCGTACGTTCTCATTAACACATTTTTCACTTGCTTCTACGCACACATAGCGACCCGTAGGCGATTATCATGTCTGTAATAGGTGGCAGCGTTGTATGCGATAATAAAAACAAAACCAAAGCCGACGTTGACGCCAGCGTTAACCGTAGCTATCTCGCTGCTGCCGAGGCCAAGGAACGCTACTTTGTGACACTGCTACTGCATTCTATAAACTTACTGGGGTTGCATAGATTGCTGGAACTAGACTCGTCTGTCCACCCCTACGCTTGTTTGTATGTCCTAGCAACGACGTAACAATACGATAGCATAAAAAAACGCGTAAGCATCGAACTCGCCGTATTTGCGTTCACTCAAAAACTGAAATGGAGGCGGTGCAAGGCACTCACGTAAAACTCAAATGCATTTGCTGCTTTATAGGCCAAAACGAGTAAGAAGATAACGTGCGATTTCGCTCACATGCCAGACATAGAAAAGTGCTCACTTGCCCCTTCTTCTGAATACGGTTACTTTGCTTTTACTACTTCGTTCTTTTTTTATAATTTGCTTTTGTTGCTTCTCCTTTTGGGAATTAACACAATTAACTCGAAATAAAATTAACTCCACACTGTTTCCAAGCACCACTTCACCTCTTCTTCAAACCATTTTATTATTTATTCGTTCACTCTACTAATATTTAATAACTTTTTGAAGATAAGAATAACAATTTTGCATAAACTATACAAATTGATTTCTATAATTATATTTGCTGTTACTACAAATATTATTTCTTTTCGCCGTCACTTTTGCTACTGCTTCCGAGATGAACTAAAACGAACTTCAACGTAGTTTAAGTCTGACACAGTGGTTAGAAAAGGACAACGTCCACAACGCGGCAGAGATCGTATTCGTTTAGGTTTTGGTTCAAGAATGCTGCCACGTTGTATCGATCTTTTCGAAAGCAATATTAAAGAACATACGTATGTAGATTTCCCAAATCATGTTAAGGCAAAACTTGTTTAAATGAGAAATTAGAGATATACTAAATGTAAACACAGTTTTTTTTGTTTGTTTTGAAAATAAAAATTTGTTTTGTAAACAAAGTTTGACTTGTTATGGACCACATATATGAAAAAACTCCAATCAGCTGATAACATTATACTACCTGTTTATTGTACCATGGTTGATAGGTATTAAATGTCCATAAAAATTAAATAATTATACAATATGCAACCCATTTCTTAAATATTTTTATCAAGATTTTTCTCAAACCCCACTTTAAACAATGGTGGGATAAAACTGACAGTTTAAACGAGAGCACACATATCGCTTGGTAATATAGGAAAACCATAAGACATATTTTCAATGATCTACATACATAATCGAGATCGAGATTTTATTCATATTTTTTGCGTATTTTTACATATGATATTTTTACATATTGATGTATGTAGGTATTTTTCCGAGTTGTCAAAACAAACGAAAGATAGAACTCCTGTGAAAGAAAATAAAATTAACAAAACTTGCTATTAATTGACTGTGTAGGGTTGATATTTTTGAAATCTAAATTGCGATTTTAGATAATTTATGTATATTCAGTAAACATAAAATAACATGCAATATAAAATTAATAATAATAATCGATTAAAGGCATCAATTTTTATTTAAAAAAACGGTTAAAAACCGCCATGGTCCAATAATAAAACAATTACACACACCGCCGTATACATACATAATAACTCTTATTTCTATTTATATATCCAAACTATATATCATATAATAATAAAATAATACTATATACATAGCTCAGTGTTTGGCTGAGCTTATTCTACCATTTGTGGTGTGAGTCTATATATGTATATACAAATTTGTGCCGACTCCGAACTTTAGATGTATTTTATGCTTTTTCATGGCAGAAATACCCTCGGTTGCCATTGTCTGCCGAAGGTTGACCGCTATTAGCAAAAAAAACTTTTCTATGATTTAGATTTTACTTGCTCTGGCTGTGATTCGAACCTCGAACCCAGCGGCATATCGAGTAATAGCACGCACCGCCGCCCATTCGATCACAGCAGCCACTATATGGTATATATTATATAGTGTTTAGAAATTTTGAAGTTGTCCCAGTTGAAGAGTGATAGTAGTACAGTTAACTATATCCATCGATCGGTCAATGTCCGCCTCAAGTATGGAAGCGGTACCGAAACCATTCCAAAGCAAAGGTCTAAATGACTTCAACTTTTAAACAACAAATATTAGTCCCTCTCTCTATTTAAATATTCTCAGTACTAAAATTTTGTATAACTAAACTAGGGCAGTGGTATGGTTTAGATATTTGTAGAATTATTAGTATTTCAATGAGCGAGATCAACACTTAATTTAAGACTTCGAAAATGTATTCACTCACTTTGCTAGAATTTCATTGTAAATCATCCACTTTTTTGCATTTGTTAAACAAAGGCACCAAAAATTATTATAATTAACAAATAAAAAACCGTATCCCTTTCATTTCAGAGGGCTACTTAACATCCTGTACTTTCGACTACCTAACCGACAACTTCGATACACGCCTTTTTGTTGGAACCATATTCTTCTTCAGCTTCGTTTGTCCAACTTCCATGATCATTTTCTATTACAGTCAAATAGTCGGACATGTATTTAGTCACGAGAAGGCGCTGCGGGAACAGGCAAAGAAAATGAACGTAGAATCGTTACGTTCAAATGTCGACAAGAATAAGGAAACAGCTGAGATACGTATTGCCAAGGCCGCCATCACTATTTGCTTCCTGTTCTTTGTATCATGGACGCCATACGGTGTAATGTCACTGATTGGTGCATTTGGCGATAAGAGCCTACTAACGCCAGGAGTTACCATGATCCCAGCTTGTACATGCAAAATGGTCGCCTGCGTTGATCCCTTCGTGTACGCCATCAGTCATCCCAGATACAGGGCGGAATTGCAGAAACGTTGTCCATGGTTGGCCATTAACGAGAAGTCAACGGAAGCATCGGCGACTGGTTCGACCACCACTGAAACACAACAACAGACATCAGCAGCGTAAAATTGCGCTTCGTTAAGTGGCTGTTGGCTGTTGGGTTTTTAGCTGCTAAGGATTAGAGTATATATAGCCTTTTTAGTTAATCGAGTATTTGAATTCATATGGGCATATGTATGTATGCATGTATTTAAAGACGTAGTATATGTACATATGTATGTATTTTTGAAATTTTTTCTGGCACACAAAAGTTGACGATCCTGCCTGGACACGGACAATCACATTGATGAAACCAAATCGAAGGCGATGGGACAAATTTACTTGGCGATAAGGTGATACGGCTAAATAAACTATACATTTTTTAAAGTGCAACAAAGCGTGGGTGCTAAGCAAGCTGCATTGTTCACGAAAATCTAAATAAAAAATTATAAATATATAGTATATCTTCGAATTCGTCACAGTCAGTTGGGACTATTTCATGAAAAGGAAATCAAACTGTTAAGTACCAATTAAAAGTGGAGTTAGACTGTGCGAATTTTAAAGACATTTTTATCATTCAGTTGTAGCAACATTTTTTATTTACCTATACTTCTGAAATGGAAAAAAAGGAAATAGATTTTAATTGCAACTAAAAATATGTTATTAAATTGTTTGACTTACCATGGAAAATGCTCTGTAATGAACAATGTACATAAGTATGTATTTCAGTAGAGAGCGAACGATTTCAGCTTGATGACATAACATACATTTTATCGGGTTTTCTCTCGGGACAGTTGTTACGGCGAATGAAAGCTACGATCCAAGAACCGAAGTGCATAGAACCCCCGTAATAAGTCGTCGGTACAACCAATCTTTACTTTCATCGTTAATCAAATTTTTCGAAGCACGATCAGCGTATTGAAATTTTATTCGGTGCTTGTTTATCGTTCGAGCCTAAGGGAAAAGTAATGTCTCCAACGGTATTGACCCCGATGGCCTAAGCTTGCTGATACTAAAAAAAAAAATGGTTGTGGTCCGAATTATCGTGAAATCTACAAAAAAAAAAAAACAATCTCGTCTCATGTACTTTGAGCGTATGCGTTTAAAAACCGCAGGGTAAACAACAACTTGACCTGAAAGCCATTTCAGGAACTGGTTTAAATCGGGAAGCCATACCAGTTCGCTATGCGTTGTAATTTTATCAATTCATTGCAGTCAAAAGTAAACTAGTATGCAAATACTCCATACAATTAACTGGTATTTAATGGGGAAGTTATACCAGTTCGTCGAGGACTGTAATTATGCCACTTCCCCGAAGAAAAATGCAAATTAGCAGCTAGTTCGTATACTGGCATTTAGTGAAGAATTAAATTCACTTATAGCAATTTGCCGCAATTAAAACCCGATAGGCAAAAATAGTTAGAGTAAAAAAATGCAAAAAAAATTATGATTAATAATTGTACTGGTATTTTAACTGGTTTGAGCTGATGCATGAGAGGAGAATCGCCGTTTAGTAGGACATGGCCATATTAAAAATAACATTTTGTATTTGTATTTCATATAAAGTATTGAGGACAAGAAGTGTGATTAATTAAAATGTTGCAATATTTTTTTTTATTCATGAGTAATGTTTTGTTGGTTGAAATATTTATGGTTTTTTTACAAGAATTTATCGACCGTTATATGTATGTGGTCGAGGAGCCACTTTGAAACTGCAAATTCACCTTACTGGTCAGTTCTGCTTATCGATTCCGAAAAATTTGATCGGAATCGGAATGAAAAAACAAGCCCGATCATTTTTTTTTTGGATTTTTACCAACAATAAATTTCGCCAACTTTCCGCTAGTACGGCGCATGGGCTAATGAGTTAAAAATTAACACTATTCGTTGGTTACTTCATTACAAATCGTTAACAACCTCAGAATAACAACAGTTCAATATGATGAAGACGTTCATAAGAAGGAAGTTCAGGAGATTTACCGAATGACCAGTAATGATGTTAATCAGTTATCGTAAGTATTCAGCATAAATCGGTCTAACGAATTCACCAGCTATCTATCATAAGTGAAATCACTAATTCAAATGGTTATTTAGTCATCAATCGCGGGGCTGAGTAAATACACGTACAACTAAATACAAAAATGAATATGAAAGTATAAATAATGGCCTAAAAAAATGGTATTTTCCGTGGGTTCCGGGTTGCGAGTCTAATGGGTGTAAAGGTGGGTCAACGCTTTCTTTTCATTTCCTCTTTCATACACCACTTACATTTTTTTGTTGCCGTTAAAAATTTGTATACAACATAGAAGAAGTGTTAAGTGGTAATTTCTGCGCACTTACCGAATTTCTGTATTTTTCGGCATATGACATGTACTTATGTACATATGTATGTATGTTCCGACTAAGTAATAAACAGTTAAACATTTATTTTTCATATATATATATACATATACATATATATGTATACATATATTCTTTTTTTTAACTTCCTTCTTTCAAAAGGAATACGTTACTAAATCAAAATCCTTTGAAGTGTCTATACAAAAACCTTTCTTGTACAACTAAAAAAAAAAATGTTGGTGATGAATTCATTTTATATCTTCCACTTCAAACAACTCATCACGTCGTCATCGTCAGCGTCACATCTTCATTCCATTATCCGTCAATCATTGTACATTTCTTAAATCTCAATGTCCCACCATAGCGCCGTGTAATTTTATCACAGCGCGATAATCATTATACGATAGCACTCCTTCAACCGATTTTGCCTGTATGCGCAGCAGCTTTGACAAAAGCTCTGTATTTGATTCAGCCAACTGTATACATTCATCTAAATAGCGCATTGATTCCCGCGACCAAAATACCGATGGACCCTTTGAGGGAGCGCGTTTATTACCGATGCATTTTGTGCCACTAATTGATGCCATTATATCATTGTCTATTATATTATCAGGTATAGACTTTAAAGTTTGAACGGCTTCCTGGAGCTTTGTAACACTCGTAGCTGTTGGACATGGAACGGTTTGTCTCTTAATATGTGTACATGTATTCGATTTATCTTTTGTGCCAGCAATTTCCGTTGAACTCTGAACTGTTGCAGTGTTTGGTGGTCTATTATTGACCTTTGATGAGCAAACCGACTCGTTGCTTATTTCCGTTTGCGTTTGTGACGATTGTATCGAATCCTTTTGCTTGTTGAACGAACCGGTTGGGTTGGGTGTTTGTTCAAGTCGTGCGCGCTGCTCAGCTGTAAGGCTAACATTTAGCATTTTTTGTCCCAACAATAATGGATCTATTTTTATAGTGAGTTGACGATTTCTCGGCAATTTGTTATAAATTTGTATAAGTTCTGCATAATTATCATGGCGATACGATGTGAAAATCATTTTGGAGTGCGAATCAATCTCTTCGCGTAGCGAGTTTGGTACCATATTTTCAGCTTGATAATCATTAATGAGTGATTTTAAGTTCATTAAAAGCTTTTCCAAATACTTGTCGCCATCACAGAGGCCAGCTTGACCCAACAGTATCATATTGAGTTGACGTCGAAATTTTTCTGCCAACTTCATATTCGCTTTAGTGTGTGTCTGCTCTAGATGCTTAATGCGTCTTTGTAAATCATTTACATCACCCAATTCGCTCTGTAATTGGGAAATGTTTTCACGCAAAAATCGTATTAACGCATCTATGCGCTTTGGCACCTTAATGCTGCTTAATTGTTTATTATTCATTTGATCCATTAATTCGCGACATTTCTCTAACAATGCCTTGTGAAATATGTCCTGGTCAATTGGGAGTCCAAATATGACCAAAACATGGCCAACAGATGTCCAGTCGAGTCTGGCATTAATATTACATTCTTTAGATTTTTGTATCAAAAAATTATGACCACCTGGCGATAGTAAAAAATTGCTATGGAAATGTGTGAGATATATTTTAGCTTCGCATGGCAAATCTTGCATTTGTGATGCATCCTCTTCAATTTCCTCATCAGTATCGTCCGCAGCAACGAAACGGCGCGAAATGCCTGTCTGTGTGTCAAAGTTATCAACGACGTCACTAATGTTTTCATCACTCTTATCCATCAGTGGTATGAAGTCTGGTAAAGGTTCCAATTCGCGTACTCGTTGTGCTGTTAGCATTTCTTTAGCTGCTGCAGACGTGGATGGCTGCATATCCAATGCAGCTTCATCTGTACTTATTTCTTTATTTGCACTCCCAGCAGTTGGCGGTAATTCGTAGTGATCTGAAAAACTGTAATTTGAATCGGAATCTACCGTTAAGGTATCTTTGTGCTGCATTGATTGTAGCATAGCGGTAGTGGTAGTAGATGCTGCTGCCTCGCCTGGCGCCTTGAATTCACTTCCTGTCCCGACGGTGACTTGAGCAAATTCCACCTCTCGTGTAGTTTTTTCTACAGCATCTCTGGATTCATTAATATATTCCATATGCCCGAATCCATCAGCAGAAATATCTTCCAAGTATTCATTATCTTGGCTTCCCGATGGGCCAGCCTCCACTGTGGACACGCTACCACTCACTTCCTGCACCTGAAGTCAAAATTTGTTGTATATGCATATTTAAGAATCTTCTTTTTTTTTTATATATTTTACCTGATTGGGTGCCGTTTCTGGTATGTTGCAATCATTAGCAGTGTCTGAGGACGGCACGCCTTCTCTGGCAGCTTTGCCATATGGATTTGGCTCGTAGTGTTCCGAAAGAGTTTTAGCTTGCTTTGATGCCTTTTCCGTTGCTGCCAAACAGTCGCTTGGTCGCTTGCGTTTTAACACACTACCTAGACCTACTGCTCTCAAAAACCGCCCATAATAACCATCTGGAGCAGTTTTCTCAGCCATATGAAAGACGACTGCATCTCCAGGCCTATAGAGCAGGTTAAGGGAAATTCCTCTTTGTGGCGTTTTGAATAACAAGTCGTTATACGACTTTTGATGCGATTTGACGTGGCTTACAATAACTGGATATTCCATAAAGCGTACAGCACTGCGGCATGTGTCCGATAAATGACCACTCGCGCCACAGATACAACACATCCTGCGTTTGTTAAACTGTATTTGGGAATTGGGGTGTGCATTCGGTTGAGTCTATGGTATAGTTTGAGGGTTTATATCGATTTATTTGCGACTTTTAAAATTAAAAAAAAAAAAAAAAAAATACTTACCGTTGAGTGGTAACGACGCCATTTGTCTGGACAAAGGTTAATTGTGTGTCCGCGCACCTTGCAAATAGGACAAATAAGCCGGCTTTGGAATGTGCAAGCATTGCAGCTTTTGGTAAACATTTGTGTTTTATTGCCACACTGAAATAAAGAAATTTGTATACTGTAAGAAGCAAGTAGTTGATTATAAAATTGAGCGATACGAACTTCTGATATTGAGCACTTAAATATGCTGATTGCTAAATTTTTTTTATGAAAAATACATACTTAATTGCAATTTCCTTACCCTCAGACAAATCGTGTTTGGACAGCGTGGCTCGAAATGACCAGTCTCACCGCACATATAACAAATAGGTGGCTTTTTCGGACGCCTACATTTCGCACGAGTGTGTCCAAATTCACAGCAATTAAAACATTTCAAATTGCTATATGGACGCATTTTTGGGTAGCGATCTTCGGTGTAAATTTTCCATAGCTTGCGATCCTCTAAAATATTAAATGGCACATTTTTATATGAAATGCAAAAAAAAAACCCTAAAAAAATTATTCCTTTGACTTACTTTCCATGCCTTTATGTACTCCAACCACAGAGAAACGTTCTCCATGCCATGAGAAGTTATAAAATTTGATCATTTCATCATTCCAACCTATACCACCTGTTTGCAAATTATGTTCATTATAGACAATGTGTCGAATGGGTAAAGTATTTTTGATTTCTTTTGATATCGCTCTACTTGATACCACCTCAGGAGGTGGATGAATAGTTTCTATCTCATCTTCTGAACTCCCTTCCAACTCAATTGCCTTTTTCTGCAACATTGGTTCAGCCATACTATCAATCGATGCAAAAATCTTATCCAATCCTGCAATAGCATCATCAGGCACAGCATCAGCAAACCCTGGTGGTTCGATTATTTGCACTGATTGTAAGCTTATTCGATCAGGCTCAACCTTCACTCCACTAACTGATGTTGATGACAATGATTCTTTTTGGTACTGTTCTATATTATTATCTTGATTACTAAGAGTTTGTCCGTCATCATCCCAATTTTCCTCAACATCCCTATTTCCATCAGGTCGTTTATTTTTATCTTCTTCACGTCCTTGTACCAAACTATTCAGTGTAGCTATGAATTCGTTGTCTGACATATTTCTAGCCGCGTTTGCGGTATCACCAGCTGAAGCTCTACGAGAGCCTAATGATAGCGTTCGCTTACGTATCTTCTTGCTGCAATGCTCAACAGCATGGCCACGTAAAATAAATGAAACTGGCGTTTTACCCACATCATTGTCAAGCTCATCGTCGGTACTCGCATCATGGACATGCGCGTCAGAGCCCCGATTATTGATTGAGGTACGTCTCTTGCTGAAACGCTTAATTTTTTGATTACTCGGCGTTTGCTGCACATCCTCTGCCTCTGAGCTGGTATCCACTGCATTTATGATTGTTCTAACGCGATTACTGCCTTTGGAGTATACGTTATCTTGTATATCAGATTCACTTTCATAAACATCCATTGCTCTAAATTCCGTTTGCTCAACACGGAAACTGTTTTGATGTTTGTTTCGCTTTTCGAATGTACTGTTGGCCTCAGTTGTTGCTATTGTAATGTAATTTGATGGTGGTGCTGTGAACTGACCTGTACATATAACTTCTTCTGAAGCGGGTTTTTTGGCTGCGGCATCGTTTGGTTTCGATTTCTTTGATTGGATTTGTGGTGGTTGCATTAGGCTATCGACATCAGCCGTCAACAGTACCAGATCTTGGTCATCAGCCATACAGTTATCTTTAAGTAAACGACTACGGTCGGTCTGGCCAATGAAGTCATCGGAGGACAGCACAGAGCAGGGCGATGCACACCTACTTGAAACTTGCTCCGCATGATTTTCAGATGTCACATTACTTCGTGTTTCAGTTGGCTTAAAAAAGTTTCCTGATTTCGATTTGTTATCCATTACAACATCCGACGCATCCATGGCATTATCTTCTTCCATTTGAATTGCACTTGATTCAGCACCTTGGCCTTCATTATCACTGTCAGAGAGAGTGATTGTGGGTGGCGGCTTTGTTGGTATAAGAACAACATCATCATCAGAACTACCTGTTCCACTATTACTACCTGAAGATGAGTCCACCACAACAGTTTCTACTGATGTTTTTTGCTTACGCTTTTTGTTTCGAACATTTTTCGACTTTTCCTTTTTCGCATGTATCAATAGTGCCTTTTGCAACTTGCTTTCCTGTTGCTTAAAAGGGCCACTGCGCGGCACAAGTCTTTCAATTATTTTTTGTTCTTTCTTTTTCAAATTTTGTTTTGAATTTTTTTTAACACCCGCGAGCGGGTTCATTCGCAAATTTGTATTTTTTGTTTTGGGTACTTTTGGTTGTTGTACTTCCTGCGCTTCCAGCTGATGGCCAATGACATTCTTAGAGGATTGGGATTGAATTTGATTTTCGGACGCATGAACGACAACATTTACAATTCTCTGGTTACTGGCTTCTACTGTGTCCAGGGCAATATTTCTTGTTGGGTTTTCTATACACATATAAAGTTCTATGAAATCACATTTTTATGAATATTAATAATTACTTTAAACTTACCATTATCATTTTTAGGTTCATTTTGTTTAACCTCACTATTTATAGCAGCGGTAGTTTGTTTAGCAGATTTTACGCTATTTGCCCAATAGCGCGTATCGGGCACTCGACTGGCTCCTGCTAGTCGATTCACAACGCTTCTTTGTGTAACAATACGTTTAACGATCTCATTTTCTTGAGCTTGTGACTCAACTGCATTGTTTACAACTTCTACTGTTTTCAAATCAACAGCTTCATGGTGTATTTGGCCGTAAAGCCTAGATTCCAGCTCATTGTAATCTTCTCCATCTATATCGGCCTATAGTATTTTAGTTTAGGTATGAATATAAAAAAGGCCATGTTTGCTTGGATTTAAATAACAAAGTTTACCTCGTCCATTTGTAGTATTTTGGCGTTGGTACCATTGAACAAGATCGCAGGGTTTTAGTTGGTAATTTTCCTTTTAATCAAAGACTTTCTATGCTTTCAATTACAGCTCCAATTAGAGCTGGAAAACAATCAATAGTATTGTATTATCGATAGTATCGATGTTTTTCTTGTAGCAGTACTTCTACAACAGTGAATCACGTGTTTCGCTATTTGAATTACGAATGACGAATCACCCCGTTTACACGACACATACTTGATTCGTTTGCTATTTCTGTTGCATATATACTTTCACCTCTTCATTCACTCTAGTTGTAGCCAATAACCTCTTCTGCATGATTATTTTCATAACACCCGCCTCATTTGAATCCATTTAAACATTTAAGTGTTTCTTGTTCGTTTAAATTTTATACTCTCTGTTAAATTACGTATGAAATACCAGAGAGCTCTACCAGAGGATTCAGGTGAAGTTTCTATGAGATTCTTAACGCCAAGTTGACAATTCTACCCGAAACTCTTACATTTCATCTCTTTCTAACTCATGCAATATAGCATGTATGCAAAATATATGTATGTATGTAGATCCCGCTCACTCATTGTAGTACTAACAGTGATATTAATAATAATAATAATAATAATTTTTGGCGCTTACACTTTATAGCTTGGTCGAGCTTCTCCTACCATTTGTGGTGTGCGTCTTTATATTATACCACAAATGGAGGGACCTACAGTTTTGTGCCGACTCCGAACGGCAGATGTATTTTATGAGAAATTTTTTCATGGCAGAAATACCCTCGGAGGGTTGCCATTGCCTGCCGAGGGGTGACCGCTATTAGAAAAACTTGTTGAGATTCGAACCTTGAACTCACCGGCATATCAAGTTATGGTACGCACCGCTACCAACTCGACCACAGTGATATCACGCTATAAATACCCGAAATAACTGTGGGAATTGCAGTTTCAGTAGTCGTGTCTTGTAGGTTGGTACACTTGTCGAACTAAATTTGTTTGGTAAAAAAAGTATATAGCTAGCTGCAATGTCATGAGTGTCTTCTCTTTTGTTTCTTTTGCACTTAATAACGTTAGATCAAATAGCCTATTTGTAACAACATAAATATAAAATTTATTAGCACCAAACAATTATTGTAAGTATTTTAATTTAAATGTAATGCAGGAACAAAACAGTAAACAAAGTTCAAAGAGGGATAATATTAGGTAAAATGCAGGAATAGCCGGATATTGCAAGAGGATTAGTCAAAGAAAACAAGGAAAATGAAGCTGAGTTATAAAAACAGTTAAGGATGAAGCTGCATAGTTTGGGGCCTGCATTGAGAAAATAGTCCGAAAGGAAAGGGGTAAACAATTTATGGTACATTTAAATGTACGCAGAAATAAAAATGTGTTATGCAAAATAGACTTGGACTGGTCAAAAGCGGTATGTCTTACATAATAATCTGACTAAAAGAAGATTACGCCAGCCCAGTTTCAAAACTATTACCTATACCTTTTTAGTATCCGCCTTCAGCGAAAAATCGCAGGCATGTTTCCCAACTGGTGGAATAGGAAATTTTGTTCGCTCTGATGATATTGAAGAGGTAGGTACAGATCTAATTAATACCTGAACGTTTTTGGATTGACTGCTTAAATTTTGTCAAATTACTATTGAATTTGAATTATTTGATAATTTTACACTTCAAGTATACACATTTCAGAGTTGTAATTTCCATGTTCGAATTTTCGAAGTGAAGTGTATTCCGGGTGAAACTTACAATAGGCGGATTCAATCTGGGCGAATAAAAAAATGCCAGGTGAATTTTTTTTCGGGCGAAACTCATGATAACGGTGATTATGTTTCCACGGGACATGATTCGCTCTCCCATTCCTAATTCGCTCTCTCATTCGTAATTGGCAAGCCAATCACAAACCGAATCCACTTGATTCCCTATAAAAATTTTTGTGAGCGAATCATCTCTTTTGTAGTTGAGTCAAACTGAATCACCATGCGGATCACGAAAAATCGATGCCGTTTCTAATTTTATTCGGGAATTTATCGAAAAATTAAACAAACAAGAAACAATTAAATGCTTAACTGGTTCCAAACGTTGAGTTTGTAAAGAAAATAATCATGCGGAAGAGATTGTTGGGCAAGCCTAGAATGAATGATGACGCAACAGTATGTATGTAAGTATTACAACAGCAACAAATATGCCAAACGAATTACGAAAGTGTTGTGTAAAAGGCGTGATTCACAAGTTCGTAATTCAAATGAAAAACAACGCGATTCACTTGCCGTTAAAACACCGTTCTAGATAGAATCGACTATAATTGCAAAGTTGTCGTTGTCGGTGTTGCGGTACCCCTGCCGGAAAAACTACACCGAAACAATAGTTGAGATATTATCGATATTAAGTGTTGCAAACGAGTGAAGAAAAATTCTGTCTCCTTATCAAAAAGAATTATAGAGAACATGATTGCGCCTTCCCATTTCCGCAACTACGCAGAAGGCATAACTCAATAATTTAAGGTTGTGTTGATCAGGCAACAACAAAATTTTCCGTTTGACGACTGCTTTACCTTATGTCAGAAACGGCTGCTTTGCTTTGTTTATGTATATATTTACATGATACAAACAGCTAATGAAATCAATGGAAACAATTAGTAAAGGTAAAAACTATAGAAATTTGCATACATATTGCTAATAAACGCATTATTTATATTTGTAGTAAACTTCAAAAATATGTGGTAACACTTATAAAAGTAAAGGAGCAATGTGGAGCAGTTACAATGCCATTGGATTCACTCCATGAAGCTCTTCGTCGCACTTCAAACGGAACACGGATAAATGATCCGCCTATAATCCTAGGCTTTCCGCAAATATCGCACATAATTAAAATTTAAGTTTTTAGCAAAATTTTTCACAAAAATAACGCGTAGTCACTAAACACAATCCTGTCACAAACGAAAATTGTCAACAATAAAACATAAACAAAGGCAACACACCTGATAGTATAACATAAAGTTTTTACAGCCTAACCTAATATTCACGCACTCCGGCAATTTTCTGCCAAAAATGTCTCATGCTCATACAACTTGTATGGGAGCAACCCAAATTGAATGGCGTGCGCCAAAAGCTAACTCAGTTTCCAATTTTAATTTTGCCTGACATTTCGATTTGACGTTTATCCCACCGTTGAGGGTGATGCGCATTGTCTTAAATATAACGAATACGGACTTTTTTGTTTGGATGAGCAAAAAAATTATCAAAAAGCTTTGAATGAAAACTTTTTTATAAATTTGTACGTTGTTTGGAACTTGGGATTATGATTTTTATGATTATTATTGCTTATATAATATAAAAGTGGAAACAAATCAATTGCCAAACTTGTTAATAAGTTCCTGTGTTGAAGCTCTTCATATACATTAAGATAATATTTAATGTTTAAATACAAATTAATATGTAACATAAGGTAAAGCAAATCTTTAAAGAAAATAAATAAATTGAACCAGCGCTGAAAACGTCCACCTTGTATTGTTCTCAAACGAATTTGACAGCCATGCAACTATGTAAGGCAAACGCACGCAAATCAATTTGGGGTGAACGTGGTTAAAAATTTTGCGTGCGTGCGTCCCAAAACGCAAGCCGTTTATATTAGGTTAGACTGTTAGAGATGTGGAATAAGAGGAAGGACGTATTTTATCGATATCACCTGTAATAGATACATCTTGCGCCGATGGTTATAAACAACGAAGTGGAGAAGGGAAAATGTTGAGCCAGTCATTTAAGGCCCGTTCTCATTGTTTCTAGTTTTTTTGTTGCTGTGAAAATACCAAAAATCAAATCTTGTATTTAATACAAGTTAAAGAATATATAAGAATCAAAAAAAAGTAAAAAATGACAATCTATAATTTCAAGTAAAATCCCGCAAGCGCCATTGCATCGTGCTTAACCAAGATTCGCAATTAAATTTTACAATCGATTCTTCAGACTTCGTTGAATAAAGCCTATAATAATTGCACAAGCCCTAAGATTTTGTTTAAGGTGCGTATTTACAAATGAAAATAATATCTTACTATCCCATAAATATTATAAATAATAAATTTGTTAAGAACTTTATTGTTCTTTAAATGAATAATAATTCACAATTTTATTGAACTCGAGGCCAGTTTGTGGAAGATTTTATTTGGAAATAAACAACAACAGTTTTTTAATGGTTGAAGCTATTTCGGAGATCACCACCTCTCCACTCCTTTGTTTAAATTTAATTATATTTATTCTTCATCACCATTTTCCAAGGGTTTGAACCAAGGTGCCTCCCTTTGCAGAGCCTACACGCTACATGCCGTGCTACGCTTGCTGAGTAGATTGTTGTGTTTATTCCATATTTCTTAAACAAACCCTTTATAAATAAGAGCAGCTAATCTGACGCTATTTAAACTTGCTTATATGGTTGTTATTTGTGTTTTTAGCAATTCTATATATTAAATATGTATATTAAAATTAGTTTTACTAAATATGTAATGCATTTAGGCGTGCTCATCCATGCGTATAAATTTATTACGAATTTTATTGGCTTTTAAATTAATAATAATTCACAATTTTATTGAGCTCGAGGCCAGTTTGTGGAAGAAATCATTTGGAAAAAAGAACAACAGTTTTTTTAATTATTATAACAAAAAAAATGCCCGATAACCAACTGAAAACCGATATACACTACACATTACTAAAGCTTAAAGCCGGGCCACGTATTTGTCAGCTTCCGAATAAATCGACATTCCATATCTGTTAAAAGTGAATATTCTTCAATAAACAAGTAATTACCTTATTAAAAGTGTACAACTTTGAAGTCAATAGTTTAATAATTCCTTGGTTGATTGCAGGAAAAATGGAAACTATGCAGCGTTACGTTTCGCCCGTGAATCCTGCTGTATTCCCGCATTTGGCCACGGTCCTGTTGACGATAGGCACGTTCTTCACCGCCTGGTTTTTTGTGTTCGTAGTGTCACGCCCAAGGAACTCAAAAGAAAGCACCCTGTTTAAAGAACTCTCAATAAGCCTTTGCGCCTCAATATTTCTCGGATTTGGCGTAGTTTTCCTCATGCTTTCAGTTGGTATATATATATAAATTGTATTTAATGGATAAATGAAAATCACAGGCTACACATTGAAAAATTTAAACACATTTATATACTTTTCTGTGTGAACATACTTTTATTATACATACATATATGTTACGTATTTTACATTGCGTTGAAAAAACTTGGTAAATAAAAAAAATTTAACCATTCTAAACCTTCAGTGATGCTACAAACATTAACTGGCGCCTTTCTGTGTCCTTTTAAAAACCTAATCTTTTGTTTTTGTTTGAATCTGAATAATATTACAGTTGTAATTAATTCCAATACATACATATATTTAATTCTCGCTATTATACGATCTCAATTCATGCAACAGTTAATTCGGCCTGCTTGAGTTTTTTTTTTTGCATTGCCGTTTTGGTATTTATCCAGCCAGTCCGGCTTTTTGCCTACATTTCTGCATAATGGCACGCAGCATAAATTGCTTGCGAGACAATTGGCGAACATGTTTCAAGAAAGTCTCTAAGTCAATGACACCACTACGCAAGGCCTCTCCCAAATAGTAAATTGCATCCTCTAGTGCAGCTTCTTCAGTATATGCATTGAGTAACCTAAGAAAAACAATAATTTTTGGATTTTATAACAAAAAATTCAATTATGTGTAATTATTTAGAGACATACTGTCTATAAAGTGGTGCAGTTGTGGCAACAGCTTCATCTGGATCAATGCCGTCGGACTTTTCTAACGATTCTAAGCTCTTCTCCAATTCTTGTTCCTTATCACGTAAAATGTTAATATTCTTTTGCAGTTCCACCTAAAATACGTGTGTTTGATAAAGTTAGATAGTAAAACAATTGTTTAACAACTTACTTCCTCTCTATTAAGGCGAGCAATAACATTATCAATTTTTGAGCTACCCTCTACCAACTCCTGCTTGGTACGGTTAAGCGTTTCAATTTCAGCCTGATATTGATTTACTTTCTCTTGCAAACGGCGTCTTAATTTGTCTTCTACCGCGCTAATAAGCGAGGCTTTGATGTGTTCTTCAGTTATGGTACCCGTGGAACTTGATGTGGTGGGATTCTATGGGATAATCCATATTGTGTAAATTTAATTTTTTTTTAACCGCAATTAACTTACATATCCCGAATTGTAGCCAGGTACTTGCGAAAAGTTCATATAATTTGGATATCCGCCTGCACCTGCATTAGGATTCGCAACAGCTGGATTACCTCCAGTTGGATATGGTGGGTACGGTCCAAAACTATTTGTTGGTGGAAATGGTGGAAAAGTTCCACTACTGCCAGAGCTAGCGGTGGGGTAAGGTGGATATCCAGCGCCTCCCGGTGAAGAAAATGCTTCAAAATAAAAGTATGTTGCAAACAAGCGCTTCTTTTTTTAAAACCTTAAAAGTACCTGGATAGGGTGTTTGATCTTTTGGTTTAGAAAATACTGGCGGATGGTCACCAAACGTTAGTATCATTACTTGTATAAGAGAAAGTAGATCTGATGTATGCTGCAAGTTTAAATGGCTACATTTAGGTACTAAGTAAAAGATGATTTACTTACTGGTTGCCAGTCATGCAAGTACGGCAAATATATTTTTCCATTATAGTCTACATACATAGATACTTTAATTTGCATTGTAGGTGTTGGCTTCACAAAGCACATTGGCGCATTTTGAGGATGTGTGTCCATTAACCATATAATTATGGGAATGTAGTAAGTGTTATCTACGAAATAAGATTTTTCTTATTAGTTTATACTTTCCCAACCAAAAATCCTTATTTCCAAAAATTTACTTCTGTAGACAACAGGTATGGTTCCAGACAAATTGAAAAGATCCTTAAAACTTCCATCGTTGAAAACTAAAAGTACATTTAAAGAAGAATTACATATCTAAAATTAAAAATTCCGATTTCCATGGGGGATATCTGATCGCATTAGCGAACTTTAAATTCGTTTTATTAAAAGACACAGAGTTTTATGAAGCAGAAGAGAATCACTATTAAAAAAAAAAATTCTTTAGATTCTACGTGGCCTCGTTGAGTCGATCCCGCGAATCTCAGCGCTGTTGCGAGTTAAAGCAAGCAGAGCTACAGACTCGAGCAAAGCGGTTTCTTATTATTTCTGCTAAATTATTGCATTGAAATTTAATTTGTAAGAACTGAGGTTGGTTGATGATATACATAAATAAATATTAAAGCAAATTATATGTATGTATGCAGTTAAAATAGGAAACTAGTACATATTGGGTTAGGAAACACCCTTTTTAACTCGCACTTACCGAATGTTTGCACATCGCATCCCAAGGATCGATATGTGGTAATTACATCAACAACATCTTTCTTGGTGGCGCTTTGATTTTTATACTATATACAAATCATATATTTCGATTATTTACTCAATCTCTATTGGAAATACAAATTTAATCTTCTTGACAAATAACATACCATTGAAAGTAATTTAGATATATGCGCCTCATCTGCAGCGGGTAACATTTTGTGTGTTTCGACTTTTAAGCTTTTCTTCTGAATATATTTTTAGTGTATAATATGAATTGATATAGCAATAATAAAAATAAAACACTTTATTAAATCACTCGAACTAAAAGTTTATTCTTTTGTTCGCTTTAGACGTTTAATGGATGACACATTCATCAAACGATTTTTCGTGTTGCCACCCGGTTTTCTTTTTGTAGTGTTGGAAAAATGTATGTAGTTTAGGAATGTTATGGCATTTAACAGGGTAGACAATGTAAACAAATTAATTCTATAGAAGGATGGATATCAATCAGGCGGATACCCCTTGAAAGAGCATTTATACTTCCGCCCTAAAAAAATGTATTTGATTGCAATTTTTAACATACCCAACTAAAGTTCAAAAAATTAGTACCATACATATTGCAGTTCTTTAAACTGTGTTGATCTCTGAAAATTCGGGATAGCTTTCGCTTATTGCAATAGTTGAGTAAGCGCAAAAATTGGCAGGAGTTGGGCTCAAAAACTTTTGATAGATTCTTTTGGGAATAACGCCGTTGAAATAAAAATATACAAAACTACTATAATTGACTGTGAAAAGGGAACACTTCAAACAAAATTTTAATTATAAATAAATATAGATAAGTTCACTAGAGATGTTTATTGAAGAAACAGTACATCTATCAGGTGGTACTCCAAAGACTATTTGCAATAATTCATATACTTATGTATACATATGTATGTACATATGTAATATTTTATAAATAAAATATACATACATATATTTAGGATCCCAAGTCATTTAAACTGGAAAGTTTTTTTTTAAGAATTTCTAACTTCGTTTGACAAATTTCTTTTCTTAACTCTCTTTCTTCCAAAAAAAATTCATATTTCTTTCTTTTAATTTCATAAATGTCATTTACCACTTGCATCTTCTTTCTTGCAATATCTCGTATATCTTTTAGAATCTCATTTTTCTTCTTAAGAGTTTTTTCAATTCTCTGCATCGTCAATAAAAGTTCATTTTGTGAGTCAGTATCTTGTTCTAGCAGTCTTTCATATGATGTCTGTTCCACTCGGAGTGGTTGTGCGCTGTCCTCTTGTTGTGATTGCGGATCGTAGTGCATGCTATTCTGTTGTATCTCTGTTGGATCAAGTCGCGCAGTAACTAATGGATCATCTAAAGTTTCGCCCGAATCCGCACCAAACGTAACAACTTGTGGATTCCCTGAGAGTCCCATTTGCAATAAATCTGCTGCAGTTTGTTCCAATGAGGACAATCTTATTGCTTGTGAGGTTCCACCACCAGTGGTATTGACATTTTTACTGTTTTGTGCAATTTTCCTCTTTAATTTTGCTTTAAAATGTATCCATACCCTGTGCCATTCTTCTGCTGTTCGAAACGGAGGGCCACAGTTATTTAATTTATCGGTAATTTCATTCCACACGCCTTCGATGCTAGCTTTTGATTCCCCAAATGCGCGTACACCATGTGCCAATGAAGGGTTAAGCTCCATTTGTCGGACTAACAGCTCAAACTGGTGCCTTGTTGTAATTTTCACCATTTTTACATCAATTACAGTAACACAAAAGCATACAAATTTCAAAATAACGAAATTACTGATATTTATATAATAAATTCTTCTCTCATTAAAATTCGCACTATACTTTCGTTTTAGACACGTGCACAGCAACCGCAAAAATGCAGTTGCCAACATAAAGGATAGGTAGCAACTTCAGTTGACAGCTGTCAATTGCCAGTCGCCATCTATAGCAACTGACAACGCAACTGAAATTTGATTGCTATCGATAATTAACCGATAAATATAAAGCCCAGTCCCCCTGTTGAAAATTTAATTGTACGTGAAATCGATCAATAGAAACGGAAGTTTTTTTATTTGTGTTTGTAGGTTTTTAGTTTCGCCGTAGGATCTTTGTACATTTTTTTATATAAATAAATACTTAAATTTTGTGTTTAAGTTACGAGATAAATAAAAGTTATTTAATCAAAATATTATATTAAAATCATTTGCCATTCGAATGAAATCCACATTCAGTTTAAGGCTACTGATTATAAATAAATAAAGACAAATCAAATCTCAATACAATATAATAAATAATTACTTGCGCTTACGATATTTTTTGCAGTAGCGACTTGTAATTAATTAACTACTTCAAAGTGGGCGAACCAAAAAAAAAACACAGATAGTTGAATAATATACTGCAGTAAAAATAGAACTTTTAAGGTATTTGTTCGAGTAGCGGTCGTGAAATATACATACATACATAAACATATGTACATATGTACGCATATGTAATATAGTACATACTATATGTAAGTAAGTTAAAAAACAATTTTGAAATTTTATAATGCGTTAAGTTGGCTGTTTCGTTGTTTGGGTTGTTAGTTTTCATTTCAGACACTCAAACTTCTCCATTCGATCATCTTCATAATTATATGATCCATTTACGCAACATCCAAACATCAATTCCATTCAAGCATCATCTCATCACTACTTTTTCTTCATTCGTCTGAAAAAAAAAACACACAAAAACCAAATAAGGACATATTTTAATACAAACACAAAATAACGCAATTTTAAGGTAAAAAATAATCGCAATAATGGATCGACTAGAACATGCATGTTTTGGCAGAAAATAAAAATATCGATTTCACTTATTTTATCATTATTTCCTAAATTATCTTTATTTTTATCATAATTGCTTCACTGCGATTTAAGTAGCTTAAACATAAATTTTCAAATTATATATGTACTCGTATATGTATGTACATATACATATATTAATTAATGTATGTACTATTATTATGGGATCTCAATTTATATAATATACATATTTAAAAGTATGTATGTATGTACGAGTATGACGTGTAAATGTTATATACTCATTACTTCTCCTGCTGTAGTATTATAGCTATTATAAATATTTTTCTTATTTGCAAATATACTTGCATTATTGTGTTTAATTTTTAATTTTTTTTTTGCTTTAATCTTGTGGTACATATAAAAATAAATTGTTTTTTTTCTATATAAATTAATATAGTACATATGCATGTATGAATAGACGTACAAATGTATTTATGTACCTACTTATAATAGGTGTGCCAATAGATCTAAACTTCGAATGTGGATATTGTTCAACTCATTTCGCCATCTTCTTTACGATTTTAACCTTCACATTTTACTCTATTTAACCATTGCATTTTTGTTTTGAAACGCCATCACTCGCAACTTTTTTCCCTCCGCATTAGCTTTTGTTACCTACTTTCCTGTTTTCAATAAACCGGCTATATGAATTTCAATACAGTACAAACATATGTAAGTTTTTTTTGTTAGTAAACTTCAACTAGTAGTTAATACATTATTTTGTTATTTGTTTTGTGTTTTACAACCTTTAAAGGTTTTTGATCGAGTATTTATTCACTATTCTGAAATGTTTCCCTATTTTATAAGATTTTGTTGGTGTACCTTAAAAAAAAAAGTCGTGTGGCACACTTTTCTTAAGTTGATATTGCTTTAATATTTCCTCTCTTTTGTATAAGTGTTAATGTATGTATGTATGTATGTCACTAAATTTTTCATTTATTTATGCACACTAATATACAGTCACTAGGGATAACTCAAGATTAGTAATTTAATATAAAAATAAGCATATAGTCTTATACCCATTTATGTATCGGTCTAAAACTATGTTCCCACAGCAGCCCCATTCGTAATTTGATGGTGATTCGTTTTGCCATTCTTAATTCATTTTGCAAGAAGGAACCAACTACATTATTCTCCATACAAAATTTTGAGAGCGAATTACGTGAATTCAAAATTCGGATTGAATTATCCTCCGAATTACAAACAAACCCAATGAAAAAGTAAGCCAAAACAAAGGTTGAATAATAACCACAAAATACTGTTTTACTTTAATGGAAGCGAAAAAAATTATAATAAGGCGGAGGTTGTTAAACACCTTAAGAATGGTAGATGAGTCCAAATTGTCTTTAGCGGAACTGTTCCACATCGACGAAGAGCGGTTGCAGCTTTTAAAGCCACTCTATCTGCTACAGCTGCTTCACACATGAATGGAAAAAATTATCAACATACATACATAAGTATATACATACATACTATATATTTCTGAATCAAATTTTATTTTTAAAACAACATGAGCGATTTCCCAAGTCATCCCAAAACTATTACAATATAAATTAGCTATGTAAAATTGCTTTCAACTCGTTGAAATTATGTTGCCATATATTTGAACATCTGTTCTACTTCTCAGAAAACGTTCCAGATGGCGTTGAATTGCCTATGCTGTACAACCTACAAAATTTTTACCGCTTGTAACCGTTTTCGTTAGTCTTTTTGTATTGGAAAAAAGTTTTGCTTCTGATTTTCCAACTGGATAATATATGTATTATGAAAGATGAAAGTAAAAGTAGAGAGCTTCAGCATAATATTTAAATTATTATCTACTCAGCTCTATAGTCGAAGAATCGAACATAGTCAAATCTGTATAATAATGCTATAATTTTCAATAAGGCGCAATAAAAATAAAATAAGTTTAGTTATTGTGTTCGATTTGTATGAGTATACAAAATTCATATAAATATTTAGATAAATGCGAGCATAAAAAAGTGTTTTTAGTGCTAATAGTCAACAATTGCGCATTAAGAAATAATATATGAATATTCAAATTAATACATATTTTCAAAGCTAAAATATGTATATAAAATTTATATGTATGTACATATGTAAGTGAATTTCAAAATACAGTAAGGAAGTTCACAAGCCGTGTTATTGGTCGTATTTCGTCGTATCGTGTATTGTAATACAACAGTTGTAAATTTGTTGTTATAGTTAAACATGTTAAATTTTTTTATTTCAGCACAACTCTGAAAGTTATGTTCAGTGTGTTATTCGATCAGCTCTTTCTGTTTATCATCATTTGAGGTTTATTTTTGATTGAAAAGTGGTGACGTACGTTTACATATTTTAAAGAAACCGACCGCTCAAGTTCCTCTGTTATTTCAAGAGCACATTAAAGAAATACGACCAATAACACAGCTTGTGAACTCCCTAAACAATTTACCTCGCTTGTAAACTTGCAAACAATCTTTGAATTGACTATCAAAATCGATTGTTAATGTGTACCGACCACACTTTACACACTAACTGACAATCTAAGCGAATCTATTAAAATTGACTGGCAAGTCGTAAAATTTATGTTGTGTAAATATGAACATTTACATATGTATATAAAAATGTATTATACAATTTTAAGCCTCTCTAACATAAAAAGTCGTATGTAATTAAACCTTATATTATGTCGCTTTGCAATACTTTTGGATAGTAGTGGTATTACTGACAAGGAAAAACACTTGCAAATTATTCATTCGCTTTCGTTCGAAAACTTATAATTAAGCGATTGGCGTTCGAGTACGCAAATATCTAGCAAAGTAGGGGACATTGAGAGCGCGAACTGACAATTTGACTTGCGAGGGGAATTTGCTCGTTTCTGCTGAAATTTTTTTGTCATAAGCAGTTTGCCAGCATTAATGAAGCTGACCACAAACAGCTGATAGTAATTTAGACAATTTTAATTAAAATAAGAGACATGCAAGGTGTGCCAGTTAATGTAAGTTTCGTTAAGTTTTCTTTTTTTTTTTTAAGAAAACACTAATGCAATGTTTGTCATTTTGTATATTTGGATGCGGAACATAAATCAATCAGCTGTTGGTAAAACTTGTAAGTTTCTGCAAATTTTGCTTTCGCGTACATTTTCCAGATTGTTTTTTTTTTTATTTGAGAGAATGAGAGAATATTTTTCACTGGATATTTATTCGAACAGAACAATTGATTAAATGATCAGTCAGTCAAATAAGCATTACACAAAAATTTCCATACTTAGCATTATTTTACTTGAAAAAAATCTGCACCATGGTCCATAAACAAATTTCGTTCAATAATGTGAGGTTATGAAACGGTTGCAGTCGCTATTTTCGAAAATACTCTTTTCATTCTGTCGGCGAAAAAAATCAGTACCTATCTAAATACACTAAAATTACTACTGACTTTTTGGTGAAATAACTTAATACTATAGAAGTTGCAGCTTCAGATTTCTTTCACGGGTATGAACAAAACAATAGGATACTTTACTTCTCACTGACTGATGCAAAGCTCGAAGAGAAATTTGGTGCGCATTGCAGCTGTAAACATTTTTTGAATCGAAAAACCCAAGTATAAAACAGATTTATACAAAAATTTGAAATTTTCCTTAGCAAAATGTCGAAATATATAACAACAGTGGCAAAACCAAGCTAATCAATTTTTCAATATACATATGCCTAATAGATATGATTGTATTTTTTTTAAAACTAAATCAGTTATTGAAAACTGCAATAATATACGAAGTTTATTAAATTAGAAAAATGCGCATTAACATCAATAAGGCGCGGATACAGAAATATCCGAAACTTGCACGCAGAAAAATTTAAATGTGTATGTAACAGTTCATCGATCATGATTTGTCTACAAAAATATTTTTTTGGACCTTCCCCCCAAAAAAAAAAATGATTTTCAGCCCCTGACATCAACCATATACATATGTATGTATGTACATATGGAATATTGGTATAACGAATTATTAACAGAAAATATCTTAGTTTTTAAACCACTATTAGGCGTCTAAGATAGATCTAGTAAACAATAAAGAGAATACCTAAATCACATAATATAGCTGTGCTTGAAAAAAATAATTGCTAAACAAAAAGTGTTTTTTTTTTTATTGAAATGGTTAAAAAAAATTATTCTTAGTCCCAATAAAAGCTTTGGTCTATAGAAAAAGAAAGCATGAACAGCTCAATTCCATTATAATTTGCGGCGTTCAGACAGCGCTTAATTAAGTCAATAAGTAAATTGTGTCCACTCAAAATACACGAACACAATATGCTAATTGCATCAATTAAGGCTCTGTCGGTACGCCGCTTTAGCAGGCAAGTTTTAATTGCAATAATTTCAAAAAATACCGTTAGAGTCCGTTCACACAATGCTTAATTGAGTGAATTAGTAAATTTTGTATATTGTCCGATTGGGATTCGGATATTGGAAGAAAATAGAGAATTACAACAATCTAAAAATTCTTCTTGTTTAGCTGCAACGACTCATGAATAAATGTTCAATCCTCTAAAAAAAAAAAGCAAAAATATGTATAATTAAATATTTTTCGGACTTCTTTCACTTACTTCTAAATAATCTTATGTTTTGAATGCAAATAGTAGTACATATGTATGTATATTTTATGATGCCGTGAGTTGTAAATATTTACAAAGCATTTGTTCTAGTTTTTTTTTTTTGTGTATTCTCAGTCTATTGCAGTTAAATACATACATTCATATAAATGAAGCTAAATTTTCCGACTACATAATTTTGTTTTTTGCAAATATACTTTTGTTCGAAATACATACATACTTCACGTTTTCGACAATAATCTAGTTCTCCTATGAGGGAACAACGTTTAATGTATTCTATTCTATAATATGTGTATCATTTGGTTAGTAAATACATATGTACATATGTACGTTGTGTGTATGTTATTATAAACAAAAAATGTATATTTACTACTCGATTTAAATTTCATTGTGTTATAATATTTGTCACATTATAGTTGACTTAAAAAACAATTAAAAATTAGTTTAGTTGATTGTTCATAAAATCAGATAGCAACAACATTAAAAATAAAATTGGCATGAGTGTTTTGTGAGTATGCAATCTATGTATATACATATGTGTGCATATAAAGTGTGCATGGGGTGTGGTGTTCTGTGCGTGCTGTGTGTGTATCAAAGAAATCAATTTATAATAAAAGAAAGGTAATATAAATAATAAAGTTCGGAAAGTTCTATAACTTTATGTATGTAGCTAATTTATACGTGTTCACTTGTGTGTGTGAACACCATCTTAACTACAGACAAACAAAAATTATTACATTAAATACAATTTTGCTTCATTTCAATTACTACACATTTGTATGTGTTCTAAAGAGTACGCACTATTTATTAATGATATTATTGGCGAGAGCGTTATTGTATGTATGTATGTATATGAAGCGCTTGAGTGCATGTGCGCGACACAAAGTTAACTATCAATTGATGCATGTGAAGGGCAGGGATAGGGACATTTTATGTCGTCCAAATTTATGTATTTACCATTCGCTATTTATGTAACACTTGTTCGGCCTTAGGCTAGCTTCGAATATGCATACACACAAATCACACCCACAACAACACCCGCCGCAATATAGGTAATTAATGACCTTCGTTTCTTCGCCGCATGTTTGCTTTCCTCGGATTCGCGCTGCTTTCGCTTGATCTCGTTCACTTTCTGTTCAATATTGGATTGTCGTTCGACACGTTTCCGCCTCTTTAATTCATTTTCAGGACTGCTGTAAATGAAAATAATGATTTGAATGTTAAGAAAAAATTATTTTTGATAATAATAATATAGCGGAGTTGCATAGCATTGATAACTTAAAAAAAAAAAAAAAAAAAAGATTTAGCCAGTTTCAAAAAGTTAATTAACGTTGAGAGAGAAATTTTGAGCATTACTCAGTTATACAAGGCATTGATTTAATTCGATAAGAGAGGTTCAGAGATATGAAAGAGTTATTTTTTCGAACGACTCCAAGTTTAATATTTTTGGATTTATGGACGTCGATGAGTATGGAGAAAATATGGTTGTTTTTACATTCTGCTTGGACAAAAGCGGCTTTCTTCAGGTTGTGATCGCTTTGTACTGCTTCATATGCACAAAATTCCTTATTGTTTGAGGATGAACGTCAACAATTTAACTTTCTTACAGCTCGTTTGCGATTTCCACCGCCGTTACCCTAGGATTTTCTGAAACGCATCTCACAATATGCCTTTTCGTTTGCTCAGACAATATCTTCGCTGGATCTTACTAGGAAAGTTTGTATTACCATGCTTTCTAATATATTAAACTCTGTGGATCGAGGTTTCTGCACAGTTTTTGCAATTTTGCGAATAGTCATATTCTCATTTTAGTATTATATTATTAATCAAAAGCTATGGATTCCCTACTAAGGTTGCCCGATTCTTTTTTCTGCTAAGAAGCCTCATAAAAACTTTTCCAATTTTTTAAGTTTTTTAACTCAGCCTCTTTTTTTTTTTTTAAATACATTTTTAGACTTACCTGATCACGGGTGGGTTGCTAATTGAGCTATCTGTGCCATTTAATTTTATTACATCTGATAAATCAGTACCACTACCACCGCCGCTGCCACGTTCACTATTTGTACACCGCTCATTAACTGCATTAGCGTTCTTATCATCCAAGTAGCCGTCATAATCGGGTATTCTGACTTCATCATCACTATCGTCATCGTTATCGTCATCATCGTCGTCGTCGTCGTCTTCGTAAAACTCATTCTCATCACTATCTGATTCATGCACGCGTTCTAATGAGGCCTGGGAGCGTTTCGGTTGTTGTGGTAACGGTGGTAGAGGTCTGTCCGACATTCTCTCAGCAGTTTTTTCATTATTTATGAAGTTATTCAACTCATCCTTGCTGGCATGTCTTGCATTATCGGTCATAGCGTAGAGTTCGTCGTTAAAACTTGCACTTGCTGGTATTTTTGGTAATGGTTTGCAATGTAGACTCAATGTGTGTGCGCCGCTGCAGACGTCCATTGGTGTTGTTCGGGACCATGTGCGTGGCGGCAGTGGAGGTGGCACCTCGCTGCTTATTGTGGTTAATGGATCTTCCTTGTAATTCAAAAATTCCTTTAATTAAATAAAAATTTTACGTACAAATGTTTGTATTTGATTATTATGTAAAATGTAAAAATCCACTTACTGAATCTTTAAGCAATTTGATGCCTTCAATAACAGCTTGATAAGAGAAATACAATTGATCGGCTGTCTGTATTAAGCCCATACGATATCTGCGCAACTCATACAGTACATCCTGTACAGAAACTTTGTTCTCACCTTCTTTCTCAATCTGTAAATGGTTAAATATATTTAACGTAATTTTGAAGCACGCTTAAAAACTAACCAAAACTAGACAGCAGTCAACTAAGCAAAAAGTGCCAGAACGGCCGATACCGGCACTGCAATGTACCACTGCTGGTCCCACGTCCGCATCGAGCGCACCCGAATCGCGCACCTGTGTTAGAAATTGTAGAAACGCAACAGGCGAACTGGGTATACCAAAGTCCGGCCATGTTGTATAGTGGAATTGTAATATCTCGCGGCTTATTTTGGATCCATTATCTGTTAACCTAATTCGAAAATAATTTTTAAACATATACTTAGCAATTTCGTACAAACTTAACTTACTTGAACCATCTGCGACAGAAATTCTTAAACTCTTCGCAACGTAAAAATTCAACAGTCAAATCAACTTCATTAAGTTGCAGCGCATTTTCAGCGCCTTCTATCTCTGGCCAATATTGATGGCATTTCACTTGCTTCTTTTCCATTAATTTGTTCAACATAAGTATGGCCCTAGTATTCTGTTCCCAAACCATCAGCCAGAAGTGGCCAACAGTGTCGACTAGTGGTCCTTGTGTTAGAATATATTTGCGTTCGGCACGTTCGAGCTGTTGGAAAATTTTGCAATGGATCATTTTATTCATTTTCTTTTTCTCGCATTTTCTACCACTTACCTTAACAAGATTTGCATTAATGTAATCTACACTGCCTCTATGGATGACAATGCGCGAATGATCGTAGGGATTTACATCTCTGTATCTGTTTAAACAGCGATTCTGTGGCTTCTCTGATTCATTTGTTCCAAATTGTTTTTCATTAGCTTCACGATCACAGTGATCACGAATGTCCTAAAAATAAAAATTAAAAAAAAAAATATATAATTTACTAAAAACCTGTCGTTTTGCGATAAAAAATTTCATAATCAATTTTAATGTAAACTTGACGCTAAAGAGTTAAATTGAAAATAAAAGGCAGTTGATTTAATTTAACTGTCATATTTTCAATAATATTGTGCAATAAATACAATTTCATACGGTATACTGGCAACTACCGCAACTAATGGAAATTGCATGTCAGATGACATAGAAAGTAGGGAGTAAATGCAAGTTCCTTGAGCCACGCGCCTGATTTGATCCAGCATAGTCCATTGACTTCCTTAGGCTCATTAAACGCAACTCTCGATTTTAGTTGAAATTTCAACAAGCCTGTCCGATTGGAGCACACTTAATGTTATAATGTCTGTACTGCACTGAGTGGAAATTATGTCAATACTTTCTAATGCGCTGTCCATCCTTTGCTATATCTAGCAAAACATATTTTGCCGCTCATTTTTTAATAGTCCGCCAGAGCTCTGTGGGCAATATCAGTCACTTTCACCCAAGACTTGGAGCAACGACCTCAACTTAACCTTAACTTAGAAAGCAAAACTACCAGGATTAACTCCTCAACATGCTGGGTAATGGACAGCAAACGTATTATTCATTGGTTTTTTGATTTTGCCCATTACAAATTGTGAACAGCTGTGTAAAACTAGTGCTCGGGCATGTATGTATGTATTTCTCGGTTTGATTATACAGTAAAAACTTCTTTTTAGTATAATTGTTGGGGCTCAAAACAGCGCACTTTATGTTTTAATAATAAAAATATAAGAAATAAGCACTTCAACGCAAATTGTTGAACTGAAAATTTCTAGGAAAAAGTGCAAACTTTAAGCAGTAAATGTCACAACACTTATTTATGAATACGTCATCAAAATGTCGAACATCGCTGTTGCCGTAACCTTCCATTCAATAAACCTTTGTGAAAGTTTCCACCTTCATTGTGATATTTATTTTTTATTGTTTTAGTGGCAAGTGTGCAATTTCAATTAGTAAGTTATTCATGTAGATATTGGCGATTCTCTTTCTTTGAATTTTTCACTGAAATATTAAGTAAATAAAATGTGAAAAAGTTCTTAGCAAATTTTGATTGGTCCTCTATAAAAACAGAAATAATTAAACCTTGTAATATAACATATTTTCAAATTTTGCAGGCAACTTCCAAATATCCTACGTGTTATGAATATGGGTGGCAATCACATAAATCTACACCTCGAATTGAACACACATTGTCAAAAATATAATACACAAGTCTGTAAAAAAGATACTGATTAAACCGTCTAAAGCTTTTTTATGTTACTACTTAGTAATATAAATACATTTTCCTTTTATTAGCTGCCTTTGATTTCGGCTTATTCAACCAGAAAATTTTGCGTTGGTGCGCTATCTCTTCCGGGAAATGATTTTTATGTTCGTAGGAATTGTCAGAAATTTAGTTGGATAATTTCTGGAATTTAGTAATTATTTTTACCGAGAGATATGAACAAACATAGTACATACATATGTGCATATGTATAAATTTTGCAATCGAACAGTGGGGGTGGTGTGCAAGAAGCGATAACTTTGTGGTTTGCATTAAAGCCTCGCAAAACCAGGACAAATGCGAAGAATGTGTTGAGTTGATTTAATATCGTTGTCTTGTAAACAACTAGCGGACAATGGGAGCTTTGTGGCTTTATAAGTCCTAGTAGCGCTCAGATCACCTCGACAATTTTACTAGACGACGTATTCAAACAGCGCATTTTTTTTTTGTCAAGGGTGTTGAGCATTTTTCCATAGAACGTATCATCTAAATATAAGTTTATATGGAAGACAAAAAAAAATTCGAATAAATCAATTATATTTTTCAGCCAACTAAAAGTTGTGCTTGATTTGAATGAGCTAAAAAACTGCTTACCCAAGGTTTTCATAAAAGTCCTAAATAAAAAGTTTAAAATTTTGAAGACAGTTTATAGAAATTTGCTTAATATTTGCGAATTTAGTATAAGCTTTGACTATTTTATTTGTATGCCTGTGGTTATAGATCCAACTAAATTTGAAAAGAAATCAAAAATAAATAAATACAAGTTCCAAAGATATCAAATTGAAATTAACTGCTATTATTGTGAACACAGCTGAATGTACATAAAGCGACCGACTATCATCTAGGGATCAAACGATACCTGCGAGTATAAGTAGATACTCGATACTTTTCTTGCAATATTCAATGCTTTTTACGGCAAACCGCGTAAGTATCGATACTTGTCTTTCGATAATTTTAGAACATTTCCAAAAAAAAACAATAAGTTAAATAGCAACGTTGAGGCAAGACAATACTAGATTAAAAAAATTTTCTCTAAAGCACGACTCTTTAGTAAGCACTTTGAAAAATTTATATTTTTTAATCGGTTTGTAATTAATATTTAAATGTTTTCTATGAATATGAGTTTAAATTCGCCACTGACTATAAATTAATTAAAAATACAAATTTCCATAGATATCAATGCAATACTTAAACTTATTGATTTGTTTTAAAATAAACCTTTTTTAAAGTTTATTAATAGTGATGATTGATGGACGAGTCCAAGTATCGATACTTTAGAAGGAACCGATGTGGCAACTTTTGTTTTCCTTCGACGTCATTTCGAAGTGACTTACGATTGGCAAAATGTTTGCAGAAGAAGAAGAGTTGACAAAATCCAGAAGTTTTTGATATAAAATTATGTCCAAGTTTTTAATAAAAACATTAAGATTATATATTTACTAAAAATTGAATAAAATTATAGAACTTGTACAATATTGACTAATTCAAATTTAATCAAAATTTATTTTTTGTTTATTTTATTATAATTATTAATAATAATATTTATTGGAGAAGTTAGGTATTTAATTTTTTTTCTGAGTATACGAATATCGCATAAATAAAACACATGTTTTTGCTGTATCACTTTCTTCAAAAAGCCTGCCCTCACAATTTTTCTTATAAATTGTGTTAAAGGTTTTTATGTGTTGGATATATGTATGTACATACATACTTTCTGTTGGGTTGGTCATACCTTTAAGTTATACATTTTCTTTTTTTTTCAACTAAAAACAGAGTACTTCACTTTTGAAAATTTAAATAAACTCAAAATAACATATTTAAAATGTGATGTATTTTTTTTTTTTACTAAAATAGTGCATTTCAATTAAAAATACTGCTCCTAAGTCCCCAGGATGCAGTTGAAGGATTTTGCTATTTTTAATAGGCATTTTATTTTTCATGAAACTTTCTCTAATTTTAAGCTTTAAGGTGGCAAGTGGCATGTAAAATTTGCTTCCGAATGGTGAAAGTGGAACGGAAGCGCCTACAATATGAATGCAGTTAGCCATAGTGAAAAGTAAGAAAATTTAAAATAATAACCATAACATAACACATACATATGTACATACATATATGCATGTACATATGTATGTATATATAAAAAAAATGTATGTACATGCTTTTATGCATTCCTATGTAAGCATGTACATATGTATGTACGCTTTTATAAAAAGTTACAAGAAAAATGTCACGCTGCTTTGTTTTCGAGGTGACTTCTTTTGAAGCAACTTTAAACTAATTCACAGCATTGTACCCACACACCAGCGCCAGCACTTGTCATGTGTTGTATGAATGCATTAAAATAATATTTATTACATACATACATGTAGCACAACTAAAACAATTACAATGGCAGAAATAGCGCATGGAGAAAATAAAAACACTGCAAATTTTCAAAGTGAATTTTATGAATGAACTTCTTTCGAATTAACAAGGCAAAAAATAAAAAAAAATAGTATAAAAAAACAACGAAGCAGCCATAGCGGCATCGCATCGGTGGCGGCCTGTTGCTTGCTATCGTCTTGGCCGGTTGTGTTCGCGCACTCTTCCAATCAACATTTCTCACATACATACATACATATGTACATACATATGTATCTAATTAGGCTCAAACGGTTGGTTGAAGCAGCGTTGGTGGCGGTGGCGTTTTCAGCACCAACAAGCAACGGCATGACTGGAAGCAAGAGTTTGCTGCTACCTGCACTGCAAATGCAATTAAAATGCAAAATCAATAACTCCATAAATACAGCTACGGCCAAAGGAGTAGAAAAACGGAAGCATTGATGAGATTTACTTTGTTTTCTTTATTATAAATAAAAAAATATTATCGAAACTATCTAGATAATAATAAAAATTTGGCGCTTCTACTATATAGCTCAGTGGTTGGCCGAGCTTCTCCTACCATTTGTAGTGTGCGTCTTTGTATTCTACCACCGATGTATTTTATGAGAAGCTTTTTCATGGCACAAATACCCTCTGAGGTTTGCCATTGCCTGCCAAGGGGTGACCGCTATTAGAAAAAAAAAACTTTTTCTATGACTTACATTTTATTTGCCCTGGCCGAGATTCGAACCTCGAACTCAGCGGCATATCGAGTTATAGCACGCACCGCTACCAACTCGACCACAGCGGCCATCGAAACTTTCTATATACTTGTGCAATAATTTAATGATATTCAAGAAGTGTTTTTTTTTTAATTTTTTTAGATCAATTTTCGGTATGGATTTTTTAAGGTTAATTAAATTTCTATAAATAAAAGTGCTAAAAATTACATATGTATGTAAATCTATTTTTGCCGGAAACCTTTTCTTATATGTATGTAAAGGGAGTTTTTTTTTAGACATGTGGGTTTTAGGAAGAAGTAAAACGCATATAGTTTAAAGCTAAGGCCAAGAATTTTGCTTTACTATAAAGTTAAGGGTTTATGTTATAAATGTTTGTTTTAAAAATGATTCTCTTCCAAGGCGTCAATCGTCTCGGGCTTATCTGCGTAGCCAAGCGACTTCACATAACCCCACAAAATATAGTCCAGCGGTGTTAAATCGCACGATCTTGGAGGCCACGCCACAGGCCCACGACGCGAGATAATGCGCTCACCAAAAGTTTCCTCCAATAAATTGATTGTTTCGTTGGCTGCATGGCATGTAGCGCCGTCTTGTTGGAACCAAAGGTCGTCCACATTAATACCCTCCAATTCTGGCAAGAAAAAGTCATTAATCATGGCTCTATAGCGTTCCCCATTGACTGTAACATTATGGTCGGCTTCATTTTTGTAAAAATATGGACCAATGATTCCCTCTCCCCATAGAGCACACCAAACATTGACTTTTTGAGGATGTAACGGCGTCTCAACAATGGATGGTGGATTATCATCACTCCAAATGCGACAATTTTGTTTATGAACGTACCCATTCAATCAAAATTGAGCTTCATCGCTGAACAAAATTTTCTTGTGAAAATCGTGATCGGTGGCCATCTCGTCTTGAGCCAATTCACCGAACATTTGCAACCGTTGTTACGGAGAAAGTCTATTCATTATGAAATGGCAAACCAAACTGAGTATAAATCAAGTAACAGCTGTCAAAAAAAAAAAAACAAAAATGGCTTCAATACCACCGACATAATGAATTATCAAAAATTAGTGAGCTATAAAATTGCATGTATAAAAACTGCTGATAAGCAAGCTTTAAATCTTTATTTTAATTTTGAACTTTATTTTTTTAAATCCTGCAAACAATATGAAACTTTTATTTTTTTTGTTATATCTTGCATGAACTATTTAAAAAAAAGAAAAAAAAAACTCAAATAAAACTATATAAAAAAACATAAAGAGATCATCAAAATGTGCCAATACGTCGCCGCGTTTCTTTTATTTTGGCGATAGCTGTGTAAATTATTACAGATGTTTGTACGCTCGAACACACTGCCAGGTATTGTGTGGTGGCGCAAAGGCAATGCATGCACATGGTGTCATACATATGTACTCATGTATATGTATGTCTATATATGTATGACTAATGTCGTGTGGCAATGTGCATTCATTTGTGTACATACAGTTGCGAGTATAATAAAAGTAGTGATCTTTTTTAAAAAAGACATTTCTTTATGAAATTTCAATTATAATTAAATCGATTACCGATAACTCTCTAATAAAAGTAATAAAAGCGTGCGTTACTTTAAAAAAGTGTAATTAAAATTCTTAAATTTTAAATCAAAATCTTTAGAAAACTTTCGAAGTGAGCAGTTTTCTAGTCAATATAATTTTAGTACAAAAAAAATACGAGTTTCTATTGGCTAAGACGAGTTTCATTTTTAAGAATTTTGTTTGCAAAACAAAAACAGCAATTAAGTACCTTAATAGTTTTACTTCAATTCAAGTGCAACAATATTGGTATGCACATGAGTACTCGCATATGTATGCACATACATGAAAATACATATATTTGTATATAAAACAATAAAATAGCTAGATATTCAACTCGATAATTGGAGCGAAACAGATTGCCATGCCAAAAGCATGTCGAATTGTCTTAATAAAAGATGCTACTGTGTATGTACAGTTGTCCACAATAAAATAGGAGCATATTTCAAAACGATATTTCTTAAAATTTCTATTTTTTATTTTTGATAATTTTAATTTAAAATTCAGTAGGATCTATAGCTGAAGCCATAAACTTAAATACAAGTTTCAAAGCTTATACGAAATTAAAATTTCAAACCCTTTATTAAGGACTTTAAGAAAAATTCTGGGTATGCGGTTTTGTAGCCCATTCAATTTCAGTTCGACAAAGTGCAAGTTTCAGTTGTCTAAAAAGTACCGTTGATTTATTAGAACTTTTTTTTTGTCAAGGGTGTTGGGTGTTTTCTTCCTTAAACGTAGATATGATGTATCTAAGAAAATGCTCAACACCCTTGACAAAAAAAAAACTTTTAAAAGGCCAAATCGCATTTGGAGGGAATCTAGAGAGACTGGGTGTGCTTTATAACGATTTCTGCAGCGACTAGAAGAAACCGAAAACCCTAAAGTACCTTTTTCGGTCGAGACCGAATTTTATATACCCTCGCGATGTGTTTTTGTATGCGCTGTGCCGCGTTCATTTTTCAAAACATCATAGGAACCCCGTTTCTTCGTTTCAAATCGTTGCTAGTATTAAACTTTACTCAATTTGTTCCCATAGATACTGAAAAAAACAATATGTTTATTCAATTTAGTGACCGTACCTAGCACTGTTATTTAGATACAGACATCTTATCATAACGCCCATTTTTTTTAAATTTTATCAAAATCAAATTTCTTAATTTACAATTTTATTTAATTTGCTCCAGTGGATAACGAAAAAACGAAAATTTTGAATTTTTCAAAACCTCCGTTATATGGAAGGTGGGCGTAGTTATGGACCAATTAAATTTTTGACGGTGAGACTAGTGGCTCCGAATTCTTCAATGATTTAGATTTTTCAAAATTTTATCAAAATCAAATTTCTTAATTTACAACCGCTCTAAATATTAAATTTTATTTAATTTGTTCCAGTGGATAACGAAAAACGAAATTTTTGAATTTTTCAAAACTTTCGTTATATGAAAGGTGGGCGTGGTTATGGTCAATTTTCATTTTTGACGGTGATACTAGTGGCTTCGAATTCTTCAATGATTTAGATGATTTAAACAGAGTAGAGTCACGCCAGTTACTAAAATTTTTATCATCTACACGATGGTTTGAGCGTTTCATATCCGCCCTAGGGGGTTTCAAGAACCTAGGTGTGCTTGTGGGATCGCTGGCAGCCACTTCAACCTCACCTAACCTAACTTTAAGAAATGTGAAAAACATTTTTTTTTTGTCTTGTTTTTCTTGTCATACTAATAATGTAATATTTTCTTTACACAAAAATATTTCATTGGTACATTTTACTTAAATCGGTTTTTGTTTATTTCCAAATTCAATATTCAAACGTATGCACTTTCTTACATACATACATATGTATGTACATAAGTACATGTTCATGAATGTTTGTACATACGAGTACGTGAGTTGTAGTCTGGTTTTCCATCACTCTCAGTTTTATACCATATTTTGTTTTGAAACTTATGACTTAAACCATAAATGTGCATCGCTCTACATACAAATGTATGTATGTATGTATGTATGTATGACAGCTGCTTTCGTAAAATACAGAATTTGCGATAACGCGTAAAGCGAAAAATCTTATCACTTTACTGCGAAGTGCACCACAGATAAACAGAAAAAAAATATTTACATTTTTTAAATTAAATTCAAGCGAATAAATGACGGTCGCGTCTAACATTTTTCTGCATTAATTTGTATACATACCTAAATACATACATACATTTACACAAACATATATAGGTATGTACGTTCTGCAAGTGGTAACGACCTTTAATAAAATTCACATGACTTGCGTAAGTATTTACTGCATATGCAAATATAACTGTGTTCAAAAACACATTAGTACATTGTGAAAAATGTTCTCAATTTATTTAAATTTTTTTAATTTCGTATTTTTTTTTTCATTAAAATACCGTTCATCCTCTAGCAAAAACTCTATAAACTAAAGTTTCAAACTTTTTAAGAAACTAAAAAAAATCTATTTTCATAAATTTTTCGCCACTTAAAACTTTTCATATTATGTATTATGTGCATATTTATTTTGAAAAATTTAAATATTTACAGAAATATAAGTTTGAAAAAACACTTAATCTTATGAGAAAAAATTGGAAATTTTTATTAATTTAAAATTTTTTTGTCCACATTTATTTCCATCTTCATGTATGTATCTACATTCATTTTGGTACACAAAAAAAATTTGACACAAATTCGGTTTTTTGTTTGTTTTATTTTCAAAATTTAGGTACAGGGAATTTTCGAACTTAATACAATATATTTATGATAATTTATTATATTTTTAGTAAAACTACACATTTTAACAAAAATTTAAACAATAGTTTTTTGAGAATACTCTATATAAGCCGTTGAATTTTTAATAAATAAACCTCAAGTGGCAACGTTTTTTCTAATAGTAAAATACATTTGGTTCAATCGTCGCAAATCAACGCAAAAAATCAAAAAACAGCGTAAATTTTTAACGATCTGAAACTTGCTGTTTAATTAAGAAAATTGAATTTGACACAAAAAAAAATTCCGTAAACTCAACTTTTTTTTTTTGAAAAACCAAAAAAATAGGTTCTTTTAATGAACACTTTTTAAACTGTTATAAATCTTGTATTGAGTTTGAACGTGGATAAATGTTTGCGAATGATGATCGTTTGAGACTTTGCTGTGATTAATTTGAGAATATAATACAAAAAAAAAAAATTTTTTTTTTTTATCAAGGTTTGAAGAAACTTTGGTTTAGATGGTTTCCGTTAGTGTTTTTATTTAAAAAATAATGAAAACTAAATAAAATTAAAATCAATTGCCAAAATTTGTAAACACCAATGTACATATTTGATTTATTGAATTTGTATCTACATTGCATTTTCTCTAGTTTATGTGATTCATTGACAAGCGTTAGTCGTTATCAGTACTGTCAATCCATTAATGACGTCTCGGTGACGACGGAATTCTGGTGAAATCCAATTTTCTATTGCTTATAGTGCAATTAACATTATTACTGAGTATGAGCAAGTGAATGCGCGAATGGGGAAATATAATTTTAGGGCAAATCGAATATTTATTTACTTACAAGTATAAACAATTGACCGGTTCAATGATGCAAAATTAAGTTTTTCCCTTCACATGACCGATGGAAAGTAATGAATGAGTTATAGTATATTTATGTATACATATATACCTGTGAAATGAGTTCATTTATAATTACATTTAATTGCATAGACTTTCAATTTTTGTTTGTAGGTACTTTTTCCCGAGAAATTTTTGAATACTTCGTTGTTGCTTCCATTCATACATTTTACTCGCTTATCTATGTGATTCATGTGGGCTCTTTTCGCTTTAAAAAAATGTTGCGAGGTTTTAGTTAAAACTTATTTGCGTATTGAAAAATAAATTTAATTAGATTTATAAATTTGCGGTGACCGAGATTATAAACGAATACAGCCGCAAACACTGCGTTTACCAACTATATAAATTTAATTTTCCATTTTATTTTTTCTCAATTGAAATACAAAAAAAACACAAACCATATACTAAACTTAGGCTTAAAACTTACACTATATAGCTCAGTGTTTGGCCGAGCTTCTTCTACTACTTGTGGTGTGCGTTTTTTTTTTGTATTTAGTTGTAGCAGAGCAACAAAATTTAACCACATTTGCCCAGAATTTACAGAATTTTTTAAGTATGCAGTTTTATAAGAGTTTTGGTTTACAGTTTGTATTTTGATTGAAACAAATTGCGTATTATATTTGCACTTTGGGCTAACACAAAATTGTTTTTGCCAAAAAAAAAAATGGATATCAATTCTAGGGGCTGACACCAGTTAAATACCGACTGTACTTTTTTTGGAACCACCCTAATGTAGTACATACATAGGTATATGCTGTGGAAAAATTGGGAAACAGTCACTGCAAATATTTGCGTTGTTTATTATAGAAAATAAAATCTTTACAACGCTCTTCACAGCAATTTCATACGCATGTACATATAAGCATACATACATACATACTATGTAGTGACAGGTGGTCCATTTTGAGATATAAAAAAAGTAATTATGTTTTCAAAATTCGCGAATGACTATTAAATGCTAATTTCCAGGCTTGTGACGTCACGTTAAAAAATAAACAGAGAAGAAAAAGGAGAGCATAAATGACAATCATGGAAGTCACTCAAGTTTCCCTCCTTGCTTTTGGATTTTTTTTTTGTTTCTCTCACCTTTGTTATTACAGAAAGGTAAAAACAAAATCTCAAATTCCCTTAGAAATAGAATTACACTCATTTACCAATTACAAGGTATTATAAATAGTAATCAATTCCTTCAGTTCATAGCAAAGAAATTTAGTACTTTCAATGCCTTAGAAGTAATTTTGAAAGTAATTTTTCTGTTCTCATTTCCATTAAGTCTTAAACAGCATGAAATCGCCCACCAAATTTCTTCGTACGGGGTCTTGAAATTCGGTGGGCGAAATTCGCCCTGAGAAACAGCAATTCACTAAATTGTATAAGGAGCGATTCTTCGATTATATGTATATTGAGTTTTTTTCCATTAAACTTGTCGCTAAATGTTTTTCAATAAGTTTTTGATTTTTTTCATTTACAATATTTACATTGCAGTGGCAAATTTAAAATTAAAGCTAGCGTCGCCAAGTTTCGTCGCCTTTGGCTGTGTACAAGCTCATTTACTGCCGTGTGCTTTAATTTTGACAGCAAAGTTCCGTACAACGAAATTTGTTGGGAGATTTGAATCGGTTTATAGCAATACAAAGGATTTTATTTTGTTGTTGAAAAAACTTGTGTGCTGGTAATTCTTTTGAAAAAAATTTAAAATGTAGTGCATTTTTTTAACAACAAATTGAAAGAAATTGAAGATAAAAATATAATTTTTTTTTAAATTTCATTTACGAGTTCTTCAAGTGAATTTATTAAATAATATCGAGGCTATTGAATTGTAATCGTTTTCTTTAATTTAATTTGTTTGCGTCCACTTGTACCCTGTCGCTCATTTCTTGAATAACCTAAAGAAATTGAAGGATTTCGCGCTGTAAGTTAGCGTGCAGTTACAGTGAATGCGAATTCGTACGAAATGTGAGTATTATTTCGAGTTAATTTTCGTACGAATACGCATTCAATGTAACCGCATGACAAATGTTTGCGAATGTATCGACGCATATGACATGATTTCTACTAAAATTCTTACGCTTTCATCATTTCCATTGAATCTAATTAAATTTGAAACTCTATTGAAATATGTACATACATATGTACGTATTTGGCATGATGATGAAACTTAGCAAAGTGAAAAGCATCACAAATATTTCAAACAATTACTAGGGTTGTATCATTTACTTTTCAATTGAAAGATTAGTTCACAACTAGTTCGTACCTACCACTCTTTTGGTTTTATTTCGTTTGAGAATCTCGTCCAAACATCGAATTAATTATTTAAACCCATTCAGCAATTGAATCCCAAAATATATAAACAATTCTGAAATCATAAATTTTTAAATAATTTATGGAAAAAAGGAAATTTTTGTACAGTAATTAAGAGCAAAAAAAGAAAGGTAACTGTTTACGAATTGAAGTAAAACACAAATAAATTGACGAAGAAGTTGACTGTCAGCCATACTATTTTGAAAACATTTTGCACTACCCTCGTGTAAACACACTTATAAACGCTAACAAATCAAAAAGGAAACGAACAAAAAAAATAAAAAATCATCAGCCAGTTTGCAAGTTCACCAACTCGCCTGACGACCGCCTAGTTGTCTGACTGACCTTCCAGGAATGTCGTTTGCTTTCAATTTAAAAACGCTTCTATACATTTTGTAAGTTTCTGTTTCACTTCTTTTCGCTGAAAATCCGAACAAAATGTGATTTAAGAGAGCAAGCGTTAGTGAGAATTGTGGCAAGGAAGCGCGTATTATCCAATGTCCAAGTAGTATTATTGCTTTTAGCACGAAATAAATTTTAATCTGTATGAATATTCTGAGAAACATAATGATTACTGTACATACATACATATATGGATGTGTGTATGTGTATGTGTATGCATTCTTATGAATGTCTGCGGAAAGTCTGCGTGAATATTATTTGAATTTTTTTAATTTTTGTTTTTAGTTGGATGCTGCGTTAAAGATAAACGCACATATCCATATATACTCGGATGTATGTACACATGTATGTATGTAGACAAATTGATTCGCAATATGTTTTATGTTAATAAAGTTAATTGGATGATTTTTAAAGTTTTTTGAAGTCTTATTGCCATTTAAGTATTAGGTATGTATATAGAAACTTATGTACATATGTATGTATGTATGTACATATGTATCAACAATTACTTATGTACATATATGCATCTACCTGCACACTACTAACTTACCCTTTATAGAGGGCTTAATTTGGCGAACTCGTTAACAGTAATTCAAGCAATTGATGCATGACTGCTATGCTGAAATGCATTCAGTAGAAATTTGTATTGTCATACACGTGAATGTGTGTATGTATGCACATACAGTTGCGGTCAAGATAAAAGCACATAAAATAAGTTTTCATAATTTTCACTTTAAACAGAAATCGTTTGAAACATAGTTTTTTATGATTGAAAAAAGTTTACAAAAATTAAGCAAACGCAAAGAAATGCTATACAAATTTTTTTACTTTATATTTTAGGGTAAGTGTGCCAGTGACCGTACACATAACTTTTTTTCAACTTCATGCTCAAGTTCGTTGCAGGCAGTCAATGATATCGAAATAATTGATAACAATTCGGGACGTTTAACAAATTTAAAAACGACTATCTACATATATCATTTTTTACGAATAACTCTTTTTTCTAAAACCAGTTTTTGTGAGATAGATATGTCGTATTTGTCCAGTGGCCGGACATCAACGTTCCAGTCAGCGGACACTTGTGTTTTTAATTAAATATAATGATATTTAAGAATAGCAATAACATAATAGGAATTCATTGAAATATTTAACATTCGACTTCTCTCAATGACAAACCAGAATAACATTTCAAAAATAGTATAAGCCACTTCCGCCTTGTTCTACTATCCTTAAAAGGAGTTTTTCTACCACTGTCTTTGATTCTTTTTATACCCGAACCTTGTACACAAGGGTATATGAACTTTGAGATAGATATAGACACATATGTACATATGTATACAAACATATATCAAAATGAAAAGATAATTATATTTAGCTCTGACTGTCTATCCGTCCGTCCGTCTGGCAGTGAACACGATAACTTTAGTAAAAATTGAGATTTCTTAATGAAACTTGATATATATACATACATATATTGATCTTTGGCCAGGACACGTTGGTATTGAAAATGATCCAGATCGGTTAATAACCTCGCCCACCTTCCATATTACGGAAGTTTTGAAAAATGCAAAAACTGCGTTTTTTCGGTATGTATTGGAACAAATTGAGTAAAATTTTATACTTGGATCAATTTTAAACAAAGAAATTTTAAAAAAAGGGCGTAGTATCGCCCGCATAAAACTGCATCGCGAGGGTACTAAAAATTCGGTTTCACCCGAACTTAGCTTTCCTTACTTTTTTATACTGTGTTCAGAAAATCGTCCTTTTTAATGGGAAATCCACATTTGCAAAAGTTTAATAACAAAACAACAATGCTGCTCTCTTCTTCCTTTGTTAAATATAATTGGGAACTCAACTTTTAGGGAAACTCGGGTACCTTTCCCTGGAGACGATCTTGGACAGTAGACTTAAGGATTCCGTAAATAATGACTGCTTTTCGAACGTTTAAAGCATTGTTCTGTATATCCATATCTCCATATTTCCCTTATCTCAAAATTGCGTAGAATAAGTAGATTTTTAGTAATTGGACATAATGTTCGGGCACTGGAATTCTCCTTCATTTCCCATCCATTAACCGGATAGTTGAAGTTATTTACAATATGATTTTTTTTAAAACAAATTTTGTGTCACAAATCATTTTTACACCATTTATCAATAATATCCAACACATTTCCACGCATAATTACTCATAACTCTTACCTCCAAAAATCAATGTGTCACTAGCAAAAAAAATAGTTTTTCGCAATTCGCGTAGGTGCACCAACTAAATTTTCGTTAGCGTCGAAATTATTAGGAAATGGCACTAATAAAACCGTTATAAGTGAACGCTTGCTCCTATTGAATTTTAGTTTAACATAAAACTTTTAACGGTTTTTGTATTTTAAATGCAAAACGTTAGTAGTTTATAGGATATTTTGGTAATGCATTACACGGAGAGGATGACTTCGTTTTCTAACAAAAATCTAAAATTTCACTTATTTTTATTACCATTTAAAACTTGTTAAAATTTCTTATTTTGGATTATTTTTGAAATGGTTTTCTTATACGAAACCATTCCGATTTCAGCAAAATAATAAGAAATTTGGTCATAAAACTTAGTGGGAATGTTGGCGGAGGCCCCTTTGTCACTGTCACAATTTTATTAATATTACTTTTTAGGAAATTCGTTGTTTAGTTTTCTCAACTACCATAAATTTAGTCAAAATTACATTTATCAATTATGTATATTTTGTGCGATATACAATATTTGGATTACTTTTTATATATTTTTTATGTATAAATACTTTACTTAATAAACGCGTTTATGAATGTGTTTAGAAAATTTCCACTTTCACAAACAAACAAAAATAAGAATCGCCGACAGTATTAGCAAAAGTGTGGTGCCATACATTTCTTATATGTGAAACAGCACTGTGTTTTCATTTCATTGCTCCACAAAGGAGTAAGTGTGGTTAAAATTGACACTTTTCGCAACTTTAACTGCAAATTACTTAAATACCTTAAGCCTAGGAGGGTGAGACATTCAGATTTATTATAAGTCTCTTTTTCCTGGTTCCCTATTCAAAAGTTTTCCCTGCAAAATTTTTATAATTCTTGCACTAAGTATGAAAAATTTACTTAAAAGGTTTTTTTCGGCATTGTTCGAGTTTAGGAAAGTAACATATCAAATAAAAGGACCTTGGCCTGCAGATGAGAAACAAGGTTTATCTTTACTGAAAATAACAGTCATACGTTCAAAAATTTATTATAAAATTTATTATAAAATTTAGGGTTTAGATGTTTACAACATCAAATTTAGCTTCATTTTAGACCATTGTGTATAATAACAAGTGAGATATCTTTTCAATAAACGTCAAAATTTGGAACAGCTGAGATCACCTGTTTTTGCAAAGTAAATTCGCAACCCTGGCGTTCCTCGTATATTTTACCCGAATGCAGGGACGGCTACAGGGGAGGGGTTCTGGGTGTCTGGATTCCTCCCAAAAAATCGGTAGTCTCAGAAAATTTCAACCGTGTTTTCAAATTCGTAGCACACACAAAATCCACTCTAGACAAAAAAATTTAAAATTATTACCCAGTTACTGGAATACAAATACTTTTTTGTCGAAAAGTATATTTTATTCTAAAAGTTTATGACTTATCAAACCGCCTTTGTAATATGCAATTTTACAAACACATTTACCGAATTATTCAAATCAGTGTTACGTTGCCAGTCACGGTGGCTCCGAGTGAACGATCCTTTTCTATTTTACGGAGATTGAAGACGCGTCTCGTAATATTGAGGTTACTAGTGACCTAGATATTTTGGCAAAGAAAAAGAGGAGCATCGATGAAGCACTTTAAACCCCTGACGTTTTATGATTCTACTGATTCTACTGATTCAAATGATATCATAGCCTATCGATGGCTTTATAAAAATGCATTCAACATTTTACCCAATATTATTATATCTATGTTTATAATGGATATTAATCGAATATCTCAAAATATGTAAAATATCCTAAAAAATTGAAAGGCCCCCCCCCCAAAATATTTTCAGATCAGCTTTTTCCAACTTCGGGCCATTCGTAATTGTCGACATATTGGCGGCCAGCTTAGGTACCCTGTCAAACGCCATCTTAGGTATCCTGTCAAAAGCAACTGTCAAATAAGATATCTCACTTGTTATACACAATGTTTTAGACCTAGGCATAGTTAATTGATGATAAGTATACAATTTGTGTTTCGAAGTCTTAGACATTTTTCATTCCATCGATAATATTTGGAAGAGTTTACAGTTGTATAAAAAATCGAGATTGAAAATTCCATATAAAATGCAACTATTTAATAAATTAATTTATATTGAAATTACTTTTAAAAGTCTTCATATCTCAACTAGATGTATTAAAGAAGGTTGCCCCGTATTCAAAAGAGCAAATGTAATGATTTTATTGTATCACCCCTCGAAAATAGTTTAAGAAATTTGTGTAGCCTCCAAAATCCTTAAATCAGATCCTTCACTGTCTTCAACATCATTGTGCCCACAGAAGTTGGATTAAGTTATACTGTACCAATGACAATTGGCAAAGAGATTGTGTTCCAATTTTGTAAATATTAATAGGTACACTACAATTCGTATGATGAATAATAGCAAACATATGTACATACTTTTTGGGCTCGTCTAATATGTATGTATGTATGTAATTGCAGTGTACCAATAATTTCACTTTCTAAACACTCCTTTAAATATTTCACGTACATTAACAGCTAAGTTTTAACTTTCCGTGCAGCATTATCTATGGCGAAATCTTCAAATAAATTAAGTAAAAGAAAGCGCAGCTGGGAGCGTACACTTACTGCGAAAAGCGTCTATAATAAAATAACTAACAATATTTCATCCGTACTAATTTTTAATTCGAATTAGTATATTACCATGAAATTCATCTTAAGAAACAGCTTTTTACTAAAAAGTCCATAATTAAGATCATCACGAAATAGTACGAAATTCAACTTTTACACATAAACATATAAAAGTAATTCTAGATAATTGTTTGCTTTCGGTTATAGTATCTTATTTGCTTTGATCTGGAATTGGCGCGCATTTAACCAATAAAGATGACGAATTTTCGACAACGGAACACAAGTTAAAACACGAAAGTATCAACATATGTACATACATATGTATTTACGTCTTTATGCACATTTACAGAGGCGTGTATATTATGACGTAACGATTAGTCAGCTGGCTTTGTTATTGCAATGTCGTACATATACTCGTACATACATACATATAACAAGTAAACGTTCATATGTATTAATGCATGATTGTAAGAGTAAAAATGTGTGTATGAATTTAGTTAAGCATACGCGTTTATTCCCTGCAGGGAAACCTCCTATGCAAATATACATATTTTATACTTTGCGATAGGTATTTTTACTAGCGAAAATCAAAAGGAAAACAAAATATTTAAAAGTGTTTCAACAAATTTGTTTTGCTGTAAAAATAAATTCAAGCTAATTTAGAGATTACTTTAGCCATAACTCCAATATGTGCTCAACAAATATTTAAAAAAAAAATCACAAATTCGAAGAAAACAAATAATCTAATCTAAGGGTTTTCCCATTACATGCATTTTTTTTGGGAAATGCTGCATACAAAAATAAATACATACTTATGTAAGTATGTACATACATATGTAGTTAATACTGGATCGTTCCGCTAATGTTGCGGGAAAGCATGTTGCAGTAGAAATGATTCCAGTTCGGATAAATAAGAGTTTGCACTAAATATTTCTTACAGAGTTATTACATACATCGGTAAATATAAATTTCATTAATATGCATTTGTGGTATGTATGTATGTACATATGTATGTATGCATGTATGTACATATGTACGTACATCCGAGTATATTGTACGAGTACGTAATTGAGTACAACCATAAACACCTTTCATCAAATTTTCGTAGAAGTAGTTAAATGATTCGAAAACTGTAATGTCCATTACTTACAGGAATTTTATTTTTAACGCTCTTTAAGTGCTTGCAGCGTGAATATTTACATATTTACACATACATACATACATACATGAATATGTAAGTGGAATCCCACAAAATAATATTTAAAGGTCCTAAAAAGTTTTCGATTATGGAAAAGCTTTCATAACGAACAGAAAAATTTATATTAATTATTGGAAGGGTTCTTAAGAAAAGTAGTTTATTTTCAAACTCTTATCAACCCTTCTACACTTGACTGCAATGCACCTAAAATAAGAGTTAATATCTATATCGGAATATTTTTATTTTTCTTTGGCGGAATATTCAAATCAATAATTGTATTGTGTCGGATATATGTATGAACATATCTATCATATTGGACAAAACTGAAAAGTAATTTATTCGCGCCTTTTAATATTTATTTACTTTTAATATATGTATATATACATACGTATGCTTTTAAACATGGTGGTCCCATAATTATAAATTTCTTCATGTATGTATTTACCATATTTTTTCTCTATATCAAAATTATTAATTAGAAATAACAAAGCAACAAGTAGTCTTATTTAATTTTTAAGAAAATAAACTAAACACAAAAAACACCGATTACCGTTTGGTCATATAATTAGAAACCATGACGATTACTTTAAAATATCTGCATCAAGTTTGTTGTTATGTTCATTTTAGAATTGTGGATTTTTAGTAAGCATTTCCTTTGTAAACCGCAACTGTTTTTAATCATTTTTTTTTTCTTGGTAAATGCGGTTTTTTGGTCAAGGTACCCACTCTTGTAGTCGTTTTCGTATAATCGGTCTTTATTTCACGCGAAGATATGAACGGGTTAATCTTGAAGTTGAGAATTTTCACAATTGTTCGCACATAAGAGGGATATGGTCAAACAAATTCCGTCAATATGAATAGCGTAAAATAAAGGGTATTCCTTCTTCATTTAATCGCCATAAGGTTAAGGATGGCAGTAAAATAAAATAATGAAATGCAGTTTCTTTTTTTTACGTATGCATATCTACATATGTAAATAGTAAAATTGGACACTTCGAGAGAAACAAAAGAGAAAATGTACAAAGTGTTACAAATACTTGGTGCGCTTAAAAATTTAAATTGTTTCTACTTTTCTATTCTCTTGTCAAAACCTAAGTGTGAAGTTACCCACCGACGTAAAAACGGCAAATGTGTCTGTTGACATAACCTACATGAGCCTTGTAAGTAAAAACTAATCACCGTAGTATTTTTATTTTGGCGTAGAGTAAACTTGCCCGATTTGAATGACCAGAATTCTGAAATTCCTGAGAGCGCGGTTAAAATGTACATTTTCTCTGAAGTGCTACCAGTACTAAAGCAGGAAACTTACATACATACATACATACATATCTATTTAGACATATTGGAAAATTATTATGATTATTCTAGGTGTTTTCTAAATAGTTTTATATCATCTAAATGTACATGGCAATACAGGCACAGTGTAATGATTCATCTCCGATAGTTAAATATATATATACACATGTATGTATGTATGTATGCACAAACATATGTTTGTATGTGGGTATAACTCTTTCGACCAGTGTATGATTTTGCGACTTCTCTTGCTGCAACAGCTGCAATTTGCGCCTGATCGTGTCAGTCGAGTTGTTGGCTTGTTGCATTTTTCTTTTTGTAAATATTGTTGTGGATACCGTCTACCGTCGCATTTTATGCCCTGTGTACTCATCAGTTTCCTGGAAATGCTTGCGAAAGGAGGAAATTGTGGATTGTGTTTTAAGCGTATAGCGAAGAGTGTGTATTCATACCCATCCATGGCTTTGACCGCAACCGGCAGTTCCAAAAAAACAACAACAAAAATCACACAAGTAAAAAGATCGGTGTATGTACATTTGTATTTACAACAATACTGCATACATAAATATATATTTATATACGTATATGTATGTAGAACACAAGCTGGTTTGCGGGAAATGTGTTTATTTCTATGCTCTTTCTTTGCTTATTTCTTGATTTCTCATAGATTTCTTTGGAAGACCAAGCTTAAAAATAACTACATACATATGTACCTAATTTAATAACTTTGTAGAAATGAAAATAACGAAAATGTTGACTAAAAGGTGAGTTAAAACATTATGTGTGTATGTCATTCATTTAAACTTTTAAAAACTTTGTGAAGAATTCGTAATTGACCAAAAATATATTGAATTTTGTAATAGTAAATATTTAGCTTTGTTAAAACAAAAATTTATCGGATCATTCAACCGCCTTGCATTTTTTTGTATATTGTTTACCTGGTAAAATCTGTGCCAGCCCTGACGATTAGCTATTCTATTGTACTCCGCTTCGATGTTGCCGCTACTACTGGTGCTGTCATTACCTGCCTCTAAGGTACGTCCCGTGCTATCGTTGGCGTCACCATTGCTCGCTGTGGTATCACTTTTATTGGTTGTTGAAGTCATCTTTACACTTTTTTTGCACGGTTCTTGTTTTCGTTTTCCTTTCAACTTTATATGTATTTCGTTTCAATAATTTAACAAAAATTCTACGATTTTCTTTAACTATCCACTAGTTTCCCGTTTAGTTGAGTTAAAGCGAGGTTATTAACAATGGTTAAATTTTTTCAACTATAAGCGACTGTAAGCAAGTTTCGTCTTCTATGCATTTATGTACATACATACATACATATGTATTGTCGTTTTTGCCACAATACTTCAAAAATTAAATGCAATTTTTACAATAAAATGTGGCGATTATATTTATAAGTCGATTTAACGGTGGTCACGGCGGAAATTGACAATTTATATACGGTTTCGATGCTTTATATAGTAGATTAGAAAAAGATTGAGTCGCACATTTGGTGATAAAAAAAAATAGGCAAAGCAGAGAACTTGTCGCGACGCACAGTTCTACGAAAAAATTAATTACAAAATTGGCGAATGGATAACGCGCACAATATTCTTTACACACCTCAAAGTGAATTATCTCGTTCGTATAACCGTTCACACTTTTTGTTAAGCGTAATTCTGCATTTTGCAAATAAAAATTAAGAAATGTAATGAAAGAATCTCGCCTCGTTCACTTTTTTGTCTAATGGCTGTGCTGCCGCTGTGTTCGAAATGCGTTTTATCGCTAAAAATATTGCAGTGTTGCATCAAGCAATGTTGCCATTTTAAATTAATTGAGCTGTCAGATGAAAACAGGGTGATTAAGGTGGTCTGATTTTTATTTAATTATAAAAAAAATATTTCTTTACTTTAGCCCCCGATATGTTACCAATTCGGGTAATACTGAAATGGAATCGGTTTATCCTTATTCCATGTCTTGACATGTGAACGCCGATCGGTACATTGCAAATGGAGGTCGCTTCATGACTTCAAGCAATAAGTATCAGAGCTAATCGCTTGAAACAATTTTTTTTTTGAAAATATGTTCGGACCAGCAACGAAAACACTTTGAAAACTTGTTTTGTTGGGTGTGGGCAAAAGGTCTATACACCAAGGCTATGCGTTTTTGTTGATATTTCTAAAAGGCTAACTTTTTTTTACATTTTCTTTGCAACAAAAGCATTAATATCGGATTCCTACCGACATCGAAAACATGTTTTCGTGGCTAAAACTTGTATTTTCGTCTATGCAAAAAAAATCAGTTTTCGCTGAAAAATAATTGAAAACTCAATTTCCACTCATTCTAATCGGTGTCCTCACCAGTTTAGTCGATCAATTTTCAAAGTTTAGTTAAATTCAGTTTAAATTTGAACTTAGTTTTCTTGCGCTCAATTAAATTTGTTGCAACCAAAACGAAGTAGTCAGCACATAATTGACTAAAAAACTGCATACTGAGTTTAAACTTAGTTTAAATCACAAAAAGAGTTCAGCTTGCACTGAAAAACGGGCCCTTAGAAAATGACTGCAAATTATTAGATTACAAAAGAATTAATATTGAAATTGATTAAATAACTTGTCATTTTTATTAACGTTTTGGAATAGAAGTGTAAATCAGAGAACGTGTATTGTCAAATATAAGTTCTCTGTTGCTGGTAATGAAGAAGCTGGCGAGTGGACTACTGTCCGAAATCTAAGCCGGAATAAGTGCATAAACATCCTTCATGGACGTAATGATAATACTGATCTTCCTTTAAACCGACCGTCTCAGAGGAAAACCTTATCGTGTATGTTAGTAAATATGCAAAGATTGACAGAATTCACCTATCGTGTTATAAACTGGTCAAAAAAGGAACTCCAATTGAAAGTCTTCGTAGCGTAAATTTTAAACTTGTTGTGTCTTTTTCCGTTTACAACAACATCCGAAATCCTAATGTATGGCCATCTGATATCAATGTGCAGCCCTTTCAGTTTTTTCAACCCGAAGCTAACCGTCGAACTGGCGAATAGTATTATTTCTATGAACACCGATCATGCATTCAAACATCTAAATATATAATTCCAGAATATGGCTGGTATGCGGACAATAGCTAAAGAAGTCTTTCGTGGTACTTCACGTTTGGATTACGACATATATATCTTTGTGAAAACCTGGCTTAATAGTAATTTCTTCAGTGAAAAATGCTTTGATGTCAATCTTTTCCAAACGTATAGGAAAGACCGAGATGCTGAGAAGACTGGCAACTCCAAAGCAGGTGGTGTATTGAAAGCTTTAAGGCGTAGTTTAAGGTCATCATATTTTGAATTGCTCAATCAAGATACATTAATTGACCAATTATGTGTTCGGGTGGTTGGTGCGTTCGGCTCTTTGTTTATCCTTTCTTACGTTCCACCTAATATTTCAATTTAGTTATATAATTTTCAAATAAAAAATATCACACACATCTCTGAAAATAATGAAAATTGTAGTTTTTGCATTATTGGTGATTTTAATCTCCCTGGCATTAACTGGACATGCTTTCAAAACTCTTAAAAAACTTAGCTTTAATAACTATTATACCGTTATTTATTTATTTATTATTCTAATTTTATCTATGAATTGTTGTACTACAAAAGATCATAGATCTTATTGTACTAATTTTTGGCAATAAATGAAATGAAATGAAAGTTACCCCTAACAATGTTACTACTTAGCTCTCATGAAATAAATTTCATTGATAGTCTGTTTAGTCTTAATCTTACACAAATTTACTGCATATTTAATAAGTTATCTAAATTGTTAGATCTAGTGTTTGTAGATGACGAGACTTATTCCGTTTCATGTCTGAACTCTTTTCCGAGCATCTGTCAATTTTACCCTCATAAATTACCCTGGTACAATGTCACCCTTAAAAATCTAAAAAAAAAATAAAAGTAACAAATGCTACAAGCGTCATAATACAAACATAGATAATGCCTATATTAAATAGCAATACCTTAATTCTGCTAGACAGTTTAATGTTCTGGAAAATTTTCTTTATAACCAATACATTAATAGACTGGAATCTGAACTCAAAGTCAACCCAACTTCGTACGCTCTAAGCGTGGTTGTTCTAACATTCCACCTGTATTTATTTTGACGGACACTGTTCTCAGTCACTTCCTGACACTGTGGAACTCTTTGCTAAATTTTTCAGTTTGAATTTCGCTCTTGAATGCGACTTTTCAAGTTTACCACGTATTTATTGGCCGATTAAATGCTTAGATCTTGGCTCGTTGAATATTTCTTCATCTGATATCACTTACGCTATGTCTACTTTAACTTCGATATTGAAGAGTTATATTGATGGTTTTTGCGCCTACTTCGTCAAATGTTGTAGTTTGTATTTATGTGTTCCTTTATGTCATTTATTTAATCTATCACTTTCGACTGGTATATTTAATAACAGATGGAAAACTGCCTCTATTACACCAGTCTTTAAATCTGGAATTAGAAATGATATCTCGAATTATAGGCCAATCTCGAAATTATCTGTCTGCTCAAAGTTATTCGAAAAAGTAATTCATTATAAACTTTCCTTTTTCGTCAAAAGAATAATTGAGTTACGTTAGCATCGTTTTGTTGCTGGTCGGTCAACAGTCACTAATTTAGCTTCTTTTTCTGAATTCTGTGTATCGATTTTCAAAGACGGATAAGGTATCTCACTCAATATTAATACATAAGTTGGAGTGTATTGGTTTTCATTCTATAATTTTAAAGTGGTTAAAATCTTATCTTATGAATGGGACTTTGTTTGTAGATATCGATAATTGTAAATTTAATCCCTTTGTTGCCACAGGCAAAGAAGGTATGTCTAGGATTTCAAGGATCCTTATACCCGGAAAGCATTGTATAATTCCTTGGTCCTATCTAAACTTGACTATGCCTCTGTTATTTGGGGCCCTATTTATAACTCGCACACTTCCAGGATTGAGCGAGTTCAAAAGGTCTTTCTCCGATTTGCCCTTGCTTCTCTTAATTTCTCAGATCCGATTCCGTCCTATTACTCTCGGTGTAAATTTATAACCCTGCTATCGTTGGAAAATAGAAGGCGTACTCATTTACTATTATTTGTATTTTATCTTATTTCTGGCTCCATTGACTGCCCATCCCTTCTTGAGCATGCTACTTCCAATGTACCTAGCAGAGTTCTTCGTTACCATATGCCCTTTCATGTACCGGCCGCTCAAGCTAATTACTCATTTTTCGCCCCTATTTTTCGGGGCCTTGCAGAATATAACAACATTTCAAATGGCTTAGATGTCGATTTTTCGTTTCCTAGAAGTTTTATCAAGTCATCTCTCGAAACTTATTTTTCTTAATGGTATTTATTATTAATTCTGTAATTCTCTTAGTTTAATTCTAGTCTGTAAGATTGTAAATCATAGACTGAATAAAGATAAATAATAAAAGCCTTCAATGTGGAGAAAAACACTTTTTTAATTTTTTGGTCATAACTCCCAAAAAAAATTTAGATCAAACTATTTGTTCATTGACAAAAAATATTGAGCAAAAAAATTTTTTATTGTTACATAAATGACAAATTACCAAATTGTGGCATTTTTTCATATTGCGACTTCAAAGCATAAACAATTACACACATTAAAAAAAAAACTTGTTAAAATCCAAACAATTTTACCAAAGTTATGAGCGTGTCAAAAAAAGTTCCCGCGAGCTACAAGAAAAATCGATTTTTACAGTACAAACGATAGTTTCGAAAAATCAACATTAAAACAACATATTTAATTTTTATCAAAATACAAAAATGTGACCTGCGCTTAATTTAACTAATATCCCACTCGAGTAGAAAATGAGCCTTACTATGAAAGCGATGTTAATAGAACTAACGACGAGGTGCCTGAAGTGGCATAAAACCTCAAAGATAAATTGCGTCAAGTTTAAACGAGCAGCTTGCAATTGTCCAATAATCAAAAGGCATACAATTTATTAGAAAGCTTGGTAAAAGAAATTGATAGTTTTTGTAAAGAGGGCGATAAAGGCTAATTCCTACAGAGAGCATTTAACTGTTTGTCGAAAATTCAACCAACAAGTGTTAAGGTGCCGCAGTGCTTCTCCATTGCATGTTTTAAATGCAACAAATTTATGTCATGGTTTGAGGATAACACATTTAAGGCTTTTATTACATTGAGATTACATTTTGATCAATATAAGAAATAATTCTGTCTCGCCAAAATTGAATGGATGATGTATTTAATTTTTACTTGATGTTTTTCTTTTTTTTACTGAATATATTAAAATATGTATGTATATTATTTGTCTCAAACAGTGATTAAAAATAATTTTATATTAGCATTTGCTTCTGCACCAAATATGTCTGTAAGTATATTTGTTCTTGAAGCATAAATTATTTTGTATGTCTACATATGTACATGATTTACAAGAAATCGTTCTTCTTTGTTATATTAATAATTTTTTGTATACTTCTATACTACATTACAGACGTGTTAAATTTTTTGGCAAATTAAAAATTTCGAATGAAAACTTCGTGAAATACGGGATCGCGGGATTGTTTCGGGATTTCGTTTTCAGTACTCGAAAATCCCGTGATCAACAAAATGCCCAAAATTTAAATCCCTAGTACATACATACATACATATAATCTAAGTAGCCAATCATGACTTGATAAAGAAATGCGAAATAACCGCACCTACTTTTTATGTATGTATGTATATTATCTGTGGTATAAAGTAAAAATAAATATGTACATATGTATGTAAAGAATGTAGATTCCAATTTCCATCGAAATGTAGAAAAAGATTAGTTAAAGTTGAGCTTATTCTTTTCCTAGAAATCTTAATGAGAATTTAAATATAATAAATCCAGCTGAGTTCGAAATATGAAAACCCAACTTATTAGTTATAATCATACATCCATACATTCAATTGTGTCTGTATAAAAATGTGGTAGAAAAAAAAGCTTGGTATTTTAAGGAAATCAGATTAATATTAATATACTCGTTTGTAGAGATCTTTCAAATGAATTTTTGTTGTTTTCGGCATTAAACATTTTTTGATAATTGACAATTTTATTAAGCTCGAGGCCAGTTTTATTGAAGATGTAGTTTAGAAAAAACAACAACAGTTTTTTAAATGGTTCCGAAATAGTACTATAACTTCTACCATTTAAAAAACTGTTGTTGTTTTTTCCAAATTACATCTTCAGTAAAACTGGCCTCGAGCTCAAATAAAATTGTCAATTATTGATCTTTCAAAAGTTTCACCAAATATTTTGAATGAAAAAGAAATAATTATAGATTTCTTCGTTCGAGTGGAGTCAAGTAGAGTCGTTGAAAACAAATATTTTTCAATCTGAAAAGTTTAGTTTCTTCTCAAAAGATTTGAAATTATAATACCAAAAAATTAATATTTATCAAATTTTTAATACTAAATATTTTTTTTGGGTGCCTCATTTGAGAGGTCCAAAAATTAAACAGTCGAATTTCGCACATTTAAGAGATTTAGTGGTCCAAAAATATAACGGTAGAATTTTGTACATATTGAGAGATTTCTAAATACAAATACACAGTAAGCTGATTAAAAAAATAACTATTTTTTTTTGTCGAAATCATCCGAGAAGATGTAAAAAGACGCCTAAAAATAACAGAAACCTAAATACAAATATTAATGAATCACGCATTGCGAATTTCTTTTTCCCGTTTAAATAACACGTAAAAACAACGAATATTTTCTAAACATTCGAAGTAAAAAATTTAAATTTTAAGGAAAAATTTTTAGATTTGCGCAAAGTTTGAAACATGAAATTTAGCAAGCTTATGAGAAAAAAAAAATAAAAATAATTATATGAAAATGAGTGAAAAAAATATGTAATTTTTTTTGGTAAAGTATAAGATACAAACAAACATATATAGATATGCAGCTTAGATTAACATATTTTAATAAAACATTATGTCTACTTTATACAAATTGACATAAACTATGTGATTTTATGAGCATGTTTTTTTCTAAATCATTTTAATAAAGGGCGTGAGACTCACTTAATGCACCAGTGTCGCTAACCTATAACAAATTACGTAAATTTAGGAGCAATAAAATGAGGTGTTGAGGTCGACAGATTTAAAGTTCTAACAAAGTTTCGTGGAGAGACACTTAGAGTCGGTGCGAACACATTAGTGGTAAACCCACAATCCACAAAACGATTTTCCAAAGTATGTTATTTCTCTGTCCGAACATAGTATTAGGGTCAATTCACTTCAAATCGGACATCTAATAGAAATCGGTTTTGAACTACTCGTATTTTGAAAGATATCTCTTTTTTTTTGTTAACGCGCTAAAATAATTTATTTTTAAGATACAAATGAATTTATGAACATTATAGATCAGAGCGACCTCTATCGACTACTTAGCGTCAGAATTTTTTTATGTGCCGCTCATTGAAAATTTTGTAAAACTTCTGAGAAAAAAGTGTGAAATTTTTTTGAAATCTTGCTATATTAATATATGTACATACATACACATAAGTACATACATATATAATTTGTATGAATCTTGAAATTGGGGTTTTATGGCTTTTCTTAGATAATGAATTCTCATTTAATGGAAAAAGAGTCGAAGTAAATAGTTAAAAGGAAAATAAATTGGCATTTTTGTCAAACTGCACTTGAACTATTAATTTAAATACAGTTATGTAAATATTAATATCTGTGAGTCGTGAGCATCTGAATAACAAGTTCATAAGAGAAATTTTAATGTTAACATTGCTCATTTACTTTTATTTATGGCACAAGTATGGTTTGTAGTTCCTTATCGTTATTTATGGCATACATTAAAACTTGAAGCTTTATATGCACGTATGTGTGTGCAAAAATTTTGCTTGTTTAGAAAAATATTTATTGTTCTGAAACATACAATATGCGAGCAAAAAAAAGTTTTACCATTTGTATAATTTTAAGGGTATAATACTTTTCTAACTTTACGGCTAGTGATTTCCTTTAACGCAAAAATGTTCTATTTACGTTTGTAAGTTATTGAATGGAACTACTTCATTGAAATTGTATGCTAAAAAAAAACGGAAAATAACTACGAGCACGCAACATCTAACCATTTTGGCTTTATGATTTTTGTAAATGTATTTTAATCATGAAAGCTTTATGAAGGAAAAAAAAACACATTCAAATGTAAATATGGGGTTATACCCAACCATATTCCAGGCGGAAATCCACGCAATAGAGTTGTGCGCTCACGAATGTCTTCGCAGAAGGACCAATGGAGCCACAATCAACTTTATGTCTGACAGCCAGGCAGCCCTTAGGGCCCTAGACTCCTTTCTTTCTTGCAAAAAAAGGGGCCCCATAGAGCTTTTACGGCCCTCAACCGTTCTGCGGTCGCTCTAGAGGATACACTGGAGAAATTCTGAGAAAATGGGAGGACTCAAGAATCGCAGCGCAATGGGACTCCGCAAAGGGGAACAGACAATCTAAAAGGTTCATAAGTCCATCCCGTGGAACCTCTGAAAAACTTCTTAATCTCAGCGGAGAGGGTCTTAGAACTCTCACCGGGTACTTGACAGGTCACTGCAGGCTGAGATAGCATCTTCATAAAATAGGACTCTCTGAGGTTGCAGACTGTAGGTTTTGTGGCCTAAATGCGAAGACTTCTGAACTTTGTGAATGCCCAAGAATAAGCGGACTCAGGCTTATACACCTGGGGGAGCGATTATTATCTGCATCCAGAATATGGACAACTACACTCTCCAAAGTGCTTAACTTCTTAAGTAGCCTAAGGATGGAGTGACAAAACTTAAAGGGTTAGCACAATAGATCTTGCTAGGTCGCTAGGTGAAAATTTGTTGCAGCATAAGGCTGCTGCGAGAGAGAACGCTATGAGCGGGCCGAAGCTAAGCCTCGTAGCGATATTAGTTCAAATGACAAGAAATGTCATACGTTCTCAGAGCGATAGCGGTTAAGTTGAATGTGAAAAGCTGACATCCACAAGAATATATCCTTGGGGCGGTTTTTAGCTATGGCAATAACCATACTAGAAGAACTAAAAGGACTGCCAGATAGAGCACGTTACGTGCGTTCCGGCGAAGCATTCGACTGACAGCTAAGTATATTATATGTAGTTGAAAGCAGAATGCCACATTCGCAACGCATGCGATGCCGCAACGTACAACAGTAGCCAAACTCTCTACTTTTGACGCATTCAAATCCGTCGCTAGTATTAGCTGATAGGTTTTTTTCAATTATTTCCATTTTTATTTTTAAAATCTTTACACAAAAGTAAATATCAGCACAACTTTAAGATATATTTGATTTGCATACAAAAAAAAAAATTAACCGCCAATACAAAACAACTAATTTGTTTACATGCGAAAACGCTTTTAATGTGGCGTACCTTTGCGTTACTTACGCCTTGTCAGTTGAATGCCTCGTTGGAGCGGACTCACCGTATTCTATCTGGCAGGCCTTTAAGGTACGATAGGCCTGCTTCATGAACTCAATGTGCCGACTGACTCGACTGACAGTGACTGACTTCGCCCACTGCTCTTGGCCATCTGCGAGAACTTGCTGGAAGCCCTCGCCTTGATATCCGTATGACCAAGATGAAGATCTTTCAAAGACACAAGGCAGCTGATAAAGACACCGAAGACGTCGACATTGCGAGCCAGTTCCTGCAGTATGCCGTAATCAAATAAAATGTGCGTGCAGACTATTCTGCATGATACTCTTCACATTGAAACAATATAAGAAAGCACTAAGAAAATTTAAGACAGAATTCTGCCGATCATACTGCTCATCCACAGAAACTTGAAGAGATTCCGTCAGGCTAAGAAAAATTCTGTGCAAAGTATACACAAATCCAAGCTTCTTTAGAAGGAAGAATGGTGTGTGGATAAATATAGTCGTGGAATCACTAGAAGCCTTCATCAGCACCCACATCTCGGGATACGGTCAGAGATTGACAAAGTAGATTTGACCAACGGATTTATCGGCACCTTTGGAAGTGGTGCTAGACTCCAGTAAGACAATGAGAAAATTAAGTTTGTTCCCGTCCACAAAAACTGCTCCCCAAGAAGTTGTGAGCAATATAGAATAATTAATCCAGCAATAAGCAATTTACTCTAGCTGCCTTCCTAGATATAGAAGGAGCTTTTAACAACATAAAAGTCTGATCGCAACACATAAGTCTAAGAGCGTAGGAACATTAACGGTAATGAGAGAGCTGAAGAATTGGCCAGAGTCGGAGCCTCTCTTGAGGAATCCGTGACAAGAATTCGAGGAAATGATTCTTTTCCCGCTAGAAGTCATCGAGAGAGAACAAAACTTACGGTTTGTAAGAATGGCGGGAACAAGATGGAGCAGAACAGGTAAGGGTAACAGCCATAATTATGGGGCACTGGTCGCATGGTGAGCATGGTGACATGAAGAGTGTTTCGTATACATATTAATCTCTGTAGGAGTTGCAAGCAAGAGGAAACATAAACCATTCTTCACTTTTTCTGTGGGTGCCCAACTAGAGCACGTTTAAGATAAGAGCTATTAGATATTAGGATTGTAGATTATGAGCCGTAAGACATACTAGATGGTCCATGAGAATAGCATAGCAAAATGGCGCTTCCAACGCTAATTGGGTCCAAGGATGTCTCTAGCATAAGCAATCCTACTACCAACAAACCAACCATACATACATATAACTGTCGACTAACATTTTCACAAAAAAAATGTTTTATATATCATTTTATTAATTCTTGTAATTTTTAACTTTCGTTGCTGTTGTCATAAATTAATTTATTTTTATTTTCTTTCGGCTATGTACATATGTATAAACAAACACGCTTACAGTCTTCTTTATATCGCTGGGCGTTATTTGCGTGTACGACGCGTTACCCCGCAACAGTGTCATTGACAATACTTTACGGTTAATTGAATTATTCTAAAGCTAACAGCTGTTAACGCATCAAACTAATTACCAACTTTTACCTAATTAGTCTATGCAAGGTTGCTGTAATTTTATACTCGTCTACATACAATCAAATGTTAATGCACTTTGACTGTTGAACTGTTACAAACAAATATTTTGGAATGCTTGCTTAATTGTTTAAAAATGCTTAAATGCTGGTTGGAATTCAGTTTTTGAAGTAAGAAAATTTTAACTAGATTTTTGCAATAGAGCCCCTATAGCACATATCCCTTTCTGCTCACACAAGTTAAAGTGTCGCAAGTGTGATTTTTTTATTTGCACTTCACGGTTAAAGACTTGCTATGATTGTTTTCTACTGCAGATATAAGAACGGAAAGAGTTACAGCCTTGATGTAAGGCAAAAATTTGTTTTCTATGAGAAGTTTAAGCATTTCATATCTTTAATTTGATCGACACAGTTTAAAGTTTCAAAGTATAAACACTGAAATATATAAAAAAAAAATGTATATATTGATGGCGTAAAAATTATTTCTAATATAAAAATATCGAAGGGTGTGTAAACAACTAAACTTTCTCTACGAAATATCAAAAAAAAAAACAATACATTTCTATATTAGAACAAAAACTTAATAATCGAACATAATTATTTTTTATGAATTTTACGTTTCATTTGCTATTGCGTTGATTGTATGAAATTGTAGAAAAACTCTACATACATGCAATAAGTTAGAAACAATAAAATATAAATGTTCGATACAATAAAAATAAACAATATCGTAAAATAAAAAATAATGTAAAAAGTTTTCTTCTCACAGTTAATAAAATCTTTCTAACTTTTACGCTTCAAATTGAGACTATCGTCAATATTCCCATCATACTCTTTTGAGTTTCGAAAACTAAATACTTATATACGAGTATGTGGCTGCTGCCCTAACATCGATTCCAGCAAACCGTTGTTGTGGTAGGTTCACAGAATACTAAACGAAAATATAATTTCGAATTTATTTACTTCAATGAATTTGCATGGCAAATCTCTTTTTTTGTAGACAACTCGCTTATACAGAGCGCGCATGCTCTGCAGCCATTCTCATTTGATTCATTCAAATACTCATTCATGACGTCATAACAATGTTTTATTATAATGTAATATATTCTTGGCTCTTGATTGTATTCGGTTGTCATTTAGGGAGTTCCATGACTGTACCAATAGATATTTTATAAAAATGTTTTGCATAAAATTGTTACCAAAATTACTGAGTGAGTAAATTTTAATTTTAAGATTTATACTCGTAATAACTGGAGATCACACAATATATTCAAAGTTAGCTTTGTTTTAATATTCCAAATGAATATAAATTTAACTTTTTAATCAATTTATGCAACTTCGATTGCCACCAATTTAAGAATATTTTAAATAGATTAGTTCACCAAAAAATAGAAAATAAATATCTAAAAAATATTAAAATATTGATATTAAAATATTTTAATTAAAATAAATGAATTTAATTTTGCTGAATATTCGAAAAACTGTAATAGATGGTTAGAATTTGAAACAAAAATAATTAAAAAATAAATTTTATCGAATAAAATATAAATATACATACATATAAAAGCAATCTTTTAAAAATGCATTCACGATTTTTATATATGGTGATCATTTGTTCGTATATGTATGTAATTGAAATGAATTTAAAAGTTGTTTCTATCAATATGGAAACATTACAACTACATACTGTTTAACAACATATTGACCAATTTGCCAATTTATTGTACTCATAATTTATTTCATAACTTCTAAAGGTAAAGCCATATAAACCTTAATTTTAAAATTTGTAAAAATCCGAAAAATTTAAATAAAAAAAAAAATTTTTTTTTCGATTATTTTAATGCATGAAAAAATGTCATCGTTGTCGCCGAATTTTAAGCTGGCACTTTGTATTAATAAAGTGAACAACATTTTACATTACATATTTTACTTTAACTTTTTATAAAAAATATTGTTCATATCAGCGCCAAAAGCGGGGAACTCAGTTTTGTTATTATTCGAATTTTTTATTATTATTATGTGCCTTGCGCATTTTTTTTTTTTGGATTTTATACAATTTTCTTTATTTAAAATTTTTTTTTTTAATATTAATTCGAATTTTTTTAGAAAACAACTATTCATATACGTAATGTAAATTTGACACTTTCTTAAGAGCATCTTAAATTGATAAAATTTAAAAAATTCTGATGAATGATATTTTTAAGATAACAACATTTGATTGACATTTTAAGTATTTTTAGAGATTGTTTAGAAACTTTTTTGTGCATATTGTAGAATTTTTTAAATATTACTCGAATTTTAAAAATTTCTAATTTTTTTAAACAAATTTTTTTTATTGCAATTTTAAATATTTCTGCTAAACGTCTAATTTAAATATTACAGTTTTTTAAGAGAATCTTAAGAACATTTTTTGCTATTAAATTGTGTTATCATTCCATTTTCTACAATTACTCTGTGCTTTGCGCATTTTTTGATTAATATTAAATTATATTTTGAAGTCTACAAATTTCGATTGAAATTATAAGTATTTTAGGAGAACTTTTTTAAGAACTTTATTTTTTTGCTCTTCCAATTTTAAATTTTTGAAAAAATTTCAAAAAATATCTCGAATTTTTTCTAAATTCAGATTTTTATTGAAACACATTTTTCGGTTTTTAGTTTGGGTTACCATCCCAGTTTTGCTTATATTTCTTCTATGCTTCTATCAGTTATTTGAAATTTTTAAAAATTTCCTTAATAAATTTACTTGGGGGTGCATTTTTTGAATTTTTTCAAAATTTTGTACAAATTTTGAAAGTTCTTTTTAAAAGCTACTATATAATGTGCTTTTAATGAATTAAATAAAAATGAAATAAACTTTTTCCCAGGCATACAAATTGGAACTTTCTAACATGGTTTTACTCTCCTTTAGCTGATAACTAAGTATTATCATTCATGTCACGCGCAATCTGCTATGCATGTACTGATTTGCTTAAACTTTAATTAAATAGCATTAAATAAATTATAAAACATTTGCTTGCACTGATTTACATGCACACAAATCACACAAATCATACAAAATCACAAAATAACCAGATTCGTATTCATAACGTAGATAAAAGCAAAAATGTATTAAAGAGTTTTTATATCAGAATAGGGCTTTTATCACGTACACACATACATTTGTTTACACATGCATGTACATATGTGTGTATTCATATATATATATGTACATATGTATGTGTGAAGTGAAGCGTTGAAGCATTTTAAAATATATTCACTTTGTCTGTGCTTTCTGCTCAACAATTCCCATTTAAGTGAAAAAGTAAACAATAAAGGCTGGTTTTCTGCCCTGCCATAACCTTTGCCACAACCCTTGTCAATACTTATGTACACACGTCGACCTTTGGTGATTTTTAACAAAAGAGTGTGACCAAAAAAAAGGAATTTTTTTTTGTTTATCTGATACGTAGTTGTGCAGAAATTGTTATTACATATTTTCAGTTAAAACTCAAGTATGGCATTCGAATAATAGTGAAAGGCGTATGGGACATCAATTGTTGAACAATAGATACGTACATCGGTGCATACATGTGTAGTATAGTATAAGTTAAATGTAGATACGTAGTGACGCAAGCAGTTTTACTATAAATATTAATATAAAACCCTATTTTGAGTAATAAAGATTCCACATTGCGTGTTATTCGCCGGTTTAATACTGAAAACGAATGTCACAAGGAAATTATTCTTTATGTTTTCAATATAAATTATAAATTTCCCTCCTCAAGAGAAGGATCACTAAACCATAAAAAGCTTTATTTGGGCTGTGTCACTCACAATTAGTCGCAAGCCCTTGAAAAATGATTATTCATTCACTTGCAAAATTTTCGTCTATTACTCAATGAATTTGTCGTCAATCGGTGAAATAAAATGTACCGAATTATTTAAACGCCGTGTTGTACCTCCCTTCGTACATTTTAGCGTCCCTACATTGTGATTTATATCAGCTGACTAATTAATTAATTTGTAAACATATAAGTTGCTTGTGAATTCTTGAAAGTTTTCATCGAAATTATAATCTCTTCATTTCAAAGTTCTAAGCGAAAAATATGTATGTATATGTATGTATGAACTGTGGGTAAGTTGTACATAGACACACATATGTATGTATGCATTGAAATGAAAAGAATTCTTTTTCATAAAATCTAGAGATAATGTTCAATTTTTAGTTTCATTGTTAAAGTATGGTGTGCACGAACATTGGAGTGTATAGCAACAATATTTAAAGCTTAAACTTAAATTCTGATGCAATATAAAGCATTTAATATTTAATCGCGTTAATTAAATTATTGTTAAGCCAGGCAAATATATAGCACAACCACATATTTACAGATTTGGGCAATTAATTTTTCTTCTAACTACTTAAAATTATTTTTCAAGTAAAATATGGTCCATTATCAAAGAAAAATCATAAACACCATTTTTTAAACTATTTAAAAAATATGCAAGTTCAATTTTAGTTTGAGAAAGTGCAAGTTTCAAGTGTCTAAAAGTTATGATTGATTTTTGACAATTTTTTAACTGGCAGTTTCCTCCATGCAAAGCAAAACTGCTTTAATTTTTTATATGGAAGGAATAGTGTCAGTAAAAATTGTCAAAAATCAGTGTCATTTCGTTGTTTTAAAATTGAATGAGCTACCGATCTGCATACCCAAAAACTCCAACATTTTTTTTATAACAGTTAAAAAATTTTAATGAAATTTTAATAAATGTTTTCTACATATTTGATAAGATTAAAAAAAAAATTTTAATGTTAATGTTCCTTAGAGAATTAACGACATATTAAATGAAAAATAATTTTAATTAATCGTAGGATAAATAAATTGTCCAAATGTGTCCATTTGTATTTGGGCTATAATTTGTGAATATACTGTGAACATATGTATATATATATATATATATATTAACGAATGCTGCATAAATAAGCCACAGATGTGCAGTGGAAAATTATTTACACATCGCACAACACCTCGACAGTGTTCTTAAATGCTGGTCGAATTTGGTTTGAATTATTTTGTACTGCATCAATGTGTATTCGATTATTTTCTGCAAAATTCTTCAATAATTTAAGAATGGCTGAAATTATAAATTTGCTTAAAAAAATAAGTATTTTCATATTTGTTATAAATAACTAAAATATTATATGAGGTTTGCCGCTTTGACAAAAAAAAAAATTTTTTTTTGTTTACCTTATTTTTATCGGAGAATTTTAGTAACTGTATTAAAAAAAATGTCAGCAATATATTTCTGCATTTTCCCAACATAAAACAACTTACTCTCTAACAAAACCCTAAAGTCTTTAAAAATTCGAAACCGTTTTTTTTTTCAGAAGTTTCAGAATATGTTTAAATATGCAGTTTTATAGTTAATTAAATTTTAGTATAACAAAAAAAAATATATTTTAAAAGAGCTCGAAACGTTTAATTTTTGGCAATATTTTTACTGAAGTTCTTCAGCAACTTCTGTCACAAAACATCCATTTTATTTTTTAATTCTTAATAAATGTGTTCTAATAATTGCGATGCAAAAATGTTTCCTTTTAAATTTACCTTAATTTCTGGGAGAAAGTGAGTATTTTTCTAAAAAAAATTAGCTGTATATATAACATTGTTCACTCTTTATTATTGTAACACCTTAATCTCGTGTGTTTATACTCGTACATAAATACACAAAAGTACATTTTACTTCCTTGCCGGAAGATAAAATAAAATAAAACAGAATACAATTGATTTGCTTGGGTGAGAAAGATATCTAAAACAACTTTTATCACTTCAGGTGATAAAGATTTACATATTTTAGTCTGTTCTGCACATAGCATATGTGTTTGTTTTTAATATTTATATTTCTACATACAAACATGTGTTTTGGGCTACGTAAGCTTTCTATATAAATAGATGTAAACGATTTAAACCTGCAATAAATATTTTAATAAGATTATATCCTTAAACTCTTATCGGATTTAAGCGAAAAAATATTCATAATAATAACCTAAAAGAATAACAGCCAAACAACTGGGAAATGTAGAAAAAATTTCGCAAGAATTGTGTAAATATGTATATCGCTCAGAGGAGGTCGTTCTAACAACATATGCAGATAATTGTTGCTGGGTACTTATCGTGTATTATCGTTCAATTTTATAAACACATCTACAAGAATAAGTATTGTAGAGCTGATTGGTTATTATTCTCTTCTCTCTAATATGAAGATTTTATAGACAATTGCGGTTTAATAAATTTATGTATATAGTAACGCGTATAAAAGAACACTCTGTTCACAAATTATAGCACAAACACATATTGACACATTTGAACAATTTATTTATCCTCCAATTATTTAAAATTATATTTCAATTCAAACATCGTTAATTATTTAACAAACACAATTAAAAACAATTTTTAAAATTTTATAAAAAATCTGAAAAAGATTTAACAAAATTTCAAACTTTTTAAATACTATTTTTTTAGACTTTTTTCGTGTATGCAGATATATAGCCCATTAATTTTTAGTACAAAAAGTGCAAATTTCTAATGGCTACCAATTATCACTGATTTTTGACAATTTTTTTACTGACATAAAAAATAAACGTGGTATTGCGTTGTATGGAGTAAACTGGAAGTAAAAATTGTCAAAATTCAGTTGTAACTTGTAGACACTTGAAACTTGCACTTTCTCAGACTAAAATTTAATGGGCCAAAAAACTGCATACTCTAAAAATTTCGAAATTTTTTTTTAAAAGCTAAAAATTTTGTTAACTCTTTGCACATTTTGCAAATAGTTAAAAAAAGGGTGTACGGTTTTCTTAGAGAATTAAACCATAATTTACAAGAAAAATAATCCTAATTAATTGTTGTGCTATAATTTGTGAACAGAGTATATATGTATATGTATGTGTATGCTACATATACTACATTTAAGTATTCATATGTACATGTTTATATGGGTAAATTACCTTATATTAATGGGTGTAATTGCAAAGTATTTTGTATTGAGCTTTATTTACTCAGAAACTTATTTTACGAGTGATTTTTACGCGAACGTTTATGTACAAAAAGAAGTCGAACTAAAAAAATTAGCGATAATTTTTGTAGTCAGCTGGCTGAATGTGCAACATTTTTGGAATTCGCCTTATTCGCGGTGTATATCTATATTAATAATCACTAAAATAATACACAACAAATAAGAAATCCCACAATAATTGTTCAGCGTGGCGTATGAGCAACCAAAATACAAATGCATTCATATGTACATTCATATACAGTACCTGCTCAACGAATTGCGAACGAAGTAAAAATTTTTAAATATTGACTTTAAACCTCAGTTAAAGACAAACTAGTTAAGATATGATATTAAAAAAGATGTGCTTTTATTTTTTAAGTAAAATATTTCAGATTTCGTACATATTCAAGAAGCAATAGTTAATACTTATGTAGTTTGACTACTTCTTTGTTTTAGAACTGCCTCGATTCGCCCGAGCATACTATTCATACAATTTGTTATAATTTTTTTCAATCCCTGATCATTGTTTCATATATTCGTTATATTTTCTTTTCAAATAGATACTGTTGGATTCCTTCGAGCATAAACCTTCGATTTCTGGTTGGTACAGCAATTATCTATGGGATTAATTTCAGGAAATTTGCCAGGCCAAGCTAACACAACGACATCTGCTGAATTCAAGAAATTCATGTTTGCCCTTGACGTATGACAGTGTGCGCCATCCTGCATAAACCTGTAGTTCCTTCTAAGATGCTGAAGGTTATCAATATAAAAGATCAACACGTTTTCTAGGACCTCAATATACTGCGTGGAGCGCATCGTGTTTTCAAATCATCACCGAAGGTGGATGTTCGAAGGTAGCAACTATGCAATCATTTGCTACTCGTCCATCTACGAAAAAATTTAGCGACTTCCGTCAGAGCTTCCGACCTGCAATCATCGCTAAAAACAAACCTGGGAATGGCAAACATCTTCCTAAGTCAAACCTACCAAGGAAATAGTTCCAAAAATGATTTAAAATAATTTATCTTAGGTATTCCAACCACTTGAATCATATGTTTTATGTAGCTACGCTCAGTATAGCCTTCGCATGCATATCTTAGGAGTCAAAGTTTGGCTTTTTTAACTGGATGTTTACAAATTGGCCGACTTTTAGGAGATTTTTGCGATTTTTACCAGGGACGTTTTTGATACTCCTACAATTTGTGAAATTATCGAATAGCTTGATTTTTTATCTTTTAAAAGAGACATCACCCTTTTATTTGTTGCACCACTGGAATGTCACTTTTCTTTCCCACTTTGGAGAAAAAATTAAATGATTATTTATGGGTTGAGGATAAAGTAAATTTTTTTTTAACGCAAGAGTATCCATCAACACCATTACATCGGTTTTTAAATAACTAGGCAATATATTATTCATGGTTAAGGGTAATTTAAACATAACTCTACTCATTGTGGATTTTATTATTACGAAAAAATTCGAAAACTACGCTACAAACTATAGATTAAAAAAAAAAAACGCCGTCATTTATAATTAGTTTATATTAATAATAAACATTTTAATGATACTTTGCAACATTATCAGCAGATTATTATGTAAGCATTAAATACGATTTTTTTATTCTTTAAAATAGCCTTAAGTTAAATTTTAGGTTTTTATCTCTAAGGCTTGGACGTATTTTGAACTTTGTATGAGCAAATAAATTTACGTGCACTTAATTGTTGCTTCGCTGCATTTATCATTATAATAAAATAGCAATATGTAGAAGTAAGGGTGGTTTCCATAACTAAAGGAAGAACGTCTGGCCACAACACTGCGATGCCTAGATCTTGATAATTCAAGATTTTGCGTAGTTGAGAGAGTAGTTTTTTGGAGTCTTGTATCGAATAAATTCCTACTTTCCCATAGGCTGTTAAGGCTGTTGCATACGCAGACAATATAATCGGATTTTCGTTCACAAAGCGATGTAAGAGAGACAGTTTTCCAAAAAAAAGAAATGATGTGGCTCCGTTCTTTGAAGATGCTTCCAAAGTGGACTGTAGCAATGTCTTCTCTCACATCAATCCACTTCAGACTACTGTGGCGTATTTTAAGCTGGAAGGTGACCTGGTGGCCAGATTGGCAAATATGATGGTCCTTGGGTTCTAAAAATTCAACTTTTCTTTAGACAGCTTCGCAACAATCAAGGCAATGTGGAAGAACGATAACATCTTTTAGCTCGCACACTTGCACTTGGGTCCCAAATTTCAAAATAACCGGGAAGAACACGACGCTTGCGATGTGAATATATTCCAAACAAATTATCACATAAAATTGCTAAATATATTTCGGAACTCATCATAAAATAATGGTAAATTGTGCTTCTCTAAATAAGTTGCAACAACATTAACGAAACACCAACTGTCAACAAGAATATTTCTCTTCCTTGACACACTTTACTTTTGCGGAAGCACGCTATTATGAAAGAGAAATAAAATTATATCTTATTCTACAGTCAAAGAGGAAGAAATGAAGTATTATTGAATAAATTATCTTAAATAAATCACAGCATATCTACACGTTTCCGCCAAATTACCGACAGCATTTTTTGTCAAGCGAAAAATTATATGACTCAGCTAACTTCTGTCACCCGGAAGGAAAATACTATTACACAATACATAAATACATACAATAAACAATAAACGAGGCACAGAAGGAATGTGCACTTATATAAATTACAAACATACATATATGTATATTTGTATAAACATTTCTACCGAATTAACTATAAACACACATACAAACGAATAAAATTATATTGTGCGGCGCTTGTGAGGTGAAGATGGAAAAAAAAAAAAAACAAACACAAAATAGCAAACAATGAGCAAAATTCAACGACAAGCTAATGGAAGCAGGAATAAAGCGTAAAATTGAAGAAAACCACAGCAGTGAAAGTAGAACAATTCACACGGAAAATTGGAATGGGAAGCGCAAATGTGTCAGTTAGCAGTCCGTAGTAGTCTCGATGGTTAAAGGCAATTTCGCAAGTTTGTAATGTTAAGCAAACCACGTGTGACTTCTGAAAGTTTTTCAATTTAAGGGGTTGGTATGTGCAATATTGGTTAATGTTTCGCTTGAGAGTACTTCAGGGCCAACAATGAAAATGTCAAAAGTAAAAAGTGAATTGAGTAGAAATGCTGTTTATTACGGTTGAATATGAAAATTAAAGTAACTGAGAACAAATTTGAAGCATTTACTTTAATGGTTACAAGATGTACGAAAAATGACACTAACAAAATCAGAAATTCGTTTGTCTTCAAACAAAATTTCACAAGGAATTAAAGAATATTACTTGTCAACAATAACAAAAAAAAAAAATGAATATACTCGTATCATGGATGAAAAAGGCTCTGCGTAAGTTAATTTTTTTGGCACTACTGTTTAGGCAATCCTTTCTCTACTAAAATCGTTGAGAGGAGTTAATAGACTAAATCCACAAATCTCAATGCAAGTTCTATTGTCATTTTTACCGATCACTAAAAACTAAAATTAGAGTAGGCAGTGGGGTCTGCTCAAAGGAGTTCTGCTTTATAACTTTCTAAAATTAATCCACCATTTCTTAGCTCCGTCTGTGGTGCGTGTGTTGCAATTCTATCGATTTAGTGTTAAAGAGATTAAACAGTATTGCCTTACCGAGTAGATTTAGATCTAAATTACTGATTGCTTTTTCTTGATCCTTCGTCTATCAGTGAGGTTGTGGGTTGCTTTCAAAAGTGAACTATCTCTGTTCCACTGTAGAATAAATTTTTTTTACAAGCGCCTATTACAAGGGTGTCGTTTAAAATAAATACATTGAATACTTTGGTGGATTTTAAAACATTTTTACCAAGCTTGCTTATATAAACTCGTAAAAAAAGAGCAACTTAAAAAACATAAATATCATGATGGAAAAAATGTATGGCTTATATAAAACCATTTTTTAAAGACATCCATGCACAGTATTCTTAAATTAAGCGCTGATAATGCTTACTTCGCACAACTCTGCATTACTTTTAAGAACTTCGCACAACCGTACGTACTTTACGCTGATTATGCTTCGCACACAACGAAATGCAAGAGCGCTGCCAACCATCAAACAACCATCACTGGCTATTGACGTTGAAGGGTGATTTACGGTATGTTTTTGATATAAAATTTTAAAGCAGGCTTATTTATTTTTTACAAGGAATAACCAAATAAAATATATCCTCAAATCCAATAAAACATGTTTTTTTTCAAATCCGAATAAGGCAGTGGTGATTTAGAATTCCCTAAAGTTATGGGCCAGTGTAGGAAATTTGAGTTAAATATGTATGAACATATTATTGAAGATCAATGGCGACGAGCTGCATAGAAAAAAAAACCTAATAAATATAGCTTTAGTGCAACTCTATTTGGTAAAGTCCTTTACATTTTCCAAAATGTTTCGTACTTTCAACGAAAATACAAATGGTCGACCTTGACTTATTATATGTATTTCAGTAATATTTTTATTTTTTTTTCAAGAAAAAAAACCAACAATATAAGAATTCAGATGATAACATAAAAAAGGTTGTGAATACCCCTAAAAGCCTTTACATAGGGGAATGTCACCGGTTGTGGCCATATTTTGCCTTTTAAATCACAACTTTTGACCAAATAGTACTAATGCAGACTTAAATATATCAGTGGAAAGCTAAAGGCCTAGGGTAACTTCTGGTAATAAATCTGGTAATTTTTGCGAAAACAGAATAGTTATTTGAATTTTTGTAAAGTAGCATTGAAATGTTTGTGAACGGCATAACTTAAAAACGTGGACAAATAAATTCGTGAAAATGTCAAAAAAAATTTGTTTTAGGACGATTAAAATTTTTTTTTCAATTATATGCGGACAATTAAGGTAATTCCAAAAAAAGCAAGAAAAACCTTTTTTTCACAAAAGATTTGCAAAATTGTACCCCCTCCCTCTCGCCGGTTGAGGTTCCGCTCTTGTGCATATGTAAATACATATATACATACATTAAGATAACCTGCCCGATACCCTCAAAGAGGTTATGTTGACATAAATAACGATATTGAGAAATACGCCCCTTTAAGCGATGAAAAGTGGTTGGCCACAACCGGTGATATTTTGGTGGGCAGTACTGAAAAAAAAAACGGTTTTGTAAAAAACACATTGTTTTACATTTCCAAACACGATTTTACTCACCTGTTTGCACTGACGGAATGTAATCTGCGTTGACTAATACGCACGAAACAATGCTACCGACCGTAGCTACTTCTGATAGGGATGCTTTGACTTCGGAGTCAGCACAAAATCAGCGCACCGACATTGAGCACCAACCGGAACTGCCATATGGACTGTATCTGCCCACTGACATTCCCCTACAACTCTGTAAAAGCATTGCTATTGGTACCACTGCAATTCAAAAGTCACTTAAGAATATCGCCAGCAAATCCAAATTTTTTCTAAGTTGCACTAATTTCTGGGTAAACAGAAACAGGTGAAATGCATTGAACATATTTTTATTTAACAATTTCAAATTTATGCAAAGTTATGTGAAGTACCACAATCAGCCTATAAGTCACATTCAAAAATTGCGTTAGGTTTCGCTGAAAATCGTCATTTGGAATGTTGGCTCCGAAAACCACTTCCGTTTTTTTACCGTTTTGTTTTTTGCATTTAGTATCTCGAAATACAAAAATTTCCCTAAATAAATCTTGACATTAATTATAGGACAAATTAAAATTTTAAAGTTAAGCATGATTGGTTTTTTTTTACTAGCCTCCCATAAGAGCGCAGCCTGAGCCAGCAAATAATCTTCGTTGGAATTACATATTTATGAAATAAGGATTTCATGATGGGAAATCAAAAATTGTGAACAACGATGCAGAAATATGTATGTATGTTAATGATCGATGCGCTCTTCAAAATAATAAGTATGTGAGGCAACATTCAATCGACAAATTTACAAATTACAATCAAATAGAAACAAAATAAAAACACCATAAATATAATAACGAAATAAAACTGCTACTAACTCGCTGCTTTACCACCACGAGTAATCACTCGCAAAAGGTAAACGACTTCATTGTCTCCAAAGTATGTAAGTTAATACTCGTAAATAAAATGTTGAACACGCTTGCATATTTTAGTTTCGTTACGTCCTTTTTGTGATACCATTGACTTTATGATTTTCTCAACAATATTGGAAAACTGTGTGTCTCGAAAACAATGTGAAATGAAACTGAATGGTGTCATAAATTTCGCATGTCCATACAAACGAGTACATACATATGTATGTACATACATTGTAGGTGACAACAGTATAACTAAGTGTTGACTTAGCTTCACGAGGACTTTAACCTTTGTATCCTACTGCGTAAGTACAACGGTTAATAAATATGTTTACTTTTTGTTTTGTCAACCGAAACACCTCAAAATGGTGTCATTTTATTTATTGTTAATACGACCGCAAACATTGATTTAAGCGCAAACAAAGGCGTCGGCACAGACAATTAACAAATTTATTGCGTCTTAACATATACATAAACACACACGCAAACACACACACACACACACTGAGTGGCGGGATAATTTACTTAGACATTTTCTGTTTTCGTTTCATAGACACACCAAGGGATGAGTTTGTTAATTTAGATTTAACTTGCTAATAAATTTCGTTTGCTCCAAATTAAAATGATTGAAATTAAATCTTCAAAAATTTTGATAATATATATTAAATTAACATTTTTTTACAGTTAAAGTCACTTAAAAAACCATATAAACTCAAGTTTTAAATTTAAAAAATATTCAAATAAAAAATGGCCCCTGAGAATGGTAATGCAGTTAGCGAAACGTCGGGAAAAAATTGGAGAAAGTGTTTTTTCGTGCGCATCAATTAAATAGATCGATTAGTAGAAATTTCTTTTGGCGTTTTTCTGAGTAAGCAGGTTTGTAGCGCATTCAGTTTTAGTATATTAGTGCAACGTTTAAGTAGTTCAAAACTACTGCTGAATTTAACGATTTTTTTTGCCGTATATTTTTTTATCCACTTCCAACATCCACTTCACCCCACAAAAAATAAAAGCGTTAAAAAATTGCATACAAGAAATTTGTCTCGACGCGGGTTTATCGTTAGAGAACGCTGTCATGTCAAAATGTTTAATAACATCGGTCAACAAGATTTTTGTGGCGTAAAATTTTAGTTTCTCCTACGTCAAAATAATGGATTTTTTTTTTAAATAAAGTTTTCTTTTGTAGAAACTAACGCAATGTTTCAATTTTTCGGCAAAAATTACAAATTTTTTGTTTTTATAATTACACATTAAATTATGATTAGACAAGTTTTTGCTGGACATACATAAGTGTCTTTCTTATTCAAGATTTGTGTTAAACAGTAACATATAAATGTAAAATAACACGGGTCAACACGAAATGTTACCTAGACTCAAAAGTATTAAATTTCGATTCTTTAGTTCGTAATTAGATGAAAAAAAAGAATATATAGCATGAAAAAGTTTGCTTTTGTATTTATCATGTTTTCATTATACTGGCCTTGATAACGTTGTTCGAAGCTCAAAATGTCCTGATGAAAACGTTCTCCTTGCCATCTAGAAGCAAACTTTATATGGAAAAAAGGTATTTTATTTTCGTTTTTGTTCATAATTAACCTGAAAATCAGAAAATAAATTTTAGTCTATTTCTGAGAACTCTCGTATAAGAATTTCAGCAAAAATGAGTCTAGCAAAGCGAGAATAACTTAAAAAAATTCCAAAAAGAAACAATATAAATATTATATTACTATTCCAAATGTTCCTTTGCTATTTTGAACCTACATATGTTATCATGTTGTAACTAGAGATGCTGGTTCTAGAACGAATTATTTGAAAATCGATTAGTCGATATAGCCAGATACGTTTTTTGTTTTGCTTGCTTTCGTAACCGATTAATAAATAAATTTAAATCGATTGAAAAACAAATCGAAATTTCAAGCTACAATTTTTTAAACAAAGCAGCATTAGAGCTTTTGATTTTTACTTTATAAAATGATATTCAAATACAGTCTACAATCAATTCATTTGACTTAAAACGAACTTTTTTATATTAACAACTAAAATTTTGCAACCATCAACAAACAATTATAAAATGAAAATGTGGACAGCATTCGGATTTTTACACGATTTTTTAAATTTAGTTTTTGATTTTGATTTGATTTTTTCCTAGTTTGGAGTTATAAGATCGATTATTTCTGATCGATTGTTTTCCATACTGCGATTAGTTTCGTTGAAATCCAACAAAATTGTATTTTTTTGAGAGTGTACACATATTTGGGGTATTTACGTTTTAAATTTGAAGTTTTTCTCGTAGCTCAAAATTTAGTTTAGTTGTATATGTTGCACGAAAACCACTTTGAGAATATGAAATTATATGAATTCGGTGCTTATTTAGTACCAACAAAAAAAATTATAAAAATTTATATTGAATTCAACTTTTTACTACCGTTAAATACGTTTCAAATTAAATTGCCCTACTTCGATATTTCGAACACACACATCGAAATGCACAGAACAATTCAACGAAATTCTAATAACTGGTGTCAAAATCACTATAAAATCTTTACCACATGAATGAAAAGAAATAGTCGCGAATATGTCGGCGCGCGAAATTCGCATCAGTGCGTGCGGTCTTTAAAATTCGCGCGCTTACTAGAAAACAGCAAAGGTGACAACGACAGTAATTACTTTTTAGAATGAATACCAAAAGAAACAAATTTTCGGTGACAAATTTGCTGGTGTTGGCGCCAGAAATTCCTCTCGTTGGTGCATTTCATTATTTACAGCAAACCTCTTAATGCTGGTAAACGTCAGCTCTTGCCTTTCAGTAGACGCAAAATTGCGATTGACTTCAATTATTATTGAAAAACTTATCATATTTACCTCCCGAATGTCGTTTTCGAAAAAAAGTCTTGGTCTATGCTCCGCTTTCAAAGGAATTCCGGGATCTTTTTACGCTGAAGAATTTATGTTTTTCTCTGGTAAAAGTAGAGGCCGTTTGTTAGTAGTGCCAACTTTAGAAATGCGAAGAAAAATTTCCTAAGTAATGTTTATAAGGGACATAGTCACGAACCATGTCAAGTGCCACTACTTACTGCAGCTTATACATTTCAATTGTCCTACTCGGAATTTTAGACTTAGCAGTATGTTCCACTTACCTTATCACAGGACCAATTACACAATGAACCGCTTACACGATGTATAAGGTAGGTTACCCAATTTTTTAAAAAAGTAAACGTATTCTCTAATTTATGAGAGACATTTAAGTCAAAACTCAATCTAGAAATACACTTTTTGAATTGTGAATAATTTATTTTATACCATATATGTATTATATGTAAGCATTAGTATTTACTATTCTATTTAAGTTGTACTTTAAATGATGAATTCATAAATAAAAGTAAAACAAAAAATAAAATTCAAGGCCAATAATGCTACTTTTCATGCTCAAATTAACTAAAATTGCGCATAGCTTTAAGAATTTGAACTTCTCTAGATATACTCGTTTAGTAGATTGGTTCCCATGCGAACACATGCAATTATATACAAAGTATTTGTAGACTCATCTACATATGTACGTACGCAAAACTTAGCACTATATGCCGGTAAATGTATTTTTAGAACTTCATACAACATCGTTAAAGTCCTTTCGATGTCCTTTTCTGCTTTAGTGACAGCCGTAAAGTGTAATTAAAATGGAAAAAGCTCTACATACATATAATTAGGCATGCCATTAGGCTTACTATAAAGCGTTTAAATTAATTGCTTTTTGTATTTAGAAAGACATTAAGAAGATGAATGTAATATTGTGCACTGTCACACACACAGCATGCGAAAAATTTATATATATTATCCTTTTACATTATTTACAAGGAAATACAAAATAAAACAAATTAAATATTAGTTTTAAACATTAAAGAAATTAAAGAAACCCCTTTAACTGTGTTAGAAGTTTTCATTTGTTGATTGTTATGCGTTCATCTTTCATATTAAAATTAATTTTGAATTATAAAAAAATAAATTTTTTCGTAATAAAGAACAAGTGTGTCAAAAAACTAGTTTAAATTTCACTACAATCTTCAGTAACTGGAAACATGCAACCTAAATGAGCGATAAAACTGAAAACAGTTGGTAGTTTTGTTAAAATCTTTTTCATTCTTTAAATTTAGAAAAAGTTTTAAAGCGGTAGTTTTTGTGTTTTTGATATATGAATTAACATAATGGTACGTATGTAAATAAAAGAAAAATATCAAAATGTATATATTTACCTTTGCCTGTGCTACAATTTTGACTCGTGCTGTATTTGAAAAAAAAAATAGATAGTTTAATTTGTGCTACACTTTAAGTACCCCAATAAGTAAGTATCCATGGGTAAATTCAACTACAAGTAATGTAAGTAGGTGGTCTTATATTAGTTTTTTATACAATAGACAAAAAGCTTGCTTATTATATTCTTTTCACAAACTCGAAAATGATCACGTTCGAGAATGTAGAATCTCAGAGACTCCTTGCTGATTACATGGAGACCATCGCCTATACATAGTGACGAGGAGTAAAAGTATCTTCAAAAGAGAATGACCCTTCTCCCTGGATTCAGATATAAATTTTCGGACGATTGTTACAACATTGTAGAAAAAGAGAGCCGCTTGGTCTCGGACGCAAAAAGCGGACTAATTTAGTTTAATTTACCGATTTATAGTAAAAAAACTTAAACTTAAGCGCGATAATCTACTTTAGAAGGGTCAGGTTTGAATTTCTACTCAATTAGATACTCTATTTATTCACATGAAATGCAGTATAAAGTATTTTATTATAGACATATATTTGGCTTGTCATCCGTTAAAAATTGTAAGGTCATGTGTTCTCTTCGTTTAACAAACGAGTATAGACGAGCACCGCAGTTTTTTTTTTCTTTAATTTGTTATCCATATTTCAAAAAAATTTCACTACTTTTTAGGAAATTATAAAAAGGTAAACAGACTTTATTGGACAAGCGCCTATCATTTAGTTCTGTATGTATTCGTTGAAATAATTGAATATAAATAAACATTGTAATATAAACCATTCGTTAAATACTTTTACATAAAGGGTGGCGCACCAATTGTGCTACATTATCATTCTTTAGCAAAATTCCAGGCGAATAGGCAGAAGGTTTAACTGGCTCGTTATTTGTACTTTGTTTGGAAAAAGGTTAAGGTCATCATGAATTATCCGTTGTAATAACCGTCTGCTAACTCGAAATTGCGCCGATAAGTTTCAAGTCGAAACTCTTGGAGCCTGAGTTGCCGATGGGACAGCCGCGATTGTGTCTTAAACACGAACATATGGATCTCGATGGTAAGGTGTACGAATACGAGTTTTGCATACTGTATGTCTATAAATTTGAACAACTTACTCGTACTTCTTAAAAACCGATACGTGAATAAAAAGGAGCGCTTGTTTTTTTTATTTATTTATTATTATTGAGAAAATAATAGAATTTAAAAAAATTGTATTTCCTACATTACAAACACTTTCCGTTTGAACAAGATTATCTTAAATTTAATAATCTATTATTTCCTGTTTTTCTTGTAAACGTATTGTAGTAAAACCAATTAAAGCCATTTAGGTTAGTTGGAAGTAAATGAAATTTGAAACACTAAGAAATACACTCAAATTTTAAGACTGGGTAAGGCAATTTTTTTATTTATAAGGATTCGGGGAGAATTTAATGAGAGAATTTCTATTTTAAATATCACCCGAATCGTTTCATAAACACAATTTTTAAAATACTCTGTTCACAAATAATAGCACACCCACATATTGACAGATTTGGGCCATCATTTTTTTTTAAATGAATTAAAACTTTTTTTCAAGAAGTATATTATGCATTCTCTAAGAAAAACCATAAACACCCATTGTTTAAACTATTAACAAAACGTGTAATGATTTAAAAAAATTTTATTAAAATTTGTAATTTTTTAAAAAAGTTTTAAAAATTTTATTGAGAAAGTGTAAGTTTCAAGTGTCTACAAGTTATAACTGATTTTTTGACAATTTTTTATTAGCAGTTTCCTCTATACAACGAAAAACCGCGACTATTATTTATAAGGAAGGAATTGTGAGAGAGTTCAATAAAAAAATTGTTAAAAATCAGTGCCACCAAAAATGTATTTGAATTTTTGATGAAATTTTACTAAATGTTTTCTACATTTTTTATATAATTAAAAAATTGTTTTTAATTGTGTTCACTAGCGAATTAACAATGTTTTACTTAAATTTTTTTTTTTAAATAATTGAAGGTAAAATTTATTTACCAAATGTGTTTGTGCTATAATTTATGAACATAGTTTTTATATGTGTATGTACAATCTTATTACTGTCACCTAAATATTTGAGACAATTTTTTTTTTTAATTTATTTCCATAATAAATCCATTTTTTTAATCTAAGCATACAATTAAAAAATCAACAATACATATTTCTCTAGATTTGAAACCTTACTATCATAACACTGAGTTACAAAAACGAGATTTAGTTCTGTCCCCATAACCCAAATATGATGAATTTCATATCAAATCCAATATGCGATGAAATTTTGCATATAGGTACATCTTACCTACCCAAACACAACCTTATTTTTAGAAAATGGATTTTCGAAAAATTGTGGGCGTGGCAAGGTATCGAAATATTCGAAAATATTCGAAAAATTACGATAATAGGTACTTTTAAAGTGTGATTACTACGGAATGGCTTTACCGATTTCAAAGATCTTCATACCATTAGAAAGGTATTGAAATAAGCTTTCAAAAAATACACTGTAAAAATTTTTTTCCAAAATAAAATTTTAAACTGAAAAAACACTTCAAAGATCAAGCGATTTTGAAAAATAAAATTTTATTTTAAAAAGGTCTATTTAATATATATAACATATCTGAAACTAAAATGGGGTGTTTTTTCTTTTTTTTTTTAATTTATTTAAGTAAATGCATCTCTTGTTAACTTTTTTTATTTTGATATTATTGTGTGACAAAAAAAGGTACCTAGGTATACTTTGGAAGTTATACAGATTTTTTTTTATTCTAATAGAGTAAATGTAAATGACTTCTTGAATCGAATTTTTTTCGTAATATTCCAACATCATCGTTCTAAGGTTCGTTAAATTATCGTAGCACCGACCACACATTGATACGCAACACTCGCTGTTTTCTATATTACTATTACAGACAACGAATTTAATAACATCTTTATAGTTTCTGAAATTATGTTGACCTTCCATCGATTTCAAACCCGATTTTTCGAACATCAGTTTTACATTCTGATGCAATGTGCACACACAAACATTTTGCTGGTTTCCAACCCCAAGTTTGATACAATTCTCTGGTCGCAACATGGTAAATTTTGTAAATCCTAATTGAAGTGAAGGATTTTTTTTTCTAAATTCATAGTAAGTTTCACGAAGCGATGACAGCATTAGTCTTTTTTGAAGTTTCTCGCGTATGTTTCCTTGTCTTACTACAATTGAGTCCTGTGACCCAGGCATGATTCGGCTGATTTCATCATCTTCATAAAACAATTTTACTGTGTTTAAAGTTTGTTCTAGTTTACCATGCTAAAGCGTTTGACGTCCGAAAACTTTGTTTTATTTTTTTGTATATCTTTGCTAATTTTTACCAATTTGTAAGATAAATCATGCCCAAAAATGTCTTTAATTTCCTTAGATGTCATGGTGTTTGGTAATAGAGATAATATTTTTTGCTTATCCAAATTATTTGAGCAGTTTTCGATTTGATATTTCATGTTCTCCAAAATTTGTTCGTAGTAAGCTTTGATCTTCTTTTGGTATTCTGATAAATCCTCAATTTCCGTTTCAGTAGAACGCTGATTATCAGCAATCTTGATAGCATCCTTCAGTTTAAAGCGACAATTTTCGCAAATACGGCAACAATGAGTGTTGGAGACTGCTGGAAAATGCTCAGATATCACCGCTGCTTCGTTTAAGCTAATTTTTCGAAGTTTAGAGGAACATTTTGTTGATAGCTGCACACATCTGTATTTATTAGTTGATTCCATATCTATTTGTAATTTAAGGAGAAACTAAGCACGAAGTATAACAGCCGTTTAAACACAACTAAAATTTTTACTAGACGAAATTAACGTACGTTCGCTTTGAATTTGCAATGGCAACTGAAACGAATTCACAGAATATCGCTATGAAGCTAACAATCAGGTAGAAATAGTATATACTTAGTCATTAAAAGTTTATTGTACTATCTAACCGAAGGGTGTATGTTTATGTTGTCCAATAGATCCTAGGTACGTTTCGGCACTACTATGCATAGGATCTATTGTACAACATAAACATACACCCTTCGTTTAGATACTATTTCTACCTGACTGTTAGCTTCATAGCGATATTCTAGGAATCTGTTTCAGTTGTTGCGGTAAACAGCACAACAAACAGGTACAAAAAATTATTTTCGCTACTGATTTCATGTGGTGGAAGGTTGATCCGCTGTATCCTTTGATGAGCGGTTAAGTTTTTGTGTTACCAAGGTCATTAATTTTATATTTTGGGAATGCCTGAAAATTTGACAACAAAAATTCTTGTTCGACTCTATTAGAATAAAAAAAAATCTGTATAACTTCCAAAGTATAGCTAGGTACCTTTTTTTGTCACACAATAATATCAAAATAAAAAAAGTTAACAAGAGATGCATTTACTTAAATAAATTAAAAAAAAAAAGAAAAAACACCCCATTTTAGTTTTCAGATATGTTATATATATTAAATAGACCTTTCTAAAATAAAATTTTATTTTTCAAAATCGCTTGATCTTTGAAGTGTTTTTTCAGTTTACAATTTTATTTTTGAAAGCTTATTTCAATACCTTTCTAATGGTATGAATATCTTTGAAATCGGTAAAGCCATTCCGTAGTAATCACACTTTAAAAGTACCTATTATCGTAATTTTTCGAATATTCTCAAATATTTCGATACCTTGCCACGCCCACAATTTTTCGAAAATCCATTTTCTAAAAATAAGGTTGTGTTTGGGTAGGTAAGATGTACCTCTATGCAAAATTTCATCAAATTCTGAGGGGGTCGGGTTCAAAATGTACGTTTTTTTCAGCCTTTGAAATGAAATTCATCATATACTTTTTCGGAAAGGGGAGAAAAAATAAAAATTCCAAAAAAAATTCAGGAAAATCTGAGAATTGATAAAAATCTATTTTTAAATGTGACGTGATAGACCCATTTCTACGAGTCTGCCTGCAAAAATTCAGCTCGATTGGATCACGGAAAAAGGGTTAAAAATCGGTTAAAAGGGTTAAAAAAAAAAAAATCTGACGTGTACATGAAAATCGCCGATACACGTGTATTTTTATTTTTTCTCCCCTTTTCGAAAAAGTATATTTGGTTCATTGGACAAAATGTGTGTAACGCGGTGTGATTTTTAGAAAAACTTTGAGTAAGCATTCAAATGAATTTTAGTATAGAGGCGCAAATTTAAAGTGGAAACAAATAAAAGTTGATTTTTGAAATTTTCTTTCATCAACCATAATAGTTAGTTCGTAGTAAAATATTAGTAAATCCTTACATACATATTTAACTAACTGTCCAATTATTTCACTTCACTGTTTCGATGTGTTGGCGTGAATTCATGGCAATGTCACATGGGGCGAACTCATTAAGAAGCTTCGAAGAATTCCAGCAGTAATGAAGAGTAAAAAAAGGCGAAGCTATTCGTCGATAAAGCTTCCCATAATGACTTAAATTTGTAAATTAAAATGACTTTGTTTGAAGTTTAATGAACAATAATAGGTAAAATCTCTTAGGATGAATGTACATAGAAATGTATGGAATAATTTTGAATGAAATGTCATCAGCAGCTGGCATATTTTGGTAATGAGCTTACTAATTACTTAAATCCTTTATTCCTTTAACTTTTAATGAGCAATTCTGTCAAAGATTTATTACACATATACGTAAGTTTAATTGCCTATTTTTGAATGCATTGAAAGAGAGCTACATCTATATAGTTTCAGTATAACTTTTTAGTTTTATTAATTACGCAAAAAGTTAGAATGTAAAATTAAGTTTAATGTAGATAAGTCACTAAGTAAATGAATGCATATAAATATGTTAAAAGTTATTAAATAATATCACAATATAACTATCAAATATATATGTATCATCATCAGTTTTTTATTAAACATTTTTAAATATAATATAATTTAAAAAGTAAAAAAATCGTAGGTATTGTACAGAGAAAGGAAAGTAATAAACATTTTTTTTTTTCAAAGATTACCATAGTTAAGCCTTTCAAGGATTGTGAAACTATTGAAGAAGTGTGATCTCAAGACCCGAGCAGCGACACAGAAAACGGCCGGCCGATGTCTCCTCATCCTTAACGAAGCAGAATCTGCAGAGTGTTGGTATTCACCATCGTTGGTGCAATGAGATGACAGCGGCAAGAAGTCTGACCGCAAATATATATATTTTTTTTTTTTTTTTTTTTTTTTTTTTGGTGATATGTTGCGAAAATCAGCGCACAAAATCACAGCCTTTTGTGTGACGTGCTGATTCTATCAAATTTGGCGAAAGTAAAGTAGCGGTATATGGATCGAACATTTTTTAGATCACTGCATAGAGGCAAAAATGTACAAAAAGGGTTATACAAGTAATAAGCATTGCGACCGTTGATTTAATCACATCGCTACATCACATCATATTTTAGTAAAGTATAAAATGGCATATCGCCCAAAATCGCTTAGGCGGTTGATGCGCCAATTAAGTAAGCATAAAATATCATACGACATCGCATCACATCAAATCATTGCCTAACGATATCACATCATACAGCGTCATCACATCATACATCATAACAATATATCTCATCACAAAACATAACACAACGATAAAAAACGTAACATGACATATCATAAAATAACATAGCTTGACTTAAATTAACTTAACTCGAGATAAATCAGACTATGCGGTACAAATGCGTTTTCTTAAATGAATATTAGTCAATGGGTTTTTTCATTTCATTTGCACAGAATGCCACTCAAAGAGCATATAGAAATTTAACTTCAAAGTGGTGAAATATGGAGTGTACGGGTATGTAGAGTAAGACGACAACAACTTATTTATATTTAGAAATAAGTGGCATTACATTACCATGGGAAATATACAACCACATCGTAGCAATTTTCCACATCAGGGATGGAGGGAATAACTTATGTATGTAAGTAAATTTTCCATTTTATTGCACTGCTATTTACTTGTATGAATATTCACATATATGTACATTAGGGTGATCCAAACATACAATATAGTATGTCGAAATGAGATGTCAGAATTTGTAGGTCGTTGAAGGCGCTCAAAGTGTCACATGCATTTTACATGAAATAAAAACAAAATTTCACGAAAATGGTTTAGAAGCCTGGCAAATCAAAATAAGAGTTTTGTGTTTATATTACTTGTAGTCTTTTCAATAGTAAACAGGGCCTGTCGAGAGAAGAATATTGATGCTAATGGATTTTTGCAATTTCTACAAAAAAATTAATTTCTTACATAAGACTGAGGGCGTTTTGAGAGAAGTTTTCATTAAAAAAGCGATATTTTTCCAAAACAATGCCGGGGAAAAGCTCTAATATTCCGTCTTTCTTTTCAAATTTTTTGGACCAGCCTAACGCATATAAACACATACATTTGTGGCGCTTTGAAGCTGGGTAAACGCTGTGATATTCGCAAATTTTATATACACGAGTACACACATTTATGCAAGCGATCTAAACCAATTATCGTATAATTTCCAAATAGTGAGTAAAAGTTTTCATCTTTTAAAACTTAAAATATTTGTGAATATTAATATTTGTGAGTATTTATATTCAATTGTATTTTCGGGTAACACCTACATACATATATATAAATATCAAAATTTTTAAATTTTCAAGAATTTTTTCAGGTGCAGGAAGTTGTTATCTTTAAAAAATTTCAATAACTTACATATATTCTATTTTCAATTCACATTGTTTAGTTAATATTTGCTAACCCCTTCACAAAACCTGGTGTAGTTCCTCTATAGAAAATTACCGGGGTATAGCAAAGCTGTCTGCCATTCCATAACTAGTATTTGCAGCTATTGTTGTTCATCGTTTAATGTCATCCATATCCTCTACAATTTCTAGCACGCAACATGGATTCTCTAAAAAAAAGAAACTTACTTGAGTTTACAACTAATGTTGCAAATGGATTCAGAGAACTTATTCATACCGATGTTATATAAACCGATTTTAGTAAAGCTTCCGACAGAGTTAGTCACTCTTTACTCATCCATAAACTCGAGCTGCTCGTTTTTCAACCTAATCTTCTTGGTTGAATATCTTCTTACCTTAACGACATAACACAACGCGTGCTTTTAGAAATATTTACTCGAGCATTATTCATGTATCTTTAGGGGTTCCGCAAGAAACTAACCTTGGTCCAATTCCGTTTTTACTTTTATAAATGACATACCCAATACTCGAATATGTATTTGTTGTCTGGAACCCGCGCTATCTAGTTAACTCCAAATGCTTAGAGTCAATTCAAAAACAATTTCTGCTTTAAGAAATTTTCGCTGGGATTTTCAGTATAACCTGCCACCATATAACTATTAAATAGTCGCTCAATCTTCCTACCCTTGTTAGTCGCAGAGAAATGCTAGGCATAGTATTTTTGTTGAAGTTACTGACAGGCTTGTTTTCTAGCCCACTTCTTCTTGGCGAAATAAAGCAAATTGATCCCTTCCGAGTTTCAAGGCATTTCCGGCTTCTGAAGCCATGCAAAAGTAATTTTGAACTAAACGAGCCATTCTTCTTTTGATAATTCAGACTCAATATTTTACGTAAAGAAGACTAGACTTAATACTCTCAATAAACGATACATACATACATACGAGTATATTTTATTATTTAATTAGCTGATGAACATTTTTCCTGTAGCTGGACAGTTTAAGATCTCGACGGCGCAGCATATATGAAAAAAAATCATATTATAAAATACTCGTACAACGCTAATTTTATATTTTCAATTAAGTGAAAACAATGTATAATTCTGATTTATTGTCACAAATTCGGTCTCAAATGCACTTATTAGTAATTAGGGTAGCAACTTTAACTAGTCCAATGTGTTGCTATATATATATATTTACTCGTATATATATATTTTGTTTTTATTGCATCATCCGACTATTACGATTTCTGCAAAGTTAACTTTTTATGTGCGTGTGTATGTATGCATTGCAAAAGTTTCCTGTACACAATTGTTGTCGGTCCAAAGGAAAGAAACTTGCTACAATTTTGTTATAACACCGAAGCAATTGTGGCGACTTTAACAAAGCCAAAATGGCAATTGTGAAAATGTGCCAACATCGCATCGTTTGTGGTCTCTTGAAGTTTTCGGTTGTGTTAAGAAATAATCGACTGCAATTGTTGTGGTCTTTAACAAACGATAAGAGCGATATTCGAAGAATGTATTTAACCAATTTAAACGAATCTAGGTTAAATATAATATTTGGTAATCAGGCTTAATTGTGTTTACGTTATTATAGTGCGAGATCTCACTACAATAATGTTACGTTCATCGGGTAAATGGTAAATGGTAAATAGTAAAATATGTTTTATTTATCCTTTAATTATTTAAAATTATTTTTCAACAAAAAATCTTACAAACACCATTAAAACCACTTTTTAATTAAAAGAAAAATGTAGAAAACATTTTTAAAAATTTCGAACTTAAAAAAAAATGTTTAGAATTGTTTGAGGCATGCCATTACTCAATTTTAGTAAAACAAAGTGCAAAAAAAAAAATTTGTTCAAAATCAGTGATTACTTGTAGACACTTGAAACTTGCTTTTCTCAGACTAGAATTTAATGAGCCAAAAAAAGGCATACTCAAAAAAAATAAAAAAGGTCGACATTTTTTTTTTTAGAAAATTCGATATAAAATTTCGTTAAATCATTGTACATTTTGTTAATGTGTTTATAAACAACACAGTCGCCATCATGTCATTGAACAAAATTGAACGTAGAAAATTAATATGTAAATATTTGCTTGACAATCCGAACAAAACGAAAAATTAAGTTTTCCATCACTTCTTTGAGATGAGGTTTAAGAAAACTTGTATTTATAAAACAATATTGAATGTAAGTAATGGTGAATCCATGGAAAGAAGACCCGGATTCGGAAAAAATGTGAATTGCAGAGCAGGAAAGAAAGAGCCAAATTGAGAAGTGAAATCGCAGGTCGAACGGCCAAATCGTATTACAGGCTAGCACAAAAATAATCCATTAAACTTCGCTTGTGCTCACTCTCACAAAATTTTTTCTCCGCAAAATCATCCACAATTTGTATTATGCACGACGAAAGTCATGAGTGGACGCCAAAATATTATTTTAAGCTTCCTAATATCAAACCAGATGCAGGTGTTACCCAAAAAACAAAAACGAAATTTCCGAACAAAGTTTTGTTGTGGCTGGCAATAAGCGAGCCCGTCTTCTTTAAAAGTGGTTTAGCTGTGAATGCGAATGTTAATGTAGAAAAAATGCCTCCCACAACTTTTTTTGGCCGGATTTGGAGTCAGCTCACTTTGCCAAAGCAACATTGACTGTTTATAAAATATTTAAGATTGATGTTGTACCCAGGCAAATGTACCCCAGTTAAGACTGGGCAAAACGTTTTGGGCTAATTTAAAAAGAAAGTGTATGGAAATGGATTTAAGCCAAGAAACATTGATTCTTTATTTTTATAAATCAAAAGGAAACTGGCAATAATCGACACAACGGAAATTCAAGAAGCAATGCGCAAAGTTCCGCAAAATGTGAGGAAATCCGATCGCTGCGGGTCCCAATTTTTTTGTAAAATAAGGCAAAGGAGTAATCAAAAACGTATGCGAAAATCAAGTTACAGCAGCCGTTCGTATTTACTTCCGCATACGTTATTAGGTCATCAACTTCCATGAGACACTTTTGTTAACAAAATAAAGGAAATAAAACTCTTCGCATTAAAAAGGCAACACCGATTCATCAAGGTAATATTGTAATTCAACAACTTGCACTTATATTGAATATACAACAAACTATTATTAATTAAACAATCACAATGGTGCCCACTGGAGATAACTCCCACTTTAAGCACCCTCTGTTCATGGTATGAATTTTCATACACTTGACCATGTCCTTATCGTTATTAAGTTCCTTTGATTCATTCAGCGAATTGAAGAAATTGCATGAAAGTGAGTCAGCTCGCAGTGGTGAACAGAGCTTAAAGTTGTGTTCAATGTCACTTTAGATAACGAAAAATTTATGATAATGCGATGGCCATTCAAATTCATTCAAGCTCCAAACGTGATGATAGCCACGTCCAAAGATCGAAATAAGAAAACACACATATTGCGGAGTAGATAAGAGCTTTTGGACGAGCAAACTTTATGTGACAAACACCATATAAGGTACCAAATAAGGCTCCATATAAAGCAACGTGTTTATTTTTTTTTCGCTTTGGTCATAAAAACACTTTCCGCTCCACAAAAAGACCGTGTAATTTTTACGACTTATCTAATTTTCTGAAGTAGCTTTCACTGGCGTCAACACCAGATCGTTATTACTCCAACGACAGTGTATAGCCAGGAGTACTGTTATATTTAGACTCTGTTAAGATTAGGAAGAGGGGGAATATATTTAATCAGCTTGAAAGCGAGTGTTGGACCTCCTCGGGTAGTCCTGAGACAGTTGTAATGAATAGAAAGTGTCTTGGAGCTGAAACTATGAAGTTCTTCCTTGAATTTTTTTAACTTTCGTGTTATAATTTAAATTTATCGCTTATAATTACTATTTTGGTAAAATAATCAATTGCGGCAAGTAATTGCTTTACTAAAAAGATGATTTTTTTTTATAAATTTATCGTTTATACCCAGTTTGAATTTAAGTGCGAATTAAATTTGTTAAAATGCATATCTGCAATATCATATTTTCTTACCAAAAACAATGTAATCAATTTAATCAACTAACAAGTTGCTTTGTCACTAAACAAAATTGGCACACAAGAGAGTGCAATAAACGCTTGGGCGTTTAAAATGTATGTAAATAGTTAGTTAGTATGTACTATATTTGTACGTGCGACATAATCAAGTTCAGCAATCAGCGCATAACTTTATAATTCATGCAAATTGTTGTTTAAACGATTAGATTGTAAAATTAATTAATTCAAAGTTTGTCATAGAGGAAAAATTCATAACAAGTGCTCCGCCATTCAGTTATGACTTGCGAAATTCCTTGAATATGTCTGCTATTTATTAACTTTGGTTGGTATTTCGGTTATGCTGTAAGCTCAACAACTCATTGAATCCTTTCATTTGCTATTACCGTCGTTTCACCAACACCACCATTCATTATTCAACCTCCCCCTCCTACCACGCCCGACGACCGACGCCCGACGACCGACGCCCGACGCCATCGATGCCTCTGTAAATTCCAGCAATGTCAACAGTCAGCAGCATTGCCAAAATTTTAAGCGCACCATCACCGAGTCGAGTCAACGACGCCTTGTCACGTTCACATTTTTTGTTATAACTTACGAGCATATCCTCTTACGTCACGTACAATTTTTTTTATGTTTCGTTGAAATTGCTGTGCTTTTGGCGTAACCCAAGCTGTGGAGTCGCTAATAAAATGTTTGCCTTTTCATTTTTTGTTTTTAAATTTACTTTTGGCGTCGCCGTTATTCCTTTTGCGTAGCCACAAATTGTTTGTAGCTTTGTTCATGTATTTGTATATACATACATATGTATGTATGTGTGAGGGTATTTATACGCATTTATACTTATACGTGTGTATCGATATGTATATACGTTTGTTAAGTGAAATGCGTTCGAAAACTTTTGCTGTAGCTGGCAGCTTTCACGCAACTTTCTCGTTGATATTTAAAAGAAGACAGAGAAAGGATAAAAATAAAATTACTTAAAGAATAGCGCCATTCTTTGCTGATACCGCCATTTCAGTATGTGCCATTTTTGCTTAGAGAAGTACTTATCTACATATATACATATGTACATATGTATGTATATGATGCTACAAGGGTGCTTGCATAAGTAACATAAGTATGCAAACTTTGTGAACGACCTTTAAACACTGAACTTTAAACACTGAAGTTGTTTAAAAAATTTCAATTTAATAATTGTACGAACATAAGTGGCAAACGAAAGAGCTTTAAAATGGCTTGTTTGCTGGAGCTGTCTTTAAAATTTTAGATTTTTTGCAATTTTTAAACATAAGAATATCTTAGAGAAAACGTGGCAAAAAAATACATTAATTGAGATATTTTTTTGTATAAAGTTGCCACCTATTTGAAAACATAAATATGATTATAAGTGCCCTAAAATGCTCAAATATTGGTTTAAAAAAATTGGTTGGTGCGAAATATTTCTTAAAGAGTGTTGCCACTTATTTAAAAAAAAATTTAAATTTTTTAATGCATAAACTGAGCTGCTCATCTACTCGTGGCGACAAATGAAACTAAACTACGAATACTTTTTATACAAAAAATGTGTGCGAAAGGGGATGCCACCTATGTGAAGAACTCAAGCAATGCGAAAAATAAAATATTAAATAAATAACAGCAACGATTTAGCTTTAAGAACACTTAATTTAAAAATTTTGTTGAAGTATCAGAGGAACAGTATTTAATTTTGCTGATAGGTGGCAACCTTTTTAAAAGAGTTGATTTAAATTAAATATAGTTAGTACTGATGTTACTATATAAATGTGAAAAGAAAAGAGTTTAATTTGTATTTAAAAAATTTTAACGAAAAAAGTCTTAACAAAACTTGCGTTAAAATATATTTTTTTAGTGGAATGCAACCCACTTAATAGAGAAATTTATACTTTCCTGTGCTTCCAGGCGATTTCGAAATGAAAAAATGAAAAAAGAAATCTATTTCCTTTTGGAGTGTTTTGTCATCTGTTTAAAGACTTGAATAACCTCAAAAGTGGTTATGAGTCAAAGTTAAAAAAATAAGAGTATATAAAAAAATTGCTCTTGTAAAACTTTTCCTCTATATAAAAAAATGCAATTGCAAAATATATACTAAATCTATTTGATTTAATCAAGTAATAATCCATTGAAAACAATATAAAGTATTTGAAGAAATGTCTATGCTTTTCTTTGGGGAGGTTTTTAGATAAAATATTTACCATTATTTGGCTAAGCGTCCACCTAAAAATCTTTTCAGTTTAAAACTTAATGCGAGTTCGTTTAAAAAATGGAATCACCTTCTTTTACCAAATGCCTCATTTGAAAGTTTTATTATTTTATTATTTTGAGTAACTTCTTGACACACCCTCGTACACATGTGAATCGTTCACACGAGCTTGTAACACTAAACAATTATAATTAAGCACATATAATTGAAGATAATTAAAATATGCTTCAACGAAGACAAGCGAGGGCAAGTATAAAGTGAAATATGGGTATGTCTTGTGCGATTTAATTATACAAATCGGAGAAGATAATCGTCTAGAACGAAATTAGGTATTTAAAAAAAATGTACTTTCCATTGTGTTTAATACATAACGCATAACGTCATGGAATTAAGCAAACAACAAATTAAAAAAAAAAAACACGAAAGCTTACTGCAAACTAATTTATTTTATGTTTTAATATTTCATATCTTTTACATAAACCAATTCACTCACACTCGCATAATAAATGTGTGTGCATGCTGTCAGAAAAAAAGGATAGCCATGGCTGTCATGAGAGTGTTGCGAGATCATAAGGTCACATACTATGCACATACATACGAGGGCTGGTCTATAAGTCCGTGACTTTTTGAATGAAACACAAATTTTTGGATAAAGAAATATTTTATTTTTAAACATAGTCTCCTTTGAGTTCTATACACTTTGTCCAACGTTTCTCCAATTTTTTTAACCCTTCAAAAAAATAAGACTTGTCGTGGGCATCAAAATAGGCATTTGTTTGGGAGATGATTTCATCGTTGTAGTCCGTTGCGTGTGTGGTCGATTGTCAGCAAACGCGGCACCCATCTTGCAAAAAGCTTTCTCATACCCAAGTGATCATTTGAGTCAACTGACAGACAGATGCGTGTTGATAGTAGCAATGTTGCCATTTCAGTAAAGAGGCAAGAAATTCAAAAGTCACGGACTTATTGACCCGCCATCGTACATACATAGATGCATAAAAGTGTACTTAGGGGCACGTGACTTATTCAACAACTGCTGGAATTTATGGTTGGTGTTGCGATGACAGACCAAAAAAAATTGTAACATGTTTTTGTGTTAACCCTAAGCACATGAAGCGAATGCTTTAATACACACTCCAGAAATACCAAAAATCGCCGCCAGCTGCTCTTTTGGAAGGAATAAATTAAGGTTAGGTAACATGATCTGAAACAACTTTTAAGCGTGAATTTGAAACTTTTTTATGACAAATACTGGTCTTTCAACACCTGCTTTTTAATTTGAAAATGCCCTGGAATGAACAGGTTTATTTGTAGTCTATACATATAATCTCTCAAATTCGTTCGTTAATGAATTTGTGCCTAAAATTCCATTATATTTATATGATCTCGCTCAAGTTAAGATAATGTCTGTACTTTTATTTCAGTTATCAGCACTTAAAATTTCATAACATTTTAGGCTTTGTATTTAAGAAATCCGGTTCTCGCTTCCATCACTAACATTCTTAAAAGACAACTCTAAGAGAAGAGCAGCTTTTCCATTGATAGTTTGAGGAACTGCGTAATGTTAGATAGGATCGCTTTACAAAAAAAACAAATTGCTTTTCATAAAAATTTGTATGCGATCAGCGAACCAATTTTCAAGAATGTTCTTATGATTCATATTAATTTGAGGCGATTAGCGAAAAAGTCAGCTGACACGAACAACCTTATCGAATTTTCGTGTTACTGAAAACTCATCGCTGACGTTTTCTGTATATATGTTTTCCTCTCTCTCTTTCAACAGGAATTTTATATATCGATACGGACGGCAAGTATGAAAAGGCGCTCTGTTGGTGAGAAAAATATATAGAAAGATCAATCAAACAAATTTCGGTTGTTTAAAGCGAACAATTCGCGTGCAAGCGTCGAAAAAATTTAGATCGGTTAAGCTCATATGTTTAGGACCCCGAGAAAAGGTGGATGGGTTTAGTTGCAGCTAGCATTCTTTTAGAAAATTGTCAAAGTGTGTACATGAAATATTTTCTTTTTACTCAATCTGTTTTCCACAGTCTTAGTTTTCGCTATATCTATTGAGGAGCTTTATTATTGGCACATAGACCGTCTGTCATTCTACTGAGCTTAGCTGGTGATCTTTGAAATAACTAATGAGTAGATCGACTCTTAAAATAAATAAAGAGAAACTACTGGGTTTCCATCTTTTTGACTTTCCTTTCAGTGGGTAGTACATTTTTGGCTAGAGCGAGTTCCTCTTCTGAGGCCGAAAGATTAAAAATAAAGGGGTTGCGGGTAATAATTATATCGCTTACTCAATTCTCTAACAGTTATGCCCCTATTATGTATGGAGACTAGTGTATAGTTGCCGGTCTACTAGGCACGGCTACTTAAACCATTCCTCGTGTTATGTATAGCGATGGATCTCAGTATACAGAAATGCGGGGAAAATATCCCTGATTTTACTTTTTTCGCCAAGTATATTTTGAAGTGAAAAAATATAAAGATAATTTTAAAAGGGAAGCATATACAAATATTTTATGTTTAAAAAAAAACAAATACATAATTCATTACGAAAAAAAAAAATTAAGTGATAACCATGGCATTCCTGCTTGTTTACAAGCAGTTAAACGCTGTCAAAGGCGTAACACTTCTGCACACATTCAATACTCCGTATTCACATTCTCATTCACGTTCCTCTCTTTTTTAACTGCTATTTGGATTTGCTGCTGGATTGTTTGGTGTAAATAAAAAATGAGCATTTTAAACTTTTATGTCAATGTTGAAATGCATGTTGAGTAAAGAAAAAAATTAAAATCCGCGAAATAAAATATTTACAACAAATGTGGAATGATGTATGTATGTATATTTGCGAAATAAGTAATTATGAATTCAAATAAAAGTTTCAAAAACTCGTATTACTCATACGCACTGTTGAGAGTTTTCTGCGAAACGTTTCGTTATTACTGTAATAGAAATTTTTACAACAGCTTCTTTTAGCTTCAAAATTCTTGTTTGAACAAAACTAAAGAAAAAAAAGAAACGAAATAACCGACAGACATAAGAAAAAAAATTGTTTAAAAAAAATAAATTTAATTGAATTAAATCCATGTATCTAAATTTGTAGAATATTTACTAAAAAAAGTCAACCAAGTTTTTGAGAACGCAGTTTTGTTGCCTATTAAATTTTCTAATAGAATTTTGTGCGTCGCATTTGCTTTCAGATAATGAAAAAAAAACGAAGACTACCCGCGGTTAGAAATTTATCAAAAATCAACAATAAGCTGTTTTTAAATTTCAAAAGAAAATAAATAAAAATTAAGTGCGCCACAAAACTGCTAATTAAGAAAATTCTGTGAATAAAGTTTTAAATTTTGATGATTTGTTAATTTTATTTTATTTTAGGCACAAAGTTTATGTTTGCTTTTATCGATTAATTGGAAAAATCAGAAAAAAAAAAAATAAAAAATAAAATTACATAGACAAAATTTGTGAGTGTTGTTTAATACGCACGTACATATGTACAAACATACATACACATATTATGTAGTAAAAATTGTTCATACTTCGCATACAACATGTCTAGTTACGACAGATGCCTTTGCAAATTCTTAAAAGTATGAATGAAATTTCGAATCAGCTGTTAGTTGTCATTCACCGGCATTAGAAAAGCGAGCGAGAGACAGAGAGCAAGAGAAAGGCAGTGCTCAAACAACCACAAAAGAGAAAAGTAATTATATGGTATGTGTGTTTGTTTTGTGGAAATTTCGAATTTGCTAATAATGTTTTTCGAACACAAACAGTCAACGTCTACGCATTTGCTTGTTTGTACAAATTTCGATTGCGTTTAGTGCCCAACAGTCACTGAAATACTTATTGACATCCATAAGTTGCGGTGTTTTCATTTTCATTCAGTACAATATAGCAACGTACTTAGTGGTTTTTTGAATGAAGAAGTGAAAGCCAATTTTTTTATTTTCTTTTGGTTGTGAACGGAACGCTTTTGCGCTAGGTAATTATATTTTAAATTTAAATTCGAGTGGTTTTAAAAATTTTTTTTGGGCAGTGCCTCGTAGCCTTTCTTAACACAAAGTTACAGTTTTTATACTTTTAATCGAAAATAATTTAATACTATTTGGCAACACTCTGTTACTTACCCGAAAAAATAGTTTCGAAATTCTTTATAAAAGTCTTGGGGTAACAAATCTGAGTAAAACAAATTATTTTCAAGTAATCGATCATTTGAATTTTTAATCTTATCTATAATATATGTAAATATTTTCATAATGAGACATGTCTCTTGCTAAGGATCATTTTAATTTTTGTTTGGTAAATTTTCGGTACGTTTCAGTACCTTTTAGGCACTTTCAGAGGCATATGTATTTATGGTAATTTTATTTTTGTACTTTTCGGTACGTGAAAGCTGCTTTTTCGGTACTATTTCATTATTTGTTCATCACATTTTAGATAAATTTTCCTTATATTTCCGGTACAATGTGAGAACTTTGTGGTACATTTTTGGTATAGTTTTGGTACTTTTTCGGTACTTTTTTGTTACCATTTCTGTAAGTTTTTTGTAAATTTTCATTTATTTTCTTTACTTTTTCGGTACATTTTCGTTAACTTTTTGGTACATTTTCGATATACGAGTATATTTATAATCCTAAAATGAGGCAAATTCAAATCCATTGCAGATGCTTAATGTTCTATGAATGCGATAATTAAAAAGGTAAACGCTTACTTGAAAACTAAAAAAAAATGTGTATTTCTTAAATTTGTTATATTCACAAGTCGCAAACTTAAATCAGCTTAAAATATACAAGCCAAATGACGAATTTTTATATAACCAAATTTTTGTTGGTTGTGGCTTTAAGTCCTTAAGACATTAATTTAACTGTTGAAAACACTACGACACAAGACAATACGATAATCACGACACAAAATTAAGTTTAACTGAGTACAATTCAACAATCCATTCGACAGCATTGCGTATTTGCTTCCCATACTTTTATTGAGTATATATCTATAGCGGCATCGGAGATGACCATTACCCACTACTTTCCAATATTGACTACAAAAGTAACCTTAACTGTCTCGTCCTTCTCAGCAAAGACGACCAAATTTATTAAGCGAAACAAAGCCTTGTATTAAGGACTTGCAAATAATTTTTATACATTTTTCTTTATAAAATACGCCATAAAAAAAAAATTAACACAGCATGCAATGACTTTTTAAAATCTTTTGCATTCATTCTTCTTGGCTATTTATGTCTAAGACGAAAAAAAAACATACTAATTCATGTACATATAGTAGGTCATTGATGTTAATATTTTCAAATTAAACAAACGATAAAAGTCTACAGCATATAAACATTTTTTTTTACTCTCCTACTTCATTTTTTGTTTTTCACTTTTCTTTTTTCATTATCTGCTTTATGTTTTTGTATTTGGCGGATTAACTCGCTGCACGTTGCAAAAACGTGTCTATTGCCAGCCATTTTGTAGCCTGCCAAGGCGGAGACAACTTTTTGTTATGCAAATTTAAAATTACATGCACGGTTTTATTGAAGTCTCGTGCCAATGAATAATATCTGAAGAACCATGTCACATACTACATATATGTACATACATATTTATGTATATCCTTGTGTACATATTTATGCGCAAAGTGTCTTGTTTAAAATAATTTAATTTTAATTTGATAACAAATAGCAATACACATTTTTTATAATTAATTTTATTCAAATAATGACAATGTTTTGGGAAACAATATACATATTTAGTATACACAAGGCCTCAAGCGGCGATTGAGATACTCTTAAATAATTTCCAACCAAATATAAGATATAGAAGAGTGCGCTAATACTTACTGCGCCTGAAGCGCATACGTTCATTTTAAAAAAGGTCGGAAAGGAAGAGATAACGTCCTCGTGGTGAATACTTCTGGTGAAGGGTTGGTTGGCAAATTAGCTTCAATATTCACTATCTAGACTCATTCCCTTACATGGCTTAGCTGAATGAACTCCATTTATAGCTAGAAAACAATTTCGTTAATTACTTAATTTTGTCATATTATTGCAATTTTTTTGTTGTACAAAAATTATAATAAATAAATGCTGTCTGTACATATGCCATTTTCTAAAATCCAATGCAATTACCCTAGTATATGTATATATGTGTATGTGTATCAGTTTTATATTAATACACACTTATTAGTAATTTATTTCGATGTAATTAGTGAAGTCGATGTTAAAGATCTCAGGTTTAATATAAGGTTCAGTATAGTACATACATATGTATATATGTATGTATGTATGTAATTGCCAAGTAAATTGTCTCATTCTGCGGAAGTTACTTAATTCAATAAGGAATGTTAGCCATGGCCAGCGAATGGTCAACAGGGCCACATCAAATGTAGTGGAAATAGTTGTCGCTTACAACTGTCGGTGACTGGTTCATTAATGCTGTGATGCCCAACGTTTGGTCTGTTAACCAACCAGAAGAAGCAATTGCTTGAAGGTATACAAATATATTTATGTGTGTACATACATACATACATACATATGTATTTTCAATGTTGGTTGTTGTTATCAAGTTACAGATATTGTCTTTGTCCACTTTATATCCGTTGGAAATGGCTGGCTTACTGATGACGTAAATTTATGGTTTTTGCTGCTATTACGCAAGATTTACTGATACTAAAGTTAACAACTATTACATACTCTTTATTAATATGCTATCAGAAATTTGGTGGATCTCTATTTATTCAGTTTTAACGAAAAGAATTAAAAACCTAAAATACTGTTGGTTAGGCATTTTCGGTAAATATGTTCATAATTGGCTGAAAATTACAGGTTGGCCACCTCTTCAAAATTTCTAAAAATGACATCCTATATAAAAAAATATTTAATTGGTGGCAACCCTGAAATTTGTTTTATTGTTAATGTCATATGTTGCAACTTGCGAAAATATTTAAAATATACACAATTTACGTTTAATGCGAACCTCAGCAATAAAAGTATTAAGTTGGTAGTGTTTAAGCCATTATTTACACATGAATAGGGTTGCCACCTATTAAAAAATTTAAATCAATATATAATATTTTATTGAAGTGAAACGCAACAATATGTGCATTAAACGAAATAATTATTAACTGATAATACTTAAGCCGTGATAAAGTTTTGAACAGTGTTGCCACTATTTTAAAAAGATAAAGTAAATAAAATATCCTTTTAAAGTAAAACACAGTAATTTGGGTATCAAATGAATACTTTCGCCACGCTATATTCCTTCTTGTAGTTGCCACCTGTTTAAATACTTGAAATTATCATATCTTTTTAGGTAAAGCACAGTATTGAGCATAGTATGAACATCCATAAAATTTTTTTTTAATACGCTAACAAAGTATTTCTCCTGCATCTCCAGCGATTCCAATAAATCGATTTAGAAACCAAAATCCATTGATGGTACATTTTAAGCATATAATGCAAATTTCAATGGTTTCAAAAGAAGCTGAAAAATACAGTTGTGTATATTTTTTTTCGGCAAGCTGTACGAATTGCTTTTTGTTTTGTATGTCTATTTTTTTTGTTTACTTTGTTTTGGTTCGTTTCTATTTTTTGGTGCTTTGGCCTCCCCATTTTTGATTCTTTAATGAGCGTTTTTGCCTTTCGAAGTCTATTGATTCAGTTGAGTTATGCTTACAAGCGAACAAATTTAGTGAGGGGAACAGTTCGAACAGTTCGCGATACCATATTTTTTTAAATTTAATATCAACTTTATATGAAATTTGGAAAAAAGCAAGACATTTTGGAATCAATAGAAATAGTAACTACTTTACAGTTAAAGGTTTTAAATTTCTTTTGGACCTTCTTTGAAGAGCTAGAAAAACGGCCCAGCCTGAGTGAGTAAATGAGTGGGTATTGGAGTTGTAAGAAAATTGTTAGAATTATTCTAATACCTTAAGTGCGAAAAACTTACCTTTTAAACTCAAAATTATCGGTTTGAATATGCACTTTGATTTCTTGGTGTAAATAAAAATCCCGCTGGAGAGAAACATTTTCGATTGGCATTAATTGCAGAATCAGAACAATTTTTAAGAACTTTATTAGCAACCGCACGAATTCCTACAAAAAATTTGGTCAAATTATGTAACCATGTAAACCCTAAAAAATTCCAGTCATATCTACACACAAATAGTAAATGCGCAATGGAATTAAAAAAAAAAATTACATATTTTACATATTTTAAAATCTTAGCTTTTTTCGCGCCCTTCTGAGAATTTTCACCAAACTGTTGTCAACCAGGACATTTCTCAGTTACTTTCGATTTACTGTTAAGCTATAAATTTTGCACAACTACAGTCGAAACTTCGTTACTTCCACCACAGTGAATAAAAAATTCGAATAATTAAATTGAAATGTTGCATGGTACGCTGCGCCCAATGCTGACACATGTAGTTGCATATTTTCATGATTACATTGAGTTTCTAAAAACCGGCTTTGTGATAAGCCTTTCTTCTAGTGTATGATTTAACATTTTCCAGTTTACTACACATTATATGTAAACTCGCTTACTAGGTCAAAGTGATGAATTTCACTTTTAACATTAAATTCCTGAAACTCGTTTTTTTCCAACACTAGCAATAAATAGCGTCAAATAAAATATCACATATCATGGGTCATGAATATCTACAACGAATGGATGGAACATTTTCAAAGGAAAATCAATTTTATATTTTACCGCTTACATGGCTACGAGTGCTTAAGCTGCTTAAGAAAAAAATTGTTTTTTTTTGTTTGTTGTGAAAATTATTTCCTGAATGACATTTAACGAGGTGAAGGAAAATATATGTACGAGTATGTGCGCACTTTAAATATAAGCATATGTATGTATGTATGTTGCTGTCATAGTTTTGGAAGACTGTGACTTTTTAGTAACGTTTATTAAATAGCATGTCAGAAATGTTTTTTAATTTTTAAAATATTGGTAAGCTTTTGTAAAAACCATTTTTACACGTAGGAATTTTTATTGAACATTCTTTTAAATAAAACTTTAGCTGCAAACAGCAACAAATTGGATTTGGTTAAAAAACATGTGGCTTCACTGTATATAGTAGATCTATTAAAAAGCTAAAAACAGTTTTTTTTTTGTATGTATTTTGAGTAAATTTTTGCGCAGATTTTTTTCCCTTCTAGGAAATCGGGGGCAATTAAAAGCACAATTTTTTTAATACGAGTTAAATTTTTAGTTTAAAAAAACTTTAGTGGTATTTTTTTACACTTTTTTTTTAATTTTTAGGAACTTGAGAGAAAATAATAAATAAAAAATATAATAATTTTTTTGTGTTTTTTTTTTTAATTTTTTGAAAATTAATTTTTTTTTGCACCAATTTCGCAAAAATCCGTTTGTTGATATGCATTTAAATACAATTAATAAACATTACCAATAGAAAGATGTACATATATGCTCCTACTATAGAAAAACCAGTTTCTTTTTTTTTAATGTTGCGAGTTATTAAATTTGATCTCATTTTGAATATGCGCAATGAGAAGAGAAAAGTTTGCAATAATGTCGGCTACCGATAGTGGCGAATAAAAATGAAAGGAAACGATTTTTTTCGCAAAGTATTTGTCCGAAGGAATTTTTTTTTCTAATAAAAAATCGTGTGAATCAAAGTTTCAAACATTGTATAAAATTAAAATAACTTACATTATAATCGAAAGCTCTTCCAAAACATGTAGTATAAAATGCAGTCTGAATAATCATGTTTCCGCCATAGTCGTGCAGTAGTCCTGCATAGGTCCCGAAACAGTCCTGAGCTTTTCATAAATTTTATGTCACTATTCCTGAGCTTTGTACGCCATTGCATTGACTGCATATTTTTCATTAATTGCAGCGTAGATCAGAGTTTCACCCGATATATTTGGCATATGTATTTCGAATTGCTATTACTTATCCTTGTCCTTAAATCTCATACAAGTATGCCAATTTAAATTGCATATTGCATATTGCACTCTGCGCCTTCATTGGCGGCCGAGGCAGATAAATTCTTGCATGTATTCGTACGTACATACACATTTAAATGCCAAACCCTTCAACATGTGCACTCCTTTTATGTAGTATTTAACTCAAAATAAATACACAGCTTGAACATCGACTTAAAATACGTCTGTATGAAGGTTTATAACTGCAGGTGTGCAAATGCAAAATTCTTTGCATTAACAATTTCAGAGAAGGCAGCAATGTGAGCTTTAAGCGCATTAGTAAACAGATATACGCATATCTATGAGTTTAATAAAATATTTACTAAGATTGCCATGTGGTGCACTACAGATATTTGCGCTCGAGCTTAGTTTGTAACTATTTATTTAGCCATATTTGTATTCTTGTGTGTGCGTGTGCAGCTTGCTAGCCATTTGTGAAATTATAAATAATTTTGTATAGATTTTCATAGGTTAAGTAGTTCAGCTTAGGGTGATTGCCTTTGAAATCCTGCACTGAGTTATTTTTGAGGTTATGTACTGAGCGATTTATAGAACTTCACCTAATTGTACAGAAAATATTATCGCATTGTAAAGTTGTTCAATTATTCACACCTTTCATGAAAAATATATGTAGTTACTTGCATGACTGAGTTTGTATTAGAGAGAGTGGCACAAGTACTAATAGTATTTTAATTAATGACTTACAAACCATCAGCTCTCGAATGACATACAAAAGTTTCAGCGACAAAATCTTTTGGCATACAAGCGAATGCTGCACGATAGCTAATAGAACAGACAGAATTAAACTGATGCAGAACTAAATTAAAATAGACCAAAACACGAATAGATTCCCGATTTCTAGCACGGGCGGAGCTAACACTACACACGCGCAAATTGTGTCTAAGTAGATTGTGTGCGGCTTTTGAGTTTGTAGCGCCGATTAATCGATTTTCGGCTGCTTACAAGGCAATATTTCTTTTATTTGCCTAACTCTTCTGTATGATCTTTAGTATATAACTTTGACTTAGAGAAAATTGACTCAGTAACTCTATCTCATTTATATGAAGTCCTCGACAACGAAGCGAAGCTTTGCCATTTCTGCCACCACACCTAAACTTTTCACACCGAAACCTCTTACATATAAACTCCCCATATCTAAATGCATCTTATTTAAAATAACAACACATGAACTCACCACACTAAAAACACTATACCTTAACTTACCACACCCAAACTAACAACACAAAGTCACTACACCAGAACCTTTTACATATAAACCCACCATATCTTAATTCACACTTAAAAACATCATACTTTAACTCACCACACTGAAACTAACAACATATTAAGTCACCACACGTAAAATACCATACCTTAACTCACCACACATAACATAACCCTACCTGACATGCTTATACCACAACTACTCACAACTTAAATCGTTATATTTAAGGTGCGGTAGGTACCTTAACTCATCAAATCAACATCGACCATATCGAAACTATATTTTAAATTTCGAAGTTTTATTCACATATGGACATATATTTTACTATGCGCTCTAACTTAATTTTTGAATAAAAACTCATATCACATAGATATTTAGGTTATGTTTATTAAATAAACAAATTATTAAATAAACAAGAAATCTATTGTTTAGTGAGTTTTAAAAAAACATTTTTTTTTGCAATTGTCCAATTACTTTCGCTCAATTTTAATTTCCATTTACAAGAATAGCAAACAATAATTTTGGTGTAATTATCCAACCATACTTTTGAGTTTAATGTGTAATTAGGTTAATATTATTATGGTTTTGATGCGTTTAAGAGCACTGGCTCTTTAATTAAAACTATCAACGAAAATAATTGGTATTTAATTAATTTCACTATTTATTTACCAGCAATTAGTTAGGTGTAAATGCTTTCATCAACTGCATATACAGTGCTTATCGTAATTATACAATTACCACATATGGAACTTCTATAAAATTTTAAAAATTTTGTCAATCAAATAAAAACTAAATTCATCCTCTAAAAAGTTTCAAAACTTATACAAAGTTTAAAATATAATTTTTTTATTGGATAAATTTTTAGGTTGGCTATTTTGTTGGCCATTCAATTTAAGTACTGCAAAGTGCGAGTTTTCAAATTACCTCTGATTTTTAAATATAATTTTAGTGCCAGAGTTTTGCAGTTAAATCTCCAACAAAAATTATATAAAACTAAGTTTAAAACTTTATCCAAATATGTTTATTAAAATTTCTAATTTAAATAATTAAAAAAAATATTCTTAAATTTTTTTTTAAATTTGAAATTTTGATGAACATTTTTTTAATTTTTAGAGGTTTGATTTATGTTTTAAACTTGGTTTTATATAATTTTCGTTAGAGAGTTAACTGCATTTTAATTGAGAATTTTTAAAAATTAAAGAAAGAAGCAATTAATAGTCAAAACTTGTCTTTGTGTGGGTGTCGTATAATTGTGATAAGCTGCGACATTTTTATTTAATTTATTTAATTTTATTTATTTAATTTAATTTAGTCTATGAACAATAAATTCTTACAGACTATGGGAAAGAAAAAAATATTTGCTAAAATAATTTAATTAATTAACAAGTAACATTATATAATTGAGTTCAAAATGTTTACAAAAGATGACCTTGGTAAAGAAAAATCGAGCTCGATAGAGTTAGAGATTAAATTGAACTTATTTAAAGCACGAACAAGAGGAGCATTGCGTGCATAATTCGTTTTAGAATTGTTGCTATAAAATGTATGTGAAAATAGAAGAGATTTTTGCGGAATATTTAAATATATACGCTCTAAGAGGTCAGGGCAATCTACAGTTCCTTGAATAATACCCGCTGCGAAACTTAGGGAAAGAACCATAAATTTACTTTTGGCTCTGCCTCGCAAAAAAAAAACGAAAAGAAAGCAACAGTTTGCCATTATTTTAATGATTGCTATTGAATTAAAAAAAAAAATAATTTTAAAATTCACAAAAAGATCGCGAGCACGATGCAGCAAACTAAAGATGACACATTCCCGGGTACCGTACCTTTGGTTTTGCTAAATTAGACAGATGTGACGTCGGTACCCTTTTGTAAACAAGCCATTTCCTTGCATGTGTTTTACATTGTTTAAGTACACACCTAAATTCTAAACACCTAATTGCTTAGTTCAAAATCGCTTTAAATACCGAATTTCACTCAATTTGTTTTAATAGATACCGAAAAATGAAGTTTTTGCATTTTCCAAAACTTCCGCTATATGGGAGTTGGGTGCGGTTATGATCCCATTTCAAACATTTTTACGATAATAATAGCGACATCATTGAAAATATGTCCACCAAGTTTTGTGACGATACCTTACACCGTTATTGAGATAAAGAAATTTGCTCCTAAGTGAGCTTGGCAACGCCCATTTTTCAAAATTTCATAAATGCCTAATTTCTGAGTTCAAAATTGCTCCAAATACCAAATTTCACTCAATTTGCTGTAATAGATACTGAGAAAACGGAGTTTTTGCATTTTTCAAAAATTTCCGTTATATGGGAGGTGGGCGTGGTTATTGACCGATCCTGACCATTTTCAATACCAAAGGGCAATCTATGTACAAAATTTCATTGAGATATCTTAATTTTTACTCAAGTTATTGTAACCACGGACGGACGGATGGACAAACAGACAGTCAGGGCTAAATCGATTCCTCTTTTCATTCTGATCATTTTAGTATATATATGTATGTCTATATCTATCTCGATTATTTATTGCTGTTACAAACAACCGTTATGCGAACAAAGTTATAATACCCTTGTGTACAAGAACGCTCGGATATAAAAATACAAGTGAACTAGAAACTAAGTGGATATTTTTCACCAAAGTAATTAAAAATGTAAGAATTCTTTATTAATGGCTGTTGTACATAAATTGAAATCTATTTTTCAACAGGTCAAAACCATCCACTAACCGAAGTTAGTCTGAGACTGGTGAATATGATGGAGGAGCGGACAGACATTGCGCAAGGTTTTCCAAAAACCACGTGTAGCTGAGAAGCCTTGGGCCTTCCAGTTAAAGATACAACTTTCGTAGTCATCTTAGTGACAAGATACATACATACATACACGCAACGAAATTTAATTAAAGGCACAGGCATTCATATTTTTAAAGCTTTCCTCAATGATAACGGTATTTTCGATTTTCCCCTTTCGTTTTGGTATTTTGTTCTCTTTTTACTGCTCTTTTAGTCATGCCTATAAACTTCAAGTACCGTTAGTTCTCTCTGTATAATTTGTACATATGTCGTTTGGCAGTAAGTTTTGCAAGTATTAAGTAGTGAAATTTAATTAAAGAACAGAACAGTCATTTCTGTGTCTTTTAACGGATAACTTGTGCATATAATCCGCTGTATTTATGCATAATTTGAAAGTTTCGATTGGATTTCACTGTTAAACATTTTGCTACAATAACAAAAAAAAAGTATGGGAAAAGGTAAAACGCTTACACCCGTAAGCTCAGGTCCATGCCTACAAGGATACTGGCATGAGTAATAAAAAAATCGCCATTAAATTTAATCGTTCCGCCTCAGCAATCGATAACGTGATTCAATTAAAGGAAAACTACAACACAAAACGCTCGAACAAGAACAACCAGAAAATTTCTCTTCGGCAAAAATCTGCTATTTTTCGCGCTGGCCTCGAAAAAAATGCAATTGCCTAAACAATTTTGACAGATTTAAATTTATCATTATGCAAACGGCGCGTGCAACAAATTTTAGCCGGGAGTGAGCGACTTGTTTGGAAAAAAATGAAGTCAAAACCAGCTTTGACGGAGTCCCACAAACGTGCAAGGCTAGAATTTGCAAAACAACACATGTCGTGGACCGATGAATGGAATAACGTGATATTTTCGGACGAAAAAAAATTCAATCTCGATGGCCCAGACGGCTTTTATTACTACTGGCACGATTTGAAGCGTCCTAAAAGTTTTTCTACGAAGCGAAACTTTGGAGGGGGTTCACTGATGGTTTCGGCAGGTTTCAGCTATCATAACAGGACACCCATATGCAAAATTTCAGGACCTATGAACTCAGAAGCGTACATAAATCTTTTAGACGAAGTCTTAATAACATTTATGGTGGGTTTGCCAACCACAAATCCCATATTTCTGCACGATAACGCTGCCGTACATGCCTCACGCGTTACCAAAAGTTGGCTTCAGGAGAAGCAAATTGAACTTTTAGAATGGCCATCACGTTCCCCCGACCTAAACCCTATCGAGAACATGTGGGGCAACCTTTCTCGTCGAGTTTATGCTTTAGGACGTAAATTTCAGACTGTAGAACAGTTACGCAATGCCATTGTGGAAGAATGGTCTCGAATGCCACTTTCGGAGTTCCACAATGTGATTGCTTCGATGCCAAGCCGGACTTTTGAAGTGATAAATAAATCTGGGGGATGGACTCACTATTAGCTTTGTGCTATACATTTTTTTCAGGCATTTTCTGAACTCTTTGTATATTTTCTTTTAATTGAATTTCTCATATAAGTATGAATAGTTACAAAAAAATTTTATTTTAAGTTTGAATTTCATTTATGTGAAGAAATTTTTATTTATCTACATATGTAACTCCTAAATACATATATGTAAATAAAATTAAAAAGAAAAATCCTTTATTTCTCCCTTTGAATTCAAAATTTTTAAAGATATCACAGGTGCCTTTAATTGAATTTCGCAGAGTGTATATGGAGAAGGAAGTGCTGTTTATTTGAATTAAATGTTTCGTATTTAACACAAGTAAAAAGTGCCAATGTACATTCAACTACAATACAACAAAACTTCAACAGCGACCACCTGAAAAAAAAAGTAAATAGGCATAAATGTTTGCCAATTTTTTTTTTATTATAAAAAGTTGAAAGATGTTTTCTTTCTGTTATTCCCTTTATTTTATATTTTAGAGGTTTGGTTGTATCATACAAGCTATGTACAACAGAAGCCATATCTAAAGAAAGTAACCACATACACACTTTCAATAATTTAGTGGAAACGGTAAAAATAAGTTTCCACAATGAAACTCATTTAGTTGTTTTTTGTATTTAAATAACTATTGTCAACTTTTCCTGTGAAAATATATGCATTCTCTTTCAACTGCTGTCAAAAAAGTAAACAAAAAACCGCTGAATTTCATTCGAACTGAGCGTAACAGTTGGCAACGCAAACTACGAAAACGTCGGAATTGCTGATAGCATTTTTCCCGAATTCGTGACGGGAGATTTTGTCACGTCGGGAGTTCATTCGGAATCAGTGATTGGGCTGATAACGGAATGAAACGATGAAACTTTAAATTAATTAATTTAAGTTGCTTCACTCTCTGTTTTCTCATTCTCTACACCTTTCTAATGCCTAGCGGGGCTTTATTCCGCAACGATTTACTCTTCAATGGTGCCGATTGTTGTCATCACTTCGATTTTGCAGCATCAATGTTTCTACGAGTAATAGGAGCATATAAATGTGTTTAAAGCAAAAATGCTGTAAATGTGCAAGTTAAAGAAATCAAGCACTTTCTGTAAAAATGTTCCGAATTTAAAAAATTAAACTAAGCTTGGATTATCGCTGAATAACGCATCCTTAAATTTTACAACAATTTAGAAACCAAGTAAAATCATAAAAACCGAGCTCATTAATCGGAGAAAAGTGAATAATTGACTTAATTTCTTTGAAATTCACTTGCACTTATTGGCCTGACACTTTAATCACCATGCAGAGGAATAAAACAAGGACTGTTGATTTTTCTTATTGAAACAAATTGATGTCAATTGAAAGTCGAATATTTCTCCAGTTGCTAGTTGTGTCCGCTTGTTGCTACTCCCACGAGTGGCTACTGTTTCTCCATACTCCAGTTACTATTGAATTATTTGCATGCCACAGTGTCAGTTGCACATTGATTATTAAATTCCATTAAATTGAAATCTGTTGCACGTGCCAGATATATTACCACACTGCGCCACCCGCCCTCCTACATACAGATATAAGTATGTATTTGTATTTGTATTTGTATTTGGATTTGTATTTGTATTTTTATTTGTAGTGCTAAAGAGCTCCCATTGTTGGGAATTTGTTTGAATATCTTTTCATGCGCACTCTTGCATATTTACGAGTAAATACATACTTGTAAATACACATACGAGTATATAAAATCCATAGTCAGTATCATCGCCAACTTTTAAATAACAAACGGCTTTGAGCTTTTCACGGTTTGACAAGAATATCTTAGTCAGAGTGGATATAAATCAGCGCGACTTGGAGCGACACACTTCACAGTAGTCGGTTTAATTAGTGTATGCATCATCAACTCTACTTTTAGGTTCATACATATATAAGTAAATAAAGAGTTCTGTAGAAAAAAGTTTAAGTAAAAAAATATGCATATAATTTTTTCGTTTTAGATAGCTTCCAGTTCAATACTTGTGCAATATACTCAAGTCAGCTGAAGCCCATGCAAGTGCAGACAGTTTTTAAAAGCTATTCAGCCGAGAGCGTCGGAAACATAAGCGAACAAAAGCGAGAATCCAAGACAAGTCATAATCAGATTGGGACCCACAGCACTGTTGACAGTTACAACTTTGAAATAAGTAGTCAAAGATTTTGTAGACCTTGGATCCAGCATAAACACCACCAATAATGTCAGCCTCGAAACGAAGCGTAGAATAACACCTGCCAACGAGTGATACCGGTAGGTAATTGAGAAGCAGAGTCCTTTTACGACGAACAAAATATCGCTCTACAAACCCCTCATAATGTCCGTCCTTTTATTTATATTGCGCCGAAATCTATGATTTGGACTTAGTCAAGCGCATACAAATTTAATGACTGCGATGGCTTGGCCATGTCGTTCGTATGGATAATGATGCTCCAATTAAATAATCCTTCGACACCCATGGGTGTGTTACGAAGGCAAGGGTGCCAACCAACACCCTGGAAGGACCGAGTGCAGAGGGACCTGTCTTCACTTGCTGTGAGTAATTGGCGTAACCTAGCGATGGAGAAAGGTAGCTGGTGAAGTTTTTTTTTGGTCTCGGCCCAAGCCGACACACGGTTGTAGTGCCATAAAAGAAAATGAAGTACGATTTAGGGTATCTCCAAAGATTTTGTACTTCTTCGAACATCAGCGATATAAGAAGGATGGACGTGAATATGACCTGATTTTAATATCTTACAAAATGTTGTTTGAGTGTGTCAAATGTGACATTTGCACGAAATTTGGTGTAGATTTTTAAAATTGCTTTTTGTTTATGTTTTGCCAACTCAGCAACTTTAGATTTGTATAAATAAACTTTAAAACTTATTAAAAAATGTAACACATTTTTCTCATTTATGTGAGATTTTAAGATTTTTTTATTAAAAGTTCTGAGGTCCAGTTTTTCAGTGCAAGTTAAACTCTGTTTGTCATTTAAACTAAGTTTAAACTCTATATGCGATTTTTCAGTCAACTTTAAACCGAGTTTAAACTAAGTTTTGGTTGCAACAAATTTAATTGAGCGCAAGGAAACTTACTTTACGTTTAAACTGAGTTTAACTAAACTTTTATGAAAAAAACTGATCACAGATCAGATATTATTGACCTCAAAAGCTTCATAAAAACAAAAAATTTTGTTGAATTATCTGCCATTTGACCGAATCCACGTATTGTAACAGTTTTCGATTGCCAACAAATTGAGTTAAAATTGTGACGTTTCGGTCGCAACTTTTAAATATAACAAGTGTTGCAATACGTGATGTCTATTTTCAGCCTCCATAGAGAGCCGCACCGTTATGCTCTGTTAAAAAAAAATTCATTGAAAAATCAACAAAAAAAAAAAATAAATTAAATGAAAAATAATTAATAACATAATAATTCCTTAGCAATTAAACAAAACACAACAAAATTGATTGTTTTTCCGGTAAGACGTGTTTTGGCCTCACTCAAGTTCTTGTAAAATTAGTCAAATTACTTAAAGTATTTACAAAAATTCAAAATTGAAGAAGGGCGAAAAAAGTGGTGTTTTTCTTCACTTATCGTTTTTAAAATTAAAAAAAAAAAATTGGTTGTTGGAATAATTGTGTAAATCCTTTGAAGTCAATAGGAAATAAAAAAAATTTTGTTAACTTATTAAACATTTTTTATAAAGTTTAAATTTTTGGCTTATGTAAATTCTTGTTAGAGAATGCAACAAGTTCAATAGAAATACATAAAAGATTAGATACAAGAAAAATAAATAGTCAAAAGCGTTTAAAATATCTGAAATATTATATTTCAACGAAATTTCACCATAAAAATAAAACTTGTGAGTATGCAGTTTTCAAGCACATTCAATTTTAATAAAACAATGTGCAAGTTTCGTATATTTCGCGTGGGCGGTATTTTAATTTCCGAATTTCCACTCCAATAATTCTTGTTTTCGCATTACTGATACGCATAAATACAATAATATTTGTCACGGATATTGTACGCAAATATATGAATGTATATGCATGTAAGTTTAGTTAAATATTATTTTATTCATATGTTGAGTTACTTACATTCATTCGTAAAAACGTTTAAAAAATTATTGCATTGCGGCATTTCCCCGAACAAAAATTAATTTCTTCGCATAAACACACATATCTGAATGTGAGTGCAATTACAAATAATTGGAGAGTAAATATTGTAATATATGCAATGAAACTTTTTGCTACGGAATAAAGCTAATGAGATTTCTCGTAGGTATTTCGAGTTTCGTTCAAGGTAGGTCAGGTGTGTGTTTTAAAGTCCAATAGCAGAGGCAAATTAAAAAAGTCATATATAAAAGGTGTTTAATTTTTGAAGAACCAATTTTTCGATTATGATTAAATTGCTATAAATTGATAAGATCTGGTAACGATGATTGATTATAATTTGATTTACGACTAACGTTGGAACAAAAACCCAGTCGTTAACGCAAGTGATTCACGAGACAACATTACATTTACAAAAATCTCACTTTTTATATTCCGGTGGAATCGTTCAATGAAAACGAAAACGACGAGAACTAAAGAGGCTGTATTGCCCATTTCTCGGAGAGAAACAAATACTAAGTATTCAACTCAAAAAAAAAAAAAAGGTTTAAAATTTTATGCTGGAATGTCTTCAAACTTTTGCGGTATTTTGGTATATAAAGTAAACTGTGATCAGGAAAACATGCTATCGAATTGTACCACAGAGTAAAGTTTGTGAATGTTTCATCGAAATGCAGAATATCTCCACTTGTCTTTTTTTTTCTTGTCTGTTTAGCCTGTAAATAAATTAAAGCTGGTGACACTTGTTACTTTTAGTAAGAGGTTTTCTAAATTGTATGTTTGCTTGTACATAAGTTGTCTTTTGAGAGCTAACAACAGTATAGTCAGAGCCATTTTTGTTTCTAAAAGCATACAGTATATGTATGTATACCCTATAAATATGTTGGAATCATATAAATATTGATCGTTCCGGTAAGACAGACCCGTCTATCTTTTGTACCAGAAAATTCGAGGTAAATGAAGTTTATGCACGAGAATGCGATTCTCAGACTTCTTTTTTTTGCGAATATTAATTTTAAATCACTAATGACGAATTATATTTTAAAGTAGTCAAAACATGTCTATTTGTGGGACATACATATATATGTTTGTACCTATACACCCAACTCTTTTTTACACGGTAAATTAGAGGACCTGCACCACAACTTAAAAAATCATGTAAGATCAAATAACTCCGAACATTCCCCCTGCAAATCCGTGTAAAAAAGCAACATCCATATTATGTTCTTATAAAACAACTACAATGCATTGATATTACAAACAAATTAATTTAAATTAAATTTTTAATCTTAATTTGTCAAATACATACATACATATAGGCGGACCTCAAAAACAAAGCAGCTTTAAACAGATCAGACGTCATCCATGCCTTTTTATTAGCCATCAAATAAACTGGAATTACTTTAATGTTCTTACCTCTTAGGGACTGTCCCTAAGGCATCAGGAATTTGTTTTTCAATAAATAAATAAGAATGCCACCGGCCTCATTGGCCGCTTTAAAACCACTATCAGGTTTTTTTTTTCTGGTATAATCCTGTTTTGTCGGCATTAAATATTTGTACGGAAGTAAAACCAAATAATTTTGACGAGTTTTTTCGGATACTTCTTCATTTAGTTTAACATTGTGAAACTCGTGTCCAGTGTATTCGTTGCCTGAATACTTGTTGATGGTTATGATTACCGAAGTGGATTGTATATGCTAAGAGATTTTTCTTTTATAGTTTTTCCATCATTTTGTTCAGCAGGAATTTCCCGAATTTTAAAGGCTTGTGACTTTGTCTGGTTCAGCAATGTGCAAAATTTTTAAGTGTTAGGGTCTGCACTTCTTGGGCTAAGCGCTTAGAGAAGCGACAAACAAAGAGCAAAGCAAGTGATCGAGAAAAGCAACGACTACAAACGTGTACTCGTACATAGCAAAAACGTACGATTCCTGATTAACTGTCTAAATTCGAATTAAAGTTTTACTCTGTGTTACCTCAAATTCGTTTAAGAAAAGACCGTGCAAAAAAGGGTTGGTTGTATACCTTCGTCCTTCGAAAATGGAACAACACGAGTATTCATGAGAATGCCGTGCACTGTTTGTGTGAATTTCGATGTCGAAGCGAAATGTATAAGACCGTTAAGGAAATTTTCTTATAAATTTCGAATTATCCAAATTCGATTAAGTGCGTGTGACTGATAAATTTGAGATTTATGAGCATGTTGAGTTACAAATAATTGTGTGTGTTCTGCTTAATATTGTGTGTGCCTTGTAGCGACAATACAGTTCCTCATTTTCTACTTATCTACCACTAAAGTAAGTGGTTAGGCAAAGAAAAAAAAAAAACAAACCTTAAGGACCTCAAATAAAACATTTGGCAGCTGTTGCTAATCTTCAAGAAATGATGATATTTTTTTGGTGAAATTTGCACTACTTATGCACTTTTCGTGGAAGCAAGAGTCGCGTTTGCCATTGCAATGCCGCGAAAGCTTTATTGCACATTTTAATTTACTGTATTTCGCGCGACTTTCGTCTTTCCCTAGTTGGCGTTTGTGTAAATTTCTGAAATTTGCTGCAGTGCAGAAGATAATATGCATATATTATGCAGCGTTGTAGTATTGCAAATAACTAAAGGACTTACGCAAGCATCATTGCAAGCATATACATACATAAATACACAAAAGTGTATGTACATACATACATATTTACAAGCAGATATAACCGTAACATTTGTTTGCACTTTTCAAGGGAAGTGTAGCTAGAAGCTATCAAATTTGCACTTCCGATGAAATAGCATTGCAATATGCATATTAAGCAAACACATTCGTACTACAAGCTTAACGCACAAGCTAAGAATATCATGTTGTTGCTTTTATTCGAGCGAAAAGCGTATTTATGTACATACATACATACATACATACATATGTACAATCTTCATTATATATTTATGTACTTTAATGCCAACGTTTACATCAAATGCGGTTGAAGCATAAAGTTTATGCATGTTATCGTGGTATTATGAGATAACGCGAATGCAATTAAATTCTTAAATACATATTATATTTATTTATTTAAGGTAATTATATTATAACTAAATTATAACATAATTATGGCTATTTATATATGTAGTCGCGTTTTTGGTGTTTATTTTTTTGATCTTAATGACATAGAAATAAAGGCTTATTACATTTGTTATTTTTTTATTCTTAGAGTTGGTGTTAGAACTGGTAATAGTAATGATAATTGTGTTCAGGACCGTAGCTAGGTGGGCGCGAGTGGGGGCTCAGTACTCCCTGGACTGGCCAGAGCAGCCCCTGAACTGAGCAGAGCGTCTTCTGAGAATGAGCACCACCAATGAGTCAATCCTGGCCCTAATGGCGTTGATAATGGTAATGATAATATTAATGATAACGGTAATGGTAATGATATTTTGTTGTTGTTGCTTCCGACAGGGTGTGCAGTAATTGGTTTGGAACGAATTTCCGTCATCTTTTTTAAAAAAAAAAATTCAGAAAAATCTGAGAATTGATAAAAATCAATTTTTTTAATATTTGACGTGATACAGACATTACCACGAGTCTGCCTGCAAAAATTCAGTTCGATTGGGTCACGAAAAAGGGTTAAAAATCGGTAAAAAGGGTTAAAAGGGGAAAAAGGGTTAAAAAAAAATTCTGACGTGTACATGAAAATCGCCGATACACGTGTATTTTTATTTTTTCTCCCCTTTCCGAAAAAGTATATTTGGTTCATAGGACAGAATGTGTGTAACGCGGTGTAATGGTAACGGTTATGATAAGGGTAATGAATATAGTAATGGTAATGATAATATTTTTAGTTATTGTGATTGTAGCGATTATGGTATTATTACCATTATAGTAAAAGAGTTGACAAAGGTAATGATAATGGCAATGATAATGGTAGTGATAATGGTAATGATGAAGGTTGTGGCTTAGGTGAAGGTATAAGTTACAGAATTGGGAATGATATTGATAATGATGGTAATGGTCATGATAAGGGTAATGAATGTAGTAAGGGTAATGATAAGGACGTTGGTAATTGTAATGGTAGCGGTTGTGATGATGGTAATGGTAATGATTATAGTCATAGTAATAGTAAACTAGTTGATAATGGTAATGGTAATAGTACTAGCATTGGTAATAGCAATCATAATTGTAATGGTAATAATAATGATTGTGATAATGGCAGTGATAATAGTAATTATAGAGGCAATGGATGTCAAACGAAAAGCACATGCATAAAGTAATTTAAAATTAGCCATTTGGATTACATTAAGTAGTTATGTTAATGAAACTCACACCCATGGAGTGAGGGAGAATAATAACTTTTGATTGCCTCTTTTTAAAACAGAAATATACAAGCAAAATATATTTTATAAAGGTTTAAAAAGTTACAATGAACTTCCTAATTATATAAAGTAAACAGTAACGATTTCTATAATTTTAAAATTTTGAAATTTTTCCTTTTTATTTTTTCACTCAAAACCAAACGGATCGATTACACTAGTTTACAAGAAAAATGTACCTCGATTAAACAGTAATTTCTAGGCTAATCTGGGTTCGCTGAATCCGAAAATAACACCCATTTATTTTTTTTAAGAAGCGTTTGCGAAATTTTTGCAAAACACATGTTTTTTAGGCCCTTTTTTGGCATATTGTCAAAATAAACAAGGCATATTGATTTTACTAACCTTTTATGTATATCAATAAAGGTAATGACTTCCTCTTTACAACGACATATCATGTGTGCCTATTAAATTGGTATTATTTGTGTAACAGCAGTTAATATCCTAAAAAAAGGCAATTTTTTAAGCTTTTTTGAAAATTTTTCAATTTAATTGTTATTTTTCTAGTTTTTTCATAAACTTTTATACCCAGTAATCGGAGACAATTTTATCAAAAAATATTTAGTATAAATTTGCTCAAATCGGACGAAAACTGAGAAAGCTATGACGTGTCAAGTGATTGCAGACAGTTTTAATTTTTCACGTTTTTTTGTTATTTTATACCCGTACGTATTTGTACGCAAGCGAATAGTATAAAAACATTGTTCGCATAACGGTTGTTTGTAACAGCTTAACATATTTGAGATCCATAGCATCCATAGCGCGTTGATAATAAAATAATAGTGAAGTGAGACTAACATTGTTCATTGTAAATAATAAATGGAAGAGTTACGCGATACCTAAATGTATCAATTGTCTGATGGAATGAATTATATTAAATAATAAAAAAATAATATTGAGGTGAGACTAGCACTGTCCATTGTAATGAGCGGAACCAAATAACGCGATGTTTGCTGATGGCCATTTTCTCTTTATTGCGACCTCGTCAGCCTCAAAACGTTAGGGTGTAGCCGCCTGAAGAGCAGTAATAAGGAATTCGAAAACCAAAGCATATCTATATTTTAAAACTATAATTAGTTATAATGAATTTTATTTTTTTAACTATAATTACATATGTATAATGGATCTTGTTTACAGTTTGTTGTTTTATGGTATACAAACTCAAATGAAGTTAATTAAGTGATTGTATACTTGTAACATTTAGGCTTAGAAAGCCGTAATAATAAATAAATAAATAAATAAATAAATACATTTAAACATTTAAAAAACTGTAAACGGTGGTAAGAATGAAGTATTGAAATTTTTTAATATGAGGTAGAACTGAAACTTACTATTTACTTTTCTTTGATTTAATTTATGCTATACTTTTTAATAGAATACAACTTAGTCTTAAACCTTTTACACATTTGCCAATCATTAAATCAAATTTTGTCAAAATTTTGAACTTTGAATCAAATATAGCCTACTTAATGTTACTATAATAAAAAGGACGCATTACAAATGATTTTGGCCATTTTTGGCAACATTGGAACATCCTCGACGTCACAAATAAACATACTCTTTGAGATTGTGAACAGGGATGAGAAATATTTCATGATCAAAGATATAGGCCATTCAATTTTACTCTATATCATTTAAAGCAAGATCAATAGCAAATTTAATTTTTTAAAAGATATCTCAATTAATTTGGATCAAGTTGAACAAAAATGTTCATTTAAAATAAATGTGTACTTTTTGGGTTAAAATCTAACGATTATGACGCGCGTGTTAAATTTAAATTAAACTTCAATGCTTAGTGGTCTTCAGCAATTAAAATGAATTCAGCGTCGATATTTGTATCGCACATTTTCTTTTGCACTGAAAATAAATTCTTATTTTCAAGCTTTTTAAGTAGAAATGAATTTATCTTGATTTGAATTCTGGGTTAAACCTGATAAGGTTTTTCAATCGTTCAATTTAGCCTTCAATTTTAATTTTATTTTCGTTAACTTCATTTCCATTTTTTATTCTCTAAGAAATACCATATAAACCAAGGTTTAAGCCTTTTGGAAAATGAAAAAAAAAAATCATTTCTTTTCAGTTTTCTAGCCCATTTAATTATACTCGTATTTTGAATAAATGCCAATTTCAAATGGTTGAAAATTATCGTTTATTACTAAGAATTCAATTAGTCGAGAATGTTGCGTTCTTCTTTCATATAAAAATACACATTTTCGATTCGTTTTATGAATGAAAAATGCAGCAAAAAATTCCTAAAATTGTATTGTAATCGTTAGCCACTTATAACTTGCAATTTTCATACTAAAATTGAATGGGTTACAAGCTTGCATGCGCAAAATTTCTTCTATATTTTTTGTATATGCGGCAAAAAGCATTTCAAAATTCAATGGTAACCTTTTGGCCTTTTTCACAATAAAAGCAAATAGACTAAGAAAATACACAGTCCCAAAATTGTATACTTTATTTTTGTTCGCAATTTTACAAAAAAAAATGTTCTCTTTGAGGTAAAGTTTGAAATTTGGCTTTTAATGGATTTCATTAAAGAATGAACTGTGTTTGAATTTAAAAATAACCAAAATTAAATCAATAAAAATCAGTTGCAAACAAAAGTATATAAATTCAAATTTCACACTTTTATTTGAAAATGCCATATAATTTTTAAAAAAAGTTTGAAAATTTTTGGGTGTTCTATTTTATAAATCCCTTTAAATTTTAGTAAAATAACATTTAAGCTGAAAATAACTAAAAAATGTCGTTGAGTTTTCACTATTTTGTTTTTAATGCCGGTGTTGCGCTGTTACGAGTATTTGCATATAAAAAATTAAACAAATTACGAAAGAGCATTTGTTAAAAAATTCAAATACATATTAACTGTAAATTATATTCACTTCAAGCTCACACCTTTTTCAAAGTTAAATTGAGTGAGCTTCAACATTTTATGAATACAAAGTTCTTACATTTTTTAAATTTTTATAAAAGTTTTTATAATTTTTTTTTTTAATTTTTTACAAACTGCACGTTCATAGTTTTTGAAAAAAGATTTAAATTTTTACAAAACTGTTGTTTTTCAGTACCAGCTATATATGTGTGAATATGTAAATACGAAATAAAAACCTTTACATAAAAATAAGAGTAGAACTTCTAAACAGCTGATAATTTTAATGCAAGTAAATGTACGAAAGAGCGCAAGAGAAACGATTATTGAATTGTGCTCTATTATGAATGACGCTCGCAATGAAAAAACACAATAACAACCAAAGCAATGCTTTGGCGCCACAATGGAGCAATGACGTCATTGTAAAAAGCACGTGCTACAACGAAAGTGGCGCCACAGCAGTGCTGTTGAGTGGGCAAAACACATACATATAAGGAATGTCCCGTTTGTATAAGTAACATATGTAGTGGAGAATTTTAAAAGGAAAATTAATCCACTTGTGCAATCAACAAAGGAGCAAACAAGTAATATGACGTTGGCATCAACAAAAATATCTAAGAAATCGGCATGGAAAGATATTAAAACTCTTGAAATCAAAAATAAAATTCTAGAAAAGATATCTTATATTTGCGAACGTCGGGTTATGTATTCAAATATTTATAAAAAAAATGCCTTACACCCCGACATTTTATTATTACGTATGTGACTACATGATTTGGAAACAAAAAGTTTCAGTTTAACCACTTTGACATCCTTCCTACTAAAGCGCCTGAAATGGGTGTTTTAAAGCCCGAAGTTGCTTTTATCAAAATGCATATCAAAGCGAGGCTCAGCAGAAATTTGTTGCAAAGATCGAATTAAGCTGGAAGAAGTGTAAACATAATGACAGTGAAAGAAAGATGGTACTTCGCAGAGGATGAACTTAAGAGGGCATACTCTTATATTAATGGAAATATGTATATGACACTGTTCATATGCAAGTATTTGGAAAATCCCTTAGGGAGGTCTGTAAAAAGACACACAATCCTGCGGAACAACCTCGGCTTTGCTTGCGCTGAAAATAAATTGGCAAGTCATCACCAATCGTTGCTCAGATATATAAACTCAAGTATTTCCGAAGAGGAGAAATACCGAAAGACAGAAAATTGCGTTGTAAAACCCAGGCTATGTTGCAGGTACTCAAAGTTCTCATTTACTGACGAAGAAGGCATCCGCAGATTTGGTCAGATGTCACGATTAAGAAGTATACATTCTTTGGATTATTGTAAGATGACGGGAACACCGAACGCTCAGAATTGTTCAGATGTTAAACTTAACTGGCATCAAAAATTGCTGTTTCAAGGAAATATATCGCAAGCCAAGCAGAGCATTTGGAATACCCAAATACCCGATACGTATGGTTAAAAAGAGAGGAATTGCAACTGTAGCTATCTGAAATTAAAATGATTTTTCCATAGATTAAACATAACGACAAAAGTTTTAATTTCAGAGTCTTTGCTTTATGTACATACATACATACATACTTTATCTAAATATCTATAATAGTTTTAGCATTGGAATAAATTACAATATACTCGTAGATAATTATTATAAAGCTCGCCGATTCGTGAATAATTCCAACTCTACATATACTACAGCTCATGATTGTATCCACATGCACAGTTTTTTTTTTACCACAATTACTGTTATTGTATCAAAATGGAGAAACAGCGTCAGTTAGAGTTTTAACAAAAACCCGTTTTACAAAAGCAATTTAAATGAAAAATGATTTTAATTTTGTGAATGTTGTATGAGAGAAATTAAAAATTTAAGTCGCATTTAAATTGCTGGTGAAACCGATTGTAGGAATTTTGTTTAAAAAATACTAAGAAATTTAACAAAGTTTAGTTTTGCTTGCACATATGTACATAAGAAGCTTTCCATTTCAAATCAACAGGTCCGCACAAGCCTTTTTTTTTGTATTTTGTTAAAAATGAAATATGTGGTTTTTTAGTTTGATTTAATGAGATGCGTATTTTTTCTTTGGGCTGAAGAAAATTTTTTTTCTTTTTTTCGAAACTCTCGTTTGTACTGTAAAAATCGATTTTGCTTGAAACGCGCATAACTTTGGTAATAATTGATGGATTTTATAATTTATACTTTGAAGCTTTGAAGTTATAAAAACAATAAAAAATCAAAAATTGTTTTTATAAAAAGTGAATTTTTTTTCGCTAAAATTTTTTTTGTCCATAAACAGATAGTTTGATCTGTATTCTGACAAAACGGCTATAAGCGGAGTTCGGAGTTATGATCAAAAAATGAAAATGGTGTTTTTCTCCATTTTGACGGCGTTCTTCTTAATATAGTCATCTCACATACTAGTTCTATATTCGACAATTTAACCTTGAACACTTATAAATAAATATATTATTACAACAAAAACAGATATATGAAGAAAATATGTGTAAACACATGTGTTTTTATTAGAGACTGAATTGCATTTTAACTGAAAATTGGCAGAAAACGTCAATATAATTTGCAGCTAAAAGTTTTAGATAACATTTCTATTTTTCATATCTAAAAATAATGATGTTTTTATATTGCTCGCACCCTACCATCATTCAGCATTCCGTTATTAATCACCAACGGCAATATCCTTTAATGAATGAAATTTCATGAAGTCTTTGTTGCTTTAATTCAACTTATTAAGCCTACAGAAAAACGCTTTTAAGCTTATTGTAATAAAGTTATAATTGAAGAAAATTTCTTTCAAGCAAATATAAATTAATCATCTCTTTGTATTTATATACATACATACATACATACATATGTAAAGTATATGTGGCTAGATACATATTCATTGCCCATTGAAGTAATTTATAAGTATCAAAATAAAATAATAAAAATCGTTGCTTGTTATATTACGATTTCTTTTGCTTAATTAACATTGTTTTCAACATCTATTCAACAAAAAAAAAAACCTAAATAATTTTTTTGTTTTATTATAAGGCTGAAGAAAATGTGTTTTCCATTCATAACCTCACACTCTCGCGAAAATACTATTTCGATGATATGCTCGCATCCGCCTAACGTTTGCGCTGTGTTTCCACTTTTCCGACAGAGAGTACATAACTACCACATCATCGAGTCATGCCGGTTGTTAAGGATTTTCGAAAATACATTTGTTTTCAGTTGGTTTTCAACCTCTGGCAGTGACGGTACGTGCGAACTGTCTAGAAGTAGCAAAATCGAACGAACATACACAGTTTTTTGTGTTCAACGAATTGCTAAAGAGAAAAGTTAACGAAAAGAGACAAGAAAAAAAACATAATAAAAGAGTGCGAAACGGAAAAGCGTCAATAAGCGAGCGTACGTAAATACTTAACACACATACACAGACAAAAATACTAACAATGTGAAAGGAACAAAAATAAAAATAAAAGTAAGAAATCGAGAAAAAATATAAATTATTGTTTTCGTTCGCGCGATTTTTAGGTTCACATGTGATTTTATTTTTGGGCACATACGACATTTGGTGAGTGAAAATGAGTTTTGTGGGAAAAGTGCTGCCACGGCTGGGACTGTGTTGATGGTGATGGTGGTGGTGATACGTGTGGCGGCTGTGGCTGTTGTTGAGTGTCGTAAGGGTAACGGCAAGTGAGTTGATGACATAAAGGCTATTAATGCTCTCAGAAGTCAATGATGCTTGGTGCTCGGTGACTGGTGCTTTTTCTGCGCGATTTTATAGATGTCGCCAACAAAGGTTTTTTTTTTGTTTTTGTGTGGCTGCCTCTTCTGCTTGTGTGGTTATCGCGAAAAAATTGCAAAGTGTTAAATGAAAAATGTTTAAGTATTTTTTTTTGTTGCTGCGCATAAAATGTAAACATCGATGAGTGATGATTGATAGAAAAATGTTGAGCCTTTTAATTTTTATAAAAAACAAATTGTAAAAAAATATATTTCCTTTATACAAAAGGTAGCCTAAACTGCTGGTTCGAAAATGTTCACAACAAAAAATAAAAGACATAAGTGAAAAAAATATAATATATTTCAAAAAAATGTTTTCTGACATAAAAAATAATATTTTGTAATGTAATTAAAGAGTTTATAAAAAACAATGTAATTATTTAAACAAAATGAACTGTAATTTAATTAAATTTTCGGTCGCGTGACATTGACAAAGTTAATTAAGAAGCTATTTGGCAGTTCTGTGTCAATAATATATGCACAGAAGTGGCTAGATTTTCACACGCATACTCATATACCAACAAATATATGTACAAACATATGTGTATGTTTATTTGTGTGAACACATAAAATTGTCGCTGACAAAAGCTATATAAAAAGAAAAAACAAAAACAGAAAATAAAAAATGAAAAAAATTAGTGTCGCGCGGCGTAAAGAAGACAACAATAAAAATGAAATAATAAGATTAAACAGCAAAAGAAAATCAAAATTAATAAATAAATCTAGGTAAACGTGTGTGTTAATGTGCGCGTTAAAGCATTTATATATACATATTTAAATAGATTTTTAAGGTGTCTTACTAAAAAAAAATTGCATTTAAAAATTTTTACGAGTTTTAAGCTGAAAAAATATTGGAAATGTCGGCCAAGAGTTAAGAAAAAACTTAAACGTATAAAAAGTGATTTTATAAAAAGCAACATTGAAGTGTTTAAAAATAAATAAAATCTTAATTGATATCTACGCTTTCATACTTAGGACGAACAATAAATATTTAATAGTAAAAAAAATTTTTTTTTTAATTGAAGCACCTCAACATTTTAGTATGAACGCGGAATCCAAAAAATTATTAATTTATATGACAAGAGCGTATGAAAACTAAAACAAGTAAAACGAAAGGAAAAGTTGAAAATAAATTTTGTTCATCGAAATTCCGACGTAGAATTGTAAAAATTTACTAAAATTATTTTTCTTAAAAAAAATTCTAACGGCAGATAGAAAATAAGTTTTACTATATTTGGCTTTTTGTTTCATAAGCTAATTGATTTTTTCGGTGTTGCAAATTTTTACCATGAAACCTTGTTTTTTAGATAATTATTATCTTGAAAGCGGTCTTTACATGTACAAACTTGCCTGCAAACAGGTGCAAAATTAAGTACTACAAATTTAATTCTATTCACATGTTTACACATTTACGCAAACACCACCTAAGTTTTGACGAGTAATTACTGGCAGTTTTTGTAACTGTAGAAATCGAAGTGAAAGAGAGGAGAATTTAGAAATTTCAACCAATGTGATCGTGCACAGTCGCTTAAGGGGTTATGTGTGTATAACACTTGTGCTGGTCGAAAAATCTACATTTTTTTTATAGCATTTTCTTAAAGTATATCCTTTTGAGCACTAGAGCCAAAGATACAGCTGTCAACAGCGCGCTCCTCCCGAATGCCCCCAAGTACATGCAAAACTTTAAAAGCGATTATCTCAAACTGAAGTTTTTCAAAAAGTCCCGTTGTGGTGAGCAAGGGTTTTCAAGAACCATGTAACCTATCGATCTGTTTTTGCAGCCTACTTAAAAACTGCAATAGCTCATACTTGAACGAAGTAATTTTCATTTGAAGCAAAAGTTTCTTTTTTTTTCGTAGTGCCAACAAATGGGCACGTTTTTAACTCAAAACTAAAAATAAACATCTTCAGACAAATGTATATAAACATGCAGTGTTTGATTATTAAAAAAAACTACTGCCTTTGCAAAAAAAAATTCTTAAAACAACCGATTTTTTTCAGAGAATAAGTATACATATATAACCGCTTAAGGCAACTAAATCTCAGCGTTGCACTTGATTTTCTGAAATTATGGTGTAAACAGGTTTAATAAAATTAAAAAAATTTTTTTTTTCAAAATTTTAGTATGGGAAAAACCACCAAGATACGAGTACTTTGATTTTGCGTAAACAAAACGTATCATTTGTTTTTTAGGTTGTGGAGTGTGTGGCACCTTAATGTTGATGCGCAATCAAATGACCAGATCTACATGTGCATGTGCGGCCAAAAAACTCGAGTACTTAATGAGTACAGATGTACCCAAAAATACTGAAAAATAAATAAAAATTTTAATGTTTTTTTACAGTGGAAAAACTCAACAGAAGTGATAGTGTAAACATACATAGCTTGAAATAAAGATAAATAAAGTATAGTGCATGTGAAAAAAGGTGTTAAATAAATGAAAAATGTGAAATGAAGGTTTATGCTGTTTTTTTTTGCTTTTACAAATCACTTTTACTAAGCAGATAGATTTTTAATTTTTTTGCGTTTACTTAGCAAATTTTAAATCAGGCCAATCAGTCCAGAAACGACTGCCTCAATTTCAAGCAGTATACAGTACATAGTGTGTGAATACACAATATATTGAGTATTGAAAAAAAAAATACAAATAATTTATAAACAAAGCGAAAAAGTGAATGATAGAATTTTTTGCCGCAGGCGATTTAGTGCTCAAGTGTACATACATACTTACGAGTACGTACATGTGTGAATACATCAGTGTGCATATTGAAACGTTAAATAATAAATATAAATGTTTTTCTTCTTTTGTTTCCCAAACTAGTCGGCGATGATGCAAACTGCTAAAGAAAAGCATTAGTAAAGCTACATTAATTGAAAAGCAGCACAGAAAAAGTGTTTTTAAGTGTTTATGCTTCCGCAGCGGAAAGCCGAAAGAGAGCACAATTACAAAGGAAACATCAGTTAACAAGCGACTAAAGTGAAAAAAACATATATAAATATTATTAAAAAAAAAACCAATCAAGCTAGTAAAAGCTTATAAACGCTAACAACTAATGACTTCCCTTGAGTCATCTTTGCGCGTTGTTAGTACAAATATACATATAAATATAATAACAAGTATATCCTGCGTGCTTTTGTGCCATTTCTCATTGCTCTGATTCATCATTGGTGCCGTTGTCCGTAGTGATTGAGCGTGGCGAGTACAACTCACCAAGAAATAAAAAGGTAGGTGGAAAAGCAGCTTTGGCTTAGTCAAGTATATACATACATACATGCATACATACATAAGTTTCCTTTGATGACCTTTGGTTGTGTTTCGTTTTTTGTGTATTTTATTTATCAGCATTCCATTTTTGTTTAATAATTTGATTTTTTTTCTTTGTATCAAGTAATAAGTGAAGGCTGCGATTTATTGTTTATTGCCGCCCAAAGGCGTTTAAATGCGCGCCAAATGAATATTTTGCCATTGACATATACATAAATATGCATGGCTGCGGCTATTAAATTTGTAATGCGCTTAAAATTTATGTGTGGGTAAATTTTTGCTCATTAATTCATTTATAGACGAAATAAAAAACTCATATGAGGCACTTAATATGTACCACTTTTCATAATTGTAAATGCACGAAGTATGACAATGCACATACATACATTTTATTTATTAAATTTTTATTTTTTTTTAAATAAAAAAAAAACATTGCATTCTATAACTGAAACTATAAGAACTCCCGCTTCAAAGTTAGTATATGTATATTAAAAAACAAAAACCAAAAAAAATTTACAAAGTTTCATTACGATTTTTTTGGTAGCCCAATAAATGTTATTATAATAAAATGCAAATCTGAGGTGGCTAAAAATCAGCGTTGATTGTGTAAAATTTTTTTCGGGTGCACTACCTTTATATAAAGAAAATTATTTTTTAAATAATTTGTCCCTAGCGCTTTGAGAGAGAGAGAGTGCATCTCATTTACATATATTGAACATTAAAAAAAATAAAATAAATAAAATTGTGAATTTTTTTTTCATTTAAAAAAGGCCAACAAAAATTAAACAAATTTTTTTTCTTTTTATAAAACTTTAAAAGTAAATTTTCAAGATGAAATTTTGACAAAACGTTGTAAATAATTATTACAAAGTTAGAGTTACTTAAAACTTGCTTTTTAATATATAAAAATTAAATGCGCTATAAAACTGCGTTTACAGTTCTAAACACGTTTTAAATTTAAATGAAAATTTATTAAGTTTTTATACATTGTTTCAAGAGAATTTTGTTGAACTTTTAATAATAAATATTTTTGAAAAAAATTTTGCATTTCATAAAAAAAGCAGCATGATCTTAGAGGTATATATTTTAGTTTCATTTTATTTATTATGAAACGTAAAGAAAATTATAAACATACTTACTTTTCTACACAATTGTGTAACCAATCATACTAATTTTTGGTTTTTTGTATTTATGTATATAAAAACCCTACTATCTATATAATTTTGTTAATCATTTTTCTAAACACTTCGTTCGCTTCTTTTTTTTTTAATTCAACAGTAGAACGAATTTTTTTTTCTAATTTCGCTTTGGTACATTTGTCTGGGAACGCCAGAACTCTTTATCGGCTGCCTCAGAAGATTTCTGAATTCGGTTAATTAAGGTCACACAACACAGCGACATTGCAGCTAATTGCAGCGCCGACGTGTTGGCTTGGCAGGGTACAACAGAGGAAATCACTCACGGCAGAAATAGTATTGGTATTCCCTTTTCGACATGTGAACTGTTCCTGGAAAATTGGAGACAGTTGGCTCCCGAAAATTCCGACATGCAAAGTTCCAAAATCCTTTTGGCCAGTTGTAGACGGGAGAATTACTCAAGACTACCAAGCTATTGAACTCAGTCTTCGTCTCAGACCCGAAGAGTGGGCGCTGTAAAGAGGATGATGAAGTGGATACATTCTCAGCTGCTCACATTTTGTAAGGCTCAGGTTCAAATATCTTGTCTCAACCTTCAAACACACTCGCGAGAGGTTCCCTGATGTGAGAATTGGTCGGTTGCGGAACTACATAACGAGCACTGGGCACATTTCCTTACGTATGTTTTTTCCGGTGGTCAAAGTTTTTTTTAGGAAAGGAAACTCTTACAGTGGTACCACAATGGATTATTAACATAAGTCTAAGTAAGCCTCCTGTAGGCTGCTTACCTTACCTAACCTAACCGTAACTTCAGGTGAGTGCCACTCAAGGGTGCCGATGTTCAAATTTCGATATTAGCTTGCTAATTATTTGCTTATGACAGAGTTTAAAAACATACCTTTAAATTCTTTAAGGGCAAAGTAACACGCTGCAAACTGCGCTCCGTCTCAGAGCAATAAAATATTTACATATGTTTTTTTCAATTAGGATGTTGCTTTTGTTTTGCAAACTGGAGTTTTTTAACCTATCGTAAAAAAAAAAATGTTATCGCCAAAAGAGGGCACATTTTGTCACTTATGGCCAGGATAAAAATTAACATTTTATTATGAATGCGCGCGCTTATGAATTTACATTTAACATACAAGTCTTCATGTGTATGAATAAATTATGTATGTATATATGTAAGTCTGTGCATATGTGGAAAAGCATATGCATTCTCATTTCTCATTTTCAGAAGCAGGCATTATCACTTTTCAGAGGTACAGATGTTTCCACATGCTTAAAAAAAAATATGTATGTATGTATGTATGCAAGCGACACAAGTCAATGTCTCGGCAAAGCATAAGTACTCGTAGAACATATAAACATATTTACATATGCATAAAAAGCCAAACCGCATGAATATCTATTTTTGCACAATGTGTGCGTGTGTGTGTTTGCTTTCAGATTTTGTATATTTATTTATGCATATTTTGAAATAATATGACTGTTTATTTATGCATTGTTTTCTTGGCAGTTTTTTTTTTTTTTAATTTAACTGAACAAAGCAAAAAATCTCTGAACGAGTGGCTGCGGTTGATGCTTGAAGCAATATTTAATTCTTGTTTTGTTAATTTATGAAGGAAAAATTATTAATTTTTTTTTGTAGGTTAAAATCAATTGAATGCTTCATGCAAATGTGAATATGTGTATTAAATGTAATACAATTTTTTATTGAGAAAAACCGTAGGCTACTGTTTAAAAATATTGCGACTATTTCTCGCGGTATTTGCTTTTTATACCCTAGTACACTTGTGAATAAGCGTATTAAATATAACTTTGTTCTCATAACTATTGTTGTGTAAATATTTGTGGGTGAATATATAAAGCAAAATGATGAGAAATAAATGAAAAAAAAAATAATTAATCTGCGACTGTCAGTCCGTCCTAGAGGAAAAATTGGGATAGCAATTGATATGTGTAAACTAGTACGAGAAGCTTTATTAATATAAAATGTGGCGTGGACGCGCCCACCTATGATGAAATACTGCCTTCCAGTAATCGCGTCGCTAATTTTTACTAAATTCGTCACGAACATGAATTATGGTCTAACTGAGTAATGTGTTTAAAATGTTTAAAAATCGTTAATTTCTGAAAATGCAAAAACAACAAAAATACTTAACATTCGTAAATTTTTAAGTAAATTAACCAAAAAACTAACAATAAGAACAATTTTTTTGTCAAAAGTATTCGGTTAAAAAAAAAAAAAATTAGCACGTAACAAAAAAAAATTAATATATTTTCATTATTAAAAATTATTTTGAATTTTCTGTGCATATTATCGTTAATTTTTAACAGCTTTTTTACTAGCGATCATATAAAAATTCATCCATATAATGCATACTTTTTTTTATATGGAAAAAACGGGCCAACAAATTTCTTGCACATTTATTGTTTCGCACTCTTAAGAAACACCTATTTTGGAAATTATTAAGATAATAATAATTTACTGAAGGAATTTAGATATATTTTTTTGATATCTTACGTTAGGCAGCACGAAACTCAATTTATAAACTTCATATTTATATTTGTGCATATCTATATACTAGGGATGTCAATTTTGGGCCTTTTATTGATCCCGGCATTTTCGAGATCTGAAAACAAAATTCCGGGACAATCCCAGGAACCCGAATTTCACGAAGTTTTCATTCGTAATTTTTAATTTATCAACAAAGGTAACACGTTTGTAATCGTTATACTATTATAGAAGTATACAAAATAACAATCATATAAAAAAGAGAACGATTTGTTGTATTTCATGTACTTATGTATTTATTGGTCTTTTCAATAACTAAAAAGAAAAAAGAAACGTAAATTTACAAAATAATTCATACTCCAAGTACCAATATTACAGAAGCAAATGCACCTGCATAAATAAAAATATTTTTAATCACTGTTTGAGATATGTAAATATTAAATATTAATGTATTATCATTCAGTAAAAAAAGAAATACTTCAAGTAAAAATTAAATGCATAACCCATTCCATTTTGAGCGAGGCAGAATTATTCCTTATTCTGTTCAAAATGCCATCTTAAAAAATTAGAAGCCTTAAGTGTGTTATCCTCCAACCTGGACCTTAATTTGTTGCATTTAAAATATGCAGTGGAGAAGTACTGCTGGTTGGCTTGTCGACAAAAAGTTAAATGCTCTCATCAATCTCCCCCATTACAACATTGTCTTTTACCATACCTTCTGATAAATTTGATGCCTTTCATTTATTGGACATTGTGAACTGATTGTTAAAACTTGATGCAATTTATCTTGGAGACTTTCTGCCTTATCCAATTCAAGCACCTCGTCGTTAGTTCTATTAACATCGTTTTCATAGTAAGGCTCGTTTTCTACTCGAGCAACACAAAGCATTTAGGGAGTTAACACGCCGTGTTATTGTCATAAATAAAGAGAAAACTGGATTTTTACGAAAAAATGAAATTGCGAAAAATTCACAAAAAGAAATTTTATGAGCAAAAAAAAAAATACGTGTCTCTTTAAACTGACCCAAAAACAACATATTAAAGTTTCGTTGAAGCCTAAAATCATGACCCGAAACGACCTGCCGTTTTTAAAATGGAAAGGGCCAGGTATGTTTATTCGATCGTAAAATATCGTTAATTCACTAATGAACACCAGTAAAAATTACTTTTTCAAATTTATAAAAAATGTAGAAAACACTTAACAAAATTTTTTAATAAAAAAAAAATGTTTTTGTAGCTCAATAAATTTTAGTACACCAAAGAGCAAGTCTCTAGAGGCTATGAATTACCACTAATTTTTGAATTTTTTTTTACTGACGCTTTTTTGCAACTTCTGCATATAAAAAATATTTTCGGGTTTGCGTTGTATGGAGGAAAATGGAAGTAAAAAAATTGTTAAAAATCAGTGATAACTTGTAGTCACTTGAGACTTGCACTTTTTCGAACTAAATATGCATGAGCCAAAAAACTGCATGTTCAAAAAAGTTGAAAATTTTTTTTTGAATGTTCAAAAATAAAATGAAATTTGGTTAATTCATTGTAAGTACATATTGCAAATAATATAAAATTCCATAGTTTAAGTGAAATATAATACTAATTACTTAGAAAAAAATTAAGTGTTTCTTAACTACATTTCTTAAATACATTTGCTAATTTTTGCAACACATTTGCTATTTTCTTAAATATATTCAAGGTTTTCTGAAATTCCTCTGAACTTTACTAATATGCATTTGCATTATTCTGATTTCAAAATGGCTTTTTCTTAAGTAGACTTGCCTTTTTCTGGTTAAATTTTTGCACAAAGTAACTTCAAGTCAAAATATTTAAAACTTTCATTAAAAAACTAAGTTAATGAAAAAAAAGAAATGAAGATGAGGCTTGTTCCATGCTCCTGCTCCCAAAAATTGAAGCGAAGTTGATGCAAATAATTCTTTTTCTAAAGTGTTCTTTTCGATTGTAGTGAACGGAATAAATGATTTGCAATTGCAAAAATTAAGAAAAAACGGAACCATTTAGGATTCCGAAATTTAAGCAAATTGCTTTGACTTAAATTCCCCGTAAAATTTTTTGAACATACAAAAATATGTAATTTAAAACTTAATAATACAATTTGAGCTCAATAAGTTGGTGCAAAGGGTCTTCCTATTGCGATAAAAAAATGAAATAAAAATAAAATTTAAATTTTCTCACGATCTCAACGCAGCTAATAGCGAGCATGTCAAGTGAAAAATCACAGTAAGATGTTTCGTTTGAACTCTTAGAAGGTGTTACTGTGCCATTAGTTGATTGCTTATTCTATCTTTGCCTTTTTATGTAATATCTCTGATGTTCTTACCACCCGTAAGCAAAAAAAAAAAAATAAAATAATTAGCTTTGCTAAAAGCAAAAAGAAAAATATTGTACGTTTTTATCATTTGGATTCAGTTGCCTCTATTCTCTATATTAATTTCTCTCTGGTTTCACAAAAGTGAAATATGTACTTTTTTTTTTTAATTATTTCTCCAATTCAAGCTTGTAAAAATCAAATAAAATCAAGAAATGTAAAAGAAATTTTCTTCTAAAAAAATTTATTAAATCAGTCTGAGGGTATCAAGAAAAAAATGTGCGTTTATTTATTTGTCCAAAAAGAATTTACAGCAACTGCAAAGTCCTTTTTCAGCCAACAGTCATAATGAGCAATAGTTCTAATGATTTTTCTTGGGAGCTGTATTTTATACTTCATACTTAAAGCGTTTTACTAGTTTTGTTTTCAACTAATTTTATATCTGAATAAATATGAATGTTTGTGTTTTCAAAGTATTTCACGAATTGTGCCACCAATTCGCTTAAATATAAACCCCAAATTATTTCAACTTAAATTCTTTTTTTCTTAGAAATGGTGACAAGTAAGACGTGTTGACCTTTTGGACTTAAAAGGAGATCTAAAGAAAAATTTAAGTCGAATTGAAAGCTCAACTTTGTTCACAAAATAAATATTCTAAAGAAATATACATGATTTAGCACTTTTCAGATCTACTCGTAAATTCATTTTTTTTTAAATGCTACACATTTGTATGTATTTATACACATGCATATGTAGTTATGTATGTACGTGTACATATGTTTACATTTATATGCGTACATATGTATGTAGCTTTTCTTCGACGTGCCGTTGGCTCGCTGAATATTTATTTTTAGTGGAAAGCTCCAAGGCTTTTTGCGTATTTTCTTGTGTACATAAGTCATCAGAAGCAGTGCATTAACGGTAAGCATGCGAAAAAGCCGAAGAAGAGCAAAAGCTAATTCATTAACATATGTATGTGAGTGTGTTTGTGTAGTCGATGCTTAATTTTGTTTGGCGTTTCGTATAATTGCTTGTAAATATGTATGTACATGCATGCATATGTGCGTGTGTGTGGTTATTTGTTTGCGAAAAGTTCGTCAGTTACACTTAAAGTGGGCAAGGGAAATATGCCAGAGCTATCTAATGGTGGAAAACGAAGTTGAAAAAATATATCCTAGCAAGTACGTGTTACTTGTTCAAATTTGAACAAAATTTTAAAGCATGCGTTATGTTGAAAAAAAAGTAAGTAAGTCAATAAAAAAAAATGACAGAAAAGTGATTTTTAGCAATTTAAAACATGAAAAATTTTGTTCAGCTTTGTTCGAAACTCCATCTTATACGGTTTTTATTAAATAGAAATAAAAAAGATGTAAATAAATTGGCAAACTTGTTTGTGAATGTCATCTTAGTAAATTTCTTTTAATTATTAAAAAATGTGAAAATATTGCGATTTTTAATGTAATTTCAAGGTGCTCTGTGCACTTAAAAAAAAAAAAAACTATTTATTTTTGAGGTTTTTCTTTCTTGTATTAAGAAAAGAGGAAAAAATGGTATAGAAACCTCGCAGTGAAACATCAAATTAGTCAAAAACAAGTAAGGTTAGTACAAGAAAAGCTAAATTCGGGAAAAACCGAATTTAATATACCTTCGCTGTATTTTGTATGAATGACGACGTCTACATTTTAATCCGATTAAAAACAAATGTCTACTCACAATAACCATTGCTTGAACAGAGTTTGATAACGGTGGGTAAAATTGTAAATAAAGAATTTCCTCGCAATTTAAAACATACATAAGTGGACAAATTTAACATAGACACCTACATTGTCAGAAAACGTGACGTTCTATGATAAAATTAAAGTTATTTTCGGATTCAGCACACCCAAAAACATAAGAACTACACAAAAAAAATTAAAACAGCTCTCAATTATTTTTTTTTTTTTTTCAGACTTGTGTAATTTTAGTGATATCTAGGGCAACATGTGTGCCATATTTTGTGACGATATAAACAGTTGTCACCAAAAAAATAGGATACAACTTCATTAGATATTTCCTGAAACTTTTATTAATGTTTTTAATATTGATATTTTTCATTCAGAATTCAGAAGGATCTATAACCATATATGTACATATGTAAGTAAAGGTTTTTAAGCTTATACGAAATTCGCAAAAATTAAACATATTTCGAAAAACTGTTATCAAAATTTCAAACTTCTTATTTAGGACTTTTAGGAAAACTCAGAGTATTCAGTTTTATAGCCCATTCAAATCAAGTGCAAGTTTCAGTTGGCTAGAAGTAATGTTGACTTATTCGATTTTCTTTTTGTTTAGTTTAGTGACGATACCTGACACTGTTATTGAGATGCACACTTTCTATTTTAGGTGAGCTTGGCAACGCTCATCTTTCAAAATGTGTGTAAATCCAGTTCCTTCAAAATCGCCCCAAATATCAAATTAAACTCCAATTGTTTCATTTTCAAAAATTCGGTTTTGTGCTCGTAAAAGACTGTTACATATCTGATCCAAATATGACAGTTGCCATTTCCATGTTAAAAATACCAATTGCTTGTATGGAAAAAATAAAATTTTCTGACTAGTTGAGCTTGCGTTGCAAACTAGTTGTGAAGTAGCTTACAACTAGTATATTTGACTACAGGGTATAGATTTATCTTCAGGTATGCAATGTTGACACCGTTAAGTGCAAAAATATAGTCGATTTTTCACACTTTTCACGATAAGCCAATATTTTGTTAAACCATTTGTAACAATCCGATTTGTGTGAAACGCTACTTTTTTTGTGTTTCAGCAGAATACAATTTAAAGTAGTTCCTATTAAGCTTTTAAAAGCAAAGCGCTTGATAAGTACTTAACAAATGTAATTTTTTGTGTATGCTTGTATGTACATATGTATGTATGTATGTATGTATGTACTAGTACATAACAGAAGGGACGACGAGAGCACATAAAATAAAATATATTCGAACACAAACAATAATCCGAAAGATAAATAATGGGAGAGTAATGATGATTGATACTAAGAACATTATCCACATGAGAAACGACATAATAACCGGTATCGATAATTATAGTAAACAGTAATAATGATATCGATATAAGTACCGACATACTGATGTATTGTTAATAGAAAATATATCGATATAGATACACAAAATAGCGATAACGAATATCCTTATCCTTATCCTTATCCTTATCTTTATCCTTATCCTTATCCTTATCCTTATCCTTATCCTTATCCTTATCCTTATCCTTATCCTTATCCTTTTCCTTTTCCTTTTCCTTTTCCTTTTCCTTTTCCTTTTCCTTATCCTTATCCTTATCCTTATCCTAATTCTTATCCTTATCCTTATCCTTATCCTTATCCTTATCCTTATCCTTATCCTTATCCTTATCCTTAACCTAATTCTTATCCTTATCCTTATCCTTATCCTCATCCTTATCCTTATCCTTATCATTATCCTTATCCTTATCCTTATCCTTATCCTCATCCTTATCCTTATCCTTATCCTTATCCTTATCCTTATCCTTATCCTTATCCTTATCCATATCCTTATCCTGTATACTTATCTTTATCTTCATCCTTATTCTTATCTTTATCCTTATCCTTGTCCTTACTCTTATCCTCTTATGTTCTTATTTTTTTTTAATCCAAAGTTTTATGTATGATTTATTTATTGTTTTTGGTTGTATTTATTTAACGGCAGATGTAGAGATAATCTCGGAGGTTAGGGCATCTTTTACATATACGAGCAAAGCACATATCTATGTAAATAAGCACACTTATGTACGTGGCTACATCGGTTCGAGAGTTCAATTTTATGCTCTTTACTTCTCAATATTGCTACCAATATATATATTCTCAAGTATCAGCAATGATCTCAATTACTTCTTGCCAGGTATTGATAAAATAATCTATTGAATAATTTACATCGCACCTTTGCTACGAAAAAAAAAAAAAAAATAACAGATACATACGAGTATGAAATAAGATATCGAGTATTGCCAGCCATGTGTGAAAATGGCAATTTGTTGCCATCGTTCGAGGGCTCTTACGCCCCTTTACATTCAAACATTCATATACGAACACTTGCAGAATAGTTGTTGCATGAACAGGTAATAAACCATTTTAACAACGGATATTGTCGTCTGCAATGTTGCGCTAATGATTTGTATTGCAAAAGAAGATTAAAGAAAAAAAGTAATAATAAAATGTTACTCATACGCCTCCAACCACCAACAATCGCAATATATGACAATTGATTTATTCGCATTACAGTTGTAAGTATAACATAATGCTGCATAGTATTTTGTAAAAAAAAAAATGAAAAATATTAAATAAATATAAATATATAAACAAATACAAATTTTGCGCTCCAGGCAACAACCTCATGCACTCTGCTTCCACGTGCAACCAAAATGAAAAAAATGCTTTGGTGAAAGTTCTCCCAATTAATAAAAATATTTTCATTGTGCTGCCATGCTGGTATTACTTTAAAGTTCACGTAGTCGTCACTCAAGAAACTTAAAATATTCATTTTAATATTTCATAGCGATGTTCGTATGTGTATGTACACATTTATACATATGTATAAAATTGTTGTAATATTTGTTTTCGCGTAGCAGGTGAAAAACTGTGTGCCAAACTATTCTTGTCTCCTAAACACTTTCAGTCTAGACATGCTGCATCTGTGTGTGTGTTGCTTTTCGAGTTTTCCATTTTAATTCATCAAACTTGCATGCCAGGTTGTAGTGAATTTTTCATGTCAAGCGGCTTGCAAAGTAAGTTTGTAAGAATATAACTGTGTGAATATGTAAGTAAGGAAAGCTTGTCTGTCGACGACGTGTAGATAATTTTTAAACACAAGGTTCAATGCAGCGTGTGTTTATTTACAGTTGCAACAACGAAAAGGTGCTTTACTTGGTGCTCTACATCAAACTTAAATTTATACATTTAGAAGACAGCAGAGTTGCGGTTACTTTTAAGGTGATCAATATTTATTTAGAATTTGAAAAATTAGTAGTTTTCTCTTTATTAAAACACACTATTTTTAGGGATTTCCTGGGTTATAAGCATTGTTGGTAAATTAAGCCTGGATAGTGTTGGTCAACAATAGAGCCGAAAAAAATAGCATAGCAAGCAAAAGACCTACGGCGATCTTATTGTAGTTAATAGTGCGAGACAGAGTTTTTGGGTCCCAAAGGTTTAATACCTTTGACGAATGGCGAAAATTGCATTTCTTTAGTGTCCAAAAATCAGAAGTTATACTGCGAGATGACCAGTCTAAAGAATCGGTTTTATCTGAGATATCTGCTAAAGTGGGCTGTTCGTGACAATTTTGACTTTCAATAGGTTTCTTATCATGATTGAAATATTTTAAGTACCTATGAGTAATTGAAGAATTAATTAAGAATAATCAAATAATTGCAATTAAAAAAATAATTAAAAGGAATAAAATATATGAAAATATCCGAATAATTAAAAATATGAAATTTTATTTGTAAATATTATTAAGAATAATCAAATAATTGCGATTAATCAAACAATTGAAAGAAATAAAAAAAAATGAAAATAGTTAAATTATTAAAAATAAATTTTTTTATATTAATTACTGTTTTTTTTTTATTGAGCTCGAGGCCAGTTTATTAGAAGCTTTTGTTTGGAATTGATTAAATTTTATTATTTGCTTATTGATTATTTTTTAATGGCAAATAATCATGAATTATTGTTTTAAATAATTAGGTCATGTATGAAAAATAATCAGACGATTAAAAATTAATAAATTTATTTTTGATATTTGATAGATTATAGTTATTTGCTTCTTGATTTTTTTGAATGCAAAAAAATCGTTAATATGTAGGATTATTTTTAAATATAATTAATTTTTATTTATTTATTTATGTAAGAAAATTAAAATTATATTTAAATAAGTTTGAAAAAAGGTAGAACAAATTAATGATTTCTAATTCTTGGGAAAATTTAGTAGCACTTTTTAAGGTTGTTTAGCTTCCAACTGAATCGAAAAAACTGGTAATTTCAAAGAAAATGTCGGCTTTTATTAAGACTATGATGTACCAAAAGAAGTACTGTCTCATTTTTGAGATTTTAAAATTTGCTGGAAGTCAGTTATTTTTATTTTATAGAAATCTTTGCAATCAAAAACTGTCTCAAGTGACATCCTTATTACAGCTACTGATGCTAATAAGTGCAGTATTTGCCAAACATATACATACGAGCATATTGGCAAATGATCCAAATGTTGACAACAACCCATTGTCGTTCAACTGACAACATTTCACGTCAAATTTATACTCGTTTAGTAAAAAGAGATAAATCAAAACAATATCAACAACAATGAAGGACAACCCCAACTCGCAAAGCTTTGAAGGAAGCTTCATTTTTGCAAGCAAACTTAAGCTTTAAGTAATTGAAAGTTTGTATACACTTAATTTATTTGGTGTCAGCATTTTAAACTTTGTTGAAGAGCTATACGCCGTGGCACACTATGAAGTTGACTGATTATTAATAAGTCGGGAGAAAAGTATTAGTTGCAGTGTGAGGTCAGAGTTGTAAGAACCTTGTAAATATCTATTTTTCAAATACTCATGCTATGAAAGTTTTCGTGACGTAACTAAGTGCGTGCACATACATAAATACATATAAACAAAGTGCATTAAAACATATCAACATACGAGTATACTTATGTGCAGGCATTAATCTAATATGTTTTGCAAAGTTTGATTAAGTGGTTTTTAAGAATTTCGAAAACTTGTACTTAGAAATACGAGAACACAACTAAAGTTGACACGAATCGATTGGCATTTAATTTCAATGCTATTCAAATTACATTTTATATTAAATTGTGTGCATGCAAAGTACTCAGTTGACTTCGATGTAACGGCATGCCTTGATGATTTTCAATTGAAAAAGTGAGTGATTGAATTATTTGTTTTTACGACATGTTGAGTTTTGACATGCTATGCAACTACATGGAAAGTTTTGCAGATTTAAATGAAGATAGTTGTCGCATGAGTGTGGTAAACTTTGTCTTTGCAGTTAGTTTATAGTTTTCAACAAGTTGTTAATTTTAATAGTTTAGCTTTCGTTAGATAATGAAAGGACACTCCTTTTTTAATAGCAATGATAGGGCAGGCGGTATAATCCAGGGTTTTTTTTCTATAAAAATTTTTCAGCCTCGAAAAACAGTTTTTAAGGCTATCTTAAATTTTAAATTGACTTTGATATTATGGTACATTCAGTTTTGGCTCACAAATAAATAATTGAATAAACAATAATTTTGTAAAAAATTTTAATATTTCAATGTCTTCGTAGGAGGCTCATTAAGGGTATTTTTAACCCTTCTGCCGTGTTTGCAATTTACACCTTCCCTTAACGTTTTGGGTAATTTTGAACCAATAATATTTATTTATCAATTCAACAAAAATAAACTATATTTCAATATGAATTCAGTTAATATTTTATTAATCATATACAAAAATATATACGTTATATTTATACAAATGCCTTTCATTCAATTAAGTATATGAGTTTCAAGAAAAATGTATAGGTATTTTAATCATGTTTTTGACAGCTTATACATAAAGTAGCGCTTTGCAGTTGAATTTACTAAATGTTATCGAATGTTTACTTGAATTGAGAATATATAGACAAAAGAAACATCGTTTTTTTCACCATATGTGGCTCCAGGAAACCTACTGCTTGACGATGTTACCATCATACTAGATTCAAATGAAGTGGATGCAAATTGTTGAATATTTCAAACTACGTTTATTTCGGATGGCCCATTTGGTAGTCTTTATCGCCGTAGAATATGTAAATTTATTATCTGATTGGCTAACTGCACTAACATATCTTGCCTTGATGGGATATATTGTCGAATAGCGCAACGACCACGAAATAGTAAAAACTGTTTAACAACTATGACATTCTCAAGTAGATGATACAAAAATTTTAACTGGTTGTTTCATTTGTCCCAAGTACACCGCATGGGTGCTAGTTTGTAACGCTATCTTTACTCCGCTCTGGCATTTGAAGACATTTTGAAACGCTGTTAGCTTATTGTGGCTCGGAAAGTCGGCCTGCCATTACTTTCGACCCATAGGCTTACGAGACTTTCGTCATATGACTTATATACACTTACACTTATTCTCTGTGCCATTATTGCAAATGAATGTAAGTAAGTCACTTTCTCAACTGAAAGACAAACGCATACTGTTTTCTGTACGCTAATATTCGTTCCTTCTATGCTGTTTAAGTTAGGTATTCCCGAAATTAAAGTAATATAATTCACTTCTATGCTCAGCAGACACTTTATCAGCAAGAGCTGTGTGTTTACCGATTCAAAATAACCATTAAATAACAAATAATAATTTGGATCAAAATGATCCAGAAACACTGTGGTTGTATGGAAAAACTATAGAAAACAAAATAAAAACAAAAACTACTTTCTTTTTTGACAAATCTTAGCTCCTTATGCTTTTAACGAATAGACAACCCCTCGGCTTTTTTAAATTCACCTAACCGTATAATTAAATAATTTTTTCTTAAAAATTGAAAATTTCAAGTGCTAAGACTTTGTATTTGTAAATCAATAAAGCGTTTACTGATCTTAAAGTAATGCAGAGGTGTTTTGAAAATGTTACAATTTATAGGAAAAGCTTTAAATTTGTTATTTATTTAAAGAATTTTTTTTTGTTATTATTTTCTGGCTTATTTCAGCAACAAATAATTGCAAATATCTGTGTTATAATAATTCGACTATTAAGAGTTAGAGGGCATGGGTCAAATATAAACGAATATTTTATTAAAATTTTTAAAATATATTTATTAATAACTATACTCTTGTATAAAAAAGAAATAAAAGATGTTTCGCAACTTGGAACTTTTTTAAACTTTGAAGCACATTAAAGCCGCCCACGTCGTCGACGACACCTCATCTATATATACATACATATTTATACATACTCGTATATACATAACTACTTAGCGGCCTGTCTTCTCGCATTCCATCAGATTAGAATACTGCCATGAACAGATTGTTTTTGTATGAAATGCAATTGCCTTGCGTATTCGCCTGGTATGCAGGTTTAGTGCGAGATGTACAGATGCGAGATGTGCATTTAAAAAATATGTATGTATATGCATTTGCTGTTACTTTTGATTGCACCCCACAAAAATTTTTAATGCGACGTTGAAATGGTATTTTGACTGGAATCGCACAAGTACGAGTACGTAACACATATTTACATGGACAACTGTGCCATCTGTCGGCATGATTACAGCCTTTCAAGAAAAATTCGTAATTTAATATTCTTTCTCCTTCACTGTACCATTGTATGAGTACCATTGATTTGAGAAATTTGCGGGAAATGAAGATAGAAATATGCGACTTGTATGAAGGTATGTGTTGAGGATTAAAAAAAAAATTTTTTTTTGCCATCTTAAAAGGGCTATGCGAAAGATGGTCGTAAAAATGGCAATGCAGTAAGAAACACAAAATACTGCAACAAATAACAAAATAGACGAACAATAATCCACTTTTACGACGCAATCTACGATGGAATGTTATAGTACTACATTGGCCAGAGTAGAGAATTTTTAGTGGCAACTTTATGACATTAACCCTCCAATGCCTTTATGGGGTTCCAGGTATTCTTTATAAGCGTGAAAGAAAATCAACTTGATTTAAAATATATACCTATTATGGAAATTTTTTTTTTGGTATATGAAATATTGAAAGGAGGGAAATATTCCTGTAAATAGAACATTATAAAATTTTTTTTGGCGAATGTTTTAATAAAGGTTCGGTAGTTTTTGTTAACAAAGTTGTTGTTTTGAAACTTTAACATTATTAAGATGTAGCTAGTGAAGCGGTGTGGGTTGTAGATGAACTATAAATAGACCCAGTGATGCCCATCATCTCCAAAAAAAGTGAGTTAGTCTGACTAAATTCATCTTGGCAGGAATAGAACTGAAGTTTTAACAAGTGCGTGTAGCTGTGGAATAAATAATTACTTGGCATCAGAACCACTCGAAGAAATTTCTTGTTTACGGCAGGCGATGGCAAACCGCCAAGTGTAGGTAATTCTGTCATGAAAATGCTTCACTTGCCCCACTAATCGTAAGCGCCATTCGCCATCCGCTTTCGATAGCACGAATAGACCCTGTCTATACGAAGCCATGTCTAAATTTGGGATCCCCACAAAACTAATACGGCTATGAAGACTGACGTTGAGCACAACATTTAGCTCCGTCCAAGTTGCTTAGGACCTCTACGTGCCGTTCGAAACCAAACGTGGTTTTCGACCACGCGACTCTTTTTTGTGCAATTTCTTTAATCTGATGCTAGAAACCATAATACTAACTGCCAATCTATATTGCAGTGAGACTATAAGTATATAACAAAAGAACGATTCCGATGGCGTCTGCTAATGCTATTGACATAGTTGGCCTAAACAGCAGGGCCGTGTCAGTGCAGCATTTTTCAGTCTAGAGAAGGAAGCAAAAGATGTTGGTTTTAAAGTGAATGAGGGTAAAACAAAGTCCTTAATTGCAACAAACAAAAACTCCTCGCGTATTGCAACCCACATTACTGTCAGCAATTACAATTTTAAAGTAGTCAAGGATTTTGTTTACCTTGGGTCCAGCATTAACATCACCTATGATGTTAGCCCCGAAATCAAGCGAAGATTTATACTTGCCCACTTTGATTTCGGTAGTTAATTGAAAAGCAGAGCCCTTTCTCGACGAACGAAAATCTCGCTCTACGAATCCCTCATTATGCCCGTTCTTTTATAAGGCGCCGAAACATAGAAGATGTTAATCAACGATGCAGAGGCTTTTTCTGGTAAAAAAAAATTCTTCGAATCGGCACCCATGGGTGTACAGCGGAGGCAAGGGCGCCCAGGAATACTCTGGAAGGACCGAGTGCAGAAGGACCTGTCTTCACTTGGTGTGAGTAATTGGCGTAACCTAGCAAAGGAAAGAGGGAACTGGTGAGACTTTTTGGTCGCGGCCCAAACCGACACATGATTGTAGTGCCATAAAATAAAATAAAAAGTTATGCAACAATGAAGTTTTAGCGGGTCTACGTACGATTTCTGGAAAGATTTGAAGGTAAATAAAGAACTTGAGATTTGCAAAACGTCCAATAAATATTCACAAAACCATAAATTAGTGTTCGGTCATCTATAACTGTTTAATTTTTTTTTTTTTTGCTCAACGTAATTAGCAAAATATTCGACTTCAACGGATATGAAAAACGTTGGTTGTGCATTGAGGGGTTAGAGCGTCCTTACACGATATGTATTTAATGTATTATGTAAAGCTGCTGCATTCCGTCTTTGAGCTGTATTAGATAATTAATCTACACACACGTGTCTGCTTTTATTTCTAGTTGAAAGGCTTTTTCAAAGGCGGTAACTTTCCAAGTAAAAGAAGTGTGATAGATTTACATACATACTATGTAAAGTACATACCGTGTAAGAACGCTCTTAAGCATATTCATGTATATGTACGAGTTTGTATGTATAAGAGTATTTACATCTGCAACCCTACCACCATTAAAATGCTGATAACTCAGAGCTCTTTGGTATTACAATCAAAATCTAAGAAAAAACTATTGTACTGCAAAAAAAAGCGAAATATTTTTAGTAGTTTAAAAAGTGCTTTTGATAAAAGTTTTCCAAAAGAAATACTTTAATATACACACACAAATTATATCAATACCACTGGCAATCTTTTAACACTCATTTTATAGTGCTAGTAGTGTTGTAACATCGCACAATATCAGTTTAAATAAATTTATTTTTATTTGTTGCTTCAATAAAAAAAAAATCTAAACACATTTTTTTTCCTGTTGTTCATTATTTTAATTCCTTTCATTTTTTATTGAAATATAATATAAACAATAATATAACCTTACATATTTATTTATAAGCTAATATTTAAAAAAAATCAAATTCAGCTAATTTTAGCTTAACAAGAAATGAAGCCTTTTAATCAGAGTTCCTCGAATATTTTAAAAAATTTTAGTGTTATAGAGTTTGAAATGAATTACAAATATACAAATTTTGTGACGGTCTTCAATGTAATTTTGAGCCACCTAGCCACTTTTTAAGCGATAGTTTTAACTCGGTTTATTAAATGAAAGTTTCTTAAACTCAGCACTAGTTTTAAACTTAGAATTATTTATGAGTTAGCGATCAAGGCTGCTTGAAATGTGACAATTTTGGTTGGCAACACTGTTTTTGTTTTCTCTTTAACTAGATAATTAAACAGAGTTGTATATTTGTACTTTTGACAAATTTCTTTGCTTAATATATGAATTTTCATGCAATTGTGTTGTTGTGCACTATATTAAACAACGTTTTGCTATAATTTGCAAAGACAATTTAGTTTAATAGTTTACACTTGCAACCAAACAGTGTCGGCAGAATAGCCAGAATAGCGACTTAGTTAAACACAGTTGAACCTTACCAGAATGCATGCTTAAACTTAGTTAAAACTACGTTTACATTTGACTGAAAAGCCACACAGTTGTTTAAACTGGGTTTATAAGCTTGTGCTACACAATTTCTTAGGAAAGATTTTCTAAAAAAAAGTTTAGAGATATAGATACAAATTTGCTAAATTGTACGTACAAAATTTTAAACTTGCATTTTTAAGATTCCATTTATTTAACGAGCTTAACATTTATAAAAACAAATATTTTTTAAAAACTTTTTACTTCTGGTTAAAAATTTAATTTTATGATCTATACCAAAAGAACTGGAAGGCAGTCTTTAATACACTTTAAACGCTATTACTGAAAATATACCATATTAGTGAGGATTATCTCCTTAAATGCGAAAATAGAAAGCAATAAAAAAAACGTATGGATTAAATTATTCCAAAGCGCGTTTTTTTCACAGACACCAGGAGGGGTGGGACTACACTAAGTGCTTCATAAAACCTAAATCGGTTTTATTTTCAAACGTATGTACATACATACTCGTATGTTAGTCTCACCGCCATATGTGACAAACGAGTAAATCTGCATGTTTACACAAAAGCAGCCAACGCAATGTGTTTACATTATGACTCACTCAATTGGCAGTGCAGAGATGCGTGGTAGCGGTTTATAAAATATTTTTACATACGATTATATATAATCATATATAGAGATAATCATAAAATCTTTACTGTCATTGGAAATATATGTCGATTTGCATGCGATAAATATAAAAGTAGGTCGGGTTAAGTGCCTGCTTCATAAATAAATTACGTTGAAGGATGTACGCAGATATGAAGAGTGCAACACTTTGATGCGCTGAAGTAAATAGAATGCGGAGAAATAAAAAATAATAATGATTGGAAATTATTTAAAGAGTTCTTAGCATAGTTGACATATCTTTATACATATATTATATAATATATAATATCTTTATACATACATTATCGTATATTCTGTTCACAAATAAATAATAGCACAACAGACTGTTTAGGGAACTTTTTATTGGCTCAAGGCCAGTTTATTGAAGATTTTATTTGGAAAAATAAACCACAAAAGTTTTATTAGTTATTTTTCAAATAAAATAATGTTTATTCTCTAAACAATGATTAAACAGAACTTCAACAAAATTTTTAAATTGTTACACACAATTTTAGAATTTTTTGAGTATGCAGTTTTTTTGCGATGGTTTTTTTTTATGTAGAGTGAATTCCGAAAGAGCTTTAGTTAAAAAAATTGTCAAAAATCAGTAGTAATTCGTAACCAGTAGAAACTTGCGCTTTGTTGTACTAAAATGGCATGAGCTGTACTATATCTGCATACCCCAAAAAATTCAAAATTATTTTTTTTTAAGGCGAAGTTTTTATGAAATTTTGATAAATGATTTCTACATTTTTTATAAAATTGATTTAATTACACAATTGCATACCCCGAAAAATTGGTTTTTAAAGTTCGAAATTTGTATGAAATTGTGATAAATGATTTCTATTCTTTTTTTTATTTAAAGTGTCATTACTAATGGTATTAGAGAATTAATGATGTTTTAATTGAAAAAAATTTAAATAATTGGAGGATAAATAGGTACATTTTCCAAATGTGTCAATATGTGTTTGTCCAAGAATTTGTGTCATTACAAAATTATAACCGCAAATTTTATGATAATTAACTGTTGTCTTATTAGTTTATTATTTTCCAATTACAAAACTCAACAAACTTTCATAGAGCGTGAAAATGCTTTCTAAAAAGTTCACCATTTCTTATTTGAGTGTGCTATTTTATAGCCCGTTCAACTGTAGGAAAGCAAAGAGTAAAATTAAAGTGGCTGCAAGTTACTGAAGATTTTTGGTATTTTCTCCAGCGTTCTTCCGCACATATTTACTTCCAAATAACGCATGCCATTGATTTTTTTATCGAAGAAAACCGCGCAACGGCGCCAGTAAAACAAAAAATGTTTAATCAACAGTATATTTTATACAGTTTAAACTTGCACAAACCAATTTTTTTAATT